>CM067071.1:35976425-37176425 GCA_033980235.1 Diadema setosum | reverse complement strand
TAGATGACGTCATAGAGACGTTACTGTCATGAAAACCTTATTGTGGCTAGATATTGTCATGAGACATGTTGACTGAAAATGTCATGTTACTCCGTGATGTCATTCTTGAGATATTGACGACACAAAATGTGCCAGAAAGAAAGAATAATAAGAAAAAAGACAGATTTTGACAATCACAATAGGTGATACGCTAAAAGCGTATCACCTAATAAAAAGAAAGAAAGGAAGATTTTTGACAAACACAATAGGAGATACGCTAAAAGCGTATCACCTAATAAAGAGAGATTTTGACAATCACAATAGGTGATACGCTGATAGCGTATAAAATCAATGTTTGTATGTGTTTGTACGTAGGGCCTATGGGGGGTGGGGCCTTTTGGGGCTACTGTCTGGGGCCCCGTAAAGGATAAAATAGCTGGCATTGGAGCTTTGGATATCTCTGATGGGAACTACTTCCATTGCAAAAGAAATTAGCCGTGACCCTTTTCAGCTAATTAACACCATATTTGTGGGGCCCTTTGGGGCTACTGTCTGGGGCCCCGTACAGGATGAAATAGCTGGCATTGCTGTTTTCATAATAAGTACACCCAAAGGAACAATATCCACCGACTTTTGTCCGTGACTCCCTACGGCAGAATAAATGCATTTTTGGGGCCCCTTTTTGTGGCCCCTATAGGTTTACGGTACAGGATGTGACTTGCCAGCAATTCATTTTATTGACCCTTGGCCACATCCTAGTATGATGAGATCATCAAAAAGTGTGACCCTTTTCATCTGAATTAATCTTCTGGGCCCCTGGTCTATATCAACATACGAATCTACACACAACATACCTGCACTGTATTTGTCTTGGGTTTGGAAAGAAGATTTTTGAAGTGTACTCCTTTTCCCCTCGAGGGCTCTCTCACTTGGCCCCCATGGGGGCCACATGCTCCACATGAACAAATTTGGGTCCCTACCCCGTTAGGATCATCCCCACAAAGCTTGATTGAAATTCGCCTAATGGTTCTGAAGGAGAAGATGAAAATGCATATTTCCCCCTTTTCCCCCACCCCTCAAACGTGCACCCCCTTGAGGGCCCAAGGGGGCCATCTTCATGCCGTCAATCTCTCGTTTGAGGCGAGACCCCAGCCGAATTTTTCCAAAGTGGGGTGCTTTTATTTGTCGTTTGAGAGTTGGGAGTCGAAGTACTTGTCCATTGCAAATAAACTTTCTGCTCGGCGTGACAAACCTGGAGGCCAAGCCAGGGTTTGATGACTCCAGCAGCTGTCGTATTACGTAAGAGCATGATAAGGATATCTGCCTGTGGCAGACCATTCAAAGTGAACTCAATTTTCTCTATCCTTTTTAAAGTTTTCAATTTTATATTCTATTGAGAAATTCTATGGTCATCCATTTTACATTTCGAACGAAAAAAATTGTCCCGTAAATAACGAAAATACAGGAATAAGAAGGAGAGCATTACCAGTTTGCCGGTGCTGACAATGTGCTATTGGCAGTGAGTTACAAAGGGGAGGTGAGACTACCTCCCTGGTTACAACAGCCTGCTGACTGGATCATTGAGAAAGCAGCTGTCGTATTACGTAAGAGCATGATAAGGATATCTGCCTGTGGCAGACCATTCAAAGTGAACTCAATTTTCTCTATCCTTTCTAAAGTTTTCAATTTTATATTCTATTGAGAAATTCTATGGCCATCCATTTTACATTTCGAACGAAAAAAATTGACCCGTAAATGACGAAAATACATGAATAAGAAGGAGAGCATTGCCAGTTTGCCGGTGCTGACAATGTGCTATTTGGCAGTGAGTTACAACGGGGGGGGGGGGGGGGGTGATACTACTACCTCCCTGGTTACAATCAGCCTGCTGAGAAAGAGAGAGAGAGGGAGAGAGAGAGAGAGAGAGAGAGAGGGGGAGAGATGGGGGAGGGAGAAGGGGAGAGACAAAATGGAATGACAATAGTTCCAGTCACTGCAGTACAGGCATGCTCTGTCTGCATACGCTGAATGTCTACACTCACACACACACACGTACACACACACACACACGCACCATGGAGCTACATAGCCCATGCCAAAACCAAAACAATCTCCTCCTCTCGCGGTGCCCCCCCCCCCCCTCCTGTGGTGCTGTGGCGATGACTGATGCTTAGATTAGGCCAGGGTCAAGAAACAGGTGTTTTATATCTTTGATTTTAAGTCATTGATTGCCAAGATATGCACTGGCATTATTTTACTGGGGTGTAGCCTCTTCAAACGAGAGATTTGCGTCATGTTGGGTCTTGTCATAAACTGCATTCGCTACATACAACATATCTAGACTGTACTGCTTTTGGGTTAGGAGGAGAAGATTTTTGAAGTTTACCCCTTTTCCCTTGGGGGCCCACATACTCCACATGATCAACTTTGGGTTCTTACTCCGTAAGGATGATTCCCCCCAAGTTTGGTTGAAATCTGTCTACCGGTTCTGGAAGAGAACATGAAAATGCAAACAGTTTATGCACGACGCACGACGGTCGACGGACGGCGGACGGCGGACGAAAAGCGATCGCAATAGCTCACTCGAGCCTTCGGCTCGCGTGAGCTGAAAAAAGTGTCTTGCCTGTCTTTACTCCAGGACCATCACCTTAACTCCTTGACCGTATAATAACTCTCAAGCCCATCCATGTATTATTTATTTGTTATTTTCGTTCAGTTACCAAAATGCGCTGATTGTCCAAAATGTGCAGGCAAATCCACTTTTAACTGCACATTTTGGTAACAGTAAGTTGATCCCGTTAGGTGTAGGTGCACTTTAGGCACATTTTGATAGCAAATTTCTTTTTCCAAAGTGTGCAGTTACCAAAATGTGTCGTAACACACCCCTCAACATTAGTCGCATGTTTGTGTGAATCTATCTTTCATTGCGCAGATGAAACCATGGTCTAGTGCTGAATCGGGAGAGCCGAATGCTTGTTTTTGTATTGTCCGTAGATTCGGTAGGAATGAAGCATGTTTTCATGAAACTTTCCTTTGAGCATGCGATATTTATATTATATTGGATGGCTGTTGATGGGATACCGGGGAATATTGCACGAGTTAGGGTCAATATTGCACGAATCAAAGATGAGTGCAATATTGACCCTAACGAGTGCAATATTCACTGGTAGGCCTATTCCATAAATCAATGCCATCCGATATAATTGTTATCATCTACAATCAAGTGGAGCAAGCATAAACTGCACAAAAATACCGGGCTTCTACTCGTCTTTGAAGTTAACTCGGCAGTGACATCCCAGCGCTGAAAAGGGGAAGCCCCTATATATGTAGACCAGCCAAACATAAAAAAAAAGGCTCTAGAAAAAGGTTCGACGGCATTTTTTTAATGCTCCGTTCTCATGCTGAAAGTACGGGCGGATGTCAAGCGCATTTTTGCCGAAAAATGTAATTTTTACTACAAAATTCAGAAGCATGTCAAAAATTGCGATTTTTATTTTTTGCTTGCATTCAATTAATATTTGAAAGACCATGAACTTCAATTGTCCCTTTTGATGAAATTGCAATCGAAATGCGTTTTCTTAGCATTTTAAAAAGTCTTCTTATTGAACACCCATATACGGGACTCTCAAATGTTTGAGTGTCAGTTTGTCGAAATAATATTCACAGAATAATTACTGTTCTGAAAAAGTAAACGTTTTATAAAACAGCAAATGCTTCTTTAATTGAATGTGCCAATATTATTTCTATTTTCCTTGAAAAAATGTTATTTTCAATAAAAATTCCGAAGATGCATTTTCAGGCATTTTCGAGTAACCCCGCGCTGCAGCTTGTGCGCGCGCGAATATGTGCTTTCGAAAAATCTCTCGAGGTAGCTGTTTCAGCGATCATGGAGTTGGAAACGTGGTGACTGAAATAAGGATGATTTCCATCATAATGTCAGTAAATTATTAAATGAAAACATGATTCTTTATCAAACTGCATAAGGAAACTTGACCATCTGTTGTAATCTAACAGTTAGATATCCAACTTTAATCTGAGACTTGGTAAATATCAAGGTTCAAGCGCTAGCAGAATCTGTCGTTAGTCATCTAACGATGACAAATGACTGTAGTGATTTCGCACTGATCCCGTGCCTGGCAAAACCAAGCACCCCCGCCACCCGAACCGTGCCGGCGTTGCAGGTTAGTGGAACATCGATTATTCAAGTTTCAAGTTTCAAGTTTATTTCATATTTCCATTTCTCAGTGATGGGATCACAAAATGATTGACAATAAAACAAAAGTACAAAACATATACAACCATATCTTATGTTTAAAGAAAAAAAGACAAACTAACATTACACACAAATATAAATGGTCATTTTCATCTGAGGATATCACAAATAAATGTCAGAAATATGATGGGGCCTACATAAACGCAATGACGCTTGTAAAAACTGTAGGTTCCAGAATTTATAGGCGTGAAATTATACGGAGAACGGACATGTTTATCTCGACCAACTTAAATTGTACCAGTGCAAAATCAGTATTAAAAACGAACTATCGAACCACATGAATACTTTAGTATCGCTTAAACGAGACTGTACATATTTCGCCGTGTTTACGCACACACACACACAAAGTGCCAAAACGGTATCGTCAAGTAACTTGGAGCTGCAGACAAAGACAAAAGACTGGGGGTATTAAAAAATATTCCGTAAGGCACGTTTAAACACGGTGCGAAAATAGGCCTACATTAGGTCTAGATCTAGGTGTTTTCTGTTCATTAGATCTAGGTTTCTAATCTATGGCCTCATTATATGCAGTTAGACTGGATTCTAGTCTAGGTCTCATCTATCTAGTATAATCTAGGGCCTACACTCTATCTAGCTGTTATTAGGGTTATGGTTTACTTATCATCAGTGTTAGATTTACGGCTACATTTGATATAGGCCCTACGCCATAACATTACAATCGGGCTATCAAATGGACTCTGGCACAGTAGCAGTTGTAATTTACTAGTATATAGGCCTACTACTTCACTAGACAGTAACGTACCCTGTAGGCTTAGTACTACTAACGTTAGAGCTAGATCTAGAGCTAGGGCCAGGGCCAGGGCAAAGGGCTGTAGTACTACTAGTAGTATACTGTATAGAAGGCGTAGATGTAACTGTTAGGTGTCTAGGCTAACGTTTAGAGTCTAATCAAATAGGCCTAGCCGGGGATGGGGGGGGGGGGGGGGGATGGGGGGATGTATCCCCCTGAAATGGAGATGGGGGGATGGCCTGTACAATCATCCCCCCCCCGAAATTTGAGGAAAAATGGAGGAAGCAGAAATGTTATTGTATCAATTTTGGCATATTGCATGACGTTCGTACGCCCGCCTTCAGACAGGTAAGAGAGCTGAACAGTATTCTATCTTGTAGGATAATGTATACTTTCTCAAGCGCTCGCTCGCTTCGCTCGCTCGCGAAGAATATCTACATAAGGTCCAGACGTTGATAACGTTAAAAAGTGTAGGCCTACAGGTAAACATGCTATGACTTGAGCAACTCGGGACCATCTGCAAATTATGTACAAAAACAAACCAACTAACAAACAATAACAAAAACTATATCGCCATAATTGAACCCCTCCATTTCCTGAATCATTCCTGAAACAATGATGACTCTGATGACTCAGTCATGATACATCTATGGGCATACGTACCCAGGGATGGAATCTATGGGGGGGGGGAGGGGCATTTGCCCCACCCCTACGGTAGTGTTTGGGCAGACTAATAAGACATTGGTTTGTCCTACAAGCAATTCCCGAGATGAGGACAAATCTCGAACTGTCTTTATGGAAAATTGTCCAAATATCGCCAGAACTATGCACCAAATCGTTGAATTGCAATCATAAACATGCAAAAGCTCCGCTACTGGATTCCTATCGATAGACTTTGTACACTTTTGAGATTCACGATTTTCCTAATATCTTATCCAGTGGCGTAACTGGGGGGGGGGGGGAGGGGGGGGGGGAGGGGGAAGGGGGGGGGGAAGGGGAGCACGTGCCCCCCCCCCCCATCAGCCAGTAAAAAAAAATATACCAAAATGGTAATTCAAGGGTTAGTAAGCTGCCATTCAAAATTGAATTTGATTTGCTGTTTTGTTAATGCGTATAATTTTTGTCTAATCTCAATAGTAAAAGGGGATGTATTTAAATCTTTCAAATCACACAAAACACTCAAAGAATCACAAGAAATGACCGAGTCGGTTATTTTGTTCTCATCAATCCAATCTAATGCTAATATTATAGCTAATTGTTCGGCTCGGAATATTTAAATTAATGAAATTTTATGAGCGATTTTAACTTCGTGCTTTGGTATGTATACTGCTGCGCTGGTGTTCTGGTGTTGGTCTTTTGATCCATCTGTATAGATGTGGGTGTATTTGTTCCATTTTTCATGAATAATGTTAAGCGCTAGATTCGTTGTGGCTGCGGTTGGGGTGTGTTTCTTTTCTATTTCGTTGTGGAGTTCGTGGATACTAATGGGGGAGGCATGAGCCAGGGTGGTACATTTGCATGGGTTGACATGCAGCTTTCAGTTTCCCAAGTGAGATGAAGGACTCTTTTGATAAAAGGAGATTCGTCTTTGAAATAAAAAATTTCGTATTGCCACCAAGGTAATATGGGTTCCCTGATTGGGTGATATACTGGGTACCTTTTTAACTTTGCTAGATATTATGAACGCAACATTTTCCTTCTTAAGTCCAATGGCATCTTGCCACACTCTGTTTGGAGTGCTGGAAGAGAGGTGAAAAAAAAGTTTTTCCGCTACAAACCTTTAATGCTGAGTATTGTATAATGTCTAATGTCTTGGTTGCAGTGGGTTTCGCCGAGTCGTATACTTCACAACTGTGATCTAAAACGGGCCTTATAAGGGCGCGGTAAAGTAGGAGCATAGAGGCCGTATCGGAGCCCCAGTCCGTGTGTCACATTGAAAATGCATTTCCAGGTTGTTTCATGTAGATCACCTATCGGTCATTCAACTAGACAAACATGTTTACGTGTAGGGATAACGAGACAAAAAGTGCGAGTGAGTGAGCGAGAGAGAAAGCGAGAGTGAGAGAGAGAAAGTGCTAGGACAGGTGTAAATGTTTTACAAGTCGCGCCATCGATGACCGAGAGGAGTTCATTTATTTTTGCATGTCAATTAATGTAGAAAGAAAAGACAGGAAATAGCTCCAGTTCCGGGAAAGTGCTGTATAGGTGTTTTCGTTCAAGTCCTTTTAGTTGCATCAAATATTCCAAATGCCTCGAAAAGGAGTGTCGTAGTCGAGTAGCAATTATTTAACAGTAGAGTTGGATCTTTTCGTGGCAGACACCATTTTGATTTCACCGAGAGAACATTGAGTTAGCTCCGTGATGGCAGAAAACCAACCTGCCACACCCAGGCGCCAGTTGGCAAGATAATTTTGTGTCTAAGCCCAATTTCGTTTGCGGCCAGGAGCCGTCCGTCCACCTTTCCGTCAGCCTGTACACTGGCTGATTTGAGTTCAGATTTTGTTTGCTGCCAGAAGGCGTATTCCAACAGCCTTTGCAGCCTTCCAGTAGCCAAGAAGAAGAGGCATTTTGGTTATATTACACCGGTCATTGATGGCTCCGAGGCCGAGGTCGAATCTACTCCGAGGCCGACGCATTCGCAGCAGAGCGACTGTGCCCGCCCCTCGCTATGGAGAAGTTGGACGCCAGCGAATACGGAACGCGGGTCCCTCGCGACACTTTGGAGCTGGAACAGCAACCTCGCATATAAGGACGCTCCACCCACGAATCAGTTCATGTTCTGGAAGCGAACAGTTTGACAATTAATGTGACTCTGTGGACAACGCAGGTGAGCGATGAACCTGGCGGGTGCATGACACCCTGTAGATATGATTGGTTATGACGACAATCGTCGTGGAAGTGTCGCTGAAGTAGAGAGATGAAGGTCAGCATAAATTGGTAAAAAGATGAAAATAATGTGCACATAATTCGAATATTGGTAGGTATACACTTCATGATAATTGCGGGTTAGCACAGAACCCGGAGGTAAACGGAAGCAGTGTAATTGAAGACAAGTGTTATAACCGTCGTGCGTGCAGGCTGGTCATCTCAGGATCAGCACTACGGTGGTGTGAACCAAATAGTGTTGCGCTTGATAGCAGATAGTGTATTGTCAGGGATAACGAATTGATAGTGAAGCTGGTATAATTATTCTGAACAAGTGGCAAGCCAAAATTACAGGTGGAACCGGACCAAGACAGGGTCCCGTTCACATGGTTGTCGATTATAAGAGTATTGTAATTTAATTTATCTCACTCAGAATTTTGAGTTTGCATTTTATGTTGGTCACAACTCCTTGATTTCAGTCCTGTAAATATTCCACAAATGCTTATATTAAATTGTACATTAAAGTGAATGGCACGATTGTGATGGAGTATTATTTGAGTCCGCCCATGTGACACCGTGCCAATTAGACACTCATGAGAACATTTATTCTTTTCATAAATCTCATTTTGATATTGTCTATGTGTGGCTTCCATGAGACGTGCGAGTCAAAAATAATTCCCTAAAACGTGAAATCTGATACTACTTCAATGTCCAAATTTTCGATTTTAATTGAGGGGCGCTTATACCGTCGGTAAGAAAAAACCATACATTTTGTTTTACTAGGGGACAGTTTTGCTCCCCATGTCTTACACCAGACAGTATGTTATTGAGGTCTGACTGTATTTGGTGACTTACAAAAGCTATTACTTGATTTCCAGATTGCTACATCATCGGCGAACTGAGATACTCTTGAGTGTTGAACTGTCGTAGGTAGGTCATTGACAAAGATATTGAAAAAGGATGGGCTTAATACGCTACCCTGTGGAATGACATTTATCTCGGGGCAGACGTTGGACAGACAATTCTTTACCCTTACTGTGAATGTATGGTTTTTAAGAAAAGCTCTGAGCCATAAGGTTGTATATTTTGAAAAGCCAGTGTTTAGCTCTTTTATGAGAATTACGTTGATGGGTATAGTGTCGTAAGCTTTCTCGAAACCCCCAAAACGCAGCAATCAAGAATTCCTTGTTGACAATAGCTTTTCTCGCATCTGTTTCCAGGCGGAGCAGGTGTTCGGTTGTATTTCTGCCTGCCCTGAACCCACTTTGAAGGGGGTTGTAGTTGATGTCGTCAAAATACCAAGAGAGCCGGTTCAAAATAATTCTTTCCATAATCTTACAAAGAATACTTGTCAGAGCGATTGGCCTATACGAAATGACTTGAAACATGTCCTGGTTCTTTTTGAGAATTGGGACAAGTATAGAAAAACTCCATTGTTTAGGGATTTCACAACTTCTCCAGATTCTATTCAATAATTTTAACAGTATCCTTTTGGCTGATGAGGAAAGGTTGGAGATCATAGACAGGCTAATTCCATCATTTCCCGGGGTAGAATCTTTTGATTTTTTAAGTGCTGTTTCTAATTCACTGAACTCAAAGTTTTTATCAATGTCGTTTTCCTTGATACTGCTTGAAAGTTTATCTTCTAATAGACTATGTAAATTGTTTGCCTGGTCGTTTGACAAGCTTGTTTTTTGAGAAGCAGTGATGAATTTTTTTGCAAGAGCGTTTGCCTTCTCAATATCTGTATTTGCCTGGTCAATACCCCCGGGCAACCATAATGTAGGTATTGTGCTCTTTGGGGGGACATCAATAGCAATGATGCTCTTTACTGTCTTCCACACGGCATTGAGGGGTGTAAATCTGTTTATTTTAGAGCAGAAATCGTGCCAGTATTTAGTCTTTGTTTCTCTTAATATTTTTTTTTTGTGCCATTGCCTTTTTCTTCTTGTATTCAATAAGAAGTTCTTGCGAGCACTTTTTTGCTAACATATTCTTAATTTTGTTCCTTTCTTTTACTGCATTCTTGCATGCTTAATTCCACCAGGGTGCTGGATTTTTTCCCGTATGTGCGTGCGGGCCTTGCCTATCTTTAGGTAGGCATAATTTGACTGTCTCGTATATTTTCGCTGTGAGTTTGTCATTGGATATTCGTCTCTAGGATATTTTCAGTGATATACTTTGTGGAATACGCTTCATGTTCTCTTTTATTCGCTTTATTAAAAAGTAGATGTATTCTGCTTACACACCCCTCTTCTTTGGCCTGTTTCATATAATTTCATACTTTGATGTTTATCATAAGATGATCGCTTCCAAAGTTATTTTTCGTTACCTCCCATGTGCACTTTAACGCCAGGTGGGGGTGGCTAGGGTTAAGTCGAGGCAAGAAAACTTTCCCAATGAGGGGTCAATTCTTGTAGATTATCCATTGTTAAGAAGAACTAAATTTGCCTTGTCAAAAAGTTCCCCTATCAGTCTCCCATTTTTTCTGTTTTATCGCTACCCCATAAGACATTGTGGCTATTGAAATCCCCGCAGATTATTGTCTTCTCCTCGATGTTGGCAGCAATATATTCCATTTTTTTTTGAATATTTTACAGGGGTTGTACAGATTAATCACAGACATCTTTACTCCATTAATAATACATTTTATTTTTTGAATATCAGTTTCTATACAATCATAGGTTATGGTTTCATGGGTTGTTACTAAGACATTTTCTTCAACGTAAATTGCAATTCCCCCTCTTTGTCCCTTTTCCCTGTTCTTAGGGCAGCATTTAAAGGACAAGTTCACCTTCATTAACATAAGGATTGAGAGAATGCAGCAATATTAGTAGAACACATCAGTGAATGTTTGAGGAAAATTGGACAGTCGATGCAAAAGTTATGAATTTTTAACATTTTTGTGTTGGAACCGCTGGATGAGGAGACTACTATAGCTTGTGAGTCATATGCGTACAACAGTATAAAGAAAATGTAAAGAAAATTCAACATATTTTCACTTTTTTCGCATAATAAAAGAGCATTTGACATGCCTCTCTCTAAAGGCAATGGGAATAACATTACCCATAACATATGTCAGTAACAAGTCAAGGGAATGTTTACTTTTTTTCAAAAGATGAAATTTTGTGAAATTCTCTTTATATTTTCCTTATATTGTACGCATGCGACATCATACACTGCAGTAGTCTTCTCATCCAGCGGTGACTGCACAAAAACTTCAAAAATTCATAACTTTTGAACGGATTGTCCGATTTTCCTCAAACTTTCAATGATGTGTTCTACTAATATTACTACATTCTCTCAATCCTTATGTTAATGAAGGTGAACTTGTCCTTTAAAACTCATAATGTTCATCTCTTTGTCGTTTGAGAACCAGGTTTCTTGAACACATATAATTGAGGGCTTTTGTCTTAAATCAAATAAATTTTTGTCAAATTCATTTCTGAGACTTTTTAATCCTTGTGCTTTCCATTGTAGGATATAAAAACCTGTGTGGTTTTGAGCCATTATGTTATGAGATTGGCCCCTTTATCAAGTAGCTCTATCAACTGACTTTTGTTCAGTTGACAATTCAGGAATAGTTTACTGGCCTGGATGATCACATCGAGAATCATGTCATTTTTTCCAGAGACGATAGTTTGTAATGTTTTGACGAGAATTTTTTTTTTTTGAAAATTGGCCAGTCCATCGTTCGTGCTTGGGGGAAAGGTATTTGTGTTTGCGGCTTCAGCACTTTTGTCGTGCATTTCCTTCGTGGTTTCGGCCGTCTTTTTACTTTCTGTTGCTTTGATTTCTTGTTTGTGCTTTTTGATTTCTTTTCCTGTCTCGTTTTCGCAACTTTTTTGGGGGAATGTGTCGAGTGTTTGCCGTTTGTTTAGTTTGCACGCGCTTGACTGCATCTGCGAAAGAGATCTTCTTCTCGCATTAAACTTTCAGTATTTCTTTTCTTCCTGAGCGTTAATGAGAAGCAGACACAGATCGAGTTTCCGAGTAAACAGTCACCTTGAAGGCATTTAATAGAACCCAGCTTCAGACCAGATACCCAGCAGTGTGTAGCAGAGGCTAACCCTACAGTCACCACCAGGTGGCGCTATGTAACAAGCTTGACTTGTAACATTGACAATCATTAACAACACTAGCGTGATTGCCTTCCTTCTTTACCCTTTCATTTTTCACCTGAATG
Organism: Diadema setosum; assembly: GCA_033980235.1. NCBI lineage: Eukaryota > Metazoa > Echinodermata > Echinoidea > Diadematoida > Diadematidae > Diadema > Diadema setosum. The sequence continues at coordinate 37,164,371 of CM067071.1, read as the reverse complement.
ATAAAGAAAATATAAAAGCTCTACTTGAGCTTAACAAACCATTATCTTTAAAATAAATAAGGGTGTGAACTATTATAACATACAAGTAGTTGCACTGTTCATGACCTATGATACTTTCAGGAGTAAACTGCCATGAACTATAATAGGCTGGCTTATAAAAACACTAAGCTAACACCTGAAAATAACAATTACACTAACACCTGACTTAGACACCAAGAGTGTAATAATAAAAGCTTATTGGGTACCGTACATTTAACAATAACACCACCAGATACGCATTCCACCATCAATTCTTCTCGTCAACTTTAAAGAAAACAAAACAATCACGAATTGTTACAAGCATATAACCATCACATCATACCAATACCTCCCTCAGACATGCTGACACTGAGTCATACAGTCCTGATTGACATGAAACATACCGTTCAGCGAAAACAACAGGTTTGACAATCATGTACAACCTGATAGGGCAAGCTAGGATGGCATTAAATAAGTAGCTCCTACAAAGGCATAAACGTACACAGTATAAACAAAAATATGAAATGATGTACAAAATGTTCATTTGGGGACACAGGAAATACACATATCTATATGAAATACAATTACATATGCACGTAGCAGAATACATTGATATTTACGAGTAAAGGTGCAATTAAGGACAGGCACCAAACAGACACCAAAGATGTAAATATATAAAGGTAACTGGAAGATATTAAGAAGATGAGGGTATGTGGTAAAAGTAAACCTGGTATTACACTCAGAAACAAGAAGGCGTATGCACCCACTAAAGATATAAGCACCATATGTTATACACAGCACAAAGGGGCAAATCACTGAGACATAAGCGGGGTGACTGAAAAATAATACACCTATAGAACATATCCACAACTAAATTATAATACGGAGAACATACCAAGACAGCCAGGTGAGAGAAAGATAAACAAGGATGTCATACAAATACGGATTGGTAAAAATGAAGAATAAACATGATACAAGTACAGAGTAAAAAACGCCTGTTTGGGACACCTCAGAAAAAAAGTTATAGTTAAGGGACATAATGTAATAAACCAGATTCTGTTCATGTTGTGAAGAGATGAGGTCCGCATCCGACAGTGGAATTTGGCTGTGCGTGAATTGGTCGCGCTGAGTCCACATTTCACGTGCTGAAAGGTCACGCGAGCGAAGACGGCTATTGAGACGGGCAGTGGCGAGGGACAGGGACAAGGATGTCATTGGTCCTCCGGAGGGCTCATGCCGCAGGATTTCATCTTCGAGTTCACGAATGGCCTTCTCAGCAACCGGGTTCTTATTGGGGTTCTTGGCGTGACCTACTTTAATGGAAAGGTGAAACTGGGCGAGCAGGGCATCATCTTGCAAGGAGGCGAAACCAGGGGCGGGGTCGGTGCGGATGACAGCAGGGGGCCCATGGAGCGGGCAAAGTTCCACACAGAGACGGATCAAGGCATCACGAAGAGTATCCCTGCGCTCATCTGGAAGGAAACAAGTGGCGGTGTAGGAAGTGACACATTCGCGGAGAAGTAGAATCAACCGTGTGTGGAGCATTCCGCAGGGATGCACACTGATGGCAAGTGTCGGTGACACATGTGATGGCAGAGTCCATGTCCAGGGCAAAAAAAAAAAAAAAATGCCGGTTGACAACGGTCTTGAGTTGGTGGTGGGTGGGATGATCAAGTTGGAGATGGAGTGAAGTAAGCAGGCCATCAAGGACGCTACGGGGGATGATGATGCACTCGCGAGGTGACAGGAGAGCCTGTTCACGGCGGACAAGCAACGGCCCATCTCTAGCTATGGTAGCGACACGGAGATAGCGTTTGACGTCTTTGATATTGGTCAGTTTCTTAGAAGGTCTGGTGCCCTGGAGAAGGTGAGCGTGAGTGCATCGCAAGTCTGGGCACTCAGATTGTATGCTGACCCACGCTGGCCGGGAAGTGAAGGGTAATTTCCGTTTCCCTGTGAGCACGTCCGTAGGGGACACTCTGTGAACAACAGAATCCTCTGTCTGACGAATGAAGAGGCATACCTGACAAGAGGAATCGGTGCACTCTGGGGCATTCCTGCTAGCAAAATCTGACGGAACATTGGCGGATCCGGCCAGATGGAGCACGGCACATTGGAACCGGCTAACTGTGGACAGGAAGGTTGACACACGTGGGCTGGCAGAGAACTCACCACGACAAAGTTTTTCAAAAGCCTGTACACAGGGCTTGCTATCTGTGAGAATGCATGGCCAGTGCTAGGACTGCACAATGTACGGGCTGAAATACTTGCAGGATAGAAAGGGCCTCTATCTCACATGGGAGCCAAATAACCTGCCGATCACGAAGTTTGGAGCTAAAGAAACCAGCTACCTGTGGCTTTCCTTGTCGTGTTATGTACAATGTGGCACCAATACCATGATCTTTGACAGCACCATCAGTAACAATCCAGAGCTGGTCGGATGGTCGCGGAAGGGTAATGGCACGGGGGGAGGCTAAGGCTTCCTGACCGGTCTTGAAAGATGAACGCAGGTCATCGGACCAATCAATGCGATCACTCGACTGATCACCAGCAATTGCGGCAACCAGTGGTGTGAGGAAGATAGCGCAATGTGGGAGAACACGGGCGAGCACCTTATATGCCCCAATGAAGGAACGCATTCCTTTCACAGTAGTAGGAGGGGGCATGAGACAAGCGCCGCAATGCGATGAGGGCTCGCTTGTAGGGTCCCTTGGGACCAGATCCAGCCCAGGACCGTGGTAGACTTTGGGCAAATCACAGTCTTACGGGCTGAAAGATGAAGGCTTTCGGAGGGCATGCAGGACACGAGACCAATTCAGGAGCTACTCGGGGTATCACCACCAATGAACAAGTCGTCTGCAAGTTTCACAAGAATACCTCCCACAAGTAGATCCCCAAGCACGCGACACATCAGCTCTTCAAGAGCAGTTTCTGAGCCTGGCATGCCCATGGCACAGCGTGTATACACACGGACTCCACGATAGGGGGTTGCAACACCACAATACTTCATCGAGGCCTTGGACAGGGGAATTTGACAAAAAGCATTGATGAGATCTGTGGCAATGAGATGTTTCCATTGACCAATTTTTCTGAGGGTGGAATCGACATCAGGCATAAGGGAGGGCTGAGGCTTGGCATAACGGCCTACATCGGCAAAAGCTGTAACAAGGCGGAAGCTGCCGTTGGCCTTCTTCACAAGGAAGGATGAATTCAGGTACTCAACAGAGATGCCCACATCCTCTGAGCGAGCAAACACACCCTGTTGTTCTAGTTCATCGAATTTCTCTTTGAGATCAACCAAAGAGTTACGGGAGTAAAGTGGCAAGCGACCCTTGCGTTGGGGAGGCTGAACCGGGCCCATGTTGACAACCGCCTCAAACGGGGCAACAACAACATTATACCCAGTGAAGGCAGGGTCAAAAACATCATCGAACTCCGCATGGAGAGACTGAAAGTCATGTTTCGTACCAATGGGGATAATGCAATCAGGATCGAGCAATATTGGGTCAGGAAAACGATGCTCAGTATCACATGAGACACCACTGGGCACGGACCTATTGGGTACAGAGGGGTGGTCATCTGACTGAGGCTCTGAAGGAACGTAGACCGGACGAACCTGGCAGAAATGTTCATGTTTACGGATCAGGCGGGGTTGAGGCGTAAGATTAGGGATACGCACTTTGCCTGCTACACTGGAGACCATGCACGGTTCAGGCCAAGATGGGTCAGTTGGGGGAACACCCTTTTGAGGGACATTCCTGGGCTCAAGGGCAAGTGTGTCATGAGACAATAGCTCATCAGGAACTGACAGCTCGACGAATTCACCAGGCAAAAGCACAGTAGACTGAGATGGGGCACGAAGGACATGAGCACGGCGAACTGCATGTGTCACATTGTCCGGAGGCCTGCGAGAACCATTTGAAATGATCATGTCATCACCCACACACACCTGGCGTTTAGCAGGACGAACCGACACATCATTGTGCTCCATAAATGGGGTACCTGCGAGTACTTCTACATCAAGATTATCAATGACCAAACCCTCAAACATGAATGACTTGCCGTCACGAGTGAAGGACAGAGTGGTCTCCCCAACAACATCAAGGGGGGGGGGGAAGACCCATCGGCTTGATGAGCAGACTGCAAGCTGGGTTTTACGACATCCTGGAGGGACTGGACAGTAGAAGCTCTGTTCATGTCTGCGGGGCATTGGAGCACGCTGGGGGCGTAGGCCTACAGGGCGCGGGGAAGGGGAGGTCAGGGTGCGCATAGCACGAGAACTCTCCGTGGTGTGGATTTCATCCAAAAGACTATCCAATGCCTGAGAGATTTCGGGTTTCAGTGAAGCTAAGGTACGAGAGCGCAATTCTGTCCCGTAGTGCTGCTTGACCAGGCGAGGAAGATCTGAATGAATGAGTTGAAGCCAAGTGAGGACGATAAGGTTTTCAAAGGTGTGGGAAAGCTCCTCATCTTCGCTAACACGGATCTGCGGATGTGAGCAGGTTGTCTTCGATAAAGGCCACCACCCTTTGGTAGAGGTCCTCAGGACGCTCATCCGGCTCTAATTTGATGTCACTGAAATCAAGAAAGTGAACGCCGGTACTTTGAAACCCATAGTGAAGCCTGATCTTCCCCCAAATATCGTTGAGGGAGGTGGAGGTCTTGACTATGGAATTGCGTGAGATAATGGGACAATAATTAGCAGTCTGTCCGAGCATGAGCTCAAGCATACTGGCTTTCTGGTGTGCTGATTTTCGAGACCCGGTCGGGACGCTTTCTGGGTCATCAACAAAGCCACGGAGTGGGCAAGATTTAGATTTTTGAGCCCATGAGCAATCGTCATCTAGGAACGGCGCAAAATTTGAGTCTAGGGTAAAAGTGTACACTAAGTTTTGTCGCCAATTTTCGAACGAATTGACTGTTTCACGTTCGGTGAGACACCATTGCTTGGGTGCTCTTGGAGCTGAGGCCATCACTAAAGCCTATAGGGACCGTAATGTAAGAGAAAAACAAGGAACTTACACCAACTCTGGATCGTTGTCCGATTTGGAGCTCAGCAAGCTTAACGTCTGCTTGTGCAGGTGAAAACAAATCCTCAGGAGTAGGTAACGTTTCCAGAGCTGCCACCACGTAAATGAGAAGCAGACACAAATCGAGTTTCCGAGTAAACAGTCACCTTGAAGGCATTTAATAGAACCCAGCTTCAGACCAGATACAAAGCAGTGTGTAGCAGAGGCTTACCCTACAGTCACCATAAGGTGGCGCTATGTAACAAGCTTGACTTGTAACATTGACAATCATTAACAATACTAGCGGAGTACTTTGGACAACCATTATATGCCGCTGAGTGGGACCCCCCACAATTTGCACATTTTAGCGTTTCGTGTTTCTTATTGCATTCTTGGAATGTCTGTTCCTCACTGCAGCGGGGGCATCGAACTTTTGTCGATTTGCAGTACTTGGCAACATGGCAAAAAAAATTGACACTTGAAACAACGTACTACCTGTCCGTTGTATGGCCTGACTTGCATCTGGTCATATCCGAGTTTTATTGATTCTGGCATCGTTTTTGTCCTAAAGGTGAGCAATACTGCCCTTGTAGGTACTAAGTTTCCATCTTTATTTCTTCTCTTCAATCTCTTGCAGAAAGTTACTCCTTGCCTTCTGGTGCTCTCTTGTATTTCTTCCAACATTTTTTCATCATTGTCTGCATCTACTGGTATGCCACTTATGACCGCTCTGTGTTCGGGATCTGGCGTGTTTCTGAGTGTCACTGTTTTCTTGCAGAACTCTGTGGTGCCGAGGAATGCTTTTGCCTGTCTGAAAGTGTAGCAGTTTACAATACGCTCTGTGCCTTCTCGGCCTAGGGATCTTATGGTAGAGGCACCAGTGATCTTTCCTATTTCTTTTGTTATATCTAGTGGGTCTAGTTTGGTTATGTTGAAACCAACTCCTCTTATTCTAACAGTAAGTGGGTTATGGGACGAGTCATTGCTAGTGCTTGTTTGGTCTGTTTGTTCTGATGTGCTACTTGAACTCTGTTTCTTTATTTTGGCTGCTCGACTAGTTACAGCGGTGAAGTCCATAGGACTGCTAAAGACCTCTTCTGTTTCGTTTTCGTGACCTTCCATGTCCCCTAAGCTTTCAGCCATAGGGCTGGCCGGTGTGGCTTACGGTCCTGTTTCAGAAATCTGTCTAAGGTATCCCTGTTTATTTCCATTGGCATATTCTTGAGGTTAATAAAATGTGGTACAAGAAAATCCGCGCGCAAAGGAGCAAGACGAAACTATGTTCGGGCGTTCCGCCCTGGCGTCCCCCGCCCCTGTCCTGTCAATCACGTCCCGCGTCCTGTCAATCACGTCGTCAGTATATTCATGATCTTGGTATGTCGTTATTCCATCGTTTGGCCAACGTTGTCCCACCTGCTTTTTCACATGATTATGACTCGGCAAAAAGAAACCAAACAAACAAACAAACAACAACAAGAGACCCACGGGTCTAGCGCTCACCTGAGTATCGCAGGTTCACCTTTCACGCAGTCACTAATCTAAATTATTCACAGCTCTACCAAAATTTGACCAGGCATTCTCAAGTAGAAGATGAAAATGTACAATAAGGGCCCAAATTTTTTAAGATTCCTTAATTATCGGGGATTGGGGCCCCCTAGGGCCCTCTGGGTGGGGCATGGTCCCCATTTTGATACATTTAGATCCTGACCCCCTACAGATGCAACCTGCCAAGTTTGACGAAAATCCATCCTGAGGTTTTCAGGAAGAAGATGAAAATGTACAATTCAAGCCCCCATTTGGACCTTCCCAACCACCCCTCACCCCTGCCCCCAAGAGGGGCACCCCTGGATCCCCTATGAACAAACTCAAAACTACAGTCATGAATGTACTGACTCATAGTATTATCTTAGCTCTATAACTTCTGATTCTAGAGAAAATTTTTGAAGATTCATTTTGGGGGTTTGCTGCCATGAACAAACTTGAAAATACAGTCATCAATGTACTAACTCATAGTATTAATTTAGCTCCATCACTTCTGGTTCTAGAGAAGAACATTTTTAACGATTCCTTAATTTTGACCCCCCCCCCCCCACTGGGAGCCCCCTGGGTGGGGCATGGTGCCCATTTTAACAAATTGGGTTCCTAACCTCCTAGGGATGCTACCTGCCAAGTTTGGTGAAAATGGGTCATGGGGTTCTCAAGAAGAAGATGAAAATGTACAATTTAGGCCCCATTAGAACCCCTCCCCACCCCCTCCCTTGGGTCCCAAGGGGGGCACCCCTGATCCTGCCATGAACAAACTTGAAACTACAGTCATCAATGTACTAACTCATAGTATTAACTTAGCTCTATCACTTCTGGTTCTAGAGAAGAATATTTTTACAGATTCCTTAATTTTGAGGGGTTTGGGCCCCCCTGGGGAACCCCTGAGTGGGGCATAATAATAATAATAATAATAGTGAGACTCTTATAAAGCGCACATTTCTACCTAAAAAAGATACTCAAGGCGCATGGTGCCCATTTTAAGAAATTGAGTTCCCATCCCCCTAGGGATGCTACCTGCCAAGTTTGATGAAAATCGGTCCTGGGGTTTTGAAGAAGAAGATGAAAATGTAAAAAGTTTACTCACGACGCACGACGCACGACGCACGACGGACGACGCACGACGGACGCCGGACGAAGGGCGATCGCAATAGCTCACTTGACCCTTTGGCTCAGGTGAGCTAAAAATCCAAATACAGTGTTTTCAAAAATGCCTATATTATCATGAACATGTTGCAATAATATAAGCAGTAAACACTTTAATAGCTTAACAGTTTAAGGTTTCTCTTTTCCGTTGTTATGATAAATTAGGTGATCCAAGTATCCTCTCGGATCACCTTCTGTATCTGTATACTGATTCTTTCTTCTTCTTTTTCTTCTTTCTCCTCAAAAGTTGTGCAGAGGTTAGCACAGAAAGTCCTCTGCCTATCAATTTAAAACTTATACCATATATGTATCGTGTCCCAAAGACGACAGATCTAGTAAAATCATTGTGATCAGTCGACTGTGACGTCACTATGACGTCATTACATAAAAACACATTTTCATTCTTACCTCATTAATGGAATGGAATTTTTCAATGAAATTTACGTCACATATAGTTCAAGTTTCAAGTCAAGCTGATTTTACACCATGACGCAAATCTCTCGTTTGAAGAGGCTACACCCCCGTAAATAATGCCAGTGCATATCTTGGCAATCAATGACTTAAAATCAAAAATATAAAACACCTGTTTCTTGACCCTGGCCTAATCTAAGCATCAGTCATCGCCACAGCGCCACAGGAGGGGGGGGGGGTCACCGCGAGAGGAGGAGATTGTTTTGGTTTTGGCATGGGCTATGTAGCTCCATGGTGCGTGTGTGTGTGTGTACGTGTGTGTGTGTGAGTGTAAACATTCAGCGTATGCAGACAGAGCATGCCTGTACTGCAGTGACAGGAACTATTGTCATTCCATTTTGTCTCCCCCCTTCTCCCTCCCCCATCCCTCCTCCTCTCTCTCCCTTTCTCCCCCTCGCTCTCCCTCTCCCCCCCCCCCCTCTCTCTCTCTCTCTCTCCCTCTCTCTCTTTCTCTATGATCCAATCAGCAGGCTGATTGTAACCAGGGAGGTAGTCTCACCTCCCCGTTGTAACTCACTGCCAAATAGCACATTGTCAGCACCGGCAAACTGGCAATGCTCTCCTTCTTATTCCTGTATTTTCGTTATTTACGGGTCATTTTTTTTCGTTCGAAATGTAAGATGGATGACCGTAGAATTTCTCAATAGAATATAAAATTGAAAACTTTAAAAAGGATAGCGAAAATTGAGTACACTTTGAATGGTCTGCCACAGACAGACATCCTTATCATGCTCTTACGTAATACGACAGCTGCTGGAGTCATCAAACCCTCGCTTGGCCTCCAGGTTTGTCACGCCTGAGCAGAAAGTTTATTTGCAATGGACAAATACTTCGACTCCCAACTGTCACAAATGTACACTCTAGTAGTTATGTACATGCATGATGTACTGTATGCATGTTTGTTTTAATGTGTATGTACACAGGTTGACCAGATTAATGGAGAACATTCTATGTGGTATAGATATAGTACATACAGGCTGACCAGATCAGTGGAGAATTTGCTAGGTGATATACAATGTAGCTATACAGTACATGCATGTAACAAGAAATACATTATAGCTCACTCAATCTAGAATGATTTCACCCATTCCAGAATGTTCTGGGAAGTGCTTACATGTTTTGCTGAGTGAGGCACTGTCCCTGTAGCCCAATGTGATTGGTATAGTTATTCTTGGTAATGATGTTTTGTACATAGTTAGGCAGTGAGTCATCCAGGTTTCCTTGAACTAGGACTTGCTAGTATGTTCAGGTATGTGGCCCCAGGTTGGAGAGACTTACAGAAAATGCTAGAAGTGGGTGAATGGATAGTATATAAGCCAGAGAAATTCTGCAGTAGGCAGAGTACCCAACACCTCTGCTCTGAGAGTTACGTCACTTCTGGCTCTGAAGCGACTTGTTATAGTCAGTCCTGTGTTACCTGCTGACCTATTATGTTTGTGGAGATAAGGCCTGGGAGACATTTTGCATGCAGAGAATTTATGTGCCCTCATTGGAGATAGAATCCATTCTTATGTCAATGGACATTGCTACGGCAAAGCTGTAACGGGCTGGATTCCTAGCTGGACAATATAAAGTGAATCATCATTCAACGCGAATGGATGTGGTCGTTGGATCTGCACATTTCACTGTAAACATTATACCGTGGATCTATTGTTGACATATACCCTGGATTTATAACGCGGACTATTGTAACCTGTGCCTCTGGATTTACGTCGCAGGAATCATTCATCGGTGCACCACGGATCATTCATTTGTGCATCGAACATCGTATCTGGACACTACCAGGGAACTGTAGTGACTTTGTGATAGTTTGGATGCATGTAAGTGATTCCATTACCGATTTGTAATTGTTTCTATTGATCATTGTTGTACTGATATGACGCCGATTATCAGTCTGTACCCACAATATCACTGTTAATAAACCGCCTGAACATCAGTTGATTGTTTCTTTTGAGCGATCATTCTCAGAGTGATTTTGGTCGTAAGAAAATTGGGGGCTTGTCCAGGAAGTGGATTTAAGCCAAAACTTAGAATTTGTAACGTTCCGGAATCCAGAATATTGGTACAGACATAATACCAGTTGAGTTGATTGTTCAATTGTATATTGTGTGTTACACATTGTGACAATGTCAATCAGTACAATGGATGTTCAGGCATTTGTTCAGAGGAGAGATTTGTCCCTCAAAGATTTGCAAAGGTTACGCAAATGTGATTTGACTGCTATTGCACAGCATTTGAATGTTGATGTTCCACAAGGTGTAAGAAAGGCAGAGATTCTTGACTTAGTAGCTGGTCACATGGAGCTCAAAGAAGAAATTCACACTTCAGATCAAGCTCAAATGTCTGATCAAACACGGCTTCAGCTTGCTAAATTGCAACTGAAGGAAAAAGAAATGGAAATGAAGGAAAGGGAAAATCAAAGAGAAAGAGAGAGGGAAAGAGAACACAGAGAAATGGAAATGAGGAAATTCGAAATGGAGCAGCAAATAAAATTGCGTGAGATGGAATTGACTCATGCACAGACAGTTGGAAATCGTGAAAGGGCTCCGCCTGAATTTGATTTGGCCAAGAATATTCGATTGGTGCCAAAGTTTGAAGAAAACAGAGTCGATGCATATTTTGTGTCATTTGAGAAGGTGGCTGACAGTTTGAACTGGCCACAGGAATTTTGGCCCATGCTTCTTCAAAGTGTGTTTGTCGGCAAAGCAGCCGATGTGTACTCATCTCTCTCAAAAGAGCAATCACGCGACTATGCTACAGTCAAGAAAGCAGTGTTGAATGCTTATGAGTTGGTGCCAGAGGCGTACAGACACAAGTTCAGAAATTCGTACCGCAGACCAGGCCAGACACATGTTGAGTTTGCTCGTGAAAAAGAAATGATGCTTGATAGGTGGTGCAGATCCCTGAAAGTGGATCAGGACTTTGATAACCTACGTGAGGTTGTTCTCTTGGAAGAATTCAAAAAGAGTGTTGCTTTCAGTGTGAGGTCGCATTTGGATGATCACAAAGTGAAAAGTTTGCATAAAGCAGCCTTGATGGCTGATGAGTATGAGCTGACCCACAGAAATGACAACAGACCACCTTTCAGGAATTTCTCTGGAAACAAGCGAGACAGAAATCAGTCGAGCAATCCAAAGAATGCTGGTCCTGAAAAAGGCACGAGTTCTGAAACTTCATCGGCACCAAAGCCTCAATCTGACAAAGGGTCCAGTACAAGTGCAAATGTCATCAAATGTTTTCACTGTAACAAGACAGGGCACGTAAAGTCACAGTGTTGGAAGTTGCAAAACAAAACAAAGAAGGACTTGGGATTTGTCATGTCAAAAAGTGTCCTACCCGAAAACAGTGCCCCGTTCAGTGAAACACAGGCCATTGAAAGTCAATCTCCCAAATTCAAAGATAGGATGAAGCAGGTGGATGAGAGCTATCGTAGCTTTTTATTTGATGGTAAGGTGACCCCATGTACTTCTGGTGAGGCAGGTAAGCCAGTGGTCATCCTGCGGGATACGGGGGCCTCTCAGTCATTGATGGTGGATGGTGGTATGACTTTTCCACCAGATAGTGCAGTGAATGCAAAAGTCTTGATTCAGACTGTTGATGGCAGTTATATGTCAGTGCCACTGTATAGAGTGGATTTGAAGTGTGACCTAGTTTCTGGTCCTGTTACTGTTGGAGTTGTTCCTGAGTTGCCCATGGCAGGCATTGACTTCCTGTTGGGGAATGACTTGGCTGGGGACAAGGTGGTTGCGTCTCCAGTTGTTTCGGATAAACCAGTGGTGGTTGCTGAAACTGAGCAGTTGCAGGAGGAGTTTCCTGGGATTTTCCCAGATTGTGTTGTGACTAGGTCTCAGGCTCGTAGAGCTGTTCAAGATGATGCGGATTCTGTTGATGTGGAGGAGAATTCCGGTGTTTGGTTGGCAGAAACCTTTTTCAAGGATTTGAATGATGGGGTTGCTGTATTAGGCTCCGAGGCTAACAGTGATTGGCTGTTTAGCAAGTCTTCCTTGGTTGAAGCACAGCAGGCAGACTCTGAGTTGAAAGGCTTGTCTCAGACGGCGTGTTCTGAGGCTGAGGCTGAAAAGGTCCCTGAGTGCTATTATGTCAAAGATGGCATTTTGATGAGGAAGTGGAGACCTCCCCATAGGCCAGCTGATGAGGATTGGACGTTGGTCCGTCAAGTTGTTGTCCCTCCTAGTTACCGCGGTGAGATCTTGAGGATTGCTCACGAGTTACCTGTTGGCGGCCATTTAGGCGTCAGAAAGACAAAGGATCGGATCATGAGGCATTTCTATTGGCCAGGGTTGAATGTGGATGTGGCTGAGTTTTGAAAGACTTGTCACACATGTCAGGTGGCTGGTAAACCACAGCATTCAGTGAAGCCGGCACCATTGATTCCGATACCTGCGTTTGAAGAACCATTCAGTCGAGTTCTAGTTGACTGTGTTGGACCTTTGCCTAGGACTAGGACGGTCAGGTCACAAGTACCTCTTGACAATCATGGATATGTCTACACGGTTTCCAGAGGCTATCCCATTGAGAAACATCACTGCTAAGACTGTGGTAGATGCTCTAGTGCAGTTTTTCACTAGCATTCATTTGTGCATCGCGGCCGTCAGATGGTAAAACGGTCTAACTCGAAAATTTGACTTTTTGAGGTAAGTTCACTTTCCGGGATATGTGAGGGTGCTCTTTCCAATGGTGCTCTTGAGAAAATCCCATGATGTCTTGTTTTAGAGATAATTTCCGCTATCTTGGTACTTTTTTGTATTTTTCCTTCAGATTTGATGGTAAAACGGTCTATCTTTGAGTTAGCCCATTGTCGCTAATATCGTTTGGAGGTAAAACGAGCTATCTTTTACATAAACCTTTTAACCTTCTTAAGTGAGATTTTTTGATCATCGCTGTCAGATGGTTAAATGGTCTATCTTCGAGTTAGACCAATTTACCACCTCACGGCCGCGCGCTGCTTGTATACGTGTGCGTACGTCTGATCTACGTACAGGTAAAAATATCTCGCGGGACTAAAATGTTGAAACAGTCGTTGAGTTGGAGACGTGGTGACTGAAAAGGGGACTATTTCCTTCGAATGTAAGTACATTAGTAAATAAATACATAGTTCTCTACTGCACTGTATAAGGGAACTTTTAAATTTGTTTTGATCTAACAGTTAGATATATAACTTTGATTTGAGATTTGGTATAAAATATCAAGGTTCAAGCGCTAGTAGAATCTAACGTATTAGGCCGATGCCTTATGACTGCATTTCGCACCGATCCAGCGGGCATGCCTACCAACCCCCGGGCCGCCACCCGACCGTGCCGGCGGTGTTGAACACCGATTATTCCGTAAGGCACGTCTTGACACGGTGCGAAAAGAGGCCTTGCTTGAGGTTTACGTCTAGATTTAGGTGTCTTGTTCGATCTAAGGTTTCTAATCTATGGCCTCATCACATGCAGTTAGACTGAATCGTCGTCTAACGTTAGGTCTATGGGATCTAACGATTACACTCTCTTTAACTCTGGACATTAGCTATCGTTAGGGGTTAGAATGTGTTAACTGTAGTGTTAGGTGAATTAGGGCTCTACGCCTGTTGGTGTTAAGTGTTATGCCAAAACAATTATTCAATCGAGCTAACCGTTAGACCTTAATCACAATGAACTTAACACCTAACGTTAGCACATTAGCAGTTGTATACCGTAGACAGTACAGGCCCACCCTATTAGGCCTACTATTAACGTTGGATGTACACTGTATTTGTAGGGCTAACGTTAGAGCCAGGTCCAGAGCAAGAGACTGTGCATAGTCTATACAGAAGGTACCGTATAGCGTAGTGCTCTAACGCTAGATCTACTATTACTAACGTTTAGAGTCTAATCAAATACAGTACTAACCCTAGTTAGATCTGTATAATTATTATAAAATCTAACGAGTCTTAAGTAGAAATAGCTGGCGTCTAGTCAAAATCTGGGCCACTGATTCTACCTAACGTTAGAGGTTTCTAGTAACCTTACGCTAGTATATAATTGCAGTTTTATTGTAAACCCAGCCTACCGTTAGAGAGACCTAAGTTTAGACAGCTAGACCCTCTTGAGGTTCTAAAATCTATGCATAAATGATACATATTATACATCTAACGTTAGGCTAACTTTGCTCCATAAAAGTAAGAGTTCACGTTAAATCTAACATTTCTAGATCTTGATCTGAATAGAATATCCTAACATTAGCTCTGAACGTTAGTACTAATCAATACTAGTCTCTAGAGTAGAGGTCTGCCAGATTGGAATGTCTTTTTTTTTTTGGGGGGGGGGGGGTCAACAAAAGGGAAGTGAACTTTGCCTTTCTTCATCAGATGGAGGAAAATATATGACATGTTGGTCAGAAAAAAAAACCCTGCACATTAAAGTGCTTAAAAAGAGAAAACTTCACAAAGGAACAGTTGCTGAATCTGAAGGGAAATAGCACAGAGCTTGTTTTTTTTTTCTAGTTTAAGATATAAAAGACATCAGTAAAAGGTTCCAACCCAAACACCAAGTACAAGAAGTAGTGAAAAGAATATGATCTGGTCAAGATGTATGTTTTTCCAGTTGTTTTTTTTTTTCTTTTTTCACATGTGCCATAATTGTCATGATGTTAGTAATACTATAATATAATTTATGTTAGCTATTCAGGGCCCCAGCAATGTATTCTGGTACTTGGGATAAGGGAAAGTATTAGAGGGAAGCATTACCCACATGTTTTGGAGAGGTAATTTTTTTTTTCTTCACTGAGAGACGAATGCTCAGTACAGATATCTTATCGCACTGGTCTGCAGAACACAAAAATAATATCAGACTAAAGGTAGAATTTTAAAATTTTGGCAGTCACCATTCTAATTTAGTTATACAGTGACGAAAGTTCAATGCAACAGCGTACAGTCATAATTAGCTAGGATATGTAACCAGAAACTGTGAAAAAGATAGAGATATTGAAATATCGCCTAAAGAGAAAATTTTGTTTTTCTAACTGGTGAAACGTTTGTGATGGTGGACACATAGCATACGTCACATTAAACAAATAGAGTTTATCAATGCAGTTAATGTAGTCAGTGCAATTTGTATTGTTGATTTTCAAAGTCTTTGGATGTATGTCACAGACATTTGTTCATGATGAAAAAAAAAATCACTGAGGACTCATTCTTTCATTTAAGAAGATTGCTTTCAGATGGAATTTTTGTTTTTGTTTTTAGATGTCCACAAACGAGACTGAGGTTCTTTACCTTCCAAAAACGAAATATATAAAAAGCATTTTGATAACCAACAACATAGATGTCAAGTGCTGCTTTTCTAGTAAATGTGCGCTGATGGCAAATCATTATTAAAAAAAAAAAGAGAGAGAGAAATTGCTTCGTTTACTGTTTACTGTATTTCAATGTGTGTTGATATAGTCCGTAAACGCAGTTTGAGACGATGGTTGCGAGCGTGTGCACATTGTGTAATACGTTTTGTTGGTTGACTGGGAATTTAGAGTGTTTATGATAACTGAAATGATTTTTTTTTTTTAATCACAAAGATGTGATAATATAGAACACACACGCAAAAAAACAAACAAACAAACAAACAATCGAATTGCAAACAAACCATTTGTTACCTGTCTGCTCCAAGGTCATAGAACTTGGCCAAGGATAAATATTATAGACTCGATGATTTAACCGACTTAATGATGGGAAGGGGAAATGAGGCTGTTATTGCATTGTTCGCATTTCATTTCTACTTCCTTTTTACTTGTTGTTTTCTTTTTCTTTTTTTGAGGGTGATATTTGCCTTATTATTTCACACAAATATCTAGGATATATATATGATATTCTTATGTCGCCGAATAATTGTGCGTTCCAAACAACGCTCATGTAAATAATCAATCATCATAAAAGAAACATTTAGTAAGTCTTCTGCGGGAGGATAGATCAAAATAAAATGCAAACACCTCGCCTTAGAACATTACAAATGTAAAAGTGCTTTCGTGCCTATCCCTTGCAGGGCTGCGTTTCAGGGCCCGAGTATGCAAACTATATAGCATTGTATTGATAACCATGAATCCCCAAGCTTCTCGGAGGGGGGGGGGGTGGGCGGTTGAGTATGCAGGATGGGAGATTTGGTACCGTGATTTTGCCAAGTAAAACGTGATTTGTTATCAAGGTTTCCATGACAACAATTTCCAAACATAGTAAGCAATCTAAATATAACTGGTATAAGCAGGTTTCATTGTTAAACAGATTAGATAGATTAATACATTTCTCACACACACATACAAAAACATGTTTCAACACTTCTACGTTTTAAAATCATGAATATTTGAAATTTTCTGGGAGTGACCTAAATGATCAGTTGCCATGGTAACAACATTACTGACCAGCCCTCTTTGTATTTTTTTTTTCTGGCAAATAAGCACATTTCAGTCATATCAAAGTGTCACAAAGGGTTTTTGCAGTCAGCTATCCAACCTGTCCATTGACTTCGCCGATTATGTAAGATAAGTAAACCTACACGCACTATACCGTGTACAATATATACGGGCCTACGCTATACATTCGATTTTCCATTCAAAATGCGCGTCCAGTAAAAAATACATCGTCCCATTTAGGATAACATAAAACGCCTTATCTTATAATTTCTTTGCTGCATAAGATATCAGAACATAAATTATATTTCGAACAAATAAAAACGTTTGAATAGACTGATTTCGGTAGTTAAAAAAAACAACTTTGAAATATTGGTAGATTCTGCAAAGTAAAATTTTAAGTAAATCACGGTTTTATGTTTCATTGCGCAATATAATGTGCGTGTAATATTCTACTTTCAAATGTATATTAGTTATGTTCTACACTTGAGATGGAAGATAACACATTTCTAGTTTAAAAGGTACTTATAAACTATTATTTGTTTTCGATAAAAAAGTAAAAATCTTGATTTTTTTATATTCTTTAACATTTTTGGCTAAAAAAGGCATTTTTCGGCAAAAACGGGCTTGACATCCGGCCGTACGCTAAACTTCAGTATTTTTGCAAAACTTTCATCTGGGAAGAAAGACCACGTTAAAACCACAAGATAAAACGGTAAAATGGTCTAACTAAAAGATAGACCATTTTACCATAATATGGCAATAGTGTTTGTGGTCTATCTAGAAGATAGACCATTTTACCATCTTATGATGTGTAGCGGAGTGTATACATGTGCTGTGGTTAAACAGTCTATCTGCACAAAAATCTCATTTATTTTATAATTAAAACCCCAAATAAGCACAAAATTCTTCAGTTATCAGTGTTTGATATGCTTCTTCTTGTCCCATTGCTAAAAATGCATTATACCCATCTCGTAAAAAAGCTCAAACCTCTAAACTTTAAAGTCATTTTTCTCAGAACAGCAACTTTAGAGATAGACCGTTTTACCATCTGACGGCCGATCGAACATCGTATCTGGACACTACCAGGGAACTGTAGTGACTTTGTGATAGTTTGGATGCATGTAAGTGATTCCATTACCGATTTGTAATTGTTTCTATTGATCATTGTTGTACTGATATGACGCCGATTATCAGTCTGTACCCACAATATCACTGTTAATAAACCGCCTGAACATCAGTTGATTGTTTCTTTTGAGCGATCATTCTCAGAGTGATTTTGGTCGTAACACAACTCCCAAACGAAAAATCTTGAAAGCGGTATAGCACCCCACTTTCTTAGGTGGAAGTTGGGGTCTCGCCTCAAACGAGGGATTGACGGCATGCATATTCTCAAAATTCATCTATACCCTTAAAACGTTCGCGTACGCGCGCGTTGAAATATATACATGCTCCAATCGAGCTCAATTTTTTTTTGCACACGTTTCAGACCATTTGGAGCATTTTTTGAAAAATTGAAAAATTTGGACGGACGCGTACGCGCGCGCGCATATACGCACGCACAGGCCATATGCAATAGAAATTTCCCAATTTTTCACTTTGATCGGACGTCTGAAATGTCAAGAAATATTTCTGTTAAGTTTCAAGTCAATCCGACTCAATATGACGTCATACGTGCCCGCCAAACTTCAAATTCCGCGCGCGCGTCAATTGCGATATACAGTGCAACTATGCCAAAAAACCGCCAATTCTAAATCCGATTTTACTCGTCAGGACTCGTCTTTACATATTCTGAAAGCTGATGAGTTGTACATGTCATTTCATGGGTTGGCGATGCTGGAAAAATGATTAAAAGACATCAAATTTCTTAATGAAATAAAAAAGTAAATTTTCAATATAACGTCATCAAATTTCAAGTTTATTCGAGGGTATCTCACTTATCCTTTGCCGAGTTTAACCCAGATGTCATTATGTTGTAGCTTATTATTTTTTTCATAATTTTTAATAGCAACATTTTGATCGGATGACAGCATCACCTCGTAAAAATGGATTGAAAGTAATCTTGTCAAATTTGACCAGTTTACGTGTTATCTCTTTGGGAGTGCAGTTTTTCTGGAAATAAGAATTGACATGACTATCTTTTTCGAGTACTAGCTCACTTGTGCTTCGGTGAATTTCTCCCAGATTATGATATGTTGTAGCTGAGTGTCACAGGAGAAATGTATTTGGTTTTTTTGTTTCTATTTTATTAGAATATATACCAGTGAATAGAGTAGGGACAGTTGCCATTGCTGGTGTAGTATAAGTGCGTTGAAATGTGATGAAGCACGATTTGTGTTATAACAAAATGACGAGTGTGTTTTCTATAACCCACTGCAGACAGCTGTGTGGGGAATGCGATGAGACAAAAGCGATGCGACAAAAGGGTGGAATTTCCACCGGTGCCAGATTCCGCGGGCGAGCCGTCCAGGGTTTCTATGTAGTACATTGTGTAGTTTTGTACATGATAGGGTAAGAATATTTTAAGTGTGTGACAGACTGAGCAGGGATGTGGTCGAAGGAGGAGTCGTAGCAGAACCTCGCCAGTTATTAATCCTTTTAAGCCAGTTTGGACCACTTGAAGCCAGGGTTCTTTTTCCTCTCCACGGAGAAGAATACTATCCATACAACCAGCAGTAAGTACTCTCGGTTATTTGTGTATTTCTTTGTTTTGTTTTTTTTTATACAGGAACAATAATGATGTGACTTGAAACGCATTATTTGTCATGTATGCCGTGTGAGATTGAATAACGTGAATAACGTGATGGTGGAAACAGCGTTATAACAACATGATATTATTGAAGTTAGGTATGAATAAGACTGATACATTGATGTGTACTGTTTAGAGTACATGTTACATCGTGATATTATACGAAATTGAGTATTTAAGCATCGAGATTTATGTACACAAAAAAGTCAGCTGCCCGTAGTATGTAAGGTTTCGTAATACTGCTTTGATAATTTAGATGGCAACTGGGTTTCGGGACTTCGCCCCAAAGTCGGCAATGCCATTCAAGATGCGGTGAAGGCTGCTGTCAACTACGAAACCGGCCAGTGGAAAACCAGTTCACTGGATGTGCTGAACGTTGGCAAAACTACGCTCTTCAATCCGCCTGTCGACACTTCTGTATGCTTTTTCGCGTCCAGCAACATTGGTGATGTACACTGACAATTGAACACTGGATATTTCATGTACGGTACTAGGAACAGTGGCGAAACAAGTTACTTGGCGATGTTATACACCCGATTATATTTGAGTTGGCTCATCACGTTGCAATTTGGAGAGGAGTGAGATATTCATTAGTGCCTATGATACACGACAACAATATTTTTTTTTCATCATATGGTGCGACCGTGAGGTGTTCTTTTTTTGTGTGTGTGCATGACTGACAAGATAAAGGGATAAGAAGCCCGAATGATTATTAGCTCAGCAAGAGCTTGTTGAGTTTATGTCCCCTGCACGTACACGCCTTCCTATGGCGAATTGTGAGTGATGTACCTGGAAGTTTGTTTGAGGAACCGTGTATAGTGAGCTCGAGCATTTGATGCTCCATTGTGATGCTCTTTTCGTAGCATTTGGAGGTTGAGTGAATATATATTTTTTGTTGTTGTTCGATAACATAAATAACTTAGAAGTTAAACACTTAATGATATATCAGTAGGAGGATATTTAGTCGCTTCATGTGTACCACTAGGACCATATAAGTGGGGGTGGTATATAGATGTTAATGGAGTAACGATTACCCGTGTGTATAGTTACAATTATAATTTCTACCCCCCTTTTTTGAGGAAGTGTTGCAAGTGTTATCGAATCGTGTTAAACATGAGTATACTAGCCCATGTTAGTTAGCTAGGTCCCATACTCGCCCTAAGTGAAAGGTGAGTTGCAGAAATGGTGTAACAACGTACTGCAACAGTTGTAACAGTAGTAAGGGCGACGGAGTGGTTATTGATGTGAAGATATCACAGCAGGTTCATATCAGGAACCTGAGATATCCCATAAGGTACTTGTGTATGGATTTGAGAATCGAAATTCGTGTACACGAATGTGCAACTCAGTTGATGAGATACAAGGTAACGATATTTTGAAGTTGTGAAGTCCAGAGGGTCGTTGTGTCCGAATAAACACTACAGATTGGTTGAGATACTAGATCAGTAAGTGGCATGTGTGATTATATCCGACTCTGGTTTAACCCATGTGACAATTACTGGGGGCTTGTCCGGGAGAGAGTGTAGCATGCCATTTACTGTCGCATGAGTGTGATATAGAACCCGAGAGTCGTTTTTTTTTTTTTTTTTTTTTTTTTTTTAGAGGGAACAGTAACTTGGCTTCACTTTGAAAAAAAAAAAAACAGGACAAAACAACAAATAAAGTATCAAAATGGATGTAACCAAGCTCGCGGAAACTGGTGAGAAATTAGGATTTAGTGGATCTGAGCGTTTGTCAAAGAACAACAAGACATAGCGAGAGACGAGCAAGCAGAACAATTAGAAATAAAACGAGCTGAAAAAGGCAACTGCCGAGTTAAGGTTGAAAATTGTAGAAACTCAAGAAAACGCAAATGCATCCACTTCCACCCCGGAAGTGAACAGGCCGAAGGCTAGGACCCCTAAGCTGCCACCATTCCACGCAGAGAAAGACGATCTAGATGCATATTTACATCGCTATGAAAGGTATGCGCGGAGCCAAGAGTGGCCCCAAGAAGAGTGGGCTATAAATCTGAGCGCGTTGTTAACTGGTAGTGCGCTGGACGTGTATGCACGATTGTTGGCGGCAGATGCAGACAACTATAAGGTGCTCAAAGCCGCGCTATTAAAGCGATTCCAGTTAACCGCACAGTCTTTCCGTCAAAAATTCCTCACTTGTAGACCAGAAAATGGTGAGTCAGGGCATCAATACGCTGCCCGCCTTGAAAGTTACTTAGAGAGATGGATTGAATTATCAGGGACTGCCTTCACGTTTGATGGGCTGAAAGATCTACTCCTTCGGGGACAATTTGTAGAAGGCTGCCCACGAGAACTAGCTTTATTTGTAAAAGAACGGCAGCCATGCAAGCTAGATGAAGCTACTTCTATTGCTGAACAGTATCTGGAGGCGAGGGGCGGTACCTTCAAGCCTTCCTCTGCTCCGCGAGCTAACGCTCCTAGAATGCTACCTGGAGAGACGAAGAGGGCTCCAGGTAAGACAAATGCTAACGCGCGATCACTGTTTCCCCCTCAGACGCAGAACCAGCGACAGTGCTTTTTGTGTGGTAGGCCAGGTCACCTCGCTAGAGACTGTCCAAAGCCAGGGAACACTCAATCCCCACCAACATGTTTTGTGTGTAAGAAACCGGGACATTATGCAAGGGACTGTAGATTAAATCCCAAGAATGTCGCAGGGATGGTTGCCCATGGTATGTGGTCTGAGATGCCCCGTGAATTTTCTGATATAATGGCCATAATATGACAGGTTGTTCATATTCCCCATGTCCCTAGGCTAGGCCTACAAGTGTCTTACGTGTTTGGATTCTAACACACACACACACACACACACACACACACACGCACACACACACAAAAAAAAAAACAGAGAAAAACTTCTGGACGGCGTGATTTGGACTACCCCCTGAGATAAGTGGGACATTGGTTGGGGTATTATGAAAGAAACAGTAACTAAAGACTGATAGACTAAGACAATATTAGAATTATGTACACATGAAGACTTTCATCACAATATATATCCATTATGGTCCGTCAGAGAAAATTATAATTAAGGCGCCTGAAATTTAAACAGAATAATAAAAAAATCTGTGATGTTTTTATCATAACTTCGAACAAATAAGAGAGAAATGAGAGAGCGATGTCCCAGTTTACCACAGCACCCTCGAAAAATTCTAAATGACGGCTAACATCACTATTGTGCACATTTTTGCAAATTTTAAAGGGATGGTGCAGTGTTGGTGAAGATGAGAATTGGGCTTTTAACTTAATTTTGGCGAGATACCAAGAAAGTGCTTATGACATAGTAGGCACCTACAGAGCATATCATTTTAAAAGGAATTCAAAGATTATCTGATGAAAATCGGGTTTGGAATGACTGAAACATCCAAAAGCAAAGTAAAATAAAGCGATCGTAATGAAGTATTGGTCCCACACTTTATTAGAATTGCACTTTTTTTTGTATCTCAGCCATTTCAAAACCAATTTTCATAAAAAACAACAACGTTGAATTCCTCATAGAATTACACACTGTTCCATATTCCATAAGAGGTTTCTAATCATCTCACCAAAAATGTTAGAAAGCTAAAATTAGGTCTCAACCAACCACGAACCCTTTGATGCAAATTATTGTAAGTTATAAGGCCTATATTTATATAGCGTGCTAAGTGCCTGCTAACGCTATACAATGGGTCCAGAAAGCACCTCACACTGAATGCAAATACTACCCAACAGAAAATCGTTAACAAATAATTCAAAATAAACACTCAATCAGAGTTGCAACAGAGCTGTTACCGTGTGCTTTGTACTTCTGAGTTAAATCTGAAGTTAACTGCAATAAAGTAAATAAAAATGGACCTAAAAATAACATTGTAAAAATTACTAACAAAACAATTACAGATATATTTATAACAAGAAGGACATATCAAAAGTTAAATAACTTTGCAACTGGTACAAAAAAAAAGAAAACAAATCAGCAGGCCAACCCTTTCAACAATACAAAGCATTGCGACGTATTTGTGATATGAATATCTCAGTCATCAAGTGGGCTGAAATGTATCAATTGTCAGCGCAGCGCGTACAACTTGCAAGTCATCGCGTATGTGCAGGATCTGACCTAATCTTTGCGAATGTTGTCACGGTGAACTTCGCGAACTTAGCACAATTGTAATGTGAACGGGTGGACCTAACTTCGCGATTGCTAACTTCGCGAAGTTAGGCAATCAGAAATCGAAATTATCGAATTATCGAAAGGTAAAAAAAAAAAAAAAAAATGAGCGGACAACAATAGGCGTTTTTAATGTGCAGCTATATAAACATCCCATATAGATGATAATCATATTTGACGCATAAGGCCTCAAAATTGGTGACTCGGCGAAAAAAAAGGATGATTTTTTTTGAACACAGACAAGTGCAGGGTTTTTGACAATATCCAGGAAAAGAAGAAAGGTGCAACACGTGTATCATCTAAATAACACCCCTCTTGAATCTGTTCAATCCGTGAAGTACTTGGGTGTAACCATCACTTCTGATTTGGAGTGGACCTAACACATCAATAATACTGTCAATAAAGCCAATAACGTCCTTGCATTTCTAAGACGCAATTTTCGCATAAAATCTTCTGATGCTAAAGCCACAGCTTAATAAACGTTGATTCGACCAATAGCAGAGTATGCTTCCAAAGTTTGGGACCCATTTTCCAAGAACCTAATCCACAAAATTGAAACGGTCCAGAGAAGAGCTGCGAGATTCACTTTGAATCGCTACCATAACACCGCAAATGTCACCAAAATGCTGCAAGGACTTGATTGGACCACTCTGGAACAGCGCAGAGAAAATGACATGATAATTATAATGTACAAAATACACAATAATCTTACTCATATTTTAGCACAGGACTATAGTATCAAACAGGTTACTCAGTTGACAAGAGCCACGCAACCACATTCATATCAGGTACCATACTCGAGAACTGAATCGCATCGCCATTCGTTCTTCCCAAGAACTGTAAGGAGCTGGAATTCCCTGTCGTCAGAAATTCTTTCAGTGCCATCTGTGGGATCATTCCGTAACTGAATAACGGTTGATCACAGTGGCTAATTATTTTCTTTGAATTTGTTATGTGTTTGTAAATATCTGTAAATGAAAATTAGCATATCATAATGTAAAAAGCAGAGTCTGCAAGAATCTTCAGCCTATTGAAGGAGGCAGACTTAATCAGAAGAAAAAGATTGAGATGAAAGGAAAAATATGGATGTATGGGTTATGAACTTTGTTTTTCGAAACCATAGCGACAAAAGTCTAAAGAATTCACTCAACAACTTAACGTGCTTTAGTCACCATTTGCGCGTAAAACTCAAAATTCGGTAGCACCACTTACCATTGTTCTAATTCTGTCTTTTTAGGAATTATGAGCACTGAATTGTACATCAAAAAAAGAAGCTTACGTTTCCATTCATGTGTATCTTATAAAGAAAATGTATGATTTCGATCGATAAAAGTTTCAAGGAAACGTGGTTTCGTTTTCGTTTTGTTTCGCTTTTTTTCTGGGACACTCTACATTGCATGATTTATACAATACTGTCGTTAAAGAAAAACAGCAGTATCTGATATTCTTTGGTAATAGTCACTTTTTGGCATTAAAACACGCTGTAAACACTATTTTTCTTTTTTACTTGATAAATTCTGTGATATTTAAAAAAAAAACACACACAATGTAAAAAAAAAAAATAATAATGCCTCCGCCAAGAAGTGTCGCGGAGGCATTATGTTTTCGGGTTGTCCGTCTGTCCTTCCGTCCATAATCAAATTTGTTTACAGCGTAACTAAAAACAAAGCAAAACAAAGCAAAAACTGTTTGAGGTATCCTAAATGAAACTTGGTAGGTATAATTATGTATATATATTATGTGAGTGGGCTAAGCTGCGCCTATCCACTTTCGTTTGCACATGCTCAAGTGCAAAAGTCAAATGCTAAAAAATTCACTATTTCCCCTATATCTATGCAATGCCTTGAAGTATTGAAACGTAGGGTATACGTGTACTACTGAATAGAGATTTTCAAAGATCAAAGGTCAAAGGTCAAGAGAAAATGTTACAATTTAACTTTTTTTCTCCATATCTCGCAAATGGTTCGAGGCACCTTCATGGAACTTCGTAGGCCTAAATATGCATACTGAGTACAGCGATTCGGAATTTGCACGTAGTGACTGGCAGTGATCATCTAGGGAATTTGGGGGTCATGGGTCCAAGGTCAGGGGTCAAGATCAAGGTTAACTCCTCAAAAATGTTACTTTTTCCCTCATGTAGGATTTTTCTTGAAACTGAGTGCATACATGTATTACCAGTATAAATATTCTTGGAAGTTTTTGCAAAAGAAAGTGCTAATATGTATTTCTCTGAAGGTTTGTATTTTCTTCTTATGTTACTGACATATAGTGTTTGTTTATATTTTTAAGGGACTCCTGCTTAAAACAGCGCTGAATAGGGTCATTCTTCTATTGAAGGTCTGTTTTATGTAATATATCTTTTGTTTGTATATCTTTTTAATGGCGGAAAATAAATACAATTCAATACAATACAATCACAGGTTTAGCAACTTTCTGTAGCATAACAATACCCCTATGAATGCTATTATAAGCTCTTCGAATTTGTTTTGATGTTGCTGTAATATATAAAAGTAAACATATCTTACACAAACAATAGATTCTAACATCCCTTCACTGTTTGCGTCTTTTCCAAAATTTGACTTTAAAAGAGATCTCCGAACTATAAAGTTTCAGACTATAGCATTTTGATATCTATAAATGTTCAAACTGGGTCCACAGCTTCAAATTAATAGTGATCACGGGATGATGGATGAACATGTTTTTAAATTCATGACAAATAAATCACATTGAACAAGGATGGTTGCATAGCAGCTTCACTTGCAAATGGAGGTATCGATGAAGTGCTTAAGGAAACAGAGCAACTGTATATAACGTGCATAAATTCAACATAGGTGAACAAGTGGTATTGTAATAACACTGTATTGGCACATGACTAGAATGTGCGTATGTTTTGAGGGGTTGTAGAGCATTGGTTTGTCACATCAAGGACCACAATGAATTCCATAATTCTATAGACGTCACTATCGACTTTAATGTAAGCTGTGAAATTAGAAAAATCGCATGGAGTGTCCCTGAAATTTTGAGGCATGAATGCACTAAAGATGACTTTAAAACAATTAATTTTACGTCCTATACTTACAACTTGTGTCGATGGACAAGCCGGAGATGTGTGTGTTACCAGGTGTGCTCACAGGGGTGCAATCGGCTCCGTCTTGAAGATTTTTACACATTATATCATAACGTCTGTTTCTCGTAAAGTACACATACCTAAAAAAAAAAAAAAAAAGAAAGACACAAATTCTTCCACATAGCCATCGTGTTTTACTGATAAATTACGTTTCCACCATCAGGCAGGGTTGCTTTCATGGCCGAATATGAAACATAGGCTAGAAAGAAAGACAAGAGAGAGAGAGAGAGAGAGAGAGAGAGAGAGATAGAATCTTTAACTTTTTCAGATACGCTATATTTTTTTGGTCATGATTATTTCTTTAACTGCTTATGCAACTTTGAATAATATTCTTTGAGGAAGCTCTGTTTGCTTGCTTGTTTCTTTTTAAAACAACCTCTGCAGTCAAGTAGAAAGTTTAAGGAAAACAACGGAGCACTAATTGGAAAATGGGAAATTTGAAAACAAATGCATATGTGCTGACAAAGTTTTCACAAAGCTTCCTTTGGTACACGGGGATGTGTATATGACGTAAAATACCATGAAACACTTCTGATTATGGAAACAAAATGTGTGTACTACCACCTTAGGTTAAACAAGTGCAAAACAAAAAGTGTCACTTTTCTAAATTTTCCCTCGGTTTTTTTGCAGGCTATGTGTAAAGCTTTCAGAAATAACCTTGAGGAAATCTATATCAATGATACATAAACTAAGGAAAATCTGTCAAATGTGCATTGTGACGAGACATATTTGTAATAAAATATATTATATTATGTAATGAACTAATAAAGGAACTATATGTGTGTTGGGAAGGGGGGGGGGGGACTAACCTCTTCATATTTTAGTCATTGTCTTCATAATTTTTCATAATTTCATTTTTTTTTTTAGATATCGGCCAATGAGTCAGAACATCTAATGTGTATCATTACTAATGTACCCCATTTCAATTATTATGAACAAGTGCAGATCGAACCTGGCCAAGGAGAGCTGATTATATTCCTTCAAATCATGACAAGTCGTGATAGTTTATCCATAATACATGAAGTGGTTTGTAGTTCTTAAATTAGAGGTCGTCACTGCGCGTTTGTCAGGTCCCTGCCTTCTTTGAATGAATTAGCCTACTGGCAGACCTGTCTCCCCATTTTTATTTGTCTTATTTTTGGATAAATGTGTGTGTGTGCGTGTGTTTGTGTGTGTGAGAGAGAGAGGGAGAGATAGGTATATCACCATATTTTATATGTAGAACTATTAAACCCTTTTAGCGAGAGAGAGAGAGACAGACAGACAGACAGAGAGAGTCAAAAGAGTTCCATATAATTTCGATCTATGAAACCCCTTTAACCCTTGTAAGGTAGTAAAAGGTATTTATACCCATTGTAGTGTACAAAAGCACGGACCCTGGTCGCACTAGGGAGTTCCACTACATCCGTCTCATTTCCGTCTGGATCAATTGACATCTGAGTGAGCTTACTCCAGTGCATTATGTAAAGCATCCTTGGTGACTGAGTTATAGCGATTGCTTCTTCTCCGCCTGGAAATGAAATGAAGTGATCAACAGATAATACTATTTCATTTAATTATTATTTGTAACCGTTGAAAAGCCATGTTGATGCTTTTCACTGCATTCATCATAATTGTTTGTTTTGTTTGACATTTGAGATCTGTAATCAGGTTTCTGCATTGAATACATTACAAATGACGTACAGTCACTTTCGTCCGTTGATCACAAGCAATGAGACGTACAAACGGTACATCCAAACACACACACACACACACACACACACACAAATCTAGAGTAGTCTAATAAAATGAATGAAAAGGGATGTCAATTTCAGCTTATTCAAGATAAGGAAAGGCTGTGGTTTGATTTATTTATGTTATTATTTGTTGGTTAAATTGGAAGGCAGATAGCTCTATTCATAGTAAAAAAAAAAAAAAAAAAAAATGATTTGATGAGACCGAAGCCTGAAAAAAAAAAAGATGAAACGCATAATTGTAACATAGATTCCAGGCGCAACCCGATGTGGAAGTCAGTCTATCAAGTGACTATCCATTAATCTGGCATTGAGTTGCGTTATATATATATATATATATATATATATATATATATATATATATATACAATGTTTTGGTATGGAAAGTGAGGGTTGTAGCGACACGGATTGTCGCCCGCCCTCGAAGCACATTTTGCTTGGTAATATCGTTCTGGACATAGTCATTGAAATACTAACACATAACTTACATGGTTACATCCATGCAAACATGCCATGTAAAAAGTCATGGTGAGGTTTCAAGGAAGTGTGTATGCGCGCGCGCACATGATAATTTAGTGTCCGTTTGTGCGTGTGCGTGTGTGTGTGTGTGTGTGTGCGTGCGTACGGGCGGATGCTGCTTTTCTGCCTACGGTCCATTATAGACCGGGGGGCCAGAGCATTTATTCAGCTGAAAAGGGTCACACTTTTTGATGGTCTCATCATATAAGGATGTGGCCAAGGGTCAATAAAATGAATTGCTGGCAAGTCACATCCTGTACCGTAAGCCTAGGGGCGACAAAAAGGGACCCCGAAAAATGGATTTATTCAGCCGAAGGGGGTCACGGACAAAAGTTGGTGGAAATTGTTCCTTTGGGTGTACTTATCATGAAAACAGCAATGTCAGCTATTTTATCCTGTACGGGGCCCATGACAGTAGCCCCAAAGGGCCCACAAATATGGTGTTATTCAGCTGAAAAGGGTCACGGCTAATTTCTTTTACAATGGAAGTAGTTCCCATCAGAGATATCCAAAACACCAATGCCAGCTGTTTTATCCTGTACGGGGCCCCAGACAGTAGCCCCAAAGGGCCCCACCCCCCCCCCCCCCCCCATAGGCCCTATCGTATACGTACAAACACACACAAACCTTGATTTTATTCAGTTGAAAAGAGTAATGGCTACTTTCTTTTGCAATGGAAGGAGTACCAATCAGAGATATCCAAAACACCAAAGCCAGCTATTTTATCCTGCATGGGGCCCCAGCTAGTAGCCCCAAAGTGCCCCGCCCCCTATAAGCCCTACGTACAAACACACACACACATTGACTTTATTCAGCTGATAAGAGTAACTGCTAATTTCATTTGCAATGGAAGTAGTACCCATCAGAGATATGCAAAACACCAAAGCCAGCTATTTTATCCTGTACGGGGCCCCAGACAATAGCCCCAAAGTGCCCCCCCCCCCTACACACATACTCACACAATAATTTCATTCAGCTGAAAAGGGTCACGGCTAATTTCTTTTGCAATGGAAGTAGTACCCATCAGATAAGGTCAAAATACCAAAGCCAGTTATTTTATCCTGTACGGGGCCCAAGACAGTAGCCCCAAATTGCCCCTTACCCCCTCCCCCCCCCCCCCACACACACATTGATTTTATTCAGCAGAAAAAAGGGTCGCGGCTACTTTCTTTTGCAATCGGAAGTAGTACTCATCAGAGATATCCAAAGCACTAAAGCCAGTTATTTTATCCTGTACGGGGCCCCAGACAGTAGCCCAAAAGTGCCCCCTACACACACATACACACACACAAACACACACACATATATTGGTTTCATTCAGCCGAAAAGGGTCATGGCTAATTTCTTTTGCAATGGAAGTAGTACCCATCGGATATCCAAAATACCAAAGTCAGATTTTATCCTGCACGGGGCCCCAGACAGTAGCTTCAATGTGTTTTGCTTTATTCTCTTTATTGTTTGCATCTCTTCTTCTTCTTAAATACTAGTGTGCGCTCCTTCGTCTTCTTTTTCGCGACAACGACAACGTCCTCCTCATCATCATCAGTTTTGCTGCTCTGGCAAACATTTTCCAGCGTATCGGCCACGTTCGATTTTAGAGCGGCGAGAGCGGAAGACATGCGTAATTGAGTCTGGGAAAGTGTAGGGACAGCGTAGCTAAAGCGGCCAACAGCGTTATCGAAGCAGGAATGAAGCGTCGTAGGAACAGGCCTTGATTTTATACGAGAGTAGTGAACTTAGTGAGAGCGTCGTTAAAGCGGGAAGGTTGTGCTTTGATCAAGAAAGCGGCGCAGCAGCGGGACCATGTCGTCGGTGTCTAGTTTAGACTACTTCCCGTTCTTGTGCCACTGTCACTACGGTCAGAAAAACCTGGAATTGTTATGCTCATCCCGCGGTATTTACACTGTCACTGCTCTCTCCCCGTTTGAGCTACGATTCAAAATAGGTCAATCTTGATGGGGAGATGGGGAAGAAATTTTGAACCAGTTCAAAATGTCTTCCCGATCTGTAAAATTGCCAGATCCAACCCCATCATCCAAACGCTGCTGCTACGATGCTCCCGGTCCCCGTACACTTTTGCCGCTCTCTCCCGATCTGACAGATTGAATAGATCGGGATGCAGATCTTGATAGTGGAATTACATGTGGGGACACTTTAGAAACACTCCGTGGGGCCCCATACAGCTACATAACTGATGTCGGTGTTTTTGATACCTCGTTGAGTACTACTTCCATTGCAAAAGAAATTATAGCAGTGAGTCTTTTCACTTAGAATAAAATAATACGGGAGCACTTTCCAGCTACTGGCTGGGGGCCCCTTAACTGGATGGGTACTACTTCCATTGCAAAAGAAATTAGCCGTGATTCTTATCAGCTGCACGAATAAAATCAATGTTTGTGTGTGTTTGTACGTATGGCCTATGGGGGTGGGGCACTTTGGGGCTACTGTCTGGGGCCCCGTAAAGGATGAAATAGCTGGCATTGGTGTTTTGGATATCTCTGATGGGAACTACTTCCATTGCAAAAGAAATTAGCCGTGACCCTTTTCAACTGAATAAAATCAATGTTTGTATGTGTTTGTACGTAGGGCCTATGGGGGGTGGGGCCTTTTGGGGCTACTGTCTGGGGCCCCGTACAGGATAAAATAGCTGGCATTGGTGCTTTGGATATCTCTGATGGGAACTACTTCCATTGCAAAAGAAATTAGCCGTGACCCTTTTCAGCTGAATAACACCATATTTGTGGGGCCCTTTGGGGCTACTGTCTGGGGCCCCGTACAGGATAAAATAGCTGGCATTGTTGTTTTCATAATAAGTACACCCAAAGGAACAATATCCACCAACTTTTGTCCGTGACCCCCTTCGACTGAATAAATTCATTTTTCGGGGTCCCTTTTTGTGGTCCCTGGGCTTACGGTACAGGATGTGACTTGCCAGCAATTCATTTTATTGACCCTTGGCCACATCCTTATACGATGAGACCATCAAAAAAGTGT
Source organism: Diadema setosum (assembly GCA_033980235.1). NCBI lineage: Eukaryota > Metazoa > Echinodermata > Echinoidea > Diadematoida > Diadematidae > Diadema > Diadema setosum. The sequence continues at coordinate 37,132,532 of CM067071.1, read as the reverse complement.
GACCCTTTTCAGCTGAATAAATGCTCTGGGCCCCCGGTCTATTATGTCTTATTTATCAGCATTCGGAAGTCGTTTCATCAGGAACGAACGTGGTATCGGTTCTGGTGTGTGTGTGTGTGTGTGTGTGTGTGTGTGTGTGTGTGTATGTGGGGAGGGGGTTACATTTTGTTATTGCAAAAGTTCGTTATTCTGAAGGCTCTTAGTCCGAGGTTCTTTGTTCGAAGGTTTGTTATTCCGAATTTCATTTTTGGATCAACGAACCTCTATAGGTACAGGGAATTGTACAGGGGATGCTGTAGACGATTATGTCCTTCGACGTTTTCTGTTTTCCACTCGCATGGGAACACAGAGACGCGTGGGAAGCCACACAACTCGTGTTGCCAAGCTGCAGCGCATTTACCTGAAGGAATGCTACAACACACTCGGAGCGGTGGAGAGGCAGAACCGCAAAGTCAAGTTACGAAATTTCTCCCACAAATGGTCATTTTAGGTGGTACCCATATACGCATGACATCGCTTCACCATTGGTGCTGAAAATTTTTTTCCTTGTACTATTTGAATGCATATTTTTCGAAACTCTGAAAGCAATTTTTGGGTTGGGGGGTGAGGTGACAGCATTTTTTTTTTTCACTTTTCTGGCCGGGAAGGTGTGGGACAGCGATAAACTATATAAAATGAGAACGAATTTAGTATTTCCCTATAGTCTGGCCCACTTTACGCTCCATGGGTATTACATTTTTTTTTTTAATTGTATTTGGGTGTGGGAGGATTGTTCGAATGTCCTAATGTTTCTTTTTTTCTGGAAATGTAATAGGCATTGCTTTTTTTTTTTTTTTTACACAGCTAATATTCGTAACGTTTGGATCTTACATACATTTTCTTTTCTTTTTTCAAGAACGAATATCATATATGAAAGGAAGCAATAGGAAATGATAAAAATGAAATGCAGGGGACCATCATCATAAGCTTAGCTGGACGAGGAAGATGGCCCCAGGTAAAGAGATACATAAAGAAAATCTTGCCACTCACTGAGTGGGGGTAATTGTGCAAAGGGCACAACGAAGAGATACATAAAGAAAATCTTGCCACTCACTGAGTGGGAAGTAATTGTAAGAAGGACGTGCGGTGCAGTGCGGTGTGCATTGTGTTCGGATGAATCTTGGTTTGTACGTTGAGTGTTATTTTGTGTATCAGTGTGATGAGGTGAATGTTACTTCAGTTATGGCCGTGAACTCATTGTTTAGGGTGTTTGTTGACCAGGTGGTATGAATATTTATGTGTCAGAAGTATACTGGATTATGAGGGTGTTTTTTAGTTCTCGTTTGAAAATGTTCAACGACGTACGTTGTTTTAAATTAGGGGGTAAAGAATTCCAAATATCTGGTCCATTGTGCTTTAATGATTTTTGAGCTAAAATGATTCTGGGGTTTTCGAGATGGTAATCGGACGACTGACGTGTTGGATATGAATGAACGGTGGAATTTGGAGTGAAGAAGCCATCAAAAATTTTTGGAAGACAATTAAATGTATATTTATACATAAAAACAGCAGTTTGAAAGGTGTGAAGATCCTCAATTTTCAATGTTTTTAGTTGACGAAATAGGGGATTGGATGGGGATAAGTAACGGGAATTGGTAATCAAACGTACAGCACGTTTTTGGAGAGTAAGAATTGGATTAATTTTAGTTGAGCCACAGTTTCCCCAAACGATATTGCAGTATGTGATATGTGGTAAGATCAATGCATTGTATAGAATAGTCAGGGAATTTTGAGAAATGAAGTTTTTCAGTCGATATAAAATTCCTACAGTTCTTGAGACAGACGTGTGGATATTATGAATGTGATCGTTCCAAGTTAAACTCGAGTCAATTGTGATTCCTAAACATTTAGTAGATCTTACTTCAGTTAAGGATAATCCATCAGTATTGATATTATAACTGCTGTTAATGTTCTGTGAAGCAGTAGGTTTGAAACGTATAAAATTTGTTAATAGAGACATTAAGGGATAATTTATTACATATAAACCATTGGGAGACTTTGTCTATTTCCGTGTTCAGAGTATTAAACAGTGTTTCGAGGATCTCATGGGAGTAAAAAATATTAGTATCATCCACAAAAAGTATAAATTTAAGAGTTTTTGATGTATTTATTATATCATTAATATATACAAGGAACAGTAGGGGGGCAAGAATTGATCCCTGGGGAACACCACATACAATATTAGAATTCGGGGATTTAGATGACATAAATAGTACATATTGCTTTCTGTTGGATAAATAATCAATAATCCAAGAAATTGCTAAACCACGAATACCATATCTTTTTAATTTGTAAATTAATATATCATGATCTATGGTATCAATAGCCTTTGATAAATCCATGAAAATTCCTATAAAATGTTTTTTTTTATTTGCAAAAGATTCAGTAATCTTATCTAACAATTAGCTTAATCGGTGGAATGGCCCTTTCTAAATCCAAACTGATTAGGTATAAGTAGGTCATTTACATGAAGAAAAATGTATAGGCGTTTATGAATATTTTTTTCCAGAATTTTAGAAATACTAGGTAATAACGATATTGTGGTCTATAATTTGTTAAAAGAGAAGGGTCGTCTTTTCTTTTGAAAATTGGAACTACTTTCGCAATTTTTAATGAGTTTGGGCATATTCCAGAAGACAGTGAAAGATTGAAAATGTAAGATAAAGGTGTGGTTATTTGTTTGGTGATTTTCTTCAGTATATAAACACTTATTTCATCATGGCCACTAGATCTACTTGGCTTTAATCTGTTAACAATCTCCAGTATTTCTTCCTCATCTGTTGGGGTAAAGAAAAGGGATTTGTCGCAGTTTGGGGGAAGAAATTCAGTAAAGTTTGAATGAACATGTTTGTTTTTTTATTTTTGAAGCTAATTGGGGGCCAATATTTACGAAGTATGAGTTAAAAGCATCAGATATTTCATCAGGGTTTGTGAGTTCTTTGTTGTCATTATAAAAAAAAAAACGGACGATGTTTCCTTATTATTTTTACCTGTTATTTCATATATAATTTCCCATAAGCCATTTACGTTATCCTTTTGATTATCAAACTTATCGGAATAATACATTTTACGAGGAATACGAATCAAATTACTGAGTATATTTCTATACTTTTTGTAATCTGTAAAACGTTTTGTATTTTGGGTAGTAATCGCCAGTTTATACAATTTATTACGGGTTTTTATTGAATTGATGATTCCCCTTGTAATCCAGGGATATTTGTTCTTTCTACGTGTTTTTTTTTTTCTTAACTAAAGGAATGTTTTTTCGATAATAATATAAAAGTTTATCTAAGAAAATATCATAAGCTTTATCGGCATTATTTTGAAGATACACTTCTTGCCATTCTTCCTTCACTAAATCAAGATTAAAGGGGAAGGCTAGTAACTGATCAGTGGGAATCAGTGGAAATGCTGGGAGATGATTGTTCCAATCCTTATGGGATTCATTCAAGAGTTCATTGTATATCTATTGCTGTGTGAAAATGATTTGCTTCAGAATAGTCTCATATTCAAGTAATGTGCAGTTTAATGCTTCCAGGTTAGCGTCCCTGGTCAGTGACGGAGCATTAAACTGCACATTACTTGAATATGAGACCGTTCTGAAGCAAATCATTGTCACACAACAATAGATATACAATGAACTCTTGAATGAATCCCATAAGGATTGGAATAATCATCTCCCAGCATTTCCACTGATTCCCACTGATCAGTTACTAGCCTTCCCCTTTAAGTAATTCAATATTCTCGTCTGATTCTTTTCTGTACATTATCGGCTTGTGTTTTGAAATACTTTTGACGTTTTCAGCATAACGAAGTATAATGAATATCGGTAAATGATCAGATCCGCTACAACAAAATGGTCCTAAAGTCGCGCACGGTCGAAGCCGTGAAAATCGAGTTTGAAGTTAGAGCATCAAAATTGGTCAAAACTTACGATTTTCTGAATTTGACATATTATTAGAGGTTGACATGTCTTCTATCATCTGTCGAAATTTTGAAGCAAAATGATGAAAGGAAAGACCAAAAAATAGCGTTTTTCTGGGCCATGTTTTTTTGGCGTTTCAACGAAGCAGAAACTGGTTCGAACATTTGGATTGAGCGCCACACATAGGCTCCACCCCTAACAACGACCAGAGTGATCTCATTGGTCAGTTTGCTGCTTGCCGCTAACCGAAGCGTGAAGCTCGCACACTGCCCAGTCGACTGGTGTGTGCGGGCGGGTTGCGCTATGCCTAGCCGCTTCTCCTGACATCCTGGTCACTGATTGGTCGGTGAGGAAACCGCCGACGCTGTGTTTGAATGAGCATTTCGGGGGTTGCTAGGGCTTAACTTCTATTGTCCGGAGGTGAAGACTGACCTGCGTGTCCCTTGATTGTGATTGCGTCGCAAGGAGAACTTTTAGGGCGCTTTTCTCGAAACAGTGATTTCCCAGACGTCTTGACATGCTCTCTTTTAAACATCGATATCTCCGCAGCCGATTATTTTTATGAGACGTGTTATATATCAATTTAAAGCAGAAAGATTAGAGAATGGAGTCATGCAATTTTCAAATAATCGACCTCGCCCGACTTTAGGATCATTTTGTTGTAGCGGGTCACATATCATAATATAAGATACCATTAATGAATTTATTTACAGAAAAGTTATTAGAAAAAATAGTATCCAACAAGGTTTTAGATGTTTGGGATATTCTTGTTGGGTTATCAATATGGGAATAGAAAGCTTATGAAAAAAGAATAGTTTTCAATTTTACCGCTAAAGTATCTATTTTCGTCATGTCAATATTATAGTCGCCCATAATATAAATTTCCTTATTTTCTTGTGTAATCGTGTTGAGGCATTCATCAAAATTTTCTAAAAACGTTTCGGTTTTATGATTTGGTGGCCTGTATATAACACCAATTATCTTATTTTTCATTTTATCATTGATGATTTCCACAAACAGGCTCTGTTTAACTTAAACTCTGTTTAACTTATCGATCTAGATTGTATTCTAAATGTGGTATAATTATGTTATATAGTCTTTACATTTATGATGTTTATCCATATTTGAGCTGCACAAATGAAATTCAAACTTCAAATTTCATATATCTTTTATTACTGTAAAGCAAATCAAACAAATGTGAAAACTTTTCACAACTTGTACGTAAATTCAATTTCAGTTTTCCCCAGTGTACAATGTAAGACAGTCTAATGTGTGATTAATTTGCTGTCATAATACATTGATTTGGCAGGGATCGTCGTAATGTACATAATTATTTATAACAATCTGTAACTATCCGAAAATATCCGCAACTCTCCGTAAATAGTCGCAACTCTCCGCAACTATTCGGAAGTTTATGCAATTTGAAAGAACAAAATTACGTGCCAATTCGTAAGAATATCCGCAAGTGGACGCAAGTATTGGCATTTGGTCGTATCTCTCCGTATCGCCCGCATATTTTTTCCCATATGTTTTGTAAAAATGCTCTGGTGACAACAAGGGATCCGCGGGTGTCCGCAGAAAACAAATGACTTATTTGGACGTAACGCGGGACGCAGAGCATTATGCGACTGGCAGGGCCTTACGTAGACACACGAATGCTCACACACAACACACATACGTAGGGCCTACATAGCCCACGAACACCAAACCCCTCAGATACTCATGCAGGCACAAAACTACGCCCACAAACATGCATCATCACATACCCTTTGATATACACATACGCCACTATATACCACATACACACATACGCATACAGGCACACGTATACACACAGACAAACAAACCACTACCACTATACAACCACCACACATGCACAGTTTCTATATATTGTATTAATATACTCCAGACACACACACACACACACAAATACGGAAACTCATACACAAGTCACTTATTGTACGCAACTACAAATCATACACAGCACATACCATGCAGCTCACAACAAATACACGCACACACACACACACACACACAAATACGCATAACTTACCAGTTATACCCATCCCACAAAAGCTTAACACCGGAGCAACCACCCCGAGCCCGGGGCGACAATCCTTGACGGGGCGACAATCCGTGTCGCAACAAATTTTTTGCCATCATGGATTGTCGCCATCGAGGTCAAAAACTGGGAACTGCACAAGCGTCACGGATTGTCGCCACACGACAATCCGTGACGGGGGCGACAATCCGTGTCGCAACAGAGGGCAAGTGCGTGCGTGTTTGTTCAGCAATGTCTATTACATGTGAATCTTTAGTCGAGTGCGACGTTTTCACGCGCGGAGTGCGACCTTGAATATCAAATGTTTGAAACATTTTGTGATTGAGACTATCGAGTATCGACTTATCACAAACATTTTACGTAGTGAACTAGTGGTGTAATAGTGATGTGCATGACTATTATTATCACGACACGTCCTCTTCATATCGCCAGGCCATCACGTGGACCTGGAGAAGGTGGAGGTTCTAGACCGGGAACCTCGATACTTTAAAACGGGAATTAAAAAAGTAATCTACATCAGGGTCTACCAACCTTCTCTCAACAAAGACTGGGTGCGGTACAAACTTCCGAAAGTCTATGACCCGTTTATGAACCGTCACGTGAACAAGGCAAAGACTGGTCATTCTGCTGATGAAGGCTGTATAGCGCCAACAGCTGAAAATTTCGGAGTTAAATATTGTGTACTAAGATCAAAGGTTTAACACCAGTTTTAGCTTTTTCTTTTGATTTTTTTTTTAAAGAGGATGATATAAGATACCAATGACTTTTTGCATAAAAAGACGATGAGATGCATGGACTAGAGATTAGAACAGAGGGACTTATTGAAAAGCAGGAGCAGTGCTTTTAAGAATATGCTCTTCGAAGAGAAACAGTAAGTCTCCCAAATTACACAATTCGAATATTGTTTTTGCAGTAACTGAGAAATAGTGGAGGGAAAGAGGGAGACTAACATTGACCAACAAAGACTGTTGTGCCCGTTGTGAAATATCAATTGACTACATTACAACGTATGCCAAAAAGTATTATGAACCTGCATACAGGTAAGATTAGCTTTTCGTAAAAAAAAAAAAAATAATAATAATAATAAATAAAAAAAATAAATAACTACTTTTCCAAGTTGATTTGAGACATCTTCAATATATGAAGCAGTTCAGCATTTTTAGCAAAGAAAATAACAGAATCTTAATAACATTGTGCCATCTTCAAATTATCTGGTATGTTCTTTGTTCTCAGCTTGCGTTTGAAAAGTAAACATAATAAAGGGAAGAAAATTATATCATTTATAATTGGTTATAGGCGGTTATACATCCAGGATTGCTGACGGATAATATTTTCGTTTTAAGCCGTGTATGTCTTGTGGGCAAGGGCGCCGGAAGTGTGGGGGGGGGGGGTTGCCCCCCCCCCCCCCCCCCACCCCATACGCTAGACATACATTATCTATACACCAATGTTTACTTATGAGGAAATTTAGTGTATATTGATGGTAGCCTCGCGTCCTCGAGTGTGCCCACTGAAACATAACCTTTAGTAAACCTTGCAATTTTCCTTCTCTGCTTTTTAGCAATATAAGAATAATTTTTATTGCTCGAACAATGCGATCACGTTCAAGATTTTAATGAATACATTTCAGGTGAATGGCAAAGTGAGAGTGGCTCACTCGCTCTGCTCGTACTCGTACTCTGCTCGTAAAATGAACAGTTTTCATAAGTTAGGATGATAGTCCTTCCCAATTATTTTTTCACTATGTTCAATCTCTTGAAAGTTGAATAAACTTGTTCTGTAAACGAGACTTTTATACTCTGATTTTACAAAAAGTCTCTACCGTGATACCCCCTACAACACCCTCATCCGCTCGGTCGCAACGCTACCTCCGCGATGATCTCTCACCGTAACATAATGTACCCCAATATTTTATAATCGTACATCTGTACATTTTCTTGTTCTGGTAATGATTTTATTAACGTCAATATCTGACTGTTTATTCATTTTATTTCACTAAATTGATATTTCAGTAAACTATTTCTTTTCTTTCAAAAATTTGGCAATAGGGACTTGCAGGTCATCAACAACGAAATGGGCATAAATGAGGTCGACAAACTAAGTCAGCACAAGTTCCGATGCTAATTTAGATGTTCATTACTTTGCTAATTTAGATATTCATTACTTTGTGCACATTGTTAATTCCGAATTGAAAAAAAGTGACCCAGTGGATAAGAGCTAATAAATTATCTCTTAATCTTTTAAAAACTAAATATATGTTATTTAGCAATTCTATAGAATGTTTGCGCAAAGATACTATTTTTGATGACACTCAATTAGAACGTGTATCTCATATAAAATTCTTTGGGATTACAGGGGACGATAAACTTTCATGGAGGCCACATATTATTAACATTAGTACAATAATATCACGTAATATTGATATCATTAACTCTTTATGTGCCACGTTCGCACGTCCGACTCAATCGACGGCGTGCCAACTTCGCATATTCTGCCCAACAAACAAAGCCGCCAAAACCGATCGATAAATCGCTAATCCCGCGGTACAATCAAAGCGTTTCTCGCTCTTTTGTTCCTCTCACATACGGCTTGCATTCTATGTGGTGGTTTACTGATTTCCCAACTAGATTTGCTTGTACATTCTAAGTCTCTGTCACTATTTTATGTGCAACAATCATGCCTTTACAGTAATGTAGCAACTGGTAATTCAAAAGAAAAATTGAAAATATAATTGTTATACATTGTACGTGGAAGCAAAGTTTGGCATTCCTCTTTAACTTTGCTCACTATTATGTCCAGCTTAACAGAAATTTGTAGAAGTTATACGGATTGGAAAAACAGAATTCTTTCTCAAAGCATGACTACCTTCGTGTCTCAGAATAACGTGGCACACAGGGGGTTTACATAATGGCACATAAAGAGTTAATGGACTCAAGTTTCATATTCCATTGTCTTCTTTGCTGACGTTGTATTTCTCTCTAATTTTACCTTATCTTAATTACGGACTTTTAGCATGGGGTAGCGCCCATCAAACTTTATTAGATAGACTACTGTATTACAAAAAAGGGCACTTCGTGTTATTTGTGGCGTCCCGTCACGTTCCCATACAGATCCATCATTCATCAAATTTAATATTTTAAAAATCAAAGATTTGTATTTTTTTTTCAACTTGGTCAGTTTATGTTTATTTTAAACGCAAATGCACTTCCCTGTATATCCAATTCAATGTTTACACGGAATCAGTTTCTCCATACTTATCCCACTAGGCAATCTAATGAGTTTCATTTACCCTTTCTGAGAACTGTATTGGCTCAGAATACATTTATGTACACAGGCCCTAGATTCTGGAATTCATTAAGACCAGGCGTCCACTAGGACGCGGACAAGACGCGGACAAGCCCCGGAATGCAAATTTGGTATTCCGCACTCCTTCGGGAACCTGTCCGCACGTTCCTGAACGTGTCCGCTCACTGTCCTAAACATGTCCGGGCGTTTCCACACCTTCGGGAGAGAGAAAAATTTCCGCGTCCAAATTTTGATCGAGACCAAAATTTGGACGCGGAAATGAACTTCCTGACACCTTCGGCGACTTGTCCTGACGATGTCCTGAGGATGTCCCGCTTGTCCGGAACCCTTCCGCTCCTTCCGCACACGCTCCGGAAAGAATCCCGCTGTGTGGGGAAGCTTCCCGAATGAAAGCGGAAGACACCAGGAATGTTTTAGGACAGCGCGGCCGTAATAAGGCAAAACAACGTAACTCAGAATACCATGTTCTGAGAAAAACGAGTTTGAAAATTCAATTGGTTCCCATTTTTCCGTCATAGGAGTAAAACACTTTTGAAGCAGCGAAGTTTCTTAGGCATTAATAAAGAATATCTCGATAAAATTTCAGTAAAATAGGACTTCCCGTTTTAGAGTAATTGCCATGTTTAGAATAGATACAGCATTTTAGCGAATCACAGCACTGTGCTGATGAGTAATTCTAGTTTGCCAAAAGAGCGTATCCTTACTTACGTTGTGCGAGAATCCTCACGCGGCAACATATCAATTAGGCAATAGAACGTATCCTGACTTACGGCGCGTAAGCATTCTCCCGCGAAGCCACTTCAGTATGCCAAAAGAACGTATCTCGACTTACAAATATCTGCGCCTTAACCCTTTTATCAATGTAATTAGGCAGAATGACGTATCCCGACTCAATGGCAACAATCTCTATCATTTGTTTATTTGACAATTTTGTAAACTGGATAATAAAAGTCCCGTTATATGTGTTTAAATGTATATTAAGAATAGTAAAACACAGTAGCTTGCAAAATTATCGATGCAAGAGAACATTTTCATGTTTTTTTTTTTTCCTGAAAACTTACCGAGTATGTGCTAAAAATGTAATTAGTTGTTATCTACCAATTACCTTTAATTTTTGTTTTACTTCATTTGCACATACAGTTTATAGTTTATTGAGATGTCCATTCTTTTTTATTATCTTTAAGTGTATGTGTTTTTATCCCTTGATGTAAGATTTTTCATTGGGAACATAATTATATTTGGTTTATCATTCATGTTGTTTTAACAAAAACATGGATTTGGATTAATATCGACAACTAAAGTACGAGTTTGGGTAAAGTCTGTAAAATGGACTGTTTGAGAACTGGCAAAAAAATAAAATAAAATGGTTATTAAAAAAAATTATATAGACATCTGTACATACACTTCGTTTCAAAGAGACATACACGCATTTAATGTATTAATATTGAGACTCCTATTTTAATTTCTATCTTTTCTTTGATTTAATTAACGATTTCCATTGAGATGAAAGGATTTGAACAGAAAGAATGATATTGTGTACTTTGTTTATCGTTATAAGTTGTTAATGTTTGGTTGATAGCATATTGTATCCGTAAGGTTAAAACTTCTAATGATAATATGCCTCAATTCTTTGAACAACAGCAATAATAACAATGCTTTATCAGGTAATCATGAATCCAGGTTTTAATGTTTTTAGGTGTAACTTGACCACACACACAGACACACAGACACACACGCACACACACAACCAAGCAAGTACAAAAACACACAAAACACACACACACCTCAGACTTGTCAGAGTTGCAAACATTCTCTCAGTAGAATAACTTTGAGAAAGACATGACAGAAATGTAGATGCAGAGACTGATTTACATCTTCTGAAAGGTTTATAGGGAAAAATGTGTGTACATCTGTTTCTCAAAGATAACAGCATTACAAAAATCATTCGATTATTTGCAAGTTCTAAAAATATGACATAGATATCTACGCTTTCTTCTTAAAATTTAAGAGAGAGTTTGATATGCCATTATGTTTTTATCACATTAAAAGCAAATCAGCAGTAACTAAACATCATCGTGATGGTTAATTAGAAATAGAAAAAAAAAATGTCATTTACTTCCCGAGTAAAGTTATTAGCTTGCATAAGTACCACAGTTGAACAAAACCCTGGGAACAAAATTTTTAGCAGAACATAATTGTTGTTGGTTTTTTTTTTTTCTGGAGATTATTTATACTATTACCATATCAGACCTTCGCATCAATTTTTACATTGGAAGATCAGAACATCTACAAATTACAAATTGTAAATAGCACACATAACATTTTTAATCCTTACTGTTGTTGAAGATCTTTTAGTGTAGTAAGAAGTAAATACCTGGGTAAAGAACAATTATTAGGCAGCTTAAACGAAGGGAAGATTTGAAACAGTATTCACTTTAAACACATTTCAATAAACGTCTCATCACAACAGCGATTTGCTGTGCTGCAATTTACATCTGCGTTGTCTGAGAGCTCCCGGAGGGATTAGGCTCAAAATAAAATATGAACATTTTGCAGGAAGTAAGGTTACTTTTTCCCTGGTTTTCTGAAATAAGTTGACATGTTTCAATCGACATGATATTGATTTTGAGGGCAAGCATTTACAACAATATTTGATATGAACAAGTGTTAGTTTTAGCTAAAGTTGATAGTCATCATTTCAAAGGGCAATAAGCCCTCGTCATATTGTTTTTTTTTTTTCGAAATAGAACCTTTAGTTTCATATCAATAAAAAAAAATCTTTCTTGTGCCTTCATAACGTGAGAATAGTCATTAACACTTCACAGTTGAGTTTTGCGAGTTCTTAATCTAACCGTGAAAGATTTACCTGATCCTATATAAACAATCCGAGTGCTTTTATTTTTTTTTCTAGAGTTGACTGATCTAGTGCACAATCCACTCCATCTTTCATGAGATTCTGACGGGCGTGCACAGCTGTTCTGAAATCTGTATAGTTGCTCTTTTCTCTGCTTTCGAACTGCTCGGTAGACCACTGCAGGAAAATGTAAAAGAAATGGAAGGGAATAATTAACACAAAATAAGGTACTCTTTTCGTAAAAGACAGCTGGTGAATTTCAACTCTACTTTAGTTATATCATGTGATTAAATTCTTCATTAGACATGGTTGTGTGTAACAAATCCTCTCTCAAAGAGCCCCTTCCCCTCAAAAAAAAAAAAAGCAAAGGAAATGAGAATGAGTATTTAATATCGAAATACACTCACAATATATATTATTCAACATCATACAAATACCCCTTGAGGATATACAAGGCTGTGTGTTTATTTTTGAGAGAGAATGGTGACTATTTCGTCAGTTTTCATTTCATATTACTTTTTTTTCATTGCTAAGGAATGAACTGTGAAATGTGGTATTCTCAAATTATCAGAGAGTCATCATCATGGATTTTGCCTTCTTTTATTTGTTTTCTTTTATGATTTTTCCAAATGCCGGCTTGTGTCGCCAGTGATAATGACAAAGGTGGGATTCATTTCTTCCCCCTTCTTCTACTTTTGTTGTATGAATTAATAGGTGATTATTCAACTTGTACCTTTTATTGTACTTGATACACTGCATTCCTTTTCTGTGCTGGTCTAGGCTGGCGGTTGGTGTGGACACTGAAAAGAGAGACATGCAAATATGTATTTCAATACGAATATTAATATCATCTAAAGTAGACGATTGGGTCTGAATATTTGAACTTTCCATAGTATTTAAAACCATGTAACTTAAGAATAGATATTTGAATTCCATGAGCTTTTGCCCTCAACATTGTTATGGGGAGGGGTGGAACGTATAATATGTATAGGATCTACCAAGGCTACAATGCATTTTTTTTTTTGTATCGAAATGAAAAAAAAAAAAATGTTTTAAAGAATATGTACAGCTGACTAAAATTGCACCAAGAATACAAAAGAAAAAAAAAAGATAAATCAGGCTTCCATAGTTAGCAGGTACAGAGTACCATTTAATATGACTTTATTTTTTTAGGCTTATTTTAAGTGGATGAAATTCCTGTATGTATGAAAACACCACAATCACATTCTTCATTCTTTCAAGAAATAACAAACAAGATCTAAGACTACTTCAGTACTTGTGTTTAACCAAAGATGTAGCCCAAACATTATTAAATAATGTTTGGCTACATCTTTGGTTAAACACAAGTACTGACAACAAATTTTGTTGTCCTTACTTTTCTTGCTAAAGTAATGATGTTAATGTCATTATTAGAACATATCGTCTTCCATCAGTTCATGTTGCCACTGAAGACTAAATGGAATTCATCAGTATCAAGCTTTATTGTCATTAGCTTGAAGTCGAGTCTACTGTTTACTATAAAGCTGTTACTTTTTTAGACTTTTAGACGAAAACTGAATTTGAGGTAGAAGACGTCAAGTCGATGATCATAACAGTATATTAGGGTCCACTCAATGTATTTGCGCATAGGTAAATTTCTTTTGAGAGTCACTACTTTTACTAGACCACTAGTAGTAGTACTACTACAAGTATCCTACATTTACATAGTCATTATTACATTAGTAGAACCACAACCACAACCACACCAATGAGCCACGTTTTGGCAAGCCCACCGAAAGGAAAGGCTGTCATACTCATAGCTCTAAGTTTGCTCTTTATTTTCATAGCTTGCTGTGTTTTTTGTTTATTTTTTTTTTTTTTACTCATCGAGTTCTTAAATCTTAGTGAAAACTATTATCGAAGGTACTGGACCCTACTAGCAAAGCGTACTGTCGTCCAGTCTGTACAGCCCAATCGCCGTACTTCGCACGGCGTCTGGTCGGGCTAGATCAAACGTAGACCTGACAAAAAACCCATAAAACTTACCGGTGTTACCGCTGATTTTCTTTGTGGTAGCATTAGCTGGTCAGGAGAATATCCATTCCATGACTGCAAAACAGAACAATGGGCATGACTTCATGGTTCACACTGCAGCAAAGCTTGCCTGCCAGTCAACCAGTCGGTGTAACTCTGCTTAAGCTGTTGTCGCAAGCGAGAAAGCGACGCGGCAGCAGCGGCGGCACTACAATACACTCACTGCCGCGGCTGAAATGGATCTGCAGCACGTAGCCGTAGGTCTTACACATAGAGTTATGCAGTGTAGCCTGTGTTGTGATAGCCACGATGTTGATACGTTGTTTTGCCGTGCTGACTGTAGCGCGCATGGCCCTGATTTTACACAGCAAAGCGCTGTATGATGACATACGTTCTTTTGGCGTCGCAATTTCCTTCTTTTTTCTTGAGAAACCACCATGATAAAACAGTGTATGTAAAGATACGTTCATTTGCCGTAACAGCGAAAATGCTTTCTTAGTCATTTCTATACGTATCTCAGGTTACGTTGTTTTGCCTAGCTGGAAACGGCAAAGTTGTGAAAAAGGTGTGTAAGATACGCTTTTTATCTCTGAAATGGTAAACATTTGAGAATTGAGACATTCACCATTAAAAAGAGCGCATTTTATTTAAGAGCCATATGTTCATAACTCAATATGCCCAAATTTTGAGTTACGTTCCTTTGCCTTATCACGGCCGAGCGCGGAGCCGATGCGGATCTATATATGCAAGTGTCCGGAACCTATGCGGAAATTTTGTGATCCAGACACGAAAATGTCAACACTTTCCGCGAGCGTCATGCCAATGAAACGCAAAATGAGCAAGAAGGGAGGCGAGGCCCCCATGCAAATATCTCCATCACAGGCACACCTTTCGTCTAGTGATGAAGAACAGGTAAATCTAAGGAATTTCCGGTCCCAGAAGGCAAAGAAGAAGGTAGTAGAGACTGTGCCAAAAGCAAACAGAAAGAAGTGGAATCAGCCCCCTAACTTCCTAGTAAGTTTGTTTTGATTTGATCTTTTCAGAAATTATTTTTCATCTGAGTGACTTTCCTGGTTCCTATTACGTACTATAGTATACTTTCCTTCATGTTGTTTTCGTATTTTATTTGCAAACAAACTATGTTGTCCCATGTGACAGCCCAGCTGAAAAATCACAAAAGTAGGTGGAAGTACACTCAGAAAAAGAAAGCATAGAATTTTTGGCTAAATGTTAATGTATTATATAAACATGAAAAAGTTGTTATTCATACGTAAAAGCTTTCTAATGATACAAGATATTAGAACAAAAGACAAATTCATCACACTAAAAAGCATGAATTCAATTGCAAAGATATACCTGTGGTCTCATTACAATGTCATATCTTTGAAGCCCAAAATAACAATGAAAGCTAAAGATGATGGAGGAAAATTTTTCTGTCACTTCAAAATTCAAGTGAAATGAGAGAAAAAGCAATAAATCATGAACTCGAAAAAGTGTTAAATTTCTGTCTTTCTTTTGTTTTGTTTTTTTTTTTTTTTTGCTGAGTGTACATATTTAAGTGCACATTAAGCATCACAAATCATTTCAGAAATATTCTTTACCTGAATGATTTTCGTAGTTGTTATTACCTAATAATTTTTTTCTTCTCTTTTTGTTTTAGTTGCAAATAAACTCGATTGTCAAATTTGACAGGCAAGCTGAACCCCCCCCCCCAAAAAAAAAGTAAATTAAAGTAGGTTAAAAATATTTGCCCATTTTTACACTTCACTGACAATAGGCTAGTAAGCTCTAAGCATGAAAAAAAAAAATCTCGGACTTGAAAATGTTCAAAAGTGATCAAAATAAGAGAGGGTTAGAGATGCACAAGGGTAAAAATCAGAGAAGAAACACAAATTTAATGATTAGGATCATTTTGGCATGCTCTACAGAAGTATCAGACAAAACATGTCTATACTTCACGATGGATAAAGCACAGGTCTAAAAAAAAGGGAATAAAGAATATATATATATATATATATATATATATATATATATATATAAGTAACAAAACTGCAACAAAGTTCATGCTGTATTCACCAACGGTTTATTTCTTGTGAAGAAATAAAACGTTGGTGAATACAGCATGAACTTTATTGCAGTTTTGTTACTTATCTTTTTATCTTGCCCAAACGTGGACTACCTTATCAACATGATTATATATACATATATATATATATATATATATATATATATATATACATTTGAGTATATGAATAATATAAGAACGACCCAAGTCCAATTTTTGGCCAAATTCAGTTTGACATGGGAAATTGTAGCTTATGCATGGACTCATCTTGTGTATAAATGATAAATCCTAATTACCCCCGGAAGTGCCTGAAATAAATGATTTAAATCTTATATGCATGTAAGAATGAAGGACTTGGGTCATTCTTACATTCATATTATAGCGCCCTCTCTCGTCCTTCTCTCATCTCTATAGCAGAATATCATGTATATGAATCAAAGAACGACCCAAGTCCATCACACAAAATGGCCTCTCCACAATTAATGTTAATTTTAATTGTCATAATAATTATATGTTCTAATTTGTATATACAATGTTGCCTTCCCATCACAGTTAAAAAGAATATTATTTTACAAACAAAAAAGATATGAAGTTTTTTTTTTTTTTAGTTTACTCGAAATGGTCTTCCATGGACTTGGGTCGTTCTTATATTCATATACTCATTTACATTTTTATGTATATGATATACATATATGTATATATACATATATATATATATATATATATGGTTCAAAAAGTTTGCGAATATCATCCATGTGACTGTAGGCAGAGAAAAAATTGTTTTCCCAGATGAGACAAATCAAAAAGAAAAAATGAGTCGTCAGCCGACATGCAGACAATCCTATTCTTCGACTATTGGTGGTCACATTCTATTATCAAATAATATTGACCAATCATATTAATATAATATCAGCCGCTACTGCGGAAGCACAACAAGGAGCATCAATGACGGCTAGCAGTCAAATGAGGAAAAGTCAAAGTCAGCGCCAAATTTATACCTCTTCTTTTTCCTGGTATTGTCCGCAGTTTGTCCGCATGCCTAACTTGTGTTGTCCGGAAGGTATCCTGATTGTCCGCGTTCATTCCTGGTGTAATCCTAGATGTTTCCGCGCTGCCCGGCTACGATTAGCATATTCCGAGGTATTTCTCGCTCTTCCGGAGTGATTCCTAGGTTTGTCCGCAGTCAGTCCGCGGACAGTCCGCGGACAGTCCGCGGACAGTCCTAGGAATGTCCCAGGACAAGCCGATTCACAAAGTTATTCCGCGTCTGTCGCGGACAGGATGCCGAAATAACAAAATTTGCTGCCGCAACCCTTCCGGGACTTGTCTGCGCCCAAGTGGACGTCCGCCCTAAGATGCTAGATAAAACATTCTCAAACTTTGCATTCTTTTAAGCAGAAGTTGAAATCCTTTCTGTTAAACCTTCTCTGATGTTTCATTTTCATTAGCCAAGTCTCACCAACCACAGGGTTCATCATCCAACCATAATGAAATAGCCATCATAATCTCTGCACGGCTGTGTGCAGCTACCAGCTTTTTGAAGCACCTCTTCAATTCCCTCCTCAATTCCCTCTTTCGTTTCCTTGATCAGCGTGTAGGCATTCTCTCTTCCCTTCCTCCCTTCCTTCCTTCCATCTATTATGTCTAGTCGTCTCGTGTTGCTTTGTGTCTCCTGTTTTGTTCCGTCTTGTCTTAAATTATACTTGTGGCAAGCATATGCAAATAAGTATTTCATTAGTTTTTTCTTTGAGTCGTTCACAATCTACAAGCTTGATTTTTAGTGGACTTCTAATTCTTTTTTTTCTCAACTGAAACATAACCTTGTATCATTTTTGCAAGTATATACAAGCATATATATGTAACTTTATTATTGTATCATTTGATATTATTTGCAAGTTGTATGTATACGTTTGTGATATAGTTCCTAATTTATATTGTGATATATTCTGTTAGAAAAAAAAAAGAGAAGAACGAAAATAAATGAATTGAATTTAATTGAATTAATTCACAATATGAATTGGAATTTAGTCTGGATATTAAAAGATAAGTCTAGCTTCTTGTACATGTAGGTGAAGTGAATGCAGCAATACTAGGAGAATTCCACATCAGTAAAAGTTTGAGGGAAAGCGGACAATCCATTCAAAAGTTTGGAATTTTGGAAGTATCTGCACTGTCACTGCTGGTTGAGAAGACTGCTACAGTTTGTGATGTCACATGCGTAGAACGATGTATACAATGCAAGGAAAATATAGAGAGAATTCTCCAAAATCGTATTATTTGAAAAACGTGCATATTTCTTCGACATGTTTTTGACTTATATTAAAGATACAACTCTCCCTGCTTCTAACAGAGACAGGTGTTCTTTATTTTGTAAGGAAAGTGAATATAATATGTTGAATTTTCTTTGTACAATTTTCTTTATATCGTTCTACACATGACAGTGACATCACAAGCTGTATTAGTCTTCTCATCCAGCAGTGAACGAGCAAAAACTTCAAAGAAATTATAACTTTTGAACAGATCGTCTGATTTTCCTCACACTCTCAATGATGTGTTCTACTCAGTTTGTTGTAATCATCAAACACTTGCTGAAATACATTTGACTTCATTGATGACGGCAAAGACAGCTGCGTCGATGACAAAATTCACATTGTAGGGGGTGTCGTCCAAATTCCAAATTCAACTGAATCTAGCAATTAGTTTAAAATGACCCTTAAAGCTTAACACCATTAGCTATGAGGAAAAAATGATTACATCTGCATTTTGCCTTCTCAACAAACTCGAATCCTTTAAAGAGAATTTACTATGTGTTTTTTTATACTCCGGTAGTCTTTTTAGATGTTTAGTGTGCATGCAAGTTGTGTGAAACAAGCCGCTGTAAGTTCTTTTCTGTTGTCTAGCAAATCAGTTTTTCGTCAAAGATCAGAAAATTTAAGTATTATCATTTGTATTAAAGAAAATGTAAAGAAAAATAGTAAGAGAAATTAGGTTTAACATGAAAAATTAGAGGAAACTACACAGTTCTCTTGTCATAATTTCTGATGATCATAATAACAACAAGTCATTCAATGTGCATATAAAGGCATGTTTATTGTAAGCAATTCCCAATTCATGGGACAGTTTCTGAAATGGATAATAAGAGTTTGATTTCATAAATCATGTTTAAGGCATATAATACATTCAATCTTTGCTAAAATGTGGTTGCTTATAGATACTCAAATTGCCATAGCCTTTTTTTCAAGAGCGTTTTTTGTTTAGTCAGATTTTGTGACCTATGTTTTGAATATATTATCAACATTCATACTTAGTCAATACTAACAGATTGTATTTGTGATACCTCTTTTTAAAATTGTCATTCCATCTGAAAGTACAAAGAAACTTTTTAAATGTAACTTTGTTCCCATTAGAATTGGTTATATGATGTTTCATAGAAATTATTTGCTAAGTATCATGTATTTTTCCAGCATGATCTACTTCAGATGAAATTATTGAGAGCCCAACATCGAAATGTTTCAAATAATTACCACTGGCTTGATATCTATATGTTGAAATTTATGAAGTTATCTACCAGCTCTAAGTTATCCTTTCACAGTCTGACACTCGTTTGCTCATGAACACTGTTAAAATTAAATTCCAATATCACTATCACTGTAACTCTGTGATTCTATTCATTGAATTGATTCATTTTCACTAATTTCACTGTCATTATCATTATCAGGCTCCGATTCATAAGTCCTGGTGCCTAACAAGATGTCCACAAGTTGATGCGGAATCATCACCCCATCCTGTCGTAGTCTGAAATTCATTTGCACATGAGTTCTTAATCAAATTAAATTCCAATGTCACCATAATGGTCATGTTCTGAGTGCGGTATCTGTGGAATGAATGCATTTTACTCATGGCACTGTTGCCATACCAGTATCGGCTCTGATTCATCAGCCAAAGTGACTTCCAGGATACATGTCCACAAGCTGACGCGGCAGCACCTCCCTTGAGGTCCGCAGAGGTTGCATTAGATCGTCATCCTTTGTTCATCCATGTTCTTCGTTTGGGTTTGTTGCTAGCTTCCATATTCTTGTTTGATAATTGCATAGGATATGTTGCTCTAAACTTTTCAGCGGGGCTGGGTAGCCAGATCAGAAGTTTTTGCCTTTGTGACATTAAGATTTCACCGCACTTGGACTGTTAAGAGCTGGAGGGCATTCACCTTCCTAATTCTTCTGTTACCATACAAGGCACAGGTAATCGTTCCATTTCATCCATCATCTCAACTACAACTTTTCAAAATTCACCAAGCTTTGGAAATGCAGCGTGAAATGACTCATCAGCCTCAACATTATTCTAGAACATTGCCCGAGAAATGATGTACATACAAGGACTGAATCTCGAAATGGGACAGCTGAGGTGATGGATGAACTGAAAATATTTTTCTGTGCTTTGCATGGTAACAGAAGAATTTGAAGGTGAATGCTCTGCGATTCTTAACACTACAGTCTAAATGCGGTAAAATAGTTTATGTCACAAAGTCAAACAACTTTTGATCTGGTTTCTCAGAAATGTCCCTGAACAACAGTATGTACTCCGTAGCAATTAATAAACTAAAAATATGGAAGCTAGAAACGGATCAAATGAAGATCATGGATAGACGAAGGATGAAAATCTAATGCGACCTCTGTTGACTTCACCTCAGGGGAGGTGATGCCGCGTCAGCTTGTGGATGTCCTGAAAGGCACCATGGTTGATGAATCAGAGCCCGATACTGGCAAAGCAGCAGTGACAGGAGTAAAATGAATTCACTAAATCTATACGCTAAGAAGATGACATTGACGGTGACATTGGAATTCCATTCAGAGCTCATGTGCAAAAGAATGTCAGAATTTGAAAGGATGGCGAAGTGGTTCGGGGTCATCCCACGAGTTCGACACCTATGAATCATACAGCCAACGAGTCGTACAGCCCATGACTTCGACAACAGGCAAATAAGGCCCATGAGTCCGACAGTATGCAAACAAGGCCCGCAATTTTACACTAGGCAAACAAGGTTTGACATGTGTCTATGCAACACAACCCCCCCCCCAAAAAAAAAAAAAAAAAAACCCAACAACAACAACAACTCACGAGTTAAAAACGACTCACGATTTTGACATTACATCACAGGGCCGTAAATGTGTTTTTCTCGTGGATCTTGTATATTACATGTCAAACTCCTGGGCCTCGCTTGCCTAGTGTCAGACTCAAGGGTGTCGAACTCATGGGCTGTAGGACTCACAAGCTGTACAACTCTCGGACTCTACTACTCATGGGCTGTATGATTCGTGGGTGTCAAACTCTTGAAGTGCATCCGGTGATTAAGCGTCAGCTTCTGGACATCCATAAGGCACCAAGTGATGACTTTACGTTGAATATCTGCAGAAGGTGCCTGCATTAAGATAATGCCTTATTTTTTATCAAACATGGCTATTTATGTAATATCCAGACTAGATTTCATTTCATTTGATTAATTGAATAGATAATGATGGATATTTCGATGTTTTAGCGTGAGAACTTGCAAAAAAAAATATATGTGACCCTGCACTTCAAAACAAACAAAAAGTCGCCAGACAAGAATTTTTAGTTAAGACCATATTCTGAAAGAGCAGACTTTAAGCTTTAAAATGATGTATAACTCAAATCAAATGGACTCTCCTAACCTATCTAAATATTGGAAAGAAAGCACAAACTCAGGAAAAGTGTGAACTGAGAAAAGAGGCTCTGAAGTACAGTGTCTATTCAAGCGCTTAATCTTTACCAAACCGTGCTGGCTGTGCGATGAATGGGACAAAAACAGGAAGTAAACCACCAGAGTAACAACAATAAAGGGATTATCAGATTAATCTGAAATTAAGCATGCCTCACTAACACATTCTGTCCATAATTAATGCCAACTTTCAAAGCAGCAGCACTACCCTTTCAAAAGTTATTAGAGTTGAAAGTGAAGAGTGTGGACAAGGTTTTTCAGAAATGAAAAAGGGATTCTAAACACACACCTAATCACACTATTCTACCAAAAATGTTTGAGATAAACTGCTAAAAAAACACACTTTCCTGCCCGTTATATGATACCAAATTTTAGTATAATGTAAAAGAAGACCCGCTCTTTCAGAAAATATGAAAAAGTCAAGTTAGGCAAGGTTGACCCATTTCACTTATTTTCAGTCCTCACGCAAAATCAGTGTTTGCGACTTTATGTTCGTTTTGAGGTGCACGGTCACATATATATATATTTGGACTTTAAGTTTGTCGACCTCATGGATGCCCACCTCGTTGTCGATGACCTGCAAGTCCATATTCCTAAACTTTCGAAATAAAATGGCCAAAAAAAAAATACAAAATACAAAATCAAATAATGATTTTAATATAATCATTACCACCGAGAAAATGTAGATCGTGATTGAATCGTGACTGGAACTCGGGTTATCTGATCGGGAGTCGGGAGTTTTATCCACTATGCCACAAAACCACCAAGAACCAACAAGTTAGCCTTTGCAAGTTACGAAAACATCAAAGTTATTTAGGCCTCTAAAAGTCCATTGTCTCCATTATGCAACATGTAATGTGCCATAAGGGTGACAATCACAATGCAGATGGAATTTCAGAAGAAAATAGAGGAAAAATCATGTCAAAGTATTATGCATGCCTGATACTGTATTTAGAATAGTGCCAGTGAGTGCAGCGTAGTTGAGAAAAGGGTTTTAATTATGAAACTAGTTATTAGCCATTTTCTGAAGAGGATATCCAGTCCAAATAAAAATTGTATAGTCTGATAAGAAAAAGTATTACGAGTTCAATGGCAAAATTGTGATCGATATCGCATGAAAAAGAAGGAAGTTATGACATTTTGAAGTTTCGCTATTTTTTTAGGAAACAGTTCTTGAACGGTCAATATGAACATGCAAATGGCAAGGTGAGCATGTCATCCCCTCACATCTTGCCGTATAGGTTGTAAATAAAAATTGACATTTCCAGTTTTTCATTCATACGCAATTATGCTCGAGGCTCAAATCCTGATACATCTAACATCACTATTACGAAGTTATGCAACCAGAAATAACATCATATGTCAGACTTTAATGACAGAAACATTGAATTTTCTTAATGTTTTGCACACGATCAATGGAAAATTGTGAGGGTATGACATGGTCAGATCACTCGGGTGCATATTCTTATCCACTGTACATGGATGTTTTGCAAAAAAATTAGCAAAATAAAAAAAAATCATAACTTCCTTATTTTTCATGAGATTAACAGTCAAATTCTTAGCGTTGATCTCGTAAGATTTTACTCTTTTTTTATCAGACTAACTTATTTTTAGACTGAATTTCTCCTTAAGCAGAATTTGAGTTTGTTGTAAAGAAATAAAAAGCTAATAGAATTGAAAATTCATGTTCTTAATTTCCTTTACAGTAAATTTAGGGCTGAAATCAATAAAGTGAAATGGATATATTGTAAAAGAATCCCTGCCATGTTGAAATTCTAGTCTTTGACATCGTCTTCATCTTCGATGTCGTGACCAACGTCATTATTGAAAAGAATAATAGCCACCTTTGATTTCTCATTTTAAGGTAACTGTTATTCAATCAGGTGATTGCTGATAGCAAAATATGATTAAATTTGTGAATTTACATGATAAAAGGATGAGTTGTAGCTCATTGTGATACTGGACATAAAAAAGACATTTGGGAGGCTTAATTCCAGACACCGCGCACTTCAATGTCTACTGAAGATAGGATTACAATAAGGCCAGAATCTTTTGTTTTCATTAAAAGGGATATTCAATTAATATTAAGACCAAATTTCAAGTCACTTAAATATGCAAAACTTAAAGGACAAGTTCACCTTCATAAACGTAAGGATTGAGAGAATGTAGCAATATTAGTAGAACACATCATTAAAAGTTTGAGGAAAATCAGGCAATCCGTTCAAAAGTTATGAATTTTTGAAGTTTTTGTGCAGTACCCGCTGGATGAGAAGACTACTGCAGTGTATGAATAACTTAGATGTCACATGCCTACAACAATTATAAGGAAAATATGAAGAGAATTTCACAAAATTCCATCTTTTGAAAAAAGTACACATTCCCCTGACTCGTTACCGATAAATGTTACGGGTAATATTATTCCCCCTGCCTTTAGAAAGAGGCAAGTCAATTGCTCTTTTATTATGCGAAAAAAGTGAAAATATGTTGAATTTTCTTTTATATTTTCTTTATACTGTTGTACGCATATGACTCACAAGCTGTAGTAGTCTCCTCATCCAGCGGTTCCAACACAAAAATTAAAAAAAAATCATAACTTTTGCATCGATTGTCCAATTTTCCTCAAACTTTCACTGATGTGTTATACTAATATTGTTGCATTTTCTCAATCCTTATGTTTATGAAGGTGAACTTGTCCTTTAAAGGGTCAAACTTGAAAAACTGCACAAATTTTGTAAAATTTTGTTGAATTTTATCGACATCGTAGCCCTTTTCGTTGTCGATGACGACAATCTGAGGGCTTATATTGCCAAACTCTGCTTTGCATCATGTTTCCCATCTTCTGAGAAATCTAGAAATACCAAAATCTTTGGTTATCATTGAAAAATAAAGGCAAGGGGACCATTTTACTAGGATAATACCCAAATGCTATTTCCCCCATATTCGCTAACAGGTCGTTCCGGAAGTGACGTCACAAAACGTCATTGGGCGGGTCTTGGGACCCACCTTTTTTTTTTTTGTGAACATCACTTTTCCGACCCTCCAGACCAAGGGCTACATGGAAACAACAATGAATGCTAGGTGCAGAGGGGTGCAGGTTGATCCTCACTAGCCCTTGGTCTATACTATGTAATTCATGGACTTATTCTACCAACGACCATCCGTGAGCAAAACATTTTCCTTTTGTAATTACAGGTAAATTGAATGCTGAACGTTATTCACTTTTTGCATGAGAAACTAAGTCATTTAGTAATAATTATTTTCAAGTAAGATCAACTTATCGTACCGTGACATATTTTGGTAGTGACATATTTGTAATCATTAAATATTTCTTTTCTTGGACCAAACGTCCGTGAGCGAAATATTTAGAACCTATAACTGTACAAATTATCTCCAAAACCTCATCAGAAAGAAATTTAAAGGCACAGAAATTACAGATTACGCAAAATTCCATTTTCCTATAACTTGGTTTTTAGTGTGTAGCTGTTTATATATTATTAGACGGAATACAAGCGTTCTTTTATTCTCGGAGGTTCGTCTAAAAATGTAATTTCGATTCGCATTTGACAAGGGATGGACAGAAACTCAAAACATACATACATGTAGTATCATGTGGCTAGATCTTAGTTAATTACGACTCAGAACAATTTCGCCAATAAAGTTTAATGGGCTACGACCTTTATTAGTACATAGCGGAGACACGAAAACTGAATATGATCTTGCATTAAAAAAAAAAAAATGTTACGTCACATGTACAACCAGCAGACGTACAATTTTTGCAGGATACGTGCATTAGGTGGAACACCAAATTTTGGTATACATTACAGTTTGGACAACAAGTTAGAATTTGCAGCAGCGATAGAGATTAAAGCATCACGGACGTTCGTCTGCACAGGACTTGGTTATTTCAATTGTTCTTTGTAATCTTATTGTGTTATATCAATCCCAGTTCCTTCAGCTAAGGTAGTGAAAAACTCAAATCTAACTTCTTTCATTCCTTCTGCAAGATCAAGCAATTCAAAATTACGAACATAAGGATGTTGGTGCACATTAAAAGAGGGTCTTTATTGCCAGATATTTTGATGATTTTGTTTTTAGTTGCTAAACATTAATATGAATTCAAAATTAGTTTAAAGGTAGGGGATACCTTTTACAGACCTCCCAAAATGCAGCAAAACATTAAATATGAACCTCAGGGGACTTGTCTAGGCCACTGCTGAGAAATTTGGAAGTCAATAGTTATCTACAATTTGAATAATGCACAAAACTCAACTAGTCAGTAGTTCTGTGTGTCGGCCACACTTACGCCTTTTTGTTGCAGTCTTCTGTATCTTTTATCTATAAACACAAATCTAAAAGTATAAGAGCTGATGTAATAACATATAGAGTGTGTGGCAAGAATGTATATAGAAATGGTTGTAAGTTTTGATGAACTTTCTTCACAAAATATACATGATGAACACACATGCAGTGTATGGGTCTGCAAAGGTAGCCTAGTAATGTACTGGAATTTACGGTGAGCCCCGAAAAGAATTCAATTCAAAATCTAACGTTCAATAAAAAAGTACTAAATGTTACCTTCCACTTTCAATACTTTATGGGAGTTTCTAAAATGATACTCTCTTCAACATACCACTGTATTTATGCAACTCTTCATTTAAGGCATGCAAATGGGAATTCCTACCTTTAAGGGATATGTAGGCCTAATGATGTTAATTATTCTATGTGTTTAACGAAGTCATTCACAACACATGCGATTTCAAGTAGGTGTTGGTGATTTGTATTTTCGACTTTATCTCATAAAGTTGCAAATCCATCTTAAAAATATGTCTTTTTCACTATGTCTCTGTGAATGCACTTTCTTTTTGAGCCCATCCGTACGTGTGTGTGCGCGGACGATCAAGAGGTACATCATGGGGGTTCCATCTTATGTTTCGCTTTATTTAGTCAGACACTGTAATTTTAAAAATGACATTGTGTGACCATTTTGTCTTTGGGAAAAATAACTGAGTACTCCAACAAGTACCTAATTTGAAATACGCACGTGTACGTTTGTGTGGGTGCGTGCGTGTCTGTGTGTGTATTTGTGCGTATCACTGTATACGTCTGTATGGTTGTTTATCTTGTTTATCTAAGTATTTGAGCACACAGGGTGCAATACGCAGATATTAGTTGCGAGTACCCTTGTCTGCAACTTGTTCTGGATCCTTCTCCTGAAGACAGGAACGCCAAACGCCAGACCTGGAGGTAGACCAATAGAGCTTCCCTCCTTTTGTGTCATACGCTACGTCTCGTGGTTGTTGCGTCATATTAATAAACACGGTGAATTCGAGTCTTTCAAGGTCAGCAATCAGAATCCTGTGATTGTTGGGGTCGGTGACGAACAGCCTCGGAAAAGCTATCGGGACAAAAATGCCAATTGACATTGACATTATAATGTGTTAGAATGAACGCAAACAAAGAAAAACTGACCACATGTGAGTATAATCTGTTAATGGAATATTGAGCAAACCCGACTTAGAATTACGATGGAATCTCATTTTCTTTGCTCAACTTTCCATAAAAATATATTTATAGAATTAAACAAATAAAGGAAACCCATCATTTTTTATATCCATCTTTATTCTTTTTAAGACAATATTTATACGAGCGGCATTTGCCCGGAGTGAACTCTGTCATGTACCAGGACCAGGTATGATATTAAGTAATTGATATTCTGCTTTCATTGCTGCGAGTTGTCAGCTATAATGACAAGTTTGTTTACATCTTAATATACAATGATTTTGTTTGTTATGGTCTTCTCGAAAAGTAGAGCTCGACTCGAAATTGAGTTTTTTTTTTTAGTACGTATTTTTGATCGCTGTTTGGAGTCCTTATATTTCATTGAAAGTAATTCGGTTGAGATGTGCAAAACAATCGCTAATTTTGTAATTCATAAAATGAAGTTCCATAATGATCTATCATGTCGCACCTCACACCCTTCTTCACTCTCACACATCCATCAGCACACATACATTGACACACGCGCACACGCACAACCACAAACACACACTCACACACTTACCCATTCTCACACACACTTAAAATAAAATGCTCCTGGCCGTCATAATGTCTTTTTCAATGGACCTTCATATCAATTATGGATGTAAGTGATGTATATTTTGACCAGAATTTAGCACTCAGAGCAGATATTATACCATTTCTGACTTTGATAATACATGTAGTATCATTTCACAAAGTGAACCAAATTCTTCAACTGGTAATCATGCATATGACAGTTGAAGCATCCCTATGCAATTTGGAACAAACTCGACTAACAACTTCAGTTTATTTCACTGCAATGCCAGAAGTTTAAACAAGAACTTTGAGTCTTGGAATTACTTCTTACTTCTCTTCAAAATTCTCCTTTTTCTGTCATAGGTATAACGGAAACATGGTTACGCCAAACCTCCCCTAATCTATTTAATATCAATAATTATAAAATAATTTGTTTTCATCGTAAAATTGGTAGAGGTGGCGTGGTAGCCCTTTATGTTCATAATGAATTACGGTTTAAGGTTAGAAGTGATATTCATAATGAAGGCTGTGAGGACTTGTTTGTTAAATCATTAATGTAAAACACAGAAATAGAATTGTTGGTATTATCTACCGACCACCTCATAATGTAACAAATATATATTTTTAAACAACCTTCGGGAAGTTTTGAATATGGTTACTTATGAAAATAAAGAAATTTATTTTATGGGTGATTACAATGTTAATATGATGAAATCTGATACGTTAGCTTTAAAGTTATTAAATGTATCTAAATCATTTGCTTTTCATTCTCATATTAAAAATCCCACGAGAATAATGCAAAATTCTAGAACACTCTTGGATAATTTTGTTTTTCAAATTTTAGTGATACAAACAAGTTCATCAATGGTATACTTTATTATGATACGTTTGATCACCTGTCCACTTTCACTCTCTCACTACATTCAGAAATGAAAATGAATAAAAAACAATAACACATAGGTGATACAGGAAAGAATCGGATTAGAATATCAAATCTTTAATATCTTGTTTAACCCACGAAAATTTTTTTTTTTTTTTGGGGGGGGGGGGGATCAGATGTAGGTAAGGCAGGTTTTCTTTGGATAGGTTTTTGTTTCATCATAATAAGAACATATCATTGATTAAAAGGAAATTCAGTAGAAAGAATAAACACCCTGAATTGGATTACCAAGGGAAAAATCCGTTCAATAAAAATCCGTAATAGATTATTAAAAAAAAAAAAACATAGTTAATCAATATGATAATTATTCCGAAAAGCATAAAAAAATATCGAAATCAATTGAACACTTCGATTCGGTTGTCAGGTAAGATGTATTATTCTGATAAATTTGAAAATAACTCAAATAACATGAACGATTTATGGGAGACCGTAAATGAAATTACAATTATGAATTATGATAAATAAAATGTTTCAGTATTTCATGATAATGATAAACAGTTTACAGAACCTAATCATATATAACATGTATTTAACAATTGTTTTATTAATATAGGTCCAAAAATAACATCGAATATAGTTAATAATTGTAATATTAGTTTTACAAAGCATCTTCCCCATCAGTTCCGTAAGACTTTTTTCTTATTCCAACAGATGAAGAAGAAGTCCTTCAGATTGTTAGAAATCTTAAGTCTAGTAGGTCAACCGGCCATGACGGACTTAGTGTATGTCTATACTGAAGAAAATTATTTTCAGTTTAATTAAACCTCATACGTATATTTTCTATTTATCTATTTGTACCCGCAAATGTCCTAATTCTTTTAAAATAACAAAAGTGATTCCGATTTTAAAGAAAGGTGATCCTTCTATTTTGACAAATTACCGACCGATTCCCATATTACCTTGTATGTCTAAAATTCTGGAGAAAGTTATTCATAAACGGTTGTATATTTTCTTAAATACCAATCATTTGTTTGTCGCTAACTAATTTGGATTAAAAAAAAAAACACTCTGCTGATTGTGCTTCTGTCCATTTATTGAATAAGGTGACAGCATGTTTTGCGAATAAAGAGCATCTGATTGGCGTTTTTATGGATTTGTCAAAGGCATTTGACACCATCAACTATGACATTTTGATTAATAATTTGATGAAATATGGTATCTGAGGTATAGCCCTATCCTGGATTTCTGATTATTTATCCAACAGAAAACAATATGAAGCATTTCATTCTTCAGAATCCTCCAAATCCAATATTACATGCACATGCAGTCTCCCCCGAGGATCCATATTGGGTCCTCTACTTCTCCTGATTTATATCAATGATATCATAAATTCATCCTCGGCTCTTAGTTTTATACTTTTTGCTAATGATAAAAATATTTTTTTATTCTTATAAAGTATTTGAAAGTGTTATTACCACATTGAATTTGGAGATAAGTGAAGTATCTCAATGGTTTTTATGTAATAAACTGTCACTTGATATTTCTAAGACAAATTTTGTTAGATTTAAGCTTCACAATTCTTTGAATATTATTGTACTGATGATTGTATTTATATTGACGCACAGGCAGTTGTTGAAAAGACATCTACTAAATTCTTAGGTATTACCATTGATTCAAATTTGTCTTGGAATGATCACTTAGACAATGTTCATACTTCATTTTCTAGAGGCATCGGAATTTTATACCACCTGAGAAACTTGGTTTCTCAGAAATCTTTGCTTATATTGTATAATGCTTTGATATTACCTTATATTACGTATTGTAATACTGTGTGTGGAAATAATGGTACAACTAAAACAAACTCAATATTACTTTTACAAAAAACGAGCTATGCGGTTGATTACATACTCCCACTGCTTATTTTCCTCTGACCCGTCGTTTTCTCAATTAAAAACATTGAAGATTAATGAGATTCATACTTTCCAAACGGCAATTTTTATGCACAAATACACGTTCAACCAACTTCCCTCAGTGTTCAATGATTTCCTAATTCCTAATTTCAATATTCATTCTTACCCAACTCGCCGTTCGTCTGATTATCATCTTGAAAATCCAAGAATTGTTTTAGCACGAAAATCCATAAAACATCATGGCCCTGATGTTTTGATTTTTTTAACCCGTTGAACTTAATCAATGTAGATCTATTCATTTATTTAAAAGACAGCCTAAAGATATGTTGTTAACTCAATGTATCTGAATGTTAGAGCATGTTGCTATTTATTTGTTTTATTTTTTCACTTTCATAGGTAAAGTAAGAGCTCCGAACTGATCGTACAGAATGTATATACACAACAAATATGAACATTTAAACACATATTCACAACTCATTTCCAAGCAAACACTTCCCATCTTGCACAATGAACAATGTACCGCTGCACTTGTTCCCCTCATTCTTCCCTCCCTATCTCCTTATCGCCACTCAGTGAGTGTTGACTTACATGTTATATTCTTACAACGTTGTATTGTTTAGACAATCATTTCTGAGGCCATTGTCCTCGTCAAGCGCTTGCTTATGACGATGGTCTCCTGAATTTCTGTACATTACGAATTGCCTAATTTGTCTTTGAGCAAGAGATATACTGTTACTTATGTTTGCATAAATGTATGCACAAAATACTTTATTTTCATTTTTAATTGTATCAGGGGAAAAAAGTTGAATATCTTAATTAATCATTTATTTGATTTGATAATTGTCAGATTCAATTTATACTGTGCGCAATTTGTTTGTTCAATTGACTTTGTACTTCATTTATGTATGAAAAAAAAATCAAAAATAAAATCACAATCACAATCAAACGTTAATGCGAAAACGAATGGCGGTCTGATACCAATCTCCTGTATTTAGGAAGTAGTCACCCATTATCTAAAACACACACACAAACACCAACACATACACAACGCGCACACACTCGAGCATGATTCGAACCTACGAGCTCCTGATCTCCGAACAGGTATCATCTCCACCAGACCACCGAGCCTCCGCCCGACAGCAAGTGAATAATTACGCGGTGCCGGCTGCATGCTAAAAGGATTGGAACCACCACTTGCTGTCGGGCTCGGTGGTCTGGTGGAGATGACGCTTGTCCGGAGATCAGGAGGTCGTAGGTTCGAATCTTGCTCGAGTGTGTGCGCCAATGATTTTTTGTCATGGCTACTATTAAACATTGATCAATTGGGTGCTTATTTTACGTCGATGGACAAGGATTTGGGCGAGTTTCGCATGCGTCTTACATGCTGGATCCGTGGTACTTACGTTCTAATACGTCCGTTCCGTTTGACCTGCTTGTAGGCGCAAGGGTGGCGAGTGAGGGCTGATAACTTAGTGAAGGAATTCCTCTAAAGGAATTTGATATGGCAGATGTCCCACAGAATGCCATGCAGATGACACGCGCTTCCGGCGCAAAAGCATAGATCCACGGGCAACTTACGTACTTCAAGGGAGTCAGCTGCCTGTGACTTGCGGCAGCTACGGGCCTCCTACTGATGTTCCGCGTGGACCTCTGTTGGCAATCCCCGCGACTCACCCGGAAAAGATTTGATCATGCTCAAAACTTGACTGCGAGTAAATCGGACTTTCGTGCGCACCTCCGGGCAACTGCAGGCGAGATACGCTCTATGTACTGTCAGGTGAAGGCCAAACTCTTCATATATATATGAAGGGTTTGTTTGCAAAAACCCATAAGTCCTTTTTTGAAGATTTTGAAGTACGATTTCTGTCATAACGTACAAAATAATACCTTTTGAATGATATATTGGCCGCTTCATATAAAGGTATATTTTTGAAGTTATGGTCAAAAGAAGCAGAAATTTTATTATCATTCTCTTTATTTTTCTTGACCTTTAATCGCATATATCTCAATTTGGTAAATATGGACTTATCGGTTTTTGCAAACAAACTCTTCATATATATATGTATATATATCCATTGATTTTGTACAGAAGTTCGTTAGGTCAATGACGCCTCTGTTGGTTAGGATACTCCAAACAATGAAAATTAGTTAATTGGATTCAGTTATGCCGTATTACATCACTGTGTTAGGTTCAGGCGAGCTCATCCGGCTGTGAAGTTAGGTTAATGATATTCAGGAATATGATTAGGTGCTAGGGAAGTCTTGATTTAGTAAGCAGAGATAGTTTGCTTTGTGAGGATGATTTTTAATGCATACTTTTGTCTGAGCCATATATATTGATTTTAGCAGTTTGTGTATAAGTATGAGCGTTAGGGAATGTTAGGCAGAGAAACACAAAACACATCGGTACGGGGCTTGAATTAACGTCGGCGAGCGGGACTGTCATACTGAGACGACTACAAGCCGAGGGACGAGCGTCGCTAGCTGAGCCACACCTGCTGAGCCACACCTACTGAGCCACACCTGCTGAGCCACACCCTCTGACGACCTGCGGTCTATCGGGCACGACGCTGGCGCAGGACCAACTACCAAAGGGGGGACGTGAACCCGGAGCCCAGAGCAGTAAAACCAAAAGTTACGTGTTTATTCATACTTTGATTTGTATTTCATATTTGATATGAAATCATCGACTTTGTAAACAAAACCAAAACTTGATTGTTATTATTATTATTATTATTATTATTATTATTATTATTATTATTAAAAACATTGATTTAACTGAACTTGATTCGTTTCGACTTGAATGATTACGTGACAAAGTAGCAGAGTAGTAAACAAAAGAGGTTGCTTATGTGACAGTTTGGAGGTCCCACCGAGACTCTGCTACTTGACAAAAAAAGAAGAAGAAATGAATGAAACTTGCATTTGTGACTTGAAATAAGCTTGTTACAATGATGATTCTGAATTGAATGTGCTTGTATTCCGCTGATAAAAGTTGATAATAATAGTACACTTGTGCTGAATTTCACGTGCTAAACCTGTTGGTTGTGAATTTTGACAACATTGCCTGTGTGATGATTTTATGTGATTTTGCTGGCCCGGTGTACGTTGTGTATGACATCTACCCAAAATGTTTCTCCCCTATGGTTACGCCCTTGGTACCTCTTGACAAGACATAGATAGGTGGTTACGATTTACGTGTCGTGAATTCCGGTAGGGGATTTTTCTATGCTATGAACCTTGTCAAGTAAATGGAGTTTGTGTTCTCCATGGTTTGCCCCACGCCAGGTTACGCCCTTGGTAGTGTCGTTGAGATTAAGCTCCGAGCGGAATTAATTTACGTATTATTAATTCCGGTAGGGAATTTTGCTGGGCTATGAATCTTCACGTGTGAATGGGGTTGTAGTTATCTCTCATTGTTTAATTTGCATGCCAAGTTACGTCTGTGGTATCGTTGGGATCCAGCTGGGAACGGTTATGATTTGCGTGTCATGAAATTTCGGTAGGGAATTTTCCTAAGCTGTGAACTTTGTCGAATTCAAGGTGTTCGTGTTTTCGATCTTTTTTTTCCATGCCAGGTTACGCCCTTGGTAGCATTTAGATTTGCCTATAGAGTGGTGAATGATTTGCAAGCTGTATGATCCAATAGGGAGTATTATGAGGCAGTTTCTTTATATGAATAGGATCAATACTTTCATCGTGTACTTGGTGCTTGTCTCCCAGTTCGGTTTATAATTCTGATTGTTGAGTACAAGGTGTAGTTGAATTTGCTCAGTATGGCTAGTGTTGAGCAAATGAGAGAATTTTCTACGTTAGGTGGGGAAACGGGCCTCACTGGTGGCGAGTTATAGTCATTTTGTAACTGAACGCTGTCAGGCATTAGATCGAGAAAGAGAGCGAGAAAGAGATTAAAGAAAAGGAACTCGAAGCTGAGCGTGAAGCTAGGGAGGAGAGCGAGAAGCTAAGGAAAAGGACCATGAACATGAAATTAAACTCGCACAGTTACGTAAAGAAACAGGGGAAGAAACCGGGAAGGCACTGGATGTTGTTAATAGAATGAGTAGTGAGGATCGTCAGAAATATGGGATAGTGAAGAATGAACTTATATCTTACTATCATCTGACTGAGGAGGGATACTGGCGTCGTATCAGGACGGCTAAGCCTTTCAAAGCCGAGCGCCCAAGGCAGTTTGCTACGAGAATGAAAGCTTCATTTCATAGCTGGATAGAGGCTGCTAAAATAGATGAATCAAGAAAGGCCTCGAGGACTTGATGTTGCGAGAGCAACTTCTGATTGGTTGCCCCAATAAAGTCGTGCTGTTTGTTAAGGAACGACAGTGCACGAATTTCAGCGAGGTTGTTAATTGTGCAGAGGTATATTTTGGAGCTCATGGTTCCATAGTGAGCAGAAATCCGAAAGGTTCCGAGCCGAGCCGAAGTCGCTTAAATGCCCTTCGCCGAAACAGTCCGGGAAACTGATTCAGAAGTCGGTCGATGCTTTTCTAAAGACAGGAACGGTCGCAACGAATAAGGGTTTCCATGGTAATAGTAGCAATATACAAAGGAAAGACGGTTGCTATATGTGTGGAAGTCCAAAGCACATTAAAAGGGATTGTCCCATGGTGTTTAAGCCAATGGCAGCTCAAGGTATGTGATGAGTGTTGGGGGAAGTGCGCCCCTTACGGCAGACGCGAGTGTTTCCCATCAGACAGAGACAGAGGTCGCCGATTCGACAGCGGGGTGTGTGCCTATTGAGATGGTTGTCGATGACATCGAACGTGTGAAGAGTGAAATTGTTGACAAAGTCGGAATGGCATACAACGATGATGGGGCGATGGTTAATCGCATGCCAGTAGCTTCTGGGAGGTAGATGCCAGGGAGTGTACCTGTAGCAGTGTTGCGTGATATCGGTTGTAGTACCTGTGTCGTGAGGGAGGCGTTGGTTAGCAACGAACAGCTGACAGGTCGTCATCAGACGGTAAGATTAATTGATGGCACAATCAGACGCTTCCCTGTAGCCAAGGTAGTTGACTCGCCTTATTTCGAAGGAGAAGTTGAGGCTCTATGCATGCCTGACTGCTTCAGTGAAGTACATATAGTCATTGGTAATGTGATGGGTACTCGGGAACCGAGCGATCCTAATTTGCATTGGACTCCGCGTGTTTCTGACTGTGAAGCTGTGACTCCCTCGTTAGAGAATGAAAGTTCAAATGACACTTGCACAGAGTCACCTGTTGAGGCCGCACCTGAGGGTTTTGTAAATGTTGAGGTGATGGCGGCTCAAAATCGCTCCCAAATTGCGAAGGATTCGAAGCCTATAGTATGTTCATATGTGAACGCGATGTCCTGCTTAGACAGAAGAGGGATGGAAACAACAAGGGTATCGGTTACCAAACTGTTGGTAGTTCCCAAGCCTCGTCGGTCGGAGATAATGCGTGTCGCTCATGATTCACTCCATGGTGGGCATATGGGTATCAATAATACTCTGAATAAGATCAAGACACAGTTTTACTGTCGGAAGATGTTGCCAATTTCTGTGAGTCTTGCGACGTGTGTCAGAAAACGATAGACAAAGGCAGAGTGCCTTAGACGGAGCTAGGGAGGATTCCACTCATCGGTGTCTCGTTTCAGCGCATTACCGTAGATCTCCTGGGTCCTTTCATGCCTTCTACTCTAATCGTATGCATACACATGTACTTACCATAATGGATTACGCTACCAGATATGTGGAGGCAATTCCACTCAAGTCTACAGCAACTGTCGACGTAGCCGAGGCGTTAGTATCCGTGTACAGCCGTGTCGGAATCCCCACTGAAGTGATGTCCGATTTGGGTACTCAGTTTGTGTCTGATCTGATGCGTGAAGTGTGTAGACTGTTGTCTGCCCGGCAGGTGACGAGTTCTCGTTATCATCCAATGTGTAATGGACTTCTGAGCATAGCCCTGAATCGGCTATCCTCAGAAGAACCTCGTCAGTGGGACAGATATCTCCCGGCTCTGCTGTTTGCTCTGCGAGAGGCGCCGAGTTCAAGCTTAGGGTTTTCCCCGTTTGAGTTGCTCTACGGGAGACATGTTGGTGGGCCGTTGGATGTTTTGAGGGAGTTGTGGACCGCTGAGAAGTCAGAACCAGAGATCAAGAGCGAGTATGAATATGTTATGGAACTGAGGGATAGGCTTGTCAAGTCATGGCAGATTGCACAAGACACACTGAAATACTCTGCTAAAAGGTACAAGGGGTATTATGACATAAAGGCTATTAAAGCCCAGAAAGCTGAGTGTCGGAGATGATGTGCTAATCCTACTGCCGACTGTGCAAAACAAGTTGTTAGTGAAGTGGCAAGGTCCCTTTAAGGTTGTGGGGGTGAAGTATGACTACGACTATGTTGTGGATGTCGACGGTGTGGCTATTAAAGACATATCATATCAACCTGTTGAAACGATACTTTAGTTGACCTCTTGAGGTGCCAGTTGCTGGCTGCTTTGAGGCTAGTGGTGTTGAGAATGATGAGGAGAATGAGGTTGATCGTATGCTAGATGACGATGATATGGCGGAAGTAGGTTCTGATTGGGGCAGTGAAGTGCCTGGTGTGCCTAGTGCTGTACAAAAGGAGTTCGTGGATATGGTCGTGTTAAATTCGGTCTTGGGCGAGGATGATAGATGTCAGGTGCAGAAACTACTCTGTGAGTACCAAGATATATTCACCGATATCCCAAAGAAGACAACTGCATCTGAGTGTGAAATCTTGTTGACCACTGATCAACCTGTTTGTTCTCCGCCTCATAGAGTGCCACAAGCTATGGAAAAGGAAATTAGCAATGAAATTGACTCCATGCTCAAGTTAGGCGTAGTTGAGCCCTCCAATTCCCCATACGGTCATCCAATCGTGATAGTGAAGAAGCCAGACGGCTCGAATCGTTTTTGATTTCAGACGCTTGAATAATGTAACAGTCTTTGATCCCGAACCCATGCCAAACACTCAAGATTTGTTTGCAACACTATCCAAGAGTAGATACTTCACTAAGTTGGATTTAACGAAGGGGTATTGGCAAATACCAATGAGGGAACAAGACAAAGTCAATACAGCCTTCCTAACTCCTAAAGGGCAGTTTCAGTTCAAGTACATGCCGTTCGGACTGGTTACGGCCAGTGCCCAGTTCACGAGAATGATGAGGAAAGTACTAGAGGGAATGCCAAATGTTGTGAGTTACATAGATGCCATTTTGAGTCACACTAGGACTTGGCCAGAACACATGGAGGTGTTGAATGAAGTCTTGCGTAGATTGCACAATGCTAATCTAGCTCCTATGCCTTCAAAGTGCACAGTGGGTTCACAGACTATTGAGTTTCTGGGGCACAAGATAGGAGAGGATGTGATCTACACTAGCGATGGGCTGACCCGCAAAGTGAGTGAAGCTCCAAGGCCCAAGACAAAGAGGCAGGTGAAGTCCTTTCTAGGGCTGTGTGGATTTTACAGGGACTTCATTCCAAATTTAGATGCAGACGTATCCCTACCCCTAACAAATTTGACATGCAAAGGTAGTCCCAGGAATGTTGAATGGGGGCCGAAAGAGGAAGCTGCGTTTGTGAAGTTGAAAGAATGTCTAGCAATTCCTCCCATCTTGCGGCTGCCTGACTTTGAGAAAACTTTCATGTTGGAGGTCGATGCGCCGGATACTGGTCTCGGCAGTGTCCTCATGCAGGAGCATGATGGTGAGTGTTTCCCCTGGCATATGCTAGTAAAAAACTTCTTCCTAGGGAACAGAGGTATTCTACAGTGGAAAAGGAGTGCCTCGCCATAGTCTGGGCTGTGAAGAAGTTTGATTACTATCTGTTCGGAAGAATGTTTGAGATCCATACTGACCAAAAGCCCCTCACATATCTTCAGACAAAAAAGATGACAAACAAGCGAGTTATGAGACGGAGTATGTGTCTACAAGAGTATAGGTTCAGCCTGGTGCCTGTAAAGGGGTCAGAAAATAAGGCAGCAGATGTTATGAGTAGGTTATTGTAAATTGTAATTTTTCTTCCTAGATGTGATGGAAGATTCTACACACGATTGTTTTCTCACTTCTGTTTCAGCAAACCCCAAGGATCAGCGTATCGCGATCGTATACACGCTTATATTCGCGTTTTAGATTAATACACGTATCAAAATACACGCTTATATTCGCGTTTTAGATTAATACACGTATCAAAACGCACAGTTTAGCATAATAAACTGTCATTATTAAGTTTAAGATCAAGTTAAGAGAGAGCTGTAATAAATGTAACAGTTGAAGTAAGTAGAGTTGTGCATTTCGATTTGCAACAGGTAATAATGCATTTGTAAGTTGATGACAGCATACTCTAAGTTATGATAAACACTAATATTGAGAGTTGTATTTGTTTTTCTTAAGGAACGAAAAGTAAAATAAGTTTCCAAATTTGTATGTACAACGTCAGTGAAGACAGTGTTCTTTATAACAAGAATGTGCAGCTGATCTGTTATTTGCTGTATTGTAATATTGATTCTGGCAATGTGCTGGTATAAATATTGTCCGCGGAAAATGTAAACACAAAATGCTCAGGAGATGAATTGGAGCAATAGAAGGAGATTCAAGTATGGATTGTATGGAAAGCGGATTGATATCCATGTTATCTACTTCAGATTTCTTGAACGTATAAATGAAAGTACGATTCTGAAGTGACACTGTAATACCAATATTTTGTTGAATTTATGTCCGTAAGGAAATTCTATAATGTTGCCGTGAATATCCGATAGAAGCTTGAGGTAAATTAGTGAATGTTTTAAGGTACCTTTACAGAATCTGTTTGTTTGCAGCGGAAATTAAAGTGACGTGTTATAATGTTAATATGAAGCTCCAGTTTATACATATTTCTTCACTGCGACTCTGAGAAAGTTTTTCCAAGCCATTTCCAAATATATTCTTTAATATATAATGTAGATATATTGGATCCCCAAGTTATATCTTAAAGGTGGGGGATATTGTCAGGAGAGGAATATATTTGCCTCGGGTCTTTATATATATCCTTTGATTTTGTACAAAAGTTCGTTAGGTCAATGACGCCTCTGTTGGTTAGAATACTCCAGACAATATATATATATATATATATATATATATATATATATATATATATATATAAGAAAATTAGTTAATTGGATTCAGTTATGCCGTATTACATCACTGTGTTAGGTTCAGGCGAGCTCATCCGGCTGTGAAGTTAGGTTAATGATATTTAGGAATATGATTAGGTGCTAGGGAAGTCTTAATTTAGTAAGCAGGGATAGTTTGCTTTGTGAGGATGATTTCTAATGCATACTTTTGTCTGAGCTATATGTTGATATTGATTTTAGCACTTTGTGTATAAGTATGGGCGTTAGGGAATGTTAGGCAGAGAAACATTTTGGTTAGCACACAAAACATATCGGTACGGGGCTTAAATTAACGTCGGCGAGCGGGACTGCCATGCTGAGGTGACTACCGGTACAAGCCGAGGGACGAGCGTCGCTAGCTGAGCCAAACCTGCTGAGCCACACCTACTGAGCCACACCTGCTGAGCCACACCCTCTGACGACCTGCGGTATATCGGGCACGATGCTGGAGCAGTAACAACTACCAAAGGGGGGACGTGAACCCGGATCCCAGAGCAGTATAGCCAAAAGTTACGTGTTTATTCATACTTTGTTTTGTATTTCATATCTGATATGAAATCTTCGACTTTGTAAACAAAACCAAAACTTGATTATTATTATTAAAAACATTAATTTAACTGTACTTGATTCGTTTCGACTTGAATGATTACGTGTCAAAGTAGCAGAGTAAATAACAAAAAAAAAGGTTGCCTATGTGACAACATGCAAGTAGCAGGTAAGTAGCACGCGTCTAGCACGTAAGACGCAAGTACGGAATTCGCCAACATCCTTGTCCGCCGGCTAAAAATTTCCTGCGTGCTGGTAAATCCCTACATGCAACAAGCCCGCGTAGCTTACCGGAAAGGTGTGACAGGGCCTGATATCACTACTCTAAAAAACATTATCCTTGCTTACCTGCTTGGCAGTTCGACCCGTTATAACCCGGTAAACACAGACACGAGTACATATTGACATCGTCCTGACACGTTCCTCCGTTCAGACAAGGATTGCTATCACATTCATCAATATCTGTAAATTGAGAAATGCAGAATATGATAGGAATAGATTATCTTATCAATACACAAGGAAAAAGTCAGCGGAACGTACACGCAAAAACTAAAACGAAAAAGCATACATTTTAAACAAAAAGCAGACTATTGGCCCTGAGCAACTTCTAGGTTTCAATGGCCCGTAAAAAGAATCATCTAAGAGGCCTCATCTAAGATCCGAATAGATTTACACGCCTTCAAATATATAGTAAAAGCCTATAATGTAATACACGCTCAGCTATAAAATCCACCAAAAAGGTAGCATATTATTAAAGTAGTATGTATGGGTCTTAGTTATCCTGATAATTAAAGA
Organism: Diadema setosum; assembly: GCA_033980235.1. NCBI lineage: Eukaryota > Metazoa > Echinodermata > Echinoidea > Diadematoida > Diadematidae > Diadema > Diadema setosum. Next base: position 37,091,193 of record CM067071.1, on the reverse strand, counting down.
ATTATTTGGACAGAGAAAAGTTTGTCATCATTAACGAAGTCATCAGGAGATTGCTATTCGCTGTATACTCTAAGATACCTAATCCTAGCTCACCTGTTTGGCAGTTCGACCCGTTATAGCCCGGTAAACACAGACACGAGTACATATTGACATCGTCTTGACACGTTCCTCCGTTCAGACAAGGATTGCTATCACATTCATCAATATCTGTTCAGGTTGGGGTAAGAATATATCATCTTATCAATAAACAAGGAAAAGGTCAACGGAACGTACATGCAAAAACTAAAACGCAAAAGCATACAGTTTAAACGGAAGCAGAATATTGGCCCTGTGTTTCAATGGCCCATACACAATTCTCATATTATTGTAATAGAACCCAATAGCTTTATATGCTTTCTAGTAGTAAAAGCCTATAATGCAATACACGCTCAGCTTTACAAACCACCAAAGAGGTAGCATATTAGTAAAGTAGTATGTACAAATATGTGTCTTAGTTATCCTAATAATTCAAGAAACATTTAAACAGAGAAAAGTTTGTCGACATTAACAAATTCATCAGGGGATTGCTATTCGCTGTATACGCTAAAATACCTAATCCGAGCTCACCTGTTTGGCAGTTCGACCCGTTATAACCCTGTAAACACAGACACGAGTACATATTGACATCGTCCTGACACGTTCCTCCGTTCAGACAAGGATGGCTATCGCATTCATCAATATCTGTAAATTGAGAAATGCAGAATATGATTGGAATAGATTATCTTATCAATACGCAAGGAAAAAGTCAGCGTTACGTACACGCAAAAACTAAAACGAAAAAGCATACATTTTAAACAAAAAGCAGACTATTGGCCCTGAGCAACTTCTAGGTTTCAATGGCCCGTAAAAAGAATCATCTAAGAGGCCTCATCTAAGATCCGAATAGATTTACACGCCTTCAAATATATAGTAAAAGCCTATAATGTAATACAAGCTCAGCTATAAAATCCACAAAAAAGGTAGCATATGTGACACTGCACCTCAAAACAAACAAAAAGTCGCCAGACATGGATTTTTAGTTAAGATCATATTCTGAAATAGCAGACTTTAAGCTTTAAAATGATGTACAACTCAAATTAAATGGACTCTCCTAACCTATCTAAATATTGGAAAGAAAGCACAAACTCAGGAAAAGTGTGAACTGAGAAAAGAGGCTCTCAAGTACAGTGTCTATTCAAGCGCTTAATCTTTACCAAACCGTGCTGTCTGTGCGATGAATGGGACAAAAAACAGGAAGTAAACCACCAGAGTAACAACAATGAAGGGATTATCAGATTAAACTGAAATAAAGCATGCCTCATTAACATATTCTGCCCATAATTAATGCCAACTTTCAAAGCAGTAGCACTATCTTTTCAAAAGTTATTAGAGTTGAAAGTGAAGAGTGTGGACAAGGTTTTTTAGACATGAAAAAGGGATTCTACAGACACACCTAATCACACTATTCTACCAAAAGTGTTCGAGATAAACTGCTAAAAAAACACACTTTCCTGCCCGTTTTATGACACCAAATTTTAGCATAATGTAAAAGAAGACCGGCTCTTTCAGAAAATATGAAAAAGTCAAGTTCGGCTAGGTTGACCCATTTCACTTATTTTCAGTCCTCTCGCAAAATCAGTGTGTGCGACTTTATGTTCGTTTTGAGGTGCACGGTCACATATTATTAAAGTAGTATGTATGGGTCTTAGTTATCCTGATAATTAAAGAATTATTTGGACAGAGAAAAGTTTGTCGTCATTAACGAAGTCATCAGGAGATTGCTATTCGCTGTATACTCTAAGATACCTAATTCTAGCTCACCTGTTTGGCAGTTCGACCCGTTATAGCCCGGTAAACACAGACACGAGTACATATTGACATCGTCTTGACACGTTCCTCCGTTCAGACAAGGATTGCTATCACATTCATCAATATCTGTATATTGAGAAATGCAGAATATGATTGGAATAGATTATCTTATCAATACGCAAGGAAAAAGTCAGCGTTACGTACACGCAAAAACTAAAACGAAAAAGCATACATTTTAAACAAAAAGCAGACTATTGGCCCTGAGCAACTTCTAGGTTTCAATGGCCCGTAAAAAGAATCATCTAAGAGGCCTCATCTAAGATCCGAATAGATTTACACGCCTTCAAATATATAGTAAAAGCCTATAATGTAATACAAGCTCAGCTATAAAATCCACAAAAAAGGTAGCATATGTGACACTGCACCTTAAAACAAACAAAAAGTCGCCAGACATGGATTTTTAGTTAAGATCATATTCTGAAATAGCAGACTTTAAGCTTTAAAATGATGTACAACTCAAATTAAATGGACTCTCCTAACCTATCTAAATATTGGAAAGAAAGCACAAACTCAGGAAAAGTGTGAACTGAGAAAAGAGGCTCTCAAGTACAGTGTCTATTCAAGCGCTTAATCTTTACCAAACCGTGCTGTCTGTGCGATGAATGGGACAAAAAACAGGAAGTAAACCACCAGAGTAACAACAATGAAGGGATTATCAGATTAAACTGAAATAAAGCATGCCTCATTAACATATTCTGCCCATAATTAATGCCAACTTTCAAAGCAGTAGCACTATCTTTTCAAAAGTTATTAGAGTTGAAAGTGAAGAGTGTGGACAAGGTTTTTTAGACATGAAAAAGGGATTCTACAGACACACCTAATCACACTATTCTACCAAAAGTGTTCGAGATAAACTGCTAAAAAAACACACTTTCCTGCCCGTTTTATGACACCAAATTTTAGCATAATGTAAAAGAAGACCGGCTCTTTCAGAAAATATGAAAAAGTCAAGTTCGGCTAGGTTGACCCATTTCACTTATTTTCAGTCCTCACGCAAAATCAGTGTGTGCGACTTTATGTTCGTTTTGAGGTGCACGGTCACATATTATTAAAGTAGTATGTATGGGTCTTAGTTATCCTGATAATTAAAGAATTATTTGGACAGAGAAAAGTTTGTCGTCATTAACGAAGTCATCAGGAGATTGCTATTCGCTGTATACTCTAAGATACCTAATTCTAGCTCACCTGTTTGGCAGTTCGACCCGTTATAGCCCGGTAAACACAGACACGAGTACATATTGACATCGTCTTGACACGTTCCTCCGTTCAGACAAGGATTGCTATCACATTCATCAATATCTGTATATTGAGAAATGCAGGTTGGGGTAAGAATATATCATCTTATCAATAAACAAGGAAAATGTCAACGGAACGGACATGCAAAAACTAAAACGCAAAAGCATACAGTTTAAACGGAAGCAGAATATTGGCCCTGTGTTTCAATGGCCCATACACAATTCTCATATTATTGTAATAGAACCCAATAGCTTTATATGCTTTCTAGTAGTAAAAGCCTATAATGCAATACACGCTCAGCTTTATAAACCACCAAAGAGGTAGCATATTAGTAAAGTAGTATGTACAAATATGTGTCTTAGTTATCCTAATAATTCAAGAAACATTTAAACAGAGAAAAGTTTGTCGTCATTAACAAATTCATCAGGGGATTGCTATTCGCTGTATACGATAAAATACCTAATCCGAGCTCACCTGTTTGGCAGTTCGACCCGTTATAACCCGGTAAACACAAACACGAGTACATATTGACATCGTCCTGACACGTTCCTCCGTTCAGACAAGGATTGCTATCACATTCATCAATATCTGTAAATTGAGAAATGCAGAATATGATTGGAATAGATTATCTTATCAATACACAAGGAAAAAGTCAGCGTTACGTACACGCAAAAACTAAAACGAAAAAGCATACATTTTAAACAAAAAGCAGACTATTGGCCCTGAGCAACTTCTAGGTTTCAATGGCCCGTAAAAAGAATCATCTAAGAGGCCTCATCTAAGATCCGAATAGATTTACACGCCTTCAAATATATAGTAAAAGCCTATAATGTAATACAAGCTCAGCTATAAAATCCACCAAAAAGGTAGCATATTATTAAAGTAGTATGTATGGGTCTTAGTTATCCTGATAATTAAAGAATTATTTGGACAGAGAAAAGTTTTTCGTCATTAACGAAGTCATCAGGAGATTGCTATTCGCTGTATACTCTAAGATACCTAATCCTAGCTCACCTGTTTGGCAGTTCGACCCGTTATAGCCCGGTAAACACAGACACGAGTACATATTGACATCGTCTTGACACGTTCCTCCGTTCAGACAAGGATTGCTATCACATTCATCAATATCTGTAGATTGAGAAATGCAGGTTGGAGTTAGAATATATCATCTTATCAATAAACAAGGAAAATGTCAACGGAACGTACATGCAAAAACTAAAACGCAAAAGCATCCAGTTTAAACGGAAGCAGAATATTGGCCCTGTGTTTCAATGGCCCATACACAATTCCAATATTATTGTAATAGAACCCAATAGCTTTATATGCTTTCTAGTAGTAAAAGCCTATAATGCAATACACGCTCAGCTTTATAAACCACCAAAGAGGTAGCATATTAGTAAAGTAGTATGTACAAATATGTGTCTTAGTTATCCTAATAATTCAAGAAACATTTAAACAGAGAAAAGTTTGTCGTCATTAACAAATTCATCAGGGGATTGCTATTCGCTGTATACGATAAAATACCTAATCCGAGCTCACCTGTTTGGCAGTTCGACCCGTTATAACCCGGTAAACACAAACACGAGTACATATTGACATCGTCCTGACACGTTCCTCCGTTCAGACAAGGATTGCTATCACATTCATCAATATCTGTAAATTGAGAAATGCAGAATATGATTGGAATAGATTATCTTATCAATACACAAGGAAAAAGTCAGCGTTACGTACACGCAAAAACTAAAACGAAAAAGCATACATTTTAAACAAAAAGCAGACTATTGGCCCTGAGCAACTTCTAGGTTTCAATGGCCCGTAAAAAGAATCATCTAAGAGGCCTCATCTAAGATCCGAATAGATTTACACGCCTTCAAATATATAGTAAAAGCCTATAATGTAATACACGCTCAGCTATAAAATCCACCAAAAAGGTAGCATATTATTAAAGTAGTATGTATGGGTCTTAGTTATCCTGATAATTAAAAAAATATTTTGACAGAGAAAGGTTTGTCGTCATTAACGAAGTCATCAGGAGATTGCTATTCGCTGTATACTCTAAGATACCTAATCCTAGCTCACCTGTTTGGCAGTTCGACCCGTTATAGCCCGGTAAACACAGACACGAGTACATATTGACATCGTCTTGACACGTTCCTCCGTTCAGACAAGGATTGCTATCACATTCATCAATATCTGTATATTGAGAAATGCAGGTTGGGGTTAGAATATATCATCTTATCAATAAACAAGGAAAATGTCAACGGAACGTACATGCAAAAACTAAAACGCAAAAGCATACAGTTTAAACGGAAGCAGAATATTGGCCCTGTGTTTCAATGGCCCATACACAATTCTCATATTATTGTAATAGAACCCAATAGCTTTATATGCTTTCTAGTAGTAAAAGCCTATAATGCAATACACGCTCAGCTTTATAAACCACCAAAGAGGTAGCATATTAGTAAAGTAGTATGTACAAATACCTAATCCGAGCTCACCTGTTTGGCAGTTCGACCCGTTATAACCCGGTAAACACAAACACGAGTACATATTGACATCGTCCTGACACGTTCCTCCGTTCAGACAAGGATTGCTATCACATTCATCAATATCTGTAAATTGAGAAATGCAGAATATGATTGGAATAGATTATCTTATCAATACACAAGGAAAAAGTCAGCGTTACGTACACGCAAAAACTAAAACGAAAAAGCATACATTTTAAACAAAAAGCAGACTATTGGCCCTGAGCAACTTCTAGGTTTCAATGGCCCGTAAAAAGAATCATCTAAGAGGCCTCATCTAAGATCCGAATAGATTTACACGCCTTCAAATATATAGTAAAAGCCTATAATGTAATACACGCTCAGCTATAAAATCCACCAAAAAGGTAGCATATTATTAAAGTAGTATGTATGGGTCTTAGTTATCCTGATAATTAAAAAAATATTTTGACAGAGAAAGGTTTGTCGTCATTAACGAAGTCATCAGGAGATTGCTATTCGCTGTATACTCTAAGATACCTAATCCTAGCTCACCTGTTTGGCAGTTCGACCCGTTATAGCCCGGTAAACACAGACACGAGTACATATTGACATCGTCTTGACACGTTCCTCCGTTCAGACAAGGATTGCTATCACATTCATCAATATCTGTATATTGAGAAATGCAGGTTGGGGTTAGAATATATCATCTTATCAATAAACAAGGAAAATGTCAACGGAACGTACATGCAAAAACTAAAACGCAAAAGCATACAGTTTAAACGGAAGCAGAATATTGGCCCTGTGTTTCAATGGCCCATACACAATTCTCATATTATTGTAATAGAACCCAATAGCTTTATATGCTTTCTAGTAGTAAAAGCCTATAATGCAATACACGCTCAGCTTTATAAACCACCAAAGAGGTAGCATATTAGTAAAGTAGTATGTACAAATACCTAATCCGAGCTCACCTGTTTGGCAGTTCGACCCGTTATAACCCGGTAAACACAAACACGAGTACATATTGACATCGTCCTGACACGTTCCTCCGTTCAGACAAGGATTGCTATCACATTCGTCAATATCTGTAAATTGATAAAAAACAGATTATGATTAGAATATATCATCTGATTAATAAATGAGGAAAAAAGTCAACGGAACGTACATGAAAAAAAAAAATACTAAACCCAAAAGCATACAGTTTCAGCGGAGAGCAGAATATTGGCCCTGCGTTTCAATGGCGCATAAAACGTTGCTCATCTTAGAACCGAATAGATTTACACGCTTTCAAATTGTAAAAGCCTATAATATGATACATGCTCAGCTATACAAACCAGCAGATAGGTAGCATATTAGTAAAGTAGTATATATGGGTCTTAGTTATCCTAATAATTTAAGACATTTTTGGTTAGATAATTCAATATGGTATATTGCACATACATCTTGTTTTTCCATTTTCAATCAGATGACAGGCATATCGGACAGGAATTAGAGTATGATCATAAAGTATTTTTTTTCTTTTCTTTTCTATATGCATATATATATATATATATATATATATATATATCATACATACTTATGATACAGGCCGGCAGTGCATGACAAAAGTTATAGTGCACGTAATATATAACGATTGTAGACGATAACCCACTATCGATTTGATATCGGTTTTTGCTCTCTCATTTTAATCATCGAGTACTTGAATCCCGCACCTTATCAACGCGATTGCGCCACAACCGCGATATGCTTTGCTCGATATTATCGTTATTCTCAATTTTCGCAGGCTGGCTATGCCAGCAACTTATCTGTGTGGGACTAGACTTTCAGCGGTAAATTTAAACATGGAAGCTGAAATGAACAGGTTCGCTACTTTTAGAGAGACTGATCTATATAAACAGTATCTTTGACAATAAGGACACGAAGGATGCCATCAAATACGCCCTACGAATTTTGGACTCCTACTTTTCTGAAAAAGGAATCAATCCGACGGATATTACTGAGCAAGTCAACCCAAGATTTTCGCCGCTTTCTCCGTACATTCTACGCGGAAGTGCGCCGTGGAAATGGGCAGCGTGTGGTGTGTACATAACAGTACGCTAAGCGCTCTTTGATCACGCTATACGCTATGAACTTTACTACGACATTCACAACACACTCTCGGAATCCGCATGTGCAGCAATGGGGCCTGGCACGAGCCTTGTGTTTAAATCCAGTAGATCCCTAATCCTACAAAACATCATCTAGTCCTGGTCCTGGACCCACAGTGCAGTAAGTAGGGCGTCTAACGTGTTACTGTTAGTGTTACTGTTAGTGTTTGAGATAGATCCACGGTAGACCTATTGTAGGGTCAAGTGTTAACTAGCTCTGTCGCTCGTATAAAGTGACGTACAGTACAGTGTACAAATACGTAGATCTAGCAGAAAAACGTTAGGCCAGGGCCCTTAGGGCCCTAGACCTAACCTATCGTAGGGCCTAGAAAGCGTTAGATATAACCACGTAGACCCTAGACTCTATAGCTGAATTTGGATCTTCAGGATTTTGTCTACACAGGTTCAAAGAAACTGGTATTATTGCTTGTGTAGACACGTGTAACTGTTTGAAATGATCTAGGCTTATCTTGCCTGGGTATGTATGTTATTTTATATATCACATAGTGCATGATATCTTATTGCACTATAACAAGTACCAAGCACCTCCAAATTCTGAATTTGCCCTCAGGCAATTATATTCAATTCGGCCTGCGGCTTCATTGAATATAACTGGCCTTCGGGGCAAATTCAGAATTTGTCGGTGCTTATATTGTTATAGTGCATTCAGCCTCATGCACTATATATGTGACCCTGCACCTCAAAACAAACAAAAAGTCGCCAGACATGAATTTTTAGTTAAGACCATATTCTGAAAGAGCAGACTTTAAGCTTTAAAATGATGTATAACTCAAATCAAACGGACTCTCCTAACCTATCTAAATATTGGAAAGAATGCACACACTCCGGAAAAGTGTGAACTGAGAAAAGAGGCTCTGAAGAACAGTGTCTATTCAAGCGCTTAATCTTTACCAAACCGCGCTGGCTGTGCGATGAATGGGACCAAACACAGGAAATAGACCACCAGAGTAACAACAATGAAGGGATTATCAGATTAAACTGCTATTAAGCCTGCCTCATTAACACATTCTGTTCATAATTAATACCAACTTTCAAAGCAGTACCACTATCCTTTCAAAAGTTATTAGAGTTGAAAGGGAAGAGTGTGAACAAGGTTTTTCAGAAATGAAAAAAGGGATTCTAAAGACACACCTAATCACACTATTCTACCAAAGATGTTTGAGATTACCTGCTAAAAAAATATACTTTCCTGCCCGTTTTTTGATACCAAATTTTAGCATAGTGTAAAAGAAGACCCGCTCTTTCAGAAAATATGAAAAAGTCAAGTTGGGCTAGGTTGACCCATTTCACTTATTTTCAGTCCTCACGCAAAATCAGTGTGTGCGACTTTATGTTCGTTTTGAGGTGCACGGTCACATATATAATATATATATATATATATATATATATATATATATATATATATACATATAGTATGAATGTATATATATATATATATATATATTGTATAGAGATATATCTATGTAATCATATATATATATATATAGCTCCAGACTTTCAGTGGTTTTGAAAATTTTGAAATACAAATATGTACTACAATTATAAACATTCTAATATGTTACGTTCGACCACATGAGAGAAATAGCTTAATGTTCCTGTCTTGAGAATCTAATTCGATTATTACAGGTTGTACATGCCAAATAAAAAAAAAAAATAATGCCATCTAGACGTACCGAAGAGCAACAGAGATGAAGAGCAAAAGCTACACTGTTAAGAATGACATTCAATGTGTTCTCTTGGCTCTAAGATGATTTTTTTTTCAAAGCTTTTTTCTTAACTAATATTTCAAGAGTGAATTCCATCCAGTTGATTGAGACGAAATTGATAAGTAATCGCCTTATACCACTTGAGAGACCAATCTTGTTTCAAGCCCCTTTGCAAGCACTGCCAACCAAGATTTTTGAATTGTAAGTACAATTCCGAGACACCTTCTTACAGTATAGCATCCAACGTGACTATCGGCTAAGGTTATTGTTCGTTGATTTTGAAGTAGACAATTGAGAGACTTTCTTTCTTTTACCGTACCCACATAATCCGCTGGAAAGCATGCAATATGTCGCTGAATGCCGGGAATATTGTCAGGAGGAAGAATCTCGTGTGGAAAGGTTTTTATGACCTCTCCGTTCTTTCCAGTGATATTCTGACAAGGGTTCTTGATGCCGAGATCCAGGACGCCTGATATCGGGACTAGGTTTCCTTGGCGAGGCCGTTCAGTGGATGATGAGCTTTTCCACATCATGCCTGATGTTAATATGCAAGGATTTAAACAAGTAGAAGATGTCAAATATGCAGATAATGAGAAACAAAGGAGAGACATGAAAAGGAAGGAAGAGAAAACAGTTGCAAGTAATTTTCAGTATCCGTGGAAATGTGTAATAATTGTAACAAAAACGTCGTTGCAGTATACTAATACGAACTTTCCTCCTGCATCACTTCGTAACCTAGCATTGATAGGTTCTTCGAACTTGTGCAAGGCAATTAGAGTGTAAGGAAATATACCTAATTAAATCGATTTATAGACTTAATAAACGGGGAAAATTTTGTTTAGAGTCCACGTACACAGACATCCACATGTACAGCTGTCGGATAATAGAGATATCGAAATCATTAAAACGCCGTTCCATTACTTTATTTCACGGATCACATCATTTCATGAAATCAATCATTCTTTGAATTTCATATCTTATTTGCACTTTTTTGTGTTTAGCGTTGAAAATGTTTTCGGCAGTTCTTCATCACATTTGTTGATTTACTAGAAATTAGGCAGTGCGAGGTAGTGCGCTCGGTTGTCTTTCTTAGCTCTTCCGTCATAGCTATCACACACTCAGAGGGCCTTGACAAAAGATTAACTTGAACCCCAGATAATGTTGGGGGGGGGGGGGGTATCATAGAGGAGATTGGGAACGGATAGAGGGAGTGAATTAAGAGAGAGAGAGGGAGAGAGAGAGAGAGAGGGAGATGGGGAGAGCCTACCAAAAGCGGCCCATTTTATTCCAACGTGTTAATATAATGTGTGTGTGTGTGTGTGTGATTGTGTGTGTGTGTGTGTGTGTGAGTGTGTGTGTGTGTGTGTGTTTGCGTGCGTGTCTGCGTGGAGTAATCCATGACTGATTAGTAGTGACCATAGTGCTTATGCTTAGAAATAGGGACTATTTACCTATCTAACTTTGTTACATCATCCTGGTGATGTACTATTTTTTCAGAGTTTGGTGTGCATCGAAACTAAACACCAGAAAGGGGCTACATGCACTCCACTAATGTCTATGTTTAATAGTGCAAAGCATTTAAAGGATTTCGTAAAATTCACACGACGCTTCCTTTAAAAGGGATGGTACAATATATGTTGAGATAGAATTCGACGTTAACAAGGTTTTTTTTTTTTTTTTTGGTAATATTTTTTTTTTTAGATAATGAAACTCATAATGGAAAACCTCTTATGAAATATTAAATATGAAAGAGCATACAATTCTAAGAGGACTTCAGAGCTTATTGGAATGAAAATCGGTTTTGAAGTGGCTGAGATATCCAAACAAAGCAACCCTAACAAAAAAAAATGGGACACACCTTTTATTAGGATCGTTTTGTTTTACTTTATTTTTGGATATGTCAGCCACTTCAAAACCAATTTTCATCAAATAAACTTTGAATTCCTCTTAAAATAGGAGGCTTCTTATTTTTATAAAGGGGTTCTAAATATTTCTTTAAAAAACATAAAAGCTGATTTTTTCACCTCAACCAATACTACACCATTCCTTCGGTGACAGAAGTATTATCATTTCAACGAGGGATGATATCATAATATCATAATCATAACTACTTCTTGTAGGTGATACCGGGCCCATGATATCATTATTTATTCGTGGATCACTGCCAAATTGCTTTCAGTAACACCATAAGGTATGATGCAGAATCATGCGTAAATGACAGATAAGTCAATCATACTATAAGAATATTGATTTGATTTGAATGATTTGGTTTGACTTATTTATTTTTTCTTCATCATAATTTCATACAGGAATCATAATTCTTTTCGCAATATTTCAGAAAACAACAATACATCGTACATAATTCCGAGTGTATTGGAAAAAAAAATGTATATATATATATTCATTTGGCTTGTGCCGAAAGGGTGGGTTGGGTGGTGGCGCGTCGCGTTAATGGGAACACCACCCTTCGTCCAGAGCCCCCCCCCCCCCACCCCCCGGTTTTGCCGAAAGGGTGCGTTGGGAGCGTTGGGTCGCGTCGCATTGACTGGAACCCCACCCTTCGTCCAAAGCCCCCCCCCCCCCCCCCCATTTTGCCGAAAAGGTGCGTTGGTACTTTTTCTCATGTAATATTAAAAGACGAGTTTTGAATTTATATTTAACCTTCAAACAACCATTTCAAAGAGGCTATTGTCCGGATCGTCATGTGTTGTTATTTGGTTTAATTACTATTTGGTCTACAGTCAATTCGTCTAATAATAGCCATTTGGTCTATTTTTGGTATATTATGGGTTGGTCTAATTCCATTTCGTCTATTAGACCAACTGGCTGTAGACCAAGTGGTGATAGAGTGTAAACCGATCCGGACGATAGCATCTTTGAAATGGTTGTTTGAAGGTTAAATATAAATTCAAAACTCGTCTTTTAATATTACATGAGAAAAAGTACCAACGCACCCTTTCGGCAAAACCGGGGGGGGGGGGGGCTTTAGACGAAGGGTGAGGTTCCAGTCAACGCGACGCGACCCAACGCTCCCAACGCACCCTTTCGTCAAAACCGGGGGGGGGGGGGGGGCTTTGGACGAAGGATGGTGTTCCCATTAACGCGACGCGCCACCACCCAACCCACCCTTTCGGCACAAGCCTATTCATATATTCAATTACTAGATATTGTATTACCAGAATGGCAAACAATTACCTATATACGAAATTATGCATGCAGAGAAGAAGGACTGCCACTATAAGCGAATGCTTGAAAACGTGACAGCAAATGAAACCTATTTAGATTTACTTATTTAGGTGAACAGAATGAAGAAAAAAATATATCAACATCCTATAATGCTTTCGGTTTTCATATTCTAGTACTGAGAATGGAAGCATTTCCTTGCCTGTCAATATCACCACCACCACGACCGTCTTCAACAGATTAAGGAAACACGAAAAATGCTGCGGTTTGGACTGTGAAAATAAAGATATTCAGAATATAATATATGCCTTGTTAATTATATTCACCAGTACCACTTTCATCATGAAACAGCATGATATTATGTGATTTTTCAAATGGATTTCTTCGTCAATCAAAGTTCAAAGTTTAAAGTTCAGAATAAATATAATGTCATAACAAATGTACAAAAAAAAAAAACACAACAATAAATGTTTCCGGACATTTGTGCAGAGTGCATGAATGTTACAAACAGTACGGTAATCACTCAGTATGCAGGACCTCATGCAAAATAAACACAATGACATTCATTACGTGATACATACAACAGTAACAGAAATAAGACTAATGTTAACATTGCACAAAATATGTAATAGAAAAAGAAAAAAAAGAAAAGAATAACTGTAAAGCTAAAGACATAGGGGGAATAGTACAAAAATAATTCGTCAACTTCTTAAAACCTTAAAAAAATCTTAGTCCCATCCGGACATCTCACGCCAGAGCACCTTTCCATCAAACTTATTAAAAACATACACCACACGCACACACACACACACACACACACACACATACACACATACACATACACACACTAGACAGTTCTGTTATAAGATGTTCTTTATTTAACTAAAACTGTAAATTATGATACGTGTATGTTCCCATGCAAACTCACAACAAAATACAGAAATATGATTTCTTTTAATAATAAATCATTATGTCTCTAAATTTACAATTAAAGAAAGTGATTGCAAAAAGGATGTCAAACATTGTATATTAAGATAATAGATTATTAATTTGCCTCCATCCGTAGTAACGCACGCAACTGCAGTGTGCAGTTCGTAGGCTGCTGTGAAAAAAAAAAAAAAAAATCACAGGCAGCCCAAGCGGGATTCGAACCCACGACCTCTGGATTACTAGACCAGCGTCATAAGCACTAGACCACCGGAGTGCCCTGGCACTACCTTTACACATGAATAATTACATATAGAAGGGCTTGGGAGCGCTTCGAAGTTTACTGTTCTTATTAAATATGTACATGTCATTTGCAACTCAACTAAAGATGATTAAACACACTGAAATTCTTACTTTAAATGATATTCATAATCTGTTTTATTTTTCTTTAATAGCTTGGGATGGACACTTCATACACTGTATCGGTCTACATTTCGCCTACAATATGGAGTTCTTTACTTCGAGACGTTTGTTTTTAAAAAACAAAAAATTAAGAGTGCTTTAAAGGTGCTGTAAAACAGTGGTGTTTGCTTGCTTGTTTGTTTTTTGGTGGGGGGGGGGGGAGGGGAGTCAAATTAGCCTTGGCCACTCTCCACCGTCCTTTTTTTTTCCTTTAGCTGCATTTTTTTTTTTAGTCATCACATGAAAATTCGTCTGCATCCACCCCTTAGTTTTGCTGATGACCTTTCTTTTTAATTATTTTAGCCACACACATTTTGGCCGAATTTCCCCACCCCTCTTGTGAATTTGCTAGTACATGTACTAAGACACATTCTCAGAATGTGTTTATAGTACTGGTGGATTAAGGATTCACAGGGAGGGGGGAGGGGTGTAACTACATGTACATGCAGTACACCTTCTCTTTTGTATGATATACATCAAGTTTTTATCTGAGCATATGGGTGTTGCAGCAGTCTCAAGCTTCATGCATATGCAGCAACATCTTTGTGTGTTCATATAAATAGTTATGCTTGATATGTTAATTTGAGAATGTTATTCTTTCTCTTGTATATGTTCCGTCCGCACTCTATAGATGTAAATGTACGATGTAAGATTTGGTGTGCATGTTCGCCCTGTGTTCCTCTTTTTGTGAACACACAAGAACTGATATAATAATGAACTTGAATTACACATATTCTTGAATCTTGATTCCATCTCCATTTGCCATTAGATATTTATTGATTTATGGAGCTCTTCCACAATTGTTATCCTTCCCATTGTCAACACTCATCTCTGAATAATTCAAATTTGATATTTTATTGAGGACCTATGTTTCTTCGATTACATAATGTACCTCTTCAATATATTGCTGCAAAAGGCATAATAAAACATGACCATTATTATACATTTAAAATGAAGCTTGAAATTCTGATAGTGTTGATATTTTTGTATTTTTAGGAGTTTATCAGTTTCGAAGAGTGCATGCAGGATGAGTTTTATGTTTTCATATCAAGTGCAGCTATCATAGAATCTGTTGAGTAGGATAGAGAAAGATGGAAAATGAGGAATTATGAGTGAATTCGCATGCGAGCCAAATGACAATAATGACACCGATAAAAATTGTGACAAAGTAACAAATAACAGAGTGCATGGGTATGAAAGATGAGTAAATGCAAGTAATTACTACTGACTGGCACGTCTTTTTCCCAATTTTTAGCGGTATTCTTCATCTTAGAACAAACATTCATAATTATTATGAAAGAAGTGAACTGAATTTGAATTAAAAATAATGTGAAAAAATAAAAAAAGGAAGTTAAAAAAGTAAAAAAAAAAACAGTAAAAAGTAAAAAATATGAAACACAGTATACCGAGTACATGTATTACCAAATGATAGCTGTCCACATGCAATAGTGTTAAATAATATATCCACAAAAAAGGGGGGCAAAGATATCTTTGGAACGATCAACGACAGCTGTAATAACAATACTAAATGAAGATGAAAACAATGACAACACGCTTTTTAGAACAATTAAGAGAAACTGGCTTGTATTATCATCTTAATCATTACTAAATGTATTGTAATCATCACAACAATCATTACATGACAATTAATTTCAATCAATAAGGTTATTGTTGATAAGCAGGTATAGCCCTAATAGTATTTGTATGTAAACACATACGAAAATGAAATAGCGACGGTTCGTAAATACACGCGTATTGCACGTTACCTATTGTGCAGGCCCTACATCGCGGGTCTCACGAACCGGCGTAATACAACTTACGTCGCTTCGTGAGACCCGCGCTTAAGTACATAACCTATGATGCGCGCAAGAAACGATGGATTTACGAACCGACGCAGTGAGTTTGAAGACAGAAATATCGTAATTTTTTTTTGGATTCACACTAAAATTACACTATGGATAGGAAGAACTACTTCCACTCTCATCACCCTGTCAAAATTTTCACACACAAGACAGGAAAAGTCCTTGAAAACGTTGTCTAATACTTGAGATCTTTAAACGCGATTTTCTCAGAATTGCATTTTCGCTCAAAAACGAAATAGCGTCGGTTCGTGAAAACACCGACGATGTAATCCACGCACTGATTGTCAGACGATTGAAAGTACAAGTTTCAATTTGTCTTACAAATGTGAGTATTAATAATATTCACATTTGAAAGACATTAAAACCGTCTGTCACTGTCCATCGCTTCCTTCGCACTTCACAGTGAGACATAAGCCTAAGTACTTTATTTCTTTTCGTGTCATTGTTCGTCCGTGCCTGTATGTATTGAGACAGCATGCTTTTTTGCAAACGACTGAAAGAATTAACGCTTGATGAGGTAATACATTACCTGTAATAATACAGTGAAGTCAATGAATGACGCAATGAATGGTTGTGATCTCTCAATGAATGCAGTAATTAAGACCACTGGTTCGTTTCCAACTGAGTATGCTAAAAGTTATCTATGTCACTTGTGTGTGTGTGTGTGTGTGTGTGTGTGTGTGTGTGTGTGTGTGTGTGTGGATGCGGTTTGCTTCCTTGTTATATATATATATATCGTATCCGGGCAATTACCCCGAGAGGGCAATTACCCCCCGGCCAACTGGTTGGTGGTAAGGTTAGAGTAGAGATTAGGGTTAGGGTTAGGTTTAGGGTTAGGAGTTTGGGTTAGGGTTAGGGTTAGGTTCAGGATTAGGATTACGATTAGGGCCAGGGGAAGGGTGCGGGGTAATTGCCCAGGGGGTAATTGCCCTAGACCCATATATATATATATATATATATATATATATATATGTGTGTGTGTGTATGTGTGTGTGTGTGTGTAGGTGTTAATGACCCAGAGAAAGGTGAATCGCAGCTATGAGGAATATCTTTTACGTGGTTCCTTTCCAATTCTTTGAAAGTAAGAACATGCATACAATTATAGTTCGCACCATTGCGCATGAATTTTAATTGAGAAATAATAGCTAACTATAGTTTATGCGAGACTCAACAGGGGTCGAATAAGCTAATGATATCCACTCTAACCTCGTCCACACAAACAACCAAACAGACATACACTCTGACGAGAACACACACAGAGACAAACTCCTGCCTGTAATTGAAAAAAAAAAAGAGAAAAATCTGCCTTGTTCTGTACATTGAAAGACGAAAAGTACCAAAACATGCATGTAGAGGTAGCACTTGTAAATCATGGTACAAATTGAAGTAGGCCTTCGAGTGGTATAATATATTGCATGTAAAGGTATTACAATCTTTCAGCTTAATTGTTATCTCTCCTGAATTGCTGAAGCGCCGTATGATTACATACTGTCTTCATTTGTAACAGCCCTAATTCATTTTCACGAAGTCATGATTGGCACGACGTATAGCTATTAAAAGTAGGAAAAGGTTGTATTAGAAGCCGTGCAGTGTGACATGTTGTTCCTAAGCCGTTTTATATCCTTGTTCACGCCATCATGCGTAAACGCCTTCTCTGCTGTTTTATAGTGAAAACAGATTGAAAGTAGCATTTTATCACATTGTTACACTAATTTCCACCACCATGGATCTAAATGACGAGATGTGATATATTGAGTTCTACCAAAATCGATTTTTCTCTCTCTCTCTCTCTCGTCACTGTGATGATGTAATGACGAGTTCTACCAAAAGGTTGCGTGAGTGGTAATCTCGGTGCTTTCAATACATTGACACTTTTGTACCCAATTGCCATGCGTATTGTTCCGTATCGAAACAAAAGGTATTGATGAAAGATTAAGTGTTGTTGCTGATGTGAAAGGCGTTGATCAGCTATAAGGGAGTTTTCGCTCCACGAAGGACAGACCGAGACTCCCGTCACCATAGCAGTTTCGCTTTCCTGTACAGGACGAGGCGTGGGGACAAGATCGCTGATTGGCTGGCTGGCTGACTGGCTCACTCATGCCCAGCGTCGGGACCGAACGCTATTTTGGCTGAATTCCGCACCCGTTTTCCCCAGGACGGGACGTTTCTCGGATTTGATCATGCACAGGTGCACATTTGCACATGGCATGCTCAAATCCCGGCCGCGATTTTTTTTTTCCGTTACCCTAACGCGTCGAAATTGCCAATTGTGGCACTTGAGCAAAGACTATCAGTGTACTAGTTGCGATTCTTGTGTTGTTTTCTTGTATACAGTACCATGGACGTCTGCTAACCACAGAATCAGATTAGAATGTGAGAATGGCACGCCGCCTTGTGAACTGTCATAACAACGGCTTTGTGTGTGTGTGTGTGTGTGTGTGTGCGTGTTTCCACTTCCCCATCGGCATCGCGTTCTGCTTTGCCGTCTCCTTACACTACTGGTATTCCTGTGGTTTTGTTCGCCGTCTGCTGACACTTTTCCTTTTTCTCGCAAGACTTGCCTTGTTAGGTGATCCGAGTATCCTCTCGGATCACCTTCTGTATCTGTACGGATTCTTTGTTGGGTGTTCTTCTTCTTCTTCTTTCTTTATTTCTGGACAAAATTTGTGTATCGATTAGCTCAGAAAGCGTTGTTCCTATCAATTTCAAACTTATACCATATATGTATCATGTCCCAAAGACGACGGGTCTAATAAAATCATAGTGATCAGTCGACCGTGACGTCACTATGACGTCATTATATGAAAACACATTCTCAAACATATCTCATCAATGGAATGGTATTTTTCAATGAAATTTACGTCACATATATTTCAAGTTATGCGCATTCTACTCATATTGTCAAAATTCATGTTTTCTCTTAAAACGCGCGCGTACGCGCGCGTTACAATATTTGTATGCTCCAATCGAGCTCATTTTTTTTTGCACACGTTTCAGACCATTTGGAGCATTTTTTGAAAAATTGAAAAAATCGGACGGACGCGTACGCGCGCGCACATATACGCACGCACAGCTCATATGCAACTGAAATTTTCCGTTTTTTACCTTTATCGGATGCCTGAAATGTCAAGTAATATTTCTACCAAGTTCCAAGTCAATCCGACTCAATATGACGTCATACGGGCCCGTCAAAGTTGAAATTCTGCGTGCGCGTCAATGGCGATATACAGTGCAACAATGCCAAAAAACCGCCAATTTTAAATCCGATATTAATCGTCAGGATGGACGGTGACCCCCCATTTTCTTTTTATATTCTAAAAGCTGATGAGTTGTGCATGTCATTTCATGGGTCGGCGATGCTGAAAAAATGATTAAAAGATAACAAATTTCTTAATAAAATAAAACAAGTAAATTTTCAAAATGACTTCATCAAGTTTCGAGTTCACTCGAGCGTATCGCACTAATCCTTTGCCAATTTCCACCCAGATTTTAGTATGATGTAGCTTATTAAATACTCTTTCATTAATGTATTAATAACATTTTGACTGGATGACGGCATCACCTCGTAAAAATGGATTTAAAGTAATCCTGTCAAATTTGACCAGTTTACGTGTTATCTCTATGGGAGTGCAGTTTTTCTGGAAATGAAAATCGACATGACTATCTTTATCGAGCGCTAGCTCCCTTATGCTTCGGTGAATTTCTCCCAGATTTTAATATGTTGTAGCTGAGCCTTTGGGCTATCGTAATTGTGCCCTCCATTATTTCATTTCATGTCGGAATTACGTCCAAAACTTGGTTGAAATTAAAGCTTATCTTCGATGTATTGAGATATTCCTTTCTTTTTGCAACCTTCTTTGGAATAACTCAAGAAAAACAAGCTCTATAAGCATAATATTTTGCACATGTTTAGTTCATGTCACGTAAATTATTTCATAAAATAACAACTACTTGATCAGACATCATCTTGGGTATGTAAATTAGGGTCAAAGGTCATAAATGTTTTATCTTGTATCTTGGTGAATACATGTCCTATCTTTCCCATATTTTGCACACGCAAAGACCATGTTACAAGAATCATTTAACAAATTAATCACGTTTTGTTCAGATGCCATCTTGTCTGTGCAAAGTGGAGTCAAAGGTCATATGTACTTCTCTCCTCTATCTTCGTTATGACGTGTTATCTCTATGGGAGGGAATTTTTCTAGATGTGAAAATTGACATGGTTGTTTTATCGAGAACTAGCTCACTTACCCTTCAGTGAATTTCTCCCAGATTTTAATATGTTGTAGCTGAGAGTTTGGGCTATCGTAATGTGCAATTCGTTTTTTCATTTAACGTCGGCATCATGTCAAAAAACTTGGTTGAAATTAAAGCTTATCTTCGATGTTTTATCATTTTTTTTTCTGAAACTTTCTTTGCAATAACTCAAGAAAACAGCCTTTATCACCCCCATATTTTGCACATGTTTAGTTCATGTCACGTACATTATTTCATAAAATAACAACTACTTGATCGGACACCATTTTGGGTAGGTAAATTAGGGTCAAAGGTCACAAATTGTTCATCCTGTATCTTGGTGAATACATGTCCTGTCTTTCCCATATTTTGCACACGCAAAGGGCATGTTACAATAATCACTTCACTAAATAACCACTTTTTGCTCAGATGCCATCTTGGGTGTGCAAAGTGGGGTCAAAGGTCAAATATACTTCATTCTGTATCTTTGTTAGTGGATGCGGAATTCGGTACGTAAAGATGGCAAGTCTGAATTCCTTTTCTGAATGAGAATCCAAACATCACACGGCCAATGTCTCCTCGACACAAATGAAACCGGTATGGTCATGCCTATTAGGATCAGGACTCAAATCATTGATTTTCGAAGAGATCGGATCACCTAATTTGTCAGTGTTGACAAATTCCGGTTCTAGTTAATGATAATAATAATTATAAAATGGGTTCAAGAATGTAGCCAATAGGAAGCGCTGAAATGAGTCACGTGTGCTTTGGTTATTCTAGTCCCATCGCACTGCGTGTTAAATCCAACGTGGTTAAATCCTACTGCCGATCGTCTGTGTGCGCGGCGGCTCCTTTGAATTGCATGCATACATACAGTACGCGCTTTCAATCCTGTAAACAACTTCTAGTTCGAGCCGCTGCCGGCCGGCCGGCCTTTCTTCCCTTGTGCACGTGCATAACAATGTGTGGCGTACGTACATACGTACACTTTGTACAGTACAGTAGACCAAGCGTTGTGGGACCGGACGCGTACATGGAGTCACTTGGAAGGGCAAATCCAACAATTTAGTAGGTTGATTCTCACGCCGTTTTCAGAGTATGTTGTCTAGTAGGCCTATATGAGGTGTCTGTATCAAGTCTTTAAGGTAAAGGGTGCATATTCTATGTAAAATAAGCAAGTTTTCATGCGCGAACTTAAGTGTCCGGAAACCCAACCCCCCCCCCCCCCTCCCATCATACTTATAATGTATGTGCGGGATTTCCGAGTGCGGCGACGTGCGTAAATGTTTGGCACGAACATCTTCGGACGTCTTGACCCACAAAGGTACGTGAAAAACGCTGGAAAATGCTGTTATTTTTCGAATTTTCGACCCATTTTACAAAAACGAATGATGCACAGGATTATTTCGTGGCGTTAGTGGAGGCGTAGCTCACTCCCGGGTATTTACAATGTAGTGCAACATGCACTCAGCTTCGCCTCGTGCATGTTTCACAATTGTAAATACCCTCGAGTGCACTAATATACGCCTCCACTAACGCACTCTATCCTGTGCATCATTTGTATAATATCATTTATAAAGCGCTTATTACAATGTTTCTAAGCGCTGAGTGTCTCGATGAAAACATTAGAAAAGAGAAATTCAGTCATGGAGTACAAATTGTTAAGATGCAAACTCGAAGTTTTCATCAATATCTTGCAAAAGTAAATTGAAAATCTAAGCTTGGAATGAATTATGATATATGTATTATCTAGGCCTATATAGGCGTACAACTGCAGCAATTGCTATTGTTAACATTGATCATGTTTATTAAGCCACGCAGAATCAGGTTCGAAGTGGGCATATGGTCTAATTGGGTAACATGAATACACTACTTGGTTAATTTGGGTTTATACGCACAATTGTAAAAGATGCAAAAGTTATGCATTTTTACCGTTTTGATGTTGGTACAACTGGATAAGGGGATACTATAAAAACCGCTTTCACGAAGTAAGGGGAATGATAACTGCCTTTAACATAACTTATGTCAGTATCAGTTAAGTTGATGGAATGTGTAATTTTCATGAAAAATGATTTCTTTGTGGAATTCTCTTCATGTTTTCTTTACATTGTTGTCCACACATGACGTCATGGACTCTAGTAGTCTCCTTATCCAGTGATTACAACACCAAAACTATAAAAATGAATAATTTTTGCATCGATTGTCGGATTTTCCTCAAACTTTCACTAATGTTGCTGCGTTCACTCAATCCATATTGCTCTTTTGGGTTTTGGTTTCCTTTAATATCAAGCAATCATCACTACCATCATTGCTTCAATTAGATTATAAAACTGAGGGATCGATCACAGAAAAGAGTTCTATGGGATCGACCACAAACATCATTACTATCATTTCACAACTGGATATCATCTTATCATCATCATCATCACCATGTTTGCTACTCGTAATTCCATCGTATTACCACAAGCAATCTTCCTCCACCATATTGCAGTTATCAATACTTTTTTTTTTTCATGTCACCAATCCATCAACAACTTCACGAAATCTCTTGCATATTTTCAGCTTCGTCATTTTCATCAGTCTAAATAAGCATTGCGACTATCAATATATTCCTACTCGATCCCTCCCTATCTTTATCTTCCTTTGGTAAATTAGGTCTCAAGAAAATACCAGCGTATTCTTTTTATCAAAACTGATGAAATACTATATCTTGTGAAGCTCAACGCGGTAAACCTTTTATGCTCGCGTAATCAAAGCGTGTTATTGTATTCTAACCTGTAATACTTTATAACACATAAAGCTTTGATGGCTTCATATTTCATGGATGAATAATCACTTACATTTGTATTACTAGTAATTTCATCGTCAGAGTCACACTCAGAAAGATTTGTGGATGTTTTTATTTGAAATTGCGTGGTATTTAGGCCCTATGCTGATAGTATTGTGGTTGTGTTGTGAATATTGTTCTCCAGACATAGAAATCCAATTGTAAACCTACTTTACGTTTATACTTGGCTAAAAAAAAAAAGGGATTCCAGAAGTTCTAGGCTTCATCTTATAGGATTGGCCCACAAGCACAACATACAGTCGACTGCAGTCGTAGTATACCCAGTCAATTTGCATATAATATCAATTTGATATTTAGACTCAGTGCCTCGATCTTCAAAGTGTCTATGGATTCACTCTTACACAGTGCAGCCGACTGAAATACCTCTCTCTTACCAAATCCTGTTGCACAAACAAGATCGCAAAATCAAGAACATTTCTAATTATGATACGAAGAGTCATGGCTACTGCTGGGCCCTATTTTTTTGTACAAAGTTGAAAAAAAAATAGAGAGAAATCACTAGAGATAAACGATCGTAGATCGCCATTCGTTTTTAGCTCCATGGTCAAACTAAACACTTATACTGGGTAAGGTACTTAATTATGCAATGCATGCATGCAGTACTCCATCCGCCCATGGTGATACCAAGGACAGATCTGCAGGGTGTTGGGAGAAAGGTAGATTAATTTTCTTTTGGTTATCCTTCACCATTAGAATAAATGAAATTAATTTGTGCCAAATAACAACACATTATAAAACGATCGTTTCAAGTCGCTTCCACCAATGTGTAGGGCCTATTACTCATAAACTCATGAACCCACCTTTGAAACAAGGTTCGTAAATCCAAAAATGGAAAAGTATTATTGCATACTTGTAACAAACATTCGGAATTACTAACCAATATCGTTTTAAATTAACGAACCTTCGGGATTGCAAACCTTGTTTTCTTTATTTTTCCTTTAGGGGCTATACAAACGAACATTCGGAAGACCAATCCTTAACTCTTTATGTGCCATGCGGCCGTAATCTGCCAGAACTCCCTAAGTCGATTTTGGTCGATTTTCAGGTTTTGAGTGTTTTGTGTGTTTTTTTCTCATGCTCTTTCAAGTGGGCCAAAAAATAAGTTGTGATTCGGTACAGAAAATTATTTTTAGAAGGTAATTTTGGCAAAATTCCTGAGGAGAGAGGGCGATTAATCTGGCAGAACTGCGTAAGTCGAGATACGAAATGAATTTTCCGATGTTAATCAGGCAAAACTGCGTAAGTCGACTTACGACAACGCTTGGACCAAGGTGTTCCTGCATCCCGCACGGACATGGTATATGTTAACACGCGCGTGCGCGACCTTGGTAGTGACGAACGCGCTGCGCGTTCAAGCTAGCAGTGCCTATAGCTAGCTAGCTAGACACGTCGATCGTAAGCTACGTGTATTGTACACGACGACAGTACTAGTCACAGTAAAGCAATAACCCTCGTTACTCTTGGGGGAAATTGCCACTTTCTTTCCCTTCATAGACTGGCAGGCTTCAAAACAGGTCGATATGCGGTATGCCTTACTATTAAGTTTTGCTACAATCTAGTGTTTTTTAAGCCTAGAGCGTTTCTACATCTAACAAACGTTATAGTTTGCATCTTGTCTGACATCACGCTCCAGTCAACTTTAGGCCTACTTAGTACTGCTGCAGCACTTGTCCATTGTTAGTGTACGTGAAATCAATGTACTGTGCGGTAGCGTAGGTCACGCGAACAACAATATCTGTAATCCATTGACCATAGCTTCTTATTTTGTTTTTCATTGTAATAAGCGGTTAGTGGGCTTTGATCTATGGGATTGATCTCGAGAAGTTTAATGAATATCAAGGATACCGTCCATAACGATGGCATTTTCGATCCAATCCTACAGACGTCAGAAATTGACCAATACTAACACTTAAATTACAGTTTACTTGTTAATACCGGTACCGTACCGGTACTCCCAGTAGAGTTGTGCAGTAGGGGCCTACAACTAGACTATTAGTACTAGGACCTACCGTTTAACTTAGGCTGAATCGCCGGTTATTCTGTCTTTACTCAGTTGTCTATTTTTCTAGATTTGATTCGGCTAAACATTCTTGAAGTCTGTAATATGAAGAATCTAGAATCTACATGTTAAACGCTAAAAAATAACCATTTAGGCCTAGAAATATATCTGAAACTTAGTAGTTAGATTTAGATCTGTGATCCGTTAGTCATTAGATAGGCAGGTTAGGCTTTACGTTGTTCTTAGATCTACTATAACATTAGTACTAGGCCTAGATCCCCAATAGACAGTCTAGCTGTAGATTTAGCCCCTACCTGGATATAGTGTCTAGATCTAGAGTGTACACTAGAAAATCTAGAAACTAATTTTCATCGATCTAATTCTACTGTACCAGTCTGTTATAATGACGCCCCAAAATAGATGTCTGGATGTTACATAGACCTAGTCCTAGACAATCGAGTAGAAAGAGTT
Source organism: Diadema setosum (assembly GCA_033980235.1). Taxonomy (NCBI): domain Eukaryota; kingdom Metazoa; phylum Echinodermata; class Echinoidea; order Diadematoida; family Diadematidae; genus Diadema; species Diadema setosum. The sequence goes on along the minus strand of CM067071.1, from coordinate 37,065,719 downwards.
CTCGTACGTTTTAGGTCTGCGTAGATAGTAACGGTTAGAACACTACTACCCTAACGTTAGCACTGTATAGTGACAAATTAGCCTACAGTAGGAGTCGACACACACGAGATCTAGGGTCTATTTGTTTATGCCTCCGCCACGAAGTGGTGCCGGAGGCATTCTGTTTTCGGGTTGTCCGTCCGTCCGTCCGTCCGTCCGTCCTTCCGTCCGTCCGTCCTTCCGTCCGTCCGTCCGTAATGAATTTTGTGGACAAGGTAACTATCCTGTAAGGTATCCTGATGAAACTTGGCATGTATGTATATTAGGGGGTGAAGTTGTGCCTATCAACTTTTGGGTGTACATGCTCAAGGTCAAAGGTCAAAAGGTCAAGGTCAAATACATAAAATGTCACTATTTCCACCATATCTATTGAATGCCTGAAGAGATTTTCTTGAAAATTAGCGTATACATGTATTACTCAATTAAGATTCTCTGGTGAAAGTTTGGGTTATGAGGTCAAAGGTCAAAAGGTCAGGGTCAAATACATAAAATGTCACTATATTCCACCATATCTATTGAATGCCTGAAGATATTTTCTTGAAACTTAGTGTATACATGTATTACCCAATTAAGATTCTCTGGTGAAAGTTTGGGTTATGAGGTCAAAGGTCAAAGGTAAAAAGGTCAAGTAAAAATATCAAAACTTCTTTTTTTTTTCTCCGTACCTTGGAAATTGTTCAAGGTATCTTCATGGAACATAGTATATACATGTACCGACTGGAAGTGATTATCTAGAGAATGTAGGGTTCATGGGGTCAAAGGTCAGGGGTCAAAGGTCAAGTGCAACGCTATTTCCCTCATATTTATGCAATGCCAGCAGGGTTATTATTTTTTTTTTTTTACACTTGGTGTATTCATGCGTAACCTAATAGAAATTCTCTGGAAAGTTTTTTTTTTCTTCTTTTTTTTTGCCTCAAAGGCCAAAGGTCAAAGATCAAGTGAAAGTGCTGAACTAAGTTTTTCCTCCATATCTCGGAACTGGCTCAAGTTATCTTGAAACTTAGTACATATTATGCATGTTCTACCTGAAAGTGATTATCTTATGAATTTTAGGGTCAAAGGCCAGATGAAAATGGTAACAATTTACTATTCAATTCAGAAATTGCACTTTTTCTCCATACCGGTACCTTGAAAATCACTCAATGCATAAATGTATGAATGGGTCAAAGTCAAGTTAAAGTCCTTAAATCCCCAAATACATGCTCTCCTATTCATCCACTTAAACCTAGGTGAATTTCACATTCAGCCTCAGCAGCATGACCCTGCTCTTCGTGTGTAGTCCCGCCCATTTGTCTTTGTGCGCTGTGCCCTGGAATAGTGATATACAGTCAGTGCACCGTGTCTCAGCTTGGCACTGTGCTGTGGAACCAGAACTTCACGTTGGAGACGAGCAGTCTACCCCATCATGCCCCAGCCTGTTCCGTCACAGTCCCCTCCCTCAACGAGGAAATCAACTGCGCTTGTTTGTCAAGTAATCAAGGAGCTGTTGAACAATGAAGACTACATCAATATGCTCAACAGTGTAGTCAGCAATGCAGTCGACAAGGCCTTCACTAAACTCAACAGCCGTGTTGAAGTGCTTGAAGGTCAAGTCCATGATCTCCAAAATGAATGCGACAACAAGTCACACCAGATCACAGTTCTCAAGAAGGAGATAAGTCAGCAGTCAGACCGAATCCAAAATCTTGTCCAGGGTCAACTCGACCTCGAGCAGTACTCCAGACGTAACTGCATCCGGATCTTCGGTGTCAGTGAAGCAGCAGGGGAATGCACCGACAACATACTGTGCGACATTGCTCAGAGCAAGCTAGGAATCACCATAAACCCAGCAACAGACATAGACCGGAGCCACCGCACAGGAAGGAAGAAACCTGAATCGGCCTCTCATTCTCCCAGACCAATCATCGTCAAAATGACCTCGTACAAAAAGAAGCATCAAATCCTCACAGCAAGAAGAAAACTGAAAGGAAGCGGTATCTCCATTCATGAAGATCTCACGAAGCACAATGTCGATCTCCTACGCAAAGCAACACACTACCAGAAAGTGAAGAATGCCTTGTCATCAGACGGTCGTATCATAGTCGAAATACCTGCCTCACATGGGAAAACGATCAACAAAGTAATCAGAAGTGAAAGTGACCTGGCCAGATTATGACTTCAACTTCTCAAAGTCCCCCACCTCAATGTATGTATCCTGTAAGTTTTTGTAGTTTTTGTAAGAGACAACGGGCTCAAGATAATATCTGTTATTTTTGTGCAACCTCTAGTTCCAGTCGCCTGAGGGCATTAGAAGAAGACGAAGATGGTGTATCTGTACTTAGTACTGAAACAGAATATTTCATTCCAAGTGAATTTGCCTCTATGATGAATGGTACGTTTTCAGAAATGTTTACGTGTCTGCATTTCAACTGTCGAAGTTTGAAGGGTAACAGTGATAACTTTATATCGTGCATTAATTCCTTGAATACTGAAATATCTATTATTGCTGTATCTGAAACATGGGCACAGGGAAATGAATCCCCTCAGTTTACGTTGCCCCAATATAAATTTCTCGGAAGGGGAAGAACAGATAAGAGAGGTGGAGGTGTTGGTATGTTCATTAATAGAAAATATAAAGTTAAACAGAGAGGTGATTTAGAAGTTTTTGATCAATGTATTGAGTCAACATTTGCTGAAATTATCAATTTGAAGGATAAAATTGTTATTGGCGTGGTATACAGACCACCCAATCAATCTCTTCAATCATTTCTTACTGGTCTACAGCCAACATTACAGAATATATCTCGAGAAGGTAAACATTGTATCCTACTTGGTGATTTTAATGTTGATTTATTGAGTTCCGACAGTTCCACTCACCAATTCTTGGACTTAATTCTTACCTCCTCATACATTCCTACTATTTTTAAACCAACACGTGTAACAAACCACTCTGCAACCTTACTTGATAATGTATTCATTAATCGTCCTGAAAATGTAGTTAAGTCTGGTATATTGATTTCAGATGTGAGTGATCATTTATCACCCTTTGTCATCTATCAACTTGGCCGTCAGCAGGTGAGCACCGAAAAGGAATCATCCACTTATATTTACAAAAGAATGATACATGAAGAGGGTATGAAATTTTTTTTTTCATTGCTCCAATCTTATGAGTGGAGCCACCTGGAAAATATTCCAGACATCAATGAGAAATACTCTGTTTTTATATCTCATTTTATGACCCTGTACGATGAGTGCTTTCCTATAAAGAAACTTGATAAAAAATATGAGAAAAAACAAACTTGGTTTAACAGCCATCTGAAGAAGTTGTGTAAAAAGAAATACATTTTGTACCGTAAATACATCAAGAATCCTACAATGTACAGAAAAGAGATTTACGTCAAATATAGCAATTTTGTGAATAATGAAATACGACGTGTTAAGCGGGAATATTATCATGGTATTTTTGATAGAGTAAAAAACGACCAAAAAGGTACATGGAAGGCGATTAATGAAGTCTTGAATACATCGAAGTCTAAAACTACATGTGCAAGTATTATGAAAGAAGGTGTTCTGATTGAGGATAAAGAAAACATTGTGAATTTATTCAATGATTATTTCAGTAATATTGGTTCTGAGTTGGTTAGAAATATGCCCCCGTGTTCTATGAACAATGATTTTTCAGAGTATTTAAGACCGAGAGTATTACATACTATGTTTTTTAACCCCATTTCTGAATCTGATTTGATTACAGCTGTATTAAGTATAAAGGATAATAAGAGTTCAGGGCATGATGGCATAGAAGCATTTATTGTCAAAAAATGCATTCATTTGATTGCATCCCCATTATGCCATATTTTCAATACTTCAATTATTGAAAAAGGTGTTTTCCCAAGTGATATGAAGATCGCAAAAGTTATCCCAATCTTTAAAGGGGATGGCTAGTAACTGATCAGTGGGAATCAGTGGGAATGCTGGAGGATGATTGTTCCAATCCTTGTTGGATTCATTTAAGAGTACACTATATATCTATTCTTGTGTGAAAATTATGTGTGACCCGCTACAACAAAATGGTCCTAAAGTCGCGCACGGTCGAAGCCGTGAAAATCGAGTTTGAAGTTAGATCATCAAAATTGGTCAAAACTTACGATTTTCTGAATTTGACATATTATTAGAGTCTGACATGTCTTCTATCATCTGTCGAAATTTTGAAGCAAAATGATGAAAGGAAAGACAAAAAAATAGCGTTTTTTTTGGGCCATGTTTTTTGGCGTTTCAACGAAGCAGAAACTGGTTCGAACATTTGGATTGAGCGCCACAATAGGCTCCTCCCCTAACAACGACCAGAGTGATCTCATTGGTCAGTTTGCTGCTTGCCGCTAACCGAAGCGTGAAGCTCGCACACTGCCCAGTCGACTGGTGCGTGCGGGCGGGTTGCGCTACGCCTAGCCGCTTCTCCTGACATTCTGGTCACTGATTGGTCGGTGAGGAGACCGCCGACGCTGTGTTTGAATGAGCATTTCGGGGGTTGCTAGGGCTTAACTTCTATTGTCAGGAGGTGAATACTGACTTGCGTGTCTCTTGATTGTGATTGCGTCGCAAGGAGAACTTTTAGGGCGCTTTTCTCGAAACAGTGATTTCCCAGACGTCTTGACATGCTCTCTTTTAAACATCGATATCTCCGCAGCCGATTATTTCTATAAGATGTGTTATATATCAATTTAAAGCAGAAAGATTAGGGAATTGTGTCATGCAATTTTCAAATAATCGACCTCGCCCGACTTTAGGATCATTTTGTTGTAGCGGGTCACATTTGCTTCAGAATGGTCTCATATTCAAGTAATGAGCAGTTTAATGTTTCCAGGTAAGCGTCCCTGGTCAGTGACGGGGCATTAATCTGCACATTACTTGAATATGAGACCGTTCTGAAGCAAATAATTTTCACACAACAGTAGATATATAATGTACTCTTAAATAAATCCCACAAGGATTGGAACAATCATCCCTCAGCATTCCTACTGATTCCCACTGATCGGTTACTAGCCATCCCCTTTAAATCTGGGGATAGTCGTCTTTGTTGTAATTATAGACCAATTTCTATTTTGTCCATTTTTTCAAAGGTTTTCGAAAAGTTGGTACACAAACAATCGATCTCATTCTTGGAAAAAAAATGCAATCCTGTATCAAGGGCAATTTGGTTTCAGACAAGGATATAGCACATTTATGGCCCTTTTAGAATTTGTCAATAATGCTACTTTGGCTTTTGAAGAAAAAAAAAACATTGTTATTGGATTATTCTTAGACTTATCAAAAGCCTTTGATACTATTGATCACAAAATTCTGATAAGTAAAATGTATCATTATGGAATTAGAGGCAATGTGTTAAACTGGTTTGAAAGTTATTTGTTAAACAGAAAACAATATGTGTCTATTGATAATCATACTTCACAATTTCAACATATCAATGTTGGTGTCCCGCAAGGATCAGTGTTAGGTCCATTACTCTCTTTGCTTTATGTTAATGACCTGGCTTTTGTAAGTGATGTTTTAAAGCCCATTATATTTGCTGATGACACAAACATCTTTCTGTCAGGCAAGGATATCCATGATATGAATGTTCTATTCAATGCAGAACTTGAAAAGGTGTATTCCTGGTTTTTATCCAACAAACTCACTATTAATTTTGAAAAAAACAAATTTTATGATATTTAGACCTCAGCAATTACAGCTAGATACAACTTTGTTTTTGATTTATCCATTAATGACCAAAAAATAAGTAATGTTAAAAAAATAAAGTTTCTTGGTGTCATTATTGACGAACATCTCACATGGAAAGATCAAGTGCAAAATATTTCAGGTAAAATAGCAAAAGCAGTGGGTATTTTAAACAGATTGAAGAGCTTGTTTCCTCTTCGAATTATGTTAAATATTTATAATACTTTGGTTTTGCCACATCTTTCATATTGTACTGTTGTATGGGGAAACTGCTCTAAATATCTTTTGAACAGATTGCTTGTTTTGCAGAAACGTGCAGTCCGTTGTGTCTCAAACTCTCACTTTTTAGCTCCAACAAACCCTTTGTTTGAGAAATTGAAGGTTTTAAAGGTCTTAGATTTGTATACATTGCAGGCAGCATGCTTCATGTACAAATTTTCTAAGGATTTACTGCCTGATGTTTTTAAAGAGTATTTTATTTGTAATAACAAAGTTAATTTGTATAGAACTAGAAACTCTGATAAATTGTACGTACCATTTTACCGTTTTAGCCTGTCAAGAAAATCAATAAGGTTTACAGGCCCAAAAATATGGAACTCAGTTACCCCCAGTTTGAAATTATGCCCCACCATTTCATCATTCAAAAGACAGTTTAAGTTACAGTTGATTAATGCGTACCGGTATTGTTCATAGAACTGTACTGTGTCTATACAGTGCACTGGCTGATTCTCGGCATGTGTTGTTCTGTGTTCTCTGTTCGGGCGCCTGCTCGGTGACCTTCACCCCGGCGCGCTGGCGGGGTGCGCGCGCCGGGGTGGGGGTCGCCGGGCGGCCGCCTCGGGTGGAGGATGTAGGGTGGTACAGGTTGGGAATCGCGCGCGTGCCTGTGGTGATTATGATTGGAGCCTTCTACATTCATTGTACAATGTATTACAATTATTCTTTTACACTGTACTCAGTACATGTATCATAATGGAGAGCTCTGATCATGTTGGAAGTGGTGCGCCCTCAGTGGCGGGGCGCGGCTCACGATATTGCTTGGCATAAATGTACACACTGAAGAATCACGATTATACAGCTGCACACTATATTCAATGATACTCGGTATTATGATGATATGTATTTTTTTTTTTGTCTTTGTCGATTTTTATAGAGTATTATATGCTCAAACCATATATATTTCTTAAATTGCATTCAATGATAATTTTGGCCCATTTTTGTCCCACCCTTTTTATGGTTGTTTTTTGGTATGTCGTGGTTCCTTCCTTTTGGATGTGCCTTTTTTTTTTCTTCTTCTTCTTCTTGCTCCTATTTATTGCAAATCCAGTTCTTTTTTATGCGACTCATGATTTATGTAACAGTGTATAACGACATACAGTTTTAATATTGTATATTTGCTCAGGGGATCAGCCTCGAAAGGCCAATGGCCTACTGCTGATCTCCTCCACCATTTATTTTAATTGTTATGTCAATCTGGAACACACACTTTTTAACTTTTAACTGTGATTATGTATTTATCCAAAATAATTTTTGGTTTGTATGTGTTAGAACTGATTGATTGTGTATTTATATGTTTTTACCTGAACTGTGGAAATAAACTGAAACTGAAACTGAAGGAAGATGAACAATCAACTTATTTGTGATTTTTCTCCATACCGGTATCTTGAAAATTACTCTGAATTGGTCAAAGTCAAGTTAAAGTCCTTAAATCCCCAAATACATGCTCTACTTTCATCCAATTAAACCTATAGCTAGGTCAAGGAAGGTGAACATTCAACACATTTGTGACAAACTTGTCATTTCAGTATTTTGCCAATTTTGTGAAAATGTGATCACACATTGTCCACATACTATCTAGACCTATTGGGAAAATCATGCATTATTGCGGAGGCATACCAGTCGCCAAAGCGACATTTCTAGTTACTTATAAAGCTGTAAATAAACTTTTAGTCTGGCATAGTTCCTAGTATTCTTTAGTTTAAATAGAGTTTAGACCTTCAGCCAAAAGGGTCTAGGCACACTCTTACTTTGGGCAGAGAGTAGGATAATGATGAGATTAGTAGGTGTCATGATATGACATATTTTGTATTTGTCACGTAATAATTTGTCTCATGGTACTACTGTTTATTATGTAGCTCATGTAAGAAATTGATGTTTTCGTAATGGTTACAAAAGAAGTGCAGCTTTAAAGACAAAAGCTTGCATCAAAATAACCATATAAGGAGATGTTGCGATGCACAATCAAAGTAAAAGAGAGTGATTTGGAACTAAATGTTTTAGGGATGAGTAAACCCTACATGACGTCAAAATACGAGGAAAGGGTATCCCTGGTAGTATGCCTCATACTATCTGGTATGTGGACGTCATTCACGACGTCAGACACAAGTTTCTAGCTAGGTCAAAACAGGACCACTTCAAAGAATTTTGGTTTCCGTGGACAGGAAGTGATGACGTCAAGCAGAGGCTTGACCAATGCAAAATGAGATACTCAGGAAAGTTTTGACAGACAGAAAACGCCAACCAATAAGAAAAGGGGGCAGGACTTCTATGAAAACTTTCTAGGAACTCACTTGACTTCATTTAATTAATTTTACATGGAGACCTATGGTCCAACAAATCTATAAATAGGCAATGTTTGGGCGCAAAATTCAGATGCCACATTATTTGCGGAACACTCAGGACCAGGCTACGGTACTTCGAGATTGCGAAGTTAGAGTAGCAGAGTGTTATTTGGAATCAGTGTGATTCAGGGATTGTTGCATTTCGGCTTGGACAGCCTGACCGTCCAGCAGAGAATCTAGGAGGGTTCGAGTGTAAACACCAACAACTGTTGTAAGTACACGATCATTTAATTGAAGTTGTTTATGCCTTGTAAGTTCCTATGTAATTCCCGATATTGCATTGTATGTGTGATGTTTGTATGTCAAATCGAATTTTAATCGCATTGTGAAAGAAATAGAGAATTAGAACAACGCTTAGATTTTAATGGGCTGATTAATCACCCCTATTCAACATTGAAAGATAATGATCCATGGGGAAACATTATTACGGAAATTATGTGTGGCTAATCAATGTTAATATGATGGAATATACAATTATATGTTTTGTTGAAGTTATATGAATAGAATCAGGAATAACTAAAGACCACAAATTATAAGGGAGGTATCATGTTATTAAATTAACAGGGTGTTTAGGGTTCCAGGGAGAGAGCCACCGTTTAGGGTTCCAGCGAGGACCAAGTTTAGGGTTCCAGAGAGAGCCACAGTTTGCGGTTCCAGAGAGGACCAGAAGAAAGGGGAGACGACCCGCTACTTCAGGCAGGGCATCGTCGACAACCTAGAGCAACCAAGCACGGGAGCTTCTAGAATAAACCAACGAGCAGAGCAACCAAACTCAAGATCAAGTGGAATTGGATATCTGTATTCAAGTTTGTACTATGTTATTATTGTAAACGACCATAATTTGAGACGAGTATAATAAACCTTATGGCTTGTTACATTGTAAGAACACTGTGTGATTGGCTACTTATTTCGAGGCACTGTAGTTGCACAAGTCGAAAGAGTTGAATGAGTAAATGGTCTGCTAACAATCTGCTGCATTTTGAGAGAGTCAACCTTTGACTATAGAAAAGATCCCAGTCGCAGGGAGGACTTTCGTTCCCCATATTCAGAGGAAAGTCCCCTGTGACAAGAATTGGTGGAGAATCCGGGCAGCAATTGTTAAAAGTTAGAAACTAGACCAGTCAACTCAATATGTGAAACTGACAACTCGAAACAAGAAGCCAAAGGTTAGAGCGCCAGTGGCCACTTGCTTGGCCAGTGAGAGTTAGGCTCAAGGTCCAGTGTCTTAAGGTCAGATTACATTGAGTGATTGTTGCTATAGTAACGTGACTGTACATTGCAATGGATGTGTATTCTCAACTCATAAAAGTGGGGAAGGAGGCAGGGCTGACAGGCAAGGAATTGGTCGATTTTGCTAGGGATGAAAAGGAGAAACTAGACTTGAAGGAAGAAAAGCTCAGAGAGGAGCAACAAAAGGAAAGAGAGGAACGACAAAAGGAAAGGGAACATTTGAAAGAAATGAAAGAGCTGGAGCTGCAAATTGCAGCAGCCAGACCTAGGAATGATTCCCCTAGTAATGGCATGAAAAAGGTGAAATTACCTCTTTTCAATGAGAAAACAGATGACTTAGATTCCTATCTATGCAGATTTGAGAGATACGCTGAGAGTATGGGATGGGCCAGGACTCAGTGGGCCCTACCCCTCAGTACACTGTTGACGGGCAAAGGCCTGGAAGTGTATTCCCGAATGCCGTCAGAGCTCGCAAATGATTACGATGAATTAAAGGCCGCCTTACTCCAAAGGTATGAGTTGAACGAAGAGGGATTTAGAGCTAAATTCCGGAGCTCGCAGGTAGAGCCTGGCGAGACTCACAGTCAGTTAGCCGAGAGGCTGAAGCGTTATCTCTTGCGTTGGTTAGAGTTAGCTGGTTTTAGGGCTGAGTTTGATGACCTAATTCAATTGATGATAATGGATCTAATTTATGCCAGGAGCTCGAAAGAGCTGAAGCAGTTTGTCCGCGAGAGACATCCGACAAACTTAGATGAAATGACGAAGCTAGCGGATCAATACAGTCAGGCCCACCCCCATAAGGAACAAAAGAACCACTCCTACAAAGACCAAAACGGCCGTAATCTGGCAGAACTGCGTATCTCCTTTAACACATTACGCCAGAAATCGGGTTTAAAGATTCAATGTTACACCTTTCTAAACTGAGATACGATGAGTTGCATTTTTCTTCTTTTCTCGGTCATAATTGGTCTAAAGAATTTATTTCCAGCAAAAAAAATGACAATATGACCTTTTTAAGTAGTAAAAATTACCAATTTAAAAAACTCACGCAGTTCTGCCAGATTAATCGTCGCCAAATTTTTGCGATCGTAATCTGGCAGAACTGCGTATCTCTGGTCACGTGCCCGGGTTGATCAGCCAGAACTGCGTAAGTTTTCGGCCATGCGGAGGGGTTTTCAGGCAGAACTGCGTATCTCTAGGAGATACGCAGTTCTGCCTGATAAGCACGTGTTTCATCAGGCAGAACTACGTATCTCTTCGTGGTCAACCACGTGCTTATCAGCCAGAACTGCGTATCTCCTAGAGATACGCAGTTCTGGCTGATAAACACGTGGTTTATCAACCAGAACTACGTATCTCGGTCTATTTTCTGCGGGTTGTCTATCGTATTTTACCATCCATCCTCTCACTATTCAGCGGATGCAGTGTCAAAACAATGAATATTTTTAGATCGAGTGCAATTTTTTTGAAATATTTGTATTGTATAAAGTCATCATTATTGATTCACATTTAATTTCATTTTATCCATTCATTTGTATGTGGAAAATAACTTGCTTTAACCAAATGTTGTCAGTCTGTGTTCATGTTTCAGTATTATTTAGCGGCACAAGAAGTACTGCTACATCAAAAGCCTGGCTTCTGCTTGGGTTATTGTCGATCTCATGAAGCATTGCATTTTGATTAAGAATAATATTAGACTAGGTTCTAGATGTTAAGCTATATTGTTCATCAAGACTACAGGTACTACACTGTAGACCGTCTAGACCGTAGTCTATTCATGCCTATTTATACACTAGACATCTAGAGACTAGTAGAGCGGTACGTAGGAATCTGTATACGATAGGCCTTCTGATCTCATTATCCTAGTATTCCTACTCTATGCCCAAAGTAAGAGTAAGCCTAGACCCTTTTGGCTGAAGGCCTAAACTCTACTTAAACTAAAGAATACTAGGAGCTAGGCCTGACTAAAAGTTTATTTATAGCTTTATTAGAAAATAAAAAATAGACCCTAGTTCTTGTTTGTGTCGACTCCTACTGTAGGCCTTATTGTAACTACAGTACTAACGTTAGGGTAGTAACGTTAGTGTTCTAACCGTTACTATCTACGCAGGCCTATTAAAAACGTACGAGAACTCTCGAACTCTGTCTACTCGATTGCCTAGGTCTATACATATGTAACATCCAGACGTCTATTTTGGGGCGTCATTATAACAGACTAGTAGATCAATAAAAATGAGTTTCTAGATTTTCTAGTCTAGACTCTAGATCTAGACTCTATATCCAGGTAGGGGCTAAATCTACAGCTAGACTGTTTATTGGGGATCTAGGCCTAGAAGGTACTGTTATAGTAGATTTAAGAACAACTTAAAGCCTAACCTGCCTATCTATAATGAGTAACGGTAAGACTATCAAGTCTATAGCCTATAATGTCTAGTAGTACTAGAAGTAATGTATAGAACACGGATCTAAATCTAAGTTTTAGGTCTATTTCTAGGGGTAAATGTTTATAATTTAGCGTTTAACCTGTAGATTCTAGATTCTTCATATTACAGATTTCAAGAATGTCTGGCCGAATCAAATCTAGAAAAATAGAAAACTGAGTAAAGACAGAATAACCGGCGATTCAGCCTAAGTTAAGTAACGGTAGGCCCCAGTAGTCTAGTAGGCCCCTACTACACAACTCTACTGAGAGTACCGGTACGGTACCCGTATTAAAAAGTAAACTGTAAAAGTGTGAGTATTGGTCAATTTCTGACGTCTGTTGGATTGGATCGAAAATGCCATCATTATTCATTAAACTTCTCGAGATCAATCCCATAGATCCAAGCCCACTAACCGCTTATTACAATGAAAAACAAAATAAGAAGCTATGGTCAATGGATTACAGATATTGTTGTTCGCGTGACCTACGCTACCGCACAGTACATTGATTTCACGTACACTAACAATGGACAAGTGCTGCAGCAGTACTAAGTAGGCCTAAAGTTGACTGGAGCGTGATGTCAGACAAGATGCAAACTATAACGTTTGTTAGATGTAGAAACGCTCTAGGCTTAAAAAACACTAGATTGTAGCAAAACTTAATAGTAAGGCATACCGCATATCGACCTGTTTTGAAGCCTGCCAGTCTATGAAGGGAAAGAAAGTGGCAATTTCCCCCAAGAGTAACGAGGGTTATTGCTTTACTGTGACTAGTACTGTCGTCGTGTACAATACACGTAGCTTACGATCGACGTGTCTAGCTAGCTAGCTATAGGCACTGCTAGCTTGAACGCGCAGCGCGTTCGTCACTACCAAGGTCGCGCACGCGCGTGTTAACATATACCATGTCCGTGCGGGATGCAGGAACACCTTGGTCCAAGCGTTGTCGTAAGTCGACTTACGCAGTTTTGCCTGATTAACATCGGAAAATTCATTTCGTATCTCGACTTACGCAGTTCTGCCAGATTAATCGCCCTCTCTCCTCAGGAATTTTGCCAAAATTACCTTCTAAAAATAATTTTCTGTACCGAATCACAACTTATTTTTTGGCCCACTTGAAAGAGCATGAGAAAAAACACACAAAACACTCAAAACCTGAAAATCGACCAAAATCGACTTAGGGAGTTCTGCCAGATTACGGCCGAAAAGCGACCTGACAAGGGCCAAAGTCAGGGTCATTTGGCTTCCAAATTCAATGGCCCACAAGGAAATAAGGGGTCAAGTGGTTGTTATGTTTGTGGGAAGGCAGGTCATTTGGCTCGAAACTGCCAGGCCAAAACGAATAGTCCGAGACCAAACCGGGCTGCTGCTTTGGATGAAATGAAGGGGTCTGAGGAGGAGACTAGTCAGGACCGAAAGGGGGCTGCCTGTATTGAGGCTGACACCGTTAGATATGAAACGGCAAGACAGCCGGGCTCGTATGTGAAGCTAGCTTCGGGGGATGAAATACCCCTTCTCGAGGCAGGATGCTCTTCGGGAGTCAGACCATCAGGTGTGAACATGCCTGTTCTTCAGGGAAAAGTAGGAGGGCATGTAGTGTCCGTTCTAAGGGACAGTGGCTGTAGTACAGCCGTGGTAAAGTCGGTGTTTGTTAGAACCCCTCAGATTGTTGCAGGGCAGAAGAAGAGGGTGGTTTTGATAGACGGGACTGTCATTGCTAGGGTATGGGTAGACACGCCTTTCTACACTGGGGAAGTGGAAGCTCTGGTTATGGAAGACCCAATGTATGAGCTTATTTTGGGGAATATTCCCGGGGTCAGGGACCAAAATAATCCCGATCCACAGTGGTCACTTGATAGTGACGAGGTAGTGGTAAAGGAGGAAGAGATGGTAGAATCATTCGAGGGAGGGGCGGTAGAGACACGTGGCCAGAAGGCGCAAAGTGCGAAACCCCTCAAACCACTGCCGACAGCAAGTGCACTCTCACTCGCGACGAGTAAAGGTGAGTATGAAGCAGCGCAAAAGGCTGACCCGACGCTTGCGAAAGCTTGGCGAGCAGCGGAGAGTGGTCAGAAAACGACCACAAGCAAAGGAAATGAGAGCAAGTTTCTCGTGCATCGAGGCCTGCTCTATCGCGAATTCCAATCTACAAAATTGGAATATGGCAAGCCAGTTCGACAATTGGCCGTACCGAGCGCATACCGTGATGGATTAATGGCGCTTGCCCATGATGGCATAATGTCTGGGCACCTAAAAACGCAGAAAACACTCGACCGATTACAGCAAAGCTTCTATTGGCCAGGTATGGGAGATGACGTCCGGCGATATTGCATATCATGTGATATCTGTCAGCGCACCGTGAATAAGGGGAGCGTGGGTCGCGTGCCGCTCGCGAGCATGCCGCTCATTGATACTCCGTTCAAGCGCGTGGCGATTGACCTCGTAGGACCTTTTGACCCCAAGACCGATCGTGGGAATCGGTATGTTTTGACGCTGGTCGATTATGCAACTCGCTACCCAGAAGCTATTACATTACCGAGCATTGAAACCGAGCGAGTGGCTGAGGCGCTTGTCGAGATGTTTAGCCGCTTAGGTTTGCCAGACGAGATTCTCTCTGATAGAGGGGCGCAGTTCACTTCTGAGCTAATGAGGGAGTTAGGGCGTTTGCTGTCCGTAAAGCAGCTTAACACAACTCCGTACCATCCCATGTGCAATGGGTTGGTTGAGAGATTCAACGGAACTCTCAAAGCCATGCTGCGACGAATGAGTGCAGAGCGACCCAAAGATTGGGACCGTTATTTACCGGCATTCTTGTTCGCGTATCGGGAGGTACCACAAGCTAGCCTTAGCTTTAGTCCGTTTGAGCTGCTGTATGGCAGGACTGTACGTGGACCTCTCTCCCTGATTAAGACAATCTGGGAAGCGGAAACAGTCGACGAAGAGGTCAAAACAACATACGAGTATTTTGTGGACCTACGAGCGAGACTCGAGGAGACTTGCAAAGTGGCGCATGAGGAGCTCAAGCGCGCATCGAAAAGATATGCCAAGTACTATGACGCAAAGGCACGTGACAGAAAGTTTGAGGTTGGCGACAAAGTGCTCATTATGAGGCCAACGAGCGCAAGCAAGCTCCTGACGCAATGGCAGGGACCGTATACGGTCACAGGCACACTAGGGCGATGTGATGTGAGAGTTGAGGTCAATGGCAAGGTCAAGACCTACCATGTTAACCTCTTGAAGAAGTATGTTGACCGTGCGCGAAATAGGGACAATGAAGTCCAAGCGAATGCCATCTCTGTAGTCGAAGAGGAGGTCGAACCCGATCTCGACCGACCTTGCATAGGACTGCCCGCCTTATCGCAAAATGAGAGCGTGGCCGACGTGGTGATAGATGCGGAACTGACTGAGTCACAAGCAGCGCAGGTAGCCGATCTGCTAAATCAGTTCGATGCGCAATTAACCGCTGTCAAGGGAACAGATAACGTTGGGGCAGACTTCCTTAGCCGATGTCCAGAGTAAGAGGGGCATGTTTACCCATAGCAAGGGGATTATCGAATGTTGATAATTTCATGTGTATGTACGGACAAATTAGTTTCATACGTGAAGATACTATTGTAGATAGCAGTACTATCTTGAAATGGGGGGTTGTGTCATGATATGACATATTTTGTATTTGTCACGTAATAATTTGTCTCATGGTACTACTGTTTATTTGTAGCTCATGTAAGAAATTGATGTTATCGTAATGGTTACAAAAGAAGTGCAGCTTTAAAGACAAAAGCTTGCATCAAGATAACCATATAAGGAGATGTTGCGATGCACAATCAAAGTAAAAGAGAGTGATTTGGAATTAAATGTTTTAGGGATGAGTAAACCCTACATGACGTCAAAATACGAGGAAAGGGTATCCCTGGTAGTATGCCTCATACTATCTGGTATGTGGACGTCATTCACGACGTCAGACACAAGTTTCTAGCTAGGTCAAAACAGGACCACTTCAAAGAATTTTGGTTTCCGTGGACAGGAAGTGATGACGTCAAGCAGAGGCTTGACCAATGCAAAATGAGATACTCAGGAAAGTTTTGACAGACAGAAAACGCCAACCAATAAGAAAAGGGGGCAGGACTTCTATGAAAACTTTCTAGGAACTCACTTGACTTCATTTAATTAATTTTACATGGAGACCTATGGTCCAACAAATGTATAAATAGGCAATGTTTGGGCGCAAAATTCAGATGCCACATTATTTGCGGAACACTCAGGACCAGGCTACGGTACTTCGAGATTGCGAAGTTAGAGCAGCAGAGTGTTATTTGGAATCAGTGTGATTCAGGGATTGTTGCATTTCGGCTTGGACAGCCTGACCGTCCAGCAGAGAATCTAGGAGGGTTCGAGTGTAAACACCAACAACTGTTGTAAGTACACGATCATTTAATTGAAGTTGTTTATGCCTTGTAAGTTCCTATGTAATTCCCGATATTGCATTGTATGTGTGATGTTTGTATGTCAAATCGAATTTTAATCGCATTGTGAAAGAAATAGAGAATTAGAACAACGCCTAGATTTTAATGGGCTGATTAATCACCCCTATTCAACATTGAAAGATAATGATCCATGGGGAAACATTATTACGGAAATTATGTGTGGCTAATCAATGTTAATATGATGGAATATACAATTATATGTTTTGTTGAAGTTATATGAATAGAATCAGGAATAACTAAAGACCACAAATTACAAGGGAGGTATCATGTTATTAAATTAACAGGGTGTTTAGGGTTCCAGGGAGAGAGCCACCGTTTAGGGTTCCAGAGAGAGCCACAGTTTGCGGTTCCAGAGAGGACCAGAAGAAAGGGGGGACGACCCGCTACTTCAGGCAGGGCATCGTCGACAACCTAGAGCAACCAAGCACGGGAGCTTCTAGAATAAACCAACGAGCAGAGCAACCAAGCTCAAGATCAAGTGGAATTGGATATCTGTATTCAAGTTTGTACTATGTTATTATTGTAAACGACCATAATTTGAGACGAGTATAATAAACCTTATTGCTTGTTACATTGTAAGAACACTGTGTAATTGGCTACTTATATCGAGGCACTGTAGTTGCACAAGTCGAAAGAGTTGAATGAGTGAATGGTCTGCTAACAATCTGCTGCATTTTGAGAGTGTCAACCTTTGACTATAGAAAAGATCCCAGTCGCAGGGAGGACTTTCGTTCCCCATATTCAGAGGAAAGTCCCCTGTGACAGTAGGCCTGTCGTATGCAGATTCCTACGTACCGCTCTACTAGTCTCTATAGATGTCTAGTGTATCGTTAATAATAGGCCTGAATAGACTACGGTCTAGACGGTCTAGTAGTGTAGTACCTGTAGTCTTGATGAACAATATAGCTTAACATCTAGAACCTAGTCTAATATTATTCTTAATCAAAATGCAATGCTTCATGAGATCGACAATAACCCAAGCAGCAGCCAGGCTTTTGATGTAGCAGTACTTCTTGTGCCGCTAAATAATACTGAAACATGAACACAGACTGACAACATTTGGGGAAAGCAAGTTATTTTCCACATACAAATGAATTGATGAAATTAAATGTGAATCAATAATGATGAATTTATACAATACAAATATTTCGAAATAATTGTAGTCGATCTAAAATATTCATTGTTTTGACACTTCATCCGCTGAATAGTAAGGGGGTGGACGGTAAAATCCGATAGGCAACCCGCAGAAAATAGACCGAGACACGTAGTTCTGGTTGATAAGCACGTGGTTGAAGACGAAAAGAGATACGTAGTTCTGCCTGATGAAGCACGTGCTTATCAGGCAGAACTGCGTATCTCTGGCAGAACTTCGTATCTCCTAGAGATACGCAGTTCTGCCTGAAAAACCCCCCGCATGGCCAAAAACTTACGCAGTTCTGGCTGATCAACCCGGGCACGTGGCCAGACATACGCAGTTCTGCCAGATTACGATCGCAAAAATTTGGCGACGATTAATCTGGCAGAACTGAGTAAGTTTTTTTACATTGGTAATTTTTACTACTTAAAAAAGTCAAATTGTCATTTTTTTTTTTTTTTTTGCTGGAAATAAATTCTTTAGACTAATTATGACTAAGAAAAGAGGAAAAATGCAACTCATCGTATATCAGTTTAGAAAGGTGTAACATTGAATCTTTAAACCCGATTTCTGGCGTAATGTGTTAAAGGAGATACGCAGTTCTGCCAGATTACGGCCGCATGGTGGAAACCCCCTGTGTGCTACGTTATTCTGAGACACGAAGAAAGTCATGCTTTGGGAAAGTATTCTGTTTTTCGAATTTGTATAACTTCTACAAATTTCTGTTAAGCTGGACATAATATTGAGCAAATCCTCTATTTGGTTCGTTGGCCAAGTAGATTTTTTGAACGATCTTATAGCATAATCAGGCTGTCATTCATAAGTATGACAGAAAAAAAAAAACTTCAAGCATCATCAAAGTTGAGTTTTGCAGACCAATTTTTCATTTGAGTTTGTTTCTTGGTTTTGTTTCAGCAATTATTTTTTTTCATAATATTGTCAAGAGCCTGATGGGATCTTCAATATTCAAATAAATCACTGCATATTTCTGGCTGTTTTTGACAACTAATGATGACTAAATCTGAAAAATCCAAGCTCTTGCGGTACCTGCCATCCACACTGACGTTTGTGTGTATAAAGAAGTTTGCTTTCTGAAATTATCCATCATGACTGCCTACAGATATAACTTAGGTTTCCCTGGGATAAATAAAAGATATCAACGAGCGCATTTGTGATTTTACTGTTGGGGTTTAAATGCTGCCAATTTCACTAGTGCAATCTTACGATTGACTTATAACTCTATTGTACTGCGGGGAAGATATTTCTCATTACGAATCACATGAAATAAGATTTCACAAAGTGATAAGACATAAGTTATTCATCATATGATAAAAAGTAATCACTAACAGGAAAGCTGATTGTTTTGATGAATATGTATATTTGATATAACATTTACGAGGTCTTCCGGTCTTCAGGCGAAACATTGGAGTCTATGCGATAAGAAGAAAGATTGAGAGATATAGAGAGAAAAAAAATAGGCTGGTCTTCTAAATTATGTTTGATGGATGTAATCCGAACACTCTTTTGCAAACGAAATGTACACAGCTTGGTTTGCCTATAAAATATGTGCTATAGTAACATCTTTTTAGATTGTATATATATATATATATATATATATATATATATATATATATTCATAATACAGGCAAAATATCTTCGAGAAGTGATCGTCACCATCAATGATAATATTCAATCCACATATTTGTAGATGATAATGAAGAATTGGATTACGGGAAAGAGAGGGAGAAAGATGGAAGGGGGGGGGAGAAATATGGTGGTCTTCTAAATTTTGTTTGGTGGATGGTAATCCGATCACACTTTTGTAATCGAAATGTAATGTTACACACGGCTAGGTTTGCCTGTCTGTGTTATGGTAATATCTTTTTAGATTATATATAAATATATATATATATATATATATATATATATATATATATATATATATATATACATATATAAAACGGGCAAAATATATTGGAGAAGTGACCGCCACCATCAATGATATAATAACCAATCTATACGTTTGTAAACTGGAATGTAGTGGATAGCTGGAAAGGAAAGTGATGAAAATGAGATAGAATGAAGGAGCACTAATCGAAGCAAATAATGTATCATAAAGGAAAAGCAAAATGGCAAACTTGAGTTTACAAAATGGTGCATTATGCGAAGATTTTGCAGTCGTTTTTTGCGTATGTTTGTCTTTCAATTCATAGTTAGATAATTCATAATCGGTAACAAAAAAATATAGTTCCATGACGATGATCATTCAGCTTTGTTTTCCTTTCGCTATATCCTATCACTTAAAAAATGTAGCATGAACATACTTCAATTTAGAATGCCAATCGAGAACTCACATTCGTCTCTATGTGAGAGAGGTTTTTTGTTTTTTGTTTTTTGTTTTTTGTTTTGTTTTTTTTTTTTTCAAACAGAGTCGCAGGTAGCATTTCCGAGTTCGTCGGAAAAGTTCTTTCAATTTAGCAAACAAAAGGTTGGCCACCTGGAAGCTGAAGAAGTCGTCATGACCATGGAAGAATGGCGAGCACATGCCACACAGGCTTGAAGGCCTAACATCGTTACATCACTTCAAAAAATAAGGAAAAGACAACATGTTTGTTGAAATTACACCATTTCTCCCGACATTCTTTGATCTCTCATAGCAGAGGGCTAATTCCCCTGAAATGATCGTCATTTCTGTCAAGAGTGTAAATTAATATTTATTTCATTGTGTATACCAATCATCCCCCGATAAAAGACGGAAAATAAAGTACTTTTCTCATTCAATGTGCATAATGCATAAAGCAAACGAGCATTTGCTGC
Organism: Diadema setosum; assembly: GCA_033980235.1. Lineage (NCBI taxonomy): Eukaryota > Metazoa > Echinodermata > Echinoidea > Diadematoida > Diadematidae > Diadema > Diadema setosum. The sequence goes on along the minus strand of CM067071.1, from coordinate 37,045,281 downwards.
AATCGTTTATGAATATGAAAATGCTGCAACGCGATCTCATAAAGTCTTTAATTCGATTGAAAGTATGTACCTAAATGCAGTGGTAGATAAAGAGAAGACACATGCTCAATAAGAGCTTAAACCACTTCGGTGATAGCATTAAAACATTAATTACATCAAATAAAGAGAAGAGCATTTCGTACTTTTATTGCTCGAAATACCTTACTCCCAAAAAGTCGAGTGCTACAATTGAAGCGCTCCATAATCACATCTCCGTCTTTCGCAGAATTGAATGACCGCTTCGCAAATTTTGTAGCGTTTTCTACTACAGTGTAATTTGAATGAAAAATATATATATATTTTTCGGCATGAGTTGTCATATCCGAATGACTGAAAATGGATTGTACAACCAGTGGCGTTTGGCTGAAATCCTTGCAACTCAATGATAGCAAAATCATTTTGACTTATGAACTTACGAAAGAAACGGACTAAAACCCCAGATTTCTAAACGTTTAAATAATTTATATAGCGACTACATCCGAAAATAAGCATATTATAAAGAAGTCATACAAAAAATAGAAATATAGACTAAACAGTCGAAATCACCATTGTCACTATGAACGTAATATGGGATATAATTTTATCTAATATACTTTTTTGAACTGCTGCAAATCCCAAATACCGATCGTTTTTTTTTTTCATAGACAATTTCTCGCAAATGCTATAAACGTACGAGAGAAAACTTTTGCCATGTGTCTTCTTTATTCGCTTTATTGCAGCGCATTTCGTTGTTGCACTTTAATTTCTATAATAAATTAATGTTTGGAACTTGCACATGAGAACTTGCACATTCACTTCCCAACAACCATAAAGCACATCGCTGACATCCATTCTATATGGACCGGTACAGAAACGAAAAGACTGTCAGTAATCGACCTTTGACCTTCTCTATTATGCTCATAATCCCCTGCCCTTTTAGGTTGCGTCTACGAGAGGGTCTATCTAGGAGTGTTTTTGTATCTGCATCCTGTCTATTCATAAATCTACAATGTAACCTGATACTCTTGCCAGCTGGTTTATTTAAAATATTCTCGCCCATAACACGTGCACATGACGCTGTGTTAACGCCATGATGAATTTACGACTTCGATGAAGTAGCACAATCGACTGCGTTGTTTGTATGCAGTACATCCCCTACTCGGTTTGTTCTTGGCCAAGTGGTTTCTTTTTTTAAACGATTTTACAACATAATCAGAATATTATTCATGACGGTAAAACTCTTCAAACAACTACAAGTAACATCGCTGTCATGATAACAAACAGACACAAAAACATTCACACACATCACATGCATGCAGGGACACGCAAAAGATTTACTTTTGAATTTATTCAATTCTCCGAGTTTTAGTAAATCCCAGGACTCGGCAGCGGAAGAAGAAGGCCAACACTTCATGCCAATAATGGTAAGCAGGTTGCCATGCTGAGATGGCTTTCATAGAAAATCCATAAGTACGACATTGCATTACTGATATAACACGAAGTAGTATGCTACAATACTTTATCATGTAAATGTGTGCTAATAAGGTAGGTGCGTGCACGCAACGGTCTTGACCGCCGCACGCACGCTTTTCACTTGAGTGTGACAATTTGCATACCGATGCAAATGAGATCGCCAGAGCGTGCGGCTGGTCGCTCGTCATTGGCCAGTTTCCCGACCGTTGCGAAGGTCTGAATGTCGTGAAAATTGCACTCATGTTTGTCAATATTTTGCCCTTTTATAGACATAAGATATGACCAATCATCACAAAATGTTCACAGATGGCAACTTTGATGTATGTAGTCCCACAAAATATAAATCATTTTCAACGTAGTCATCGTATTGTTGGTGAAATTCTAAGCTTAAAAATGCGTGTTCATTTCACTCTCTCAGCCCGAGTATACTCGGGACCAGTCCACAGCCTGGAAAACGTCAGCCCGAGTATACTCGGGACACGTCCTAAACGGGTTAAAGAGGAATGCCAAACCTTGCTTCTATACACAGTGTATAACAATTCTATTTTCAATTTTTCTTTTGAATTACCGTTTGCTACCTTACTGTAAAGGCATGACTCTTGCTCATAAAATAGTGACAGAAACTCAGAATGTACACGCAAATCTAGTTGGAAACACCGCTTGATAGTCAATCACCACATAGAATGCAAGCCGTATGTGAGAGGAACAAAAGCGCGAGAAACGCTTTGATTGTACCGCGGGATTAGCGATTTATCGATCCGTTTTGGCGGCTTTGCTTGTTGAGCAGAATATGCGAAGTTGGCACGCCGTCGACTGAGCCGGACGTGCGAACGTGGCACATAAAGAGTTAAGTATTCTAAACGAACCTTATTTCGTTTTGAATTACCGAACCATCATAATAATAAACCCTGAAAATGAACCTTCAGAAAAACAAACTGTAACCAGAAATAAGAAATTTCTGACTCCTGAATTATTCAGCATTTCAGGTGGTGATACAAGTAAACTGGGCAACTTTCGTCCGATATCCCTGTTATCTTGTGTGTTAAAGATTCTTGAAAGGGCGGTCCACATACAACTTTACGAATACTTGCAAGAAAACAAACTGCTCTCGCAGAGGCAATCAGGTTTACGCCCAAAGCATTCAACGACTACATGTTTAATTGAAATTACTGATTTTTTTTTTTGCTAAATAACCTTGATACTGGTTTTATAACAGGTGCGATTTTTTTAGACCTAAAAAAGGCATTCGATATTATATCGCATGAAATGCTCTTATCAAAAATGCCTTATTATGGCATAGAAACAACTGAATTACAATGGTTTTCATCTTATCTTTGTAGCAGACAGCAATGTGTTTCCTTTCAAGGTGCCCAGAGTGCTTTTGAGAAGGTTACCGCTGGTGTCCCCCAAGGCTCTATTCTGAGGCCCTTACTTTTTTGTTTATTTATCAATGATATGTGTATTTTATCTTTTGAAAATCAAACTAAAATCACCCTTTACGCTGATGACACGGCATTGTTTTGCAAGGGAAAAAATATTCTTAGTGTTCAAATGACCCTGCAAAAGGAATATAATACATTGTGTGAATGGTTCAGAGTTAATCAAATGAAAATCAATGCCACAAAAACAAAAGGTAATTAGGTTTTTGGAACCAAACGTAAAATTAGAAATCAGATTTTAAGAATTACTCATGAAGAAGGTTACCTTGAAAATGTTACAAATATTAAGTATCTTGGTGTATTTCTTAATTGACCAGAGTTTAAACTGGTCATTACATGTATCTAGTATATTTAGAAAAGTTAATCGAGCAATAGCATGTATCAGGAGGATAAAGTTTTTCCTAACAGAAACAATTCTTGCACAGCTGTATTACTCATTTATCCTACCTCACATAGATTATTGCTCGGTGGTTTGGGGGAAGTGTAACAAAACAGACCTTGTCAAATTGCAACGAACCCATACAGATATGCAAGACTGGTTTTAAATGCGGACTACTCAATTACCAAAGAAACTCTTTTGAATAGACTTGGGTGGCAAAGTATCACCAGTAGAATAAACTATCAGTATTGTATTTCTGTGTTCAAGATACTAAATGACTTAGCACCGTATTACATGAATGATCTTGCCACAAAACGTCCTATATATTATGTCACCCGTCATTCTACTCTAAATCCACTGTTCATTCCAAAGCCCAACACCGAATTTAAAAAGCGATCCTTTTCTTTCATAGCACCCAGTATTTATAACAAACTCCAACCCACATTCGAACGGCAACAACACTCATCTCTTTCAAGACCCAAATTCAATCGATTAACTTGTAAACTGCTTGTAAGTGTAGATTTAACGCAATTTCTGGTTCATTCATTCTTACAGTTTTGCGCACCAACTGTAGCCACAACTGTTATGTGGCACGTTGGTTATATACCTTGTCTTGTTATGTGGCATATTGTTCTGTTATGAGATCAGTTTAATGGTTTCTATTTCGTTTGTTTGTTTGTTTCTTTGTTTTGTTTCTGCTTAGTTGTTATTGTGTTTTGACTTGGTATGTTTTGGTTTTGATGTAATTACTTTTTCATTGCACTTATGCAAATGTGTTTCGATGTGTAATTCTTATATTCATGCTAACAGGGCTCTTTAAAAGCAGGCCTTTTGGCTCTGAAAAGACTACCCTGTTTTTAAAGAAGACTGAATAAATAGATAAAATAAAAATAATACCGTTGAGACAAATTGCAATATGTCGTGCCCCACACTGCGCATCATCAATTTTTATACTACAGATGTTCATTGCATATAAATGCAATTTTACTAATGGCTGGGCTCGAAAGTTATATCATGTGTGATGTGTAAATATTTGCTAAACCATTTACTTCCGGGTATTGCTTTCCAATAGGTGATCTTCAACCACACAGACAAGAGAAAATCCACTCCCATTAATAAAGAGAAGTAAAATGCATGTCTTTTCAACAGTATGGTTTTGTGGGAGGTAATTTGCTAGTCGTATCTTATTCAATTTTGCCCCCATTTTTTTTTCGTATGTGTATCAATGAGAATGACCTGTATTCCCTCCTGCATTCACATTGGTGAGCACCCATTAAAAAGAAGTGTTCGCTTTCAACGTCATAAGACAATTTGAGTCACTGTGTACCTGCGTCTGTGAAGCATTCTGCTTCTCATCATTACAATGTCACGCTGTATTATCATCCTTCGATCAACGCAGCTTAATGTATACCATTACAAGTTTGTTTCCTTTTGCTTTGTTTTGCTTTACTGCTATAGGTTAGCACTAACACCTTTTCAGGGAAAATAGATGTGTGTAACCCTCCTGTTACTTCAAAATCCATTCAGTTAATAAATTAAAAGAATTGGCATATTGTTATCGCCACGTATCAGCACATGCCGTGTGAACATAACAGCGGGTATTGTTGTGATGGTTAAGTGTGCTATTTACAAGTACATATCTACAAACCCTTCTTTTAAGTTTCGGCTAATGAACATTATTTCATTATCAGAAAAAAAAATAGTGAGCAGTAGTTTATTTTCGAATAGACGAACCTTCGGAATAACAGACATAGCTTTCTGATTAAAGAACCTTTGGAAGAACGCACCATTTTAACCAGCACCATATTGTTATGGATACGTGTGCATTGTATTATCATTTCTGGGCACTTTATTGTTCCGCGGAGGAATATGTAAATAAAGGAGTTCGACAAGATGACCGAGATCGACCAAACACCTTGTTTGAGAGTTTATTTTTGGTGGTTATGATGGTTCGTTAGGCAAAAGTTAACCTCCCGTAACAAATTGGGGGCACGTCATGAGAGTTCGGCAGGGTTTCTGCGGACTTAGGTGATTTGGTCGGGTTTGATATGATCCCAGGAGTGTTTTTTCTTTCTCGCTGGGCCTATGAATTTGGGTGAGTAGCGTGTGTAGCACTCTATGCTATGTCGTGGACATGGGCGATCGCGATGTGTACAGTTTACGTCGCGCAATTACGTATGTCGTACGTTTGCATTGTGATTGTTACAGTGTACTGTATGTGAAGGTGTTATGATTTGAGAAAGCATGGTGCGTTTACGGCGTAGTGTGTGTGTGTGTGCACACGGAGATGGACGCGGAGTGATATGTTTACATTTTGATGTAAATCGGTCGTCTTTCTGTGTCTGCGTGAGGGAAACTCACGTTCGTATTTCTTTCGGGATCGAAAGGGTTAATTTGGCACGTGCGTAGTGTTGAGGATGGTTTAATCCGGGCATACGCTGCCTGTGTGTAGTGTCTGCGTACGTGGTGGTTCGTGTGTGGTTCAGCATACGGGTTATTCTACGGCGGTTTGTATGTGGTTTAGCACACAGGTGATTTCACGTTGGTTCGTGTGTGGTTTAGCACACGGGTTATTCCATGGTGGTTTGTATGTGGTTTAGCATACAGGTGATTTTATGGTTGTTCGTGTGTGGTATAGCACACGGGTTATTCCATGGTGGTTTGTGTGTGGTTTAGCACACGGGTTATGCCATTGTTGTTCGTGTGTGGTTTAGCACACGGGTTATTCCAAGTCGGTTCGTATGTGGTGTAGCATACGGGTTATTCCCAGTCGGGTCGTGTGTGGTATAGCATACGGGTTATTGTTTATAGTGCGACTGGTTTTCTTCAATTGAAAATGTTTTTTTCAGCTAGCTGGCTGGTGAGAAGTCAAGTTTTCTTGTTACACTATTAATTACGGGATGACGCACTATTAATGGGATGACGCACTATTAATTACGGGATGACGTAACGACCGCGAACATGGAGGACGCATGAGTCTTGAGCTCTCCCACCACCACTGGTTCTTCACCAACTTTAAGAAGCCAGCAACTACAAACGTATGTCCTGAACGTATCTACTGAACTGTCTTTACTTCAACTTCACGTGTAAGAACATTTGAAACCAAATTTTTGCTCGCTTCTGATGGAAAACTCCTACAACTTGAGAAGCAAATCTCACCAAACAGCCATGCCGAACGATAACCAACGCCCTGCACAGCAACGCGCAGCCACCACTGCAGCAGCCGGTGACAAAGGCACGTTCACACTCGCTGATGTCATGAGCTCACTCAAGGATTCGGAAACCAGAGTGTGTGCCAAACTCGAGCAAATGCATACGGACATAACTGCGGTCAACCAGAAGGTAAATGATCTACAAGTGGCTGTGCAAGACAACTCGGCAAGAGTCCTAGAGATTGAAAACGTCAAGATACCGGAGGTAGAAGCTAAGCTTCAAGCCAGAATTGTCGACCTGGAAAAGAAGATCATGGCTGCCGAGATTTATCAGCGGAAGGCCAATCTCTTCTTCTACGGTGTGAAGACCACGGCCAACGAGGATGTCGACGCGGTTATTCGACACACATTCACTCACCTCGGCATTCCCAAGGATGACGCCGATACCATCAGCCTTGTGAACGTCCATCGACTTCCGCAGCGCGAAGGAGACGACAGACCCCCACCGATCATCGCCAAATTCGTCTACATGACTCAGCGAAACCGCGTGATCAGGGCATTCGAATCAACTGGTAAGACGGGTGGAAACACGCCTTCCACTGGAAAGAGGATCACTGTCCGATCTGATCTCCCTCCAGCCCTAAAAGCCAAACGGAGCAAGCTCGCCAACACTGCGTTCACACTTCGCAAGGAAAAAAAAAAAAACCTGTCAACGAAGATAGCCGTCGTCGGCACCGACGTAGTCTTGTTTTGCAGGGAGAAAGGTACGAGGAAATGGGAACCATACAGAGATTAGTTCTCTTAAACTTGTCTAATGTGTATGGTAGTAAATAATACAAATCTGATTTTTCATTTGGTTGTAAATTCATCATGATAATCTAAGTCCTGGTTAAGTATCATGCTTTTTGTTATTATCATTTTTTTTTTTGCTTGCTGGCATTTGATAGGCACATTCACGAGAGAAATTTTGTGATTAAAATCATGCGTTTGTGTATTCGTATAAATCCTGCGCCTAATTGTTGTCTGAATATCATTGCCGACTTTTCTCTTTTTTTCATGTCAGAACATGCTTTATACGTGTGTATAGAACAAGCGGAAAGCGAATGTAAATTAATGCATTCCTCTGGTATGTGGTTTGGTGCCAAGTTATGAACTTGGTGGTGGTGGGATTTCATTCCAGCCCAACTCTAGTCCTGTAGTTCTGTTTACGTCATTATGCCAGGCACACCAGATGTGCGTTTACCTTTCCATTATTCCGTAGCTTTTGCTTTCATCATATTGTTCCATTTATTCATAGCGTTAGTCAGTGTATACACAACACCGAGTCTGTTTCTGTGTAAACCGAGAATTCATTACATTGAAAGTTGTACGCCACATTTTTCTCATGCCCCCCTTTTTGTATCAGGTCTTGTCGAGATCATTGTACTTGAGCTTTGGTATTCCCAAGTCACCCGTGCGACGCATCATGCGACTTATCATGTACTTAGCATTCAATTTTATGCCATGTCTCTTCAGCTCAAACCTTATCCAGTCGTTTTCCCTTACATAGTGATTGTTGTCTTGTTAATGAACCGGATGTTGGTGGGGTTCCCCTCCATTTTCCCCCAAGTCCAATTTTGTAGGTTTTCATCGGTCACACCAAACAAATGGTTACTATTCCTTAATCTTCTCGCCCTCGGCTTTTTTAAAAAGTCATATGTATTCTCAGCTACTGTATTCTTAATACTGAGTCTATTTTTGTGGAAATCGAGTAGTCAGTTCATTGATCGTTCAAAGTTGCATTTTTCTCATGCTTTCTCTTTTGGAACATGTGCATACTGTCGAGTGCATTTCACTACGGCTCTGATGGTGCCAAGGCACCCATGCGATACTCGTACTGTGTGCGTCTATATATGTATTTCACATTGTAACGAAATGGTTGACCAAACCGTGATTTCTGATGTTATTGTATTCTCTTCTGAGGATGATTCCAAGCAATGTTACATCATCTTATTATCTTACCCATGTATGTCTGTTAAAAATGTTAGGTAACGTATCCAACGGTATTGATGATATCAATACTCTTAATGATGATATGCCTGATCTTGACCTCATTCATGATGGCCATGACGCTTCATTCCATCCGAAACTAACAACATCTAGTTATATTCTACCGCAACATGTAGCACAGCTTAAGTCTTTCAGAGCGGAGTATACTTTCTCAGTTTTGCATTACAATATAAGGAGTTTGATTAAAAACTTTGATCAATTACAATAATTTCTCGACACTTTGAATGTAAAACTTTCAGTTTTGGGATTATGTGAAACTTGGATGACTGAAAATTTCACTTCCCTCATACAATTAGATGGTTACACACTGGTAACAAATAACAGAGTTTGTAAACGAGGTGGAGGTGTGGCATTTTATGTGAAGAATAATTTGAAATTTGAAACGATAACCCAGCTGAATCATAATGTCTGATTCCATTGAAAGTATTTTTTATTGATATAAGTATGCCAGGTGGTAAAAACGTATTAATAGGAGAAATTTACAAGCCCCCAAACTGTGATCATTCTGATTTCATCTCAACTTTAGAAATCATTTTAGATTCGCCCTATTTGCGCAACAGACACGTGTATATAATGGGAGATTTTAATTTAGACTTGCTTGATTATGGTAAGCCACAAACACGTGATTTTTTTGATACTATGGTATCATCCTCTTTCACTCCTTGTATCACCAAGCCTACAAGATTATTTGGAGCCTCCGCAACACTGATCGATAACATATTTTTAAACAGCCATGATTATGTCGATCAATGTATCGTTGTTACGGACATATCAGATCATTTTCCCGCTATTGTTTCTTCAATTTCTACTATACCTGAATCGTATAAACAAAAGGTGTGTAAAAATTTATCGCAATCACGAGTGTTCTCCGATCATAATATCCAGCTGTTTAAACAAAGTTTATCCGAAATTGATTGGAGTGAGGTTTTTAACTCTAATGATCCGAATGATGCGTATGACAGATTTATGAATATTTTGGTACCTTTATACCACTTGCATTTCCCTTTGAGAAATCAAAGAGGAAACTACAAAACAGTTCCGCGCTCACCTTGGATAACAAAAACTTTACTCAGATCCATAGTAAAGGAAAAATACTATGTTTTACAAATATAAATCATGTAATACAGCTTTGAATAAATCAAAGTACATTAAATATCGGAATACTATTACGTCCCTATTGCGTAAAGCAAAAAAGGATTATTGTTGTTCTTTGTTTCAACAGCACAAGTCAGATGCAAAATCAACTTGGCATGTAATAAATAGTGTTATTCATAAACGTGTAAATAAGGGTATTATTGATAATGTCCTTTGTGATGTGGAAATTGCGGAAGCATTCAACTCTTTTTTTTGTTAATATTGGTCCGAATCTGGCCCGCAACATTTCATCTGTACACAGACCCTTTCATTTTTATCTACTTAATTCCAATCCACAGTCTTTATTTTTTCTCCCAGTACTTGAAACAGAGGTCGTAGATATTGTCAATTCTTTTAGCCCCAAAAAGAGTACAGGTCATGATGGGATTTCTAATCACCTTATGAAATGTATTGTAAATGAAATACTATCACCATTAGTTTACATTCTGAATTTATCTTTATTAACAGGTATTGTTCCCACTAAAATGAAAATTGCTAAAGTTGTCCCGATTTATAAGAAAGGCAGAGAGGATGAGTTAGGAAATTATCGACCAATATCGCTTCTGTCCTCCTTTTCTAAATTACTTGAGAAGGTGGTTTATAATCGTTTAATCAAATTTGTAAACGAATGTGATATTTTAGCTGATAATCAATTCGGATTTCGGAAAAAAAAATGCAACCACCCATGCTATATTACTACTAGTTGAGAAAGTTGTAAGAGCTATAGATTCAAAGTCGCATACAGTCTGTCTGTTTCTGGACTACTCCTAGGCCTTTGACACAATAGATCACGAAATTCTTTTGTATAAACTAAATCATTACGGTATTCGTGGAAAGGCTTTGGAGTGGTTCAGAAGTTATCTTACCGGTCGATCTCAATTTGTTTCCATAAATAATCATGACTCTGAAATAAACTCGATTTGTTGTGGTGTTCCACAGGGCTCCCTCTTAGGTCCTCTTTTATTCATTGTATATATCAATGACTTCCGGAACTCATCCTCTCTGCTGTCTTTTCTTCTGTTCGCAGATGATACTAGTCTCTTTTATTCTCACTCAGATCCGTATGTTTTGCTCGATTCTTTGAATAATGAACTTAAGCTGGTATTTGAGTGGATTCAGGCAAATAAATTGTCGTTTAACATAAATAAGTCCAATTATATGGTTTTCAGTAACACAATAAAATCTCTTCCAGGTTTAGTTTTAGTGAACGGTCTACAGTTAAACCAAATAGATTCAACAAAATTTTTAGGTATTTATATTGACAGTAACCTTTCATGGAAGGCACATGTTGATCATTTATGCAAATTGTTGTGCAAGAATGTTGGAGTTATTCACAAACTGAAATATCTCTTCCCAAAGCCAATATTGCATTCTCTTTATACAACTTTATTATTACCTTACTTGAATTATGGAATATTAGCCTGGGGGAATTTCTCTAAGACTAAAATCGGTTCGTTATTTTTGATTCAGAAAAAGGCCTTGCGGATTATAAATCGTGCACAATTTTTTGATCACACTGATGAATTGTTTGTTTCAAGTAAACTGTTAAAACTTTCTGATTTGTATTTGTATCATGTTGGAATTTTTATGTATAAGTTGAATACTGGTGATCTTCCAAGTATATTTTCCACAATGTTTGTTAAAAACAATTATATTCATACTTACCCTACAAGACACAGTGAATCCTATCATTTTTCCCCTGTTCGTACAGTTTTAGCCCTCAAGACAATAACATTGACCGGCCCTTCTTTCAGGAATGAGTTAGATTCGGTTCGGTTGCAATCAAGTTCTTTAAGTTCCTTTATAAAGCAAAATCTCAAAGCCCATTTTCTAAAATCCTATGTTTAATTATTTTGCCGTAACCATTTGAAAATGTCTGCATACTCAAATGATGCCTAGCTCGGATGACTTCAGTAGTTTGATTAACTTGCTACTTTTATAGCATTTATACCATAGGTTTAGTCAAAAACATAATACTATACTTTGTGCATTCCGTAAACTTTATAATCTCGATATCTTGTATTTTTGCATGTTACGTCACTTTTGAAATTGATATACTGTACTAAAAGCCTGCTACATTTTTGGAACCCACATCCTACAAGCTTTGCTTTTTAGTGGGTTCCTCATATTACACGCCAATTATACGTCCTTATCCATCTGTGCAATTTTGGTGAAGAAGTATTTCCCCTCCAGGCATTGCGTAGCATATCAGGTAGTCCCCCTGGTGATGTGCAAGGGAGTGTAGAAGTACGTCTGAAAGAGCTTGAACTTGAGAAAGAGAGAATTGAGATAGAGAGAGAGAGGGTTTCTCTTGAAAGGGCTCGTCAAGTCGATGAGAGAGAGTATGGTGTTAGCGTCAGTGGTGGGCATTTTTATATCGCCAAATATGTCAGAATGGTCCCTGAGTTAGAAGAAGGAGATGTGGACAGATATTTCCTGCATTTCGAACAGGTGGCGGATAGCATGGAGTGGCCGAAAGAAAAATGGCCTCATGTTTTCAGACTAAGTTAAAGGGAAAGGCATGTAATGCTTATGCTTCACTGTCGCGCGAAGAAGCTCAGGATTATGCAACAGTAAAAAAGGCAATTCTGAACGCGTACGCCTTTGTTCCTGAAGCGTACAGACAAAAATTCAGGAATAGTAGAAAACTAGAGTCACAGTCATTCAGAGAATTTGCAAAAGTGAAGGAAATTGCCTTCACTCGTTGGCTGCAATCAGTAGGCGTGGATACTGTTGATGATTTGCGGGAACTTGTGCTACTAGAGGAGTTTAAGAGTTCGCTATCTCAAGAGGTGCGTTCGCATATTGAGGAACGGAAAGTGAAAACTTTGTTGGTAGCTAGTACAGTGGCTGATGAGTATACTTTGTCCCATAGTCATAGAAACAGGTATGTAGGAAGCAAATATGCAGCTCCTAATCGTCTAAGTGTTGGCAAGACAAATTCTAGCAGTAAGACAGAGGTGAAAGCTGGTCTAGTGGTGGGAAATGAGACTGACAAGAAAGGTAGGAACACTGAGAAGAAGCCTATTGTGTGTTTCCATTGTAGGCAACCAGGGCATGTGAAGTCTAATTGTCCCATTCTGAACAAGAAAAAACAGGAAAAAGACAAAGAAAAGAAGTCTCATCCCAATGGATTGGTGAGTCGTTCAGTGGAATCGGCAGGTGATTGGTGTGAACAAATTCAGAGTGTGATTAAGTCAGCTGATCAAGACAAGATTAAGTCTCAGTATGAACCGTTCACTTCTGTAGGCTATGTGTCATTGGTAGGGTGTGATGAAGCCAGAAAGGTTACCATCCTGCCAGATACTGGTGCATCCCAGTCATTGATTCTTGACAGTGTCCTTCCTTTTGGGCAAACGTCGTCAACAGGCACAATTGTACTATTACAAGGAGTAGAAGGAGGTTATGTTGAAGCCCCTCTTCACACAGTCGATTTGCAGTCAGGCCTAGTTTCAGGAAGGGTGAGCCTTGGTGTTAGGAAGTCACTTCCTATGGATGGTGTAGCATTGATATTAGGCAATGATCTTGCAGGAGACAAAGTGACTATTCCAGTGGTCAGTGCAGTCCCTTTGGATAAAGAAGGATATGAGACAGCTGCATTGGTTCAGGAATTCCCTGAAGTTTTCCCAGCTTGTGTAGTCACACGTTCCATGTCTAGAAAATCAGAAAAGTCTGAATCGAAGGCTAGTCCAGAGGATATCAGTCTAGAAGAGAGTTTCTTCTGTCGGTTAGATGATGTAGAAGCAAGTAGAACCGCAGCATCAAAATCACATCAGATAGTGGATGAATCTCGGCCTGTAGATGAAACTGAGATTGGGTTGAACAAGAGCTCTTTGATTGATGCACAGAAGAATGATCCACTGTTGGTATCGTTGTGTGATAGTGCTCTTGCTGAAGAAGAAGCACTGAGTGAGAGGACTTGCTACTATAAGAAAGGAGATGTGTTGATGAGGAAGTGGATGCCAGTTGACTCTTCCAGTGATGAAGAATGGCGAGAAGTTCACCAAATTGTCATCCCAACAGTATTTCGTAAACACATTTTGAGTGTGTCGCATGAGTCAGCTCTTGGTGGTCATCTTGGAGTCAATAAGACGGTTGACAAGATTTTGAAACATTTCTTTTGGCCTGGCTTGAGACGGGATGTTTCAGATTTCAGTAGGACTTGCCATGTTTGTCAAGTGGTGGGAAAACCTAATCAGAAGATTCCTCCCCTGAAGCCCATACCAGCATTTGATGAGCCGTTTAGCACAGTTATCATAGACTGTGTTGGTCCTTTGCCAAAGACAAAGGCTGGACATGAGTACTTGCTCACTATGATGTGCGCTTCTACGAGATTTCCAGAAGCTGTGCCACTTCGACGTATCACTGCACAGAACGTTAGCAAGGCGTTAGTGAAGTTCTTTACAATGGTTGGCTTGCCAAAGGTGGTGCAATCAGACCAGGGTTCCAACTTCACTTCAAAGATATTTCAGCAAGTGATGCGTGAGTTGGGTATCAAATGTGTAACCTCGAGTGCCTATCATCCACAGAGTCAAGGCGCTCTGGAGCGTTTTCATCAGACGCTGAAGAACATGGTGAGAACATACTGCTTTGAGGTCGAGAAGGACTGGGATGAAGGCTTGCCGTTGTTGCTTTTCTCGGTGCGAGAGTCTGTGCAAGAGTCCTTAGGATTTAGTCCCTTTGAGTTAGTGTTTGGACACAAGGTTCGTGGTCCATTGAAGGTCTTGAGAGAGAAGCTGTTGGGTGAGGATGCGTCACCCGGTTTGTTGAATTACGTGACCACGTTCCGTGGTAGGCTGACTCGTGCTCGTGAATTTGCAGCTGGACATTTGAGAAACAGTCAAAAGAACATGAAACAGTTGTTTGATAAGAGGTCCAGGGAAAGGATGCTCAGTCCCGGTGAAAAGGTATTGATACTGCTGCCCATTCCTGGTAATCCTCTGTGTGCTCGCTTCTCTGGTCCCTATGTCGTGGAGGAGAGATTGAGTGATGCGAATTGCGTCATTCAGACGCCAGACAGGAAGAAAAAGAAACGGTTGTGTCACATCAACATGTTGAAGAAGTATGTTGAGAGAAGTGCAGGTGAAAGTGCGAAGCCAGTCATGTATGTGGTAGGAGCAGTCCAAGATGTCCCTGTTCCCAAGACGAGGAAGGAGCTGATGAGATTCATCGGCATGGCTGGATACTACCGTCGCTTCTGCCATAACTTCTCGCATGTTGTGGCACCCTTGACTGATCTCCTGCGGAAGAACGTGACGTTCCAGTGGTCAGCCGCATGCCAGTCTGCGTTTGACCAAGTGAAGGCAATCTTGTCGAGTGGTCCTGTGTTGGCAGCGCCGGACTTCAAAAAAGGCTTCAGCCTAGCTGTCGATGCCAGCGATGTCGGAGCAGGCGCCGTGCTGATGCAAGCTGATGACGATGGAGTGGACCGACCGGCCTGCTACTTCTCAAAGAGATTCAACGAGCACCAGCGGAGGTATTCTACCGTTGAGAAGGATACCCTAGCGTTAATTCTTTCGCTCAGCCATTTTGATGTCTACGTGGGCAGCACAACTCAACCCGTTGTTGTGTGGACTGATCACAACCCACTGACATTCGTCAACAGAATGAGAAACAGAAACCAGAGACTGATGCGATGGAGTTTAATCCTACAGGAGTATAACCTTGACATTAGGCACATTCGCGGAAAGGAAAACATTGTCGCGGACACACTCTCCCGTGCTTAATTGAGACATCTCGATATTTTGTCTTGTTGCCAGATGCAACAATTGTGCAAATGTATTTTATGTTTCTAACACTTTAAACAGGTGTAATTTGTTTTGCAAGTACACAGGACAGTGTATGTACATCATGTATATGTATGTATCTTGCATACACTATAATTGTGATGCCAACAGCATGAATGGCACTTTGAATGTGTAAATAACAACACGGAAGTATCTTCAGACATGTTTGTGTTAATAAGGAAACACAGCAAGCTATAATTGTGCTTGAGTCACTCTCAAAAAGAAGACATTATGAAGGCTGTTTTAAGTTACGCTAGCCATCAACAGTTGTCAAGAATGTGAGTTGTTGGTAAAATAACTTCAAACAGGTAGTGTTGCTGTTTGGGTAGAGAATTTATGTTTCGAGTAATGTAGGTACCGTTCAGGTATTTGAAGTTTCATACTTGTACATGTACAGGTATTGGTTGAATTTGTTGTGGCATACACCCTAAGTTTATAGGATGTTGCCTTTTGGATTTAATTAGCATATATGCTGTATTAGGTATAGAAATTATATAGTTATACATGTACATAGCTTTTGCTCATTGTTATAGTTCAATCATTGCCTTGGCGAAGGTGTCCAGTATTTCACAGTTGATCCAATATACTAAGGCACAAGAGAAAAACTATGTTAGAGAGATATCTTCGTCGCGACGATATGAGACAAAAGATCGTCGCCAATCGTCCCCAACGATCTAAATTTTTGGCCTAATGTGCTCATTACTGCGCTCTTTTTCGCTCATTAAAAAAGTCAACAATAGATGGTCCCGACGAGTCGGAACGAAGACGTCTCTTTTCGTCGCGGTTAATCAATTAAGGAGATCTTTTGTTGATCGGCGAGGCGTTTCAATGATTGTTCAAACGTCGCATATCGTCCCCGACGATTGCGTATTCAACTTGACTCACTGTTTTGTGAAGGGATTTGGTGATGGCTTCGCGCCGCACATCGTCCCGACGATTGACCATTGAATTTAAATCACCGTTCCGTGGCGAGTTTGTTAGATCCATAATTGTTCAAACGTCGCACTTATCGTCCCGACGATTGTCCATTCAACTTGAATCACTGGTCACATATTCGTTTGGTAATTGCTAAAGCGTCGCACATCGTCCCTAGGCTTGCCCATTAAACCTAAATCACCGTTTGGTATGAGTTTCAAACGTCGCAAATCGTCCCGACGATTGCTCATTCAACTTAAATCGCCGCTCGATACTGAGGTTTTTATTTTTTTCTAACCTCGCGAGTGGTACCGACGATTGCCCATTGAACCTGAATTGTCGTTCAATGATGCCACCGGGGTAATTCATCTTCTATGAAGGCTTGCTCTTATGTTTGCCATACTTGTCTGTAAACAATACAACAACATCGTAATGAGATCCGATGGCTATCAGACTCCTGAAATTCTAGAATGAATCATGAAAAAAAAAAGTGGCGAACATACATTATCATATCTTTCCGCAAGTCCAGGGCTTGAAAGCAAATATCAGGCATTTATTCTATCATCGTACAATGCGGAGTTGAATATCATTGTTATTCATTTCCGATGGTCAAAGCAAATATTCGACATTAATATCATAGTATCTTTCGGAGCTGAATGTTATTGCTATTTACTTTCGAACGTAAAAGCAAATGTGTGGCGCTCCGTCGGAATGAGTCAAAAGTCGCAAAAAATGAAATCGTAGTTATGCCTATATGTGAATTCTACAGACTCTAAGCTTTACACTGATATGTAATACAACTCATTTCGACATCCCTATAGATCATAAAAACGAATATTAACTACACTTATGATGTCAGTCCATTTTCTAAATAACGGAGAAAATCGCTCTCAAAGTTCAGGTTATGTTCAAGCTCACAACCTGTTTCTTTCACGGGACGAAACAATACAACAGTCCTGCTTAGCGACGGCGTTTACGCTCCATCGCACGCACAACCATATAAGGCGATAGCTTGGGTGTGTAAGATAATTAACCAATCGCAGGACAGGTCTATTATTAACGATTCTGACCAATACAGTAGTCCGAATGTAAACTTCGGGGCGTTTGTGTCCGTGCCGCTGCCGCCGCATGAATGAGTCGGTACGCGTTGTGTGTCGGCTGCGGTGTAGTTTGCCCCAAGTTTTTAACTCACAAACAATAGGAAACAGTAGAAAGAAAAAGGCAGGCAATGCGTATTACGAAAAGCATCTATAGCGAGAGCGTTGATCGCTTCCATTCTTCTCCCATGTTGTTGTCAATGGAAAATATACAGGATGCGTTTAGCAAGTACCAATACCTAAATCGAACCTGAGAACCTGTTGTAGGCGGGCACGCAATGCGTCTTACGAGAAGCGTCTTTTAGCGAGGGCGTTGATCGCTTCCATTCTCCTCCCATGTAGTTGTTGTCAATGGAAACTAAAGAGGATGCGTTTAGCAAGTACCAATACCTAGATAGAACCTGAGAACCCATTGTAGGCGGGGGTTCAAAATGAAGTTAATTAACGATAGTCGTCTTTTGAAATCGTATTCTTTGCGTGTACTAAAAACCCTCAAATTACGCACATGGTCGTAATGTTGCAGAACATAAAAGACTGCTTTCGCGTCTGTTCTGCTGCAGCTGTATACCTCCGTAACATTCTGAATTCCCGCCATATTAGGCACATTTCCTTTATAGGCGTTGCGTCCTCAGTAATTATCGCTTATCAAGCTTGCCAATGCTGCACATACTATACGTATCAGAAGCAAAGGTTGATGTAGGCCTGACAGCTTCACGTTGGGTTTATAATAATGACTGTATCATGAATATACTTCTTATTCTCGGTCACTTTTGTAATACCATAGCATATAAAGAAGCGTTAACTTGTAGCTTAAGTTTTTTTTTTCCCCTCACATTTACAGTTACAATCTTTCTGCATTTGTGAAGTTGAGTATAGATAATTATACTGACATATATTCTGAAATAATACTTTACGGAGGCCTTACTCATTTCGTTTTGTATTCACAAACCTTACTAAAATAAATGATTGCTTGATTACTTTCGGCTAAAGGAAACACCGGAAAAGGAACCGCATTTAATGTGTGTGTGTTTGTTTGTTGTTTTTTTTTTTAACGAACCTAAGCTAATAGCGAACCATATTTCATTGTGTGATTAACGAACCTTCAGAATAATCAATTGAATTCCCCCCCCCCCAAAAAAAAAAAACAAACAAACAAACAATTCAATGTCATGCGTTGTCAATAGTGATAAAAGGCCCGTTTTTACTTAGTAGTGTGCATGTCTCAATACTCTTGTGTTTCTTTTTAAGGATGTAACTCTCCTTATGATTGCGATTGATGTTGAGCTATTTCTTTCCCGCAAGCTTGAAAAGGAAGCAGCTAAAATTCAGGCAAGGAGACGAGTTTTTTTTTTTTCCAT
The DNA here is from genome assembly GCA_033980235.1 of Diadema setosum. Lineage (NCBI taxonomy): Eukaryota > Metazoa > Echinodermata > Echinoidea > Diadematoida > Diadematidae > Diadema > Diadema setosum. The sequence continues at coordinate 37,026,481 of CM067071.1, read as the reverse complement.
GAGATACAATCATTAAGACACACAGTACATTTATTCCCGAAAGTTGTGTGATTGCTTATGCGCTAAAGAATTGTGTCCATTATAATGTATCAGGCACTATACAAAACGGTTGAAATCTGCTGAAAGTCGAACTTCGTTTTTTTTTTTTATATTTCATTTCCATTTCAAGCGGGGATAGACTATAGGAATTAGTTTGTCTATACTGACAGGAGACACTAGTTTTCCAGTACATACTCCGCATTTAAACAGTCGCCATATTTTCGTGGTCAGAATCAGATACACACGTCCATACCTACCTGTAATAGTCCGCATAAAAAAACAAGCACGCCAAACAAATAATTTGATAGAATTAATAGAACCCTCAGCGATATCATGCATGGCAGATCAAATCAAGTTCAATAGGTGAGAAAGCTAAATGAAGTTGACTTCTTTGCGTTTCTCTTTCAGTTTATGAAAACAGAATTACACTATTGAAGCGGATTGTCTTTGTTTTCAACCATTGCCATACAAAGCATTTTTAGTCTTCTGACCAAATCCGAATCCCTATATACTTTAATTTTTGTTTGATAATGTAATAACACTGTTTATAACTTTAAAAAGGACTCGCAAATTCAAAGTTTCAAACCGTATACTAAAACATTATATTGAACACGGTGTATTTCAACAAAACATTTTGAATGCGTTGTGTGTTAGCATGTTAATGGAATCAATCTGCCTTTTATTTTCCGTACGTAAAGCGCACAGAAATGAAACCAAATGTTACCAAAGAACAGTGGAATCCATTGTACGGGGTGGTATTATCATTATAAGTATATCCCTTTCCTTTTTACTTTTATTATTTGCTTGAAGCAGTAGTTAAGCCATGTGTCATTATCGTAGCGACATCACTTAGGAATTAGAATGTATGAAGATAATGGTTACTCATTTATTTCACGCTATTATTATAGCATTTGCATTTTCCAACTGTTATTGACAGTATTATGGTACTGTATGGTTACGATTACGAATGTTGGTTATGAATTCAAAAGACTGGTTCATTAATCGAACTATAAAGGTAGCTGTTTTGAAACGGTAGTTCGGTACAAGTTCGAAACGCAAACGAAATCATCGTCATAGGGGGAACTGATAGCTCTAGAAAACTTGTTTAGCCCAATAAAGATTACCGTATGCAATCCTTGTAAAATGTTTTGACTATGGCCATCTGTTGAGTATTTTGAGAAATTATATAAAGAATTATTTGTTTGGATTATGCCAAGAATTAGTTTGAACTATGAGAATAAAAATGCGTGGTTACCCCAACAATGTCGTAGTTCGATGTATAGACATGATGGGTAAAGTGAATTCATGACTTGTTGACTAATCTTTGCTGATTGATGATCATTTCTGTATTAAAAACCATCAGATAAGTCTCGTAGATGATACCTTTGTAATCGTAGTCAAAATTCTGTTGAGCGATGAGACGAAAACCAACAAACAAAATGCCATGTATCATCGCTCGAGTTTCCAACATTTGGCGTCACCCGACCAACAATAAGTGACGAATCAAATGGAACATTATATTGTGGGAAAGCGGACTGTGTTACGATTTTGAAATGTTGTGAGCAATTCTTTAAAAAAAAAAGAGAGAGAAAATGAGGCAGAGTTCAACAAATTAGAAAAAGCACGTAAATGCAGGCGATCATGTTTAATAGTCAAAGTAAGAGATTACAATCGGCCATGCGGATGTATATGATTGCCTTATTTACGTGTCTGATTTCTATAAACTATGTTATATTTGAATTTAAGTTCCCTTCCCTCCTTGATAAAAGTTGTGTTGGGTTTTCGCTATAGGCATTTATTAGGACACGCTATAAAAACGACAACAAATGACTACTATACATCAAGAGATGACCTATACATGAACTACAATAATTCTGTACGTTCTGATATAATGCAACTGCTTGTTTGTTTGTTTGTTTGCTTGTTTGTTTTGAATTACCATGGTCTATGTCAGGGGAAAGATGAAGAAAAATAGTAGAGTGTATCAGTCTCAAATCCGAATGACTGCGATAAGTGTGTATTCCCGCCCTTTCTATACAGGTAAACGATTTAAGCTTGGTATGCTATTATAAAAGCCTTGTGTCACGCAGAAGAACTGATTCCGCGATCCCTTTAACCTTTCATAAAATTCACGTTTTAAGATAGTAACGATAGCTTGCAGGAGATAAAGTAAGTTAGCGTCCCTGGCTGTGGTTCTGAACACAAAAGGGGACTGAAAAAATCTTTTACAAATTAGCAGACATAATGCCGATCCTCCAACACTGTCGCTCCATTACGTCACTAATGCTGCTATCAATGACGAAAAAAAAAAATACTGGTTGCGTGATTATCCACCCTTTGATAGCAGGAAGTTTACCTTTCATTGTTCAAGGCTTCGTTGATGCGGGGTTTACTCGGATACAAGGCGTGAACAGAGTCGTCCGAGTTCTTTCATTCGGAATTCCTCAGAATACACAATGCAATAGCCAATTAGCGCTGCTACTTCGCAAAGCTGTTGGCCAAATTCTTTGCAGACTTGACCTCTCACAATCATGAAACAAACCCTAGTCGAGATAAACTATCCAAAAGAGATAATAATGCACGATTTAATGTCTAAAATGGCAGACGCCCTTTTCATGTATAATAGAATATTGAAAGTTAACGTTAAAGACGGAAATCGCAAAATGATGATAATCAAAGAGTACATGTAAGTCCGTAATTATCGAACGTGTTGTAATAATCAATAAAACAGTGTATCATATTAGACTCGGTAACTAGCATATCAACCATAAGTTGGTTTTCATTGCATACTATTCCGCTGCTATCAAAAAGAAACTAATCCAAACATGTAATAAGGATATCCTCAGTATTCCAGTTTCGTCTAATCAAACATGTCCTACATGTTAACAAACTGCACGCATTTTTTTTTCCGATGGGCAGAGAAGCATATTTACGGTGTTAAAACATGAAATCGTTTTGATTGAGTTGAGAATTCAGCCCATAGCCTTCTTCGTGATACTTTGAAAGTGTTAATGAAATATTCAAGGAAATGGCTACTAACTGATAAGTGGAAATCCGTAGGAATGCAGGGAGATGATTGTTTCAATCATTGGTGGATTCGTTAGAGTACATTACAAATCTATTGTTGTGTAAAAACAATTTGCTTCAGAATGAACTCGTATTCAAGCAAAGTGCAGTTCAATGTTTCCAGGTTCAATCATGCCTGTACAGTGTCGTATCGATCGTTAACGGCCCGTTATAGATCGCCCCGACAAATCCTACTTCTCTTTAAATCATAATAATAACAATAAAAGTAATAATGATAACAATCGTAAAACGTTCTTTTCTATTTAGACCAGAATCTTCGGTGCTGCCAGTTCCCAAGCTATAAGAGTGTCTGACATTATTACCCTAGTGTTGTTACTGGACGTGATAGGACGTAATCGCTGCGGGCGGGAATCGAACTCGAGTCCTACACGTCTGGGAGTTTTGATTCTTATCCATGGTGCCACAGCGCACCCCCCCCCCCCCCCATAAAAAAAAAGCAAAAGCAAAAACACAAGAACCAAAACAAATTCTTAATATTTTCACAGTATCCTGTCAAAGAGAGTATTCTTGATTGCGTTTCATATCTGTTTTCCTTATATAGCTCCTGGAAAAACGAGTCTTAATTGATATTGGTGCATTTCGTATCGAAGCGTCTCCCCCTGTCTTATGAATAATGTCAGGAATAGTCTGATAGTCAATTGAAATACCGTCAAATTGTGATAAGACTCAAACACGATAATGCATTTAAATATGGATTCATCAATCTTTCACCCGATAGGTCATGGGCGATTACTGATTTTTATAGATATTAGGGCACTGCGAAATACGGCAGATTCGCAGCCTGAAAATTTCACGCACGGAGCCGACAATTTTCTCCGCGGCATGAAAATGTTCTCATTGCTGCTGGTATGAAATGCATTATTATCATAGTGTAGGCAAGAACTTCCACTAGCATGCTAATCTTTTGGTTCCCTGGAAATTCGAGACATCATCATGCACGCGAACATTTCTCATTTTACAGTAAAAAATCTCTGTTCGTTTGTTGCAACTAACGTGGTAAAACAATTCAAAACCAAGCAAGAGTTTAAACCTCGTCTTCCAATACACATCGCTCTTCGGATGGTCAGTGACATCAACAACTTAAGGACTAACTGTCTAATAATTTGATCGACATTGTTGGATTTATACATCTTACGAAGAAAAGGTGAAGCATAATCGCCAAATTAGGTTCAAGTGTAAGGCAGTAAATAATTGTCAAACTTAAGTTAACACTGAAAAATTCATCTACGGACGGGAGGAGAACTGTTAGTATTGTATTCGAAATTCCGTCACACTCCCAAGGGTTCTTTTAAAGTATTCTATTACATGTAATCGTCAAATCATCAAGTGATCAGCAAAAGTTTGAATACCGCTGTCAGCTGTGCCAGCCTGTATTCAACACAGCGAGAATAGCTTTCTCGGATATACACTTCAATAGAACGCGGTATAGTTTCTTTTTGAATGGTCAGTGACATCAACAACTTAAGGACTAACTGTCTAATAATTTGATCGACATTGTTGGATTTATACATCTTACGAAGAAAAGGTGAAGCATAATCGCCAAATTAGGTTCAAGTGTAAGGCAGTAAATAATTGTCAAACTTAAGTTAACACTGAAAAATTCATCTACGGACGGGAGGAGAACTGTTAGTATTGTATTCGAAATTCCGTCACACTCCCAAGGGCTCTTTTAAAGTATTCTATTACATGTAATCGTCAAATCATCAAGTGATCAGCAAAAGTTTGAATACCGCTGTCAGCTGTGCCAGCCTGTATTCAACACAGCGAGAATAGCTTTCTCGGATATACACTTCAATAGAACGCGGTATAGTTTCTTTTTGAATGGACTTCTACTATCTAGCTACTTTCAGGAGATTAAGATAGCCACGCGCTCAACATTTCACGTTACAAAAGGACCTCCATCATCTTTATCCCCATCCCGACAATAGAAAGCGTCGCCGAGGCAACCACATCCTGTGTACCACTGATGTCTTTTTCGTCCCGTCTCTTTTTACTGGGAATGTAGTAGCATCAGACCATTAAGCCTTTATAGATCCGAGCATGCATCATAAGATTGCTTGCTCCAGTCGATTTGAGCAACATCATTAACCGTCTTTAAGAAGACAATAGCCTTTCAAACACAAAGTTCAAAATTGATACGCCCCTCTAACCTGACGTAACTATTATTCTCATATTCTATTGACACTACGATGTCCACCAATTACAAGAAAAGGGAAGTTTGTCTCTTGCATGGGCACGTGGTGCAATTAAAAGCATAAGGTATTCAATCGTATTTGGAAACTTGCCCCGACAGTTGGGAGAATGCACGTATCTGAAAGTAAAAAAGTAATAAGTTGAATGAAACAAACCCTAGTCGAGATAAACTATCCAAAAGAGATAATCATGCACGATTTAATGTCTAAAATGACAGACGCCCTTTTCATGTATAATAGAATATTGAAAGTTAACGTTAAAGACGGAAATCGCAAAATTATGATAATCAAAGAGTACATGTAAGTCCGTAATTATCGAACGTGATGTAATAATCAATAAAACAGTATATCATATTAGACTCGGTAACTAGCATATCAACCATAAGTTGGTTTTCATTGCATACTATTCCGCTGCTATCAAAAAGAAACTAATCCAAACATGTAATAAGGATATCCTCAGTATTCCAGTTTCGTCTAATCAAACATGTTCTACATGTTAACAAACTGCACGCATTTTTTTTTTTTTCTGATGGGCAGAAAAGCATATTTACGGTGTTAAAGCATGAAATCTTACACCAGCATTCATTTTACACCGGGACCAAAAAAAATCATCATCACCATCACTCAGATCATTTTGTCCTTGTCCTATCAACATTTAGAAACTCCACCACCATAATCGCTCGAGATAAAAAATAAATTCCACGAAGTATCAACAATCTTCACAACACAAACATAATCACACAACACATCGAAGCGTCTGGTATTAATCTGCAATAATGCAGTAAAAAAGAAGAGAAATCGCCGTTAAAGGGAAGGTAAACCCAAAGAGCAATGTGGATTGAGTGAAAGCAGCAACATTAGTAGAACACATCAGTGAAAGTTTGAGGAGAATCGGACAATCGATGCAAAAGTTATGAATTTTTAAAGTTTTGGTAATGGAACCGCTGGATGAGGAGACTACTAGAGGATATGACGTATGAGTGGACAACAATACAAAGAAAATATAAAGGAAATTCAACAAAAATTCACTTTTCTAGAATTATGAAAGAGCAATGGACCAACCGCTTTCAGAAAGCAGGGGGAATAATTGCTACCCTTAGCATATGTCAATATCAAGTTGATGGAATTTGTAATTTTCATAAAAAATTGATTTTTGTAGAATTTTCTTTATATTTTCTTGGTATTGTTGTCCACTCATACGTCATAACCTCTAGTAGTCTCCTCATCCAGCGGTTCCAACACCAAAACTTTAAAAATTCATAACTTTTGCATCGATTGTCCGATTTTCCTCAAACTTTCACTGATGCGTTCTACTAATGTTGCTGCTTTCACTCAATCCACATTGCTCTTGGGGTTTATCTTCCCTTTAAGAAAATGCATGTACTGTGCGAGACAAATAAACGAATAAAGTGTGATTAAACGGAAGATATCGTAACTCAACAAGAGGTGAGAAACGACAGTACATTGTAATAACATTATAACGCTATTAGTAGCAGCCAAGTTTTCTTACAACTCGTCTACTACTCGTTATCTACCATTGTAGAGACCAACTCTTCGCGCTCGGCCGGGAAAGACAATTTCGTGTTTTGTTGTCGTTGCTGTTTGTTTGGTCCCGAAACCGAGACATCATATACTGAAAACATTATTTTTATGTGGTTTTTTTTTTGTGTAGTTGAACAAACAGTGAGAACAGGTAACAGAGATTGACAAAAGCCGGATGGACAGCTGAAACAAGTTCTGCAGTCGAATTTGCGTTTGAAAGCTACAGAAAATGTCTCTCCTCCCGCTCTAAAGCCGTACTTGTCCGTGTAGACGTCCAGTTGGGATCGTGTTCACATCGTCATTGAGATGAAAATCGATATTTTGCATGCCGGAACACCACGGACGACGAGCCGTGGTCATCCATGTAGCAATCCGTGAAAGTGTAAAAGGGGCTTAAGCAAGCTCTTTTTTTTTTTCAGCGGACATGCCGGATCAAAGATGATGTCGGATGACTTCACGAAGTCAACACGGTCATCCCGGAAATAGTACGGATGATCCCGGACCAACGATCCGTGGTCATCCGTAATGCAATCCGTGAAAGTGTAAAAGGGGCTCTAGGCGAAACATAATGGCAAGTGAAAACATTTGCATAATTTTCTTTTGGTGCTAGTTTCTGGTTGCGGAAAGAGGGCGAGAAAAAAAATCCGCCTTTACAGTAAAGTTAAACGGCGAACGCAGATGACATTCTATGGTATGTTGACAACATGAAATCAAATCTTTTGTCTTTGTTTTGTTTCTTTTTTAAGAATAACAAACAATAAGAACAGTAAACACGGATCAACAAAAGCGGGATGGACAGCTAAAACAAGTTCTTCAGTCGAATTCCCGTTTGAAAGCTGGACGGAATCTCTCCTCCCGCTCTAAAAATTTACAGGACGACATAAATTTTAACAATTATATTGCAACCGTGACGAAGGCCGACGACCAGTTGAAGTAAATGCCGCAACAAAGTAAAAAGGTAAATCCGGTGTTAAAATACACAGATTTGATTCAATGATGTGTTAAAGAACACAGAAATCAATGTATTCTATGCAGCTACATAAATGACAGAAGTTAACGGAGTTTAACAAAGAAAGACAACCAACTGAAATAATCAGTGGTAGTCTAGTTCCCGTTTGGAAGTCGGACAAAATCTCTCCACCTGAAGCGTAACAATTATATCGATAACAGTCAAGTTTCCTTACAATTCTTCGCACTCGGCCCGAAACCAAGACATCATCTCCTGAAACATAATACAAGTGAAAACATTCGCATAATTATCTGTTTGCGCTAGTTTCTGTGTGGCGCAATGTAGGTGGAAAAAAAATCCGCCTTTACAGAAAAGTTAAAAGGCGAATGCAGCTGGCATTTTTATGGTATGTTGACAACATGAAATCGATACCCCTTTTCTAGCATAACAAACCATGAGAACAGTCAGCAAGGATGGACAGCTAAAACAAGTTCTGCGGTCGAATTCCCGTTTGAACGTTGGACAGAATCTCTCCGCCCGCTCTAAAATTTTACAAGACGACATAAATGTACAGTCTGTAACAATTAATACAACCACGCGAAGGCCGACGACCAATTGAAGTAAATGCCGCAACATAATAAATAGGTAAACACGTTGTTAAAATACAAATATTTGATTCAATGTTGTGTCAAGTAACAAAAAAAAATCAATGTATTCTACAGCAAAAAATATGACAGAAGTTGTCGGAGTTTGACAACGAACGGCGACTATGAAATAAGTTTTGCAACGATGGTCAAGTTTTCGTTTGTACACCGGACAAAATCTCTCCGCCGTGTTTGCTACGCGTAAAGACAAGATAATACAAATTCAATGTCTACCGACTGCGGTCAAGGCTCCTTTCACATCGCCATAACTTATATAATTTGCACAAAAGACGGAAAGTCGGCCTGTTATTCACAATTATCTATAGCAGCGAGAATACATTTTTTTTTTCTCGTGAAAACACAAAACTTCCCATCCATTATCGTACTCGGCATTGCGAATCACATCACCCAGCGGATTAGCTGCAGCAACGCGTTTTGGACGTTGCTCGACGATGGAACAGAGACTGAATTTCGGTGGTACAGTAATGGTAATTCGTCGGGACGATATGCGACGTTTTAGATCACACGGATAATAGGCTTTATGCTGTGACAAGTAAAGATTAACAAAACATAAACTTGAACAAAAGCGGCGTTGAAACGAAGCCATATAGTCAGGACATTTCCCGACGGTTGAACAATGATTCGTCGGGAACGATATGCGACGTTTTTAACAAAAGAAACGCAAGGCACAATAGAAGCCGAACTTTGAAAATAGCTAGTAAGTCGGGACGAAGAGCGACGATTAGTGAAAGGGAATCCTTTCTCTATCGTCGCTTATCGTCGGGACGAATAAACAAAGGTATGAAAAGAAAGTACGTGTATTCATATGCACGGTTGCTTATTCATATGCACGTGACGCCTGTTCACATGCAAATCATCAAACACGCACAATGCGACATCGTCGCGACGAAGATATCTCTCTATCAGGTTTTTCTGTTGTGCCTAACAGGCATGTATTTAAGCGAACTGTGTTATACAGGGATGCATACAGGCATACACACAGGTTATCATCGGGGATATCTCATTCAGGTTCATTTGATGCTTTGTTAGGCAGGTCATACTCTTGGTGTTTTGTATGTTGACAGGCAAGTTTTCAGAAACATAATTAGGGTATATGACATTTGTTGATATCTTGGCATTTCAATAGATGCTGACACAGCGTCTACAGGTAGATGCAAGTCACATATCATGGAATATGATGTTTTGGTTTTAGGTTGTAATATGATTACAACATTTGGATTATATGCATTTGCTTGTGAAAGAGATGACGTGTTGTATAATCGTTATACACAGGTTAATCATTTGATAATGACAGTGGAAAAAAATTGACTTATGTTGCATGTGTGTTCTAACGAGGAAACCACATGATTTTGGTACAAGTGTATTGTTTGTACTGTATGCATGACATGATTGCATAAAGGTTAAGGTGTTGAGAAAGTTAACATTGCAGTATTCAGTGTTGCACAACTACATGCAATTCCAGTATGCTGTAACTCACAAGCAGCAGTAACTCACGAGAGTGTAAGATTGGTACATGTTGAATGATACTAAAGTCGTACATGTTTTATTACAGGTTGCGATGATGATATAGCCATAGCATACTTTGTTTATGTGTTCTTATAATGATGCAACCATGGTAAATTCATGGAGTTATAAGAGTAAATTGGAAGAGGTATGTGTCTGTTCCAAAATATTGTGCCAACGTAGATAGAGTCCATTTGTGTTAAAATGGTAAATGCACTCTTTTAGGGGGAAGTGTTATGGATACATGTGCTTTGTATTATCATTTCTGGGCACTTTATTGTTCCGCGGAGGAATATGTAAGTAAAGGAGTTCGACAAGATGACCGAGATCGACCAAACACCTTGTTTGAGAGTCTGGGTATTTTTGGTGGTTATGATGGTTCGTTAGGCCAAAGTTAACCTCCCGTAACAATATTCCTCACGAATATAGCTGCACTATCAGCATGATCTGCTTTAAAGGCAGATCTGCTTTAAAGGCAAGCCACAAGTGTTTTGGTAAAAGGACGCAAGGAATAATGTTGCTTTTACGTTTAGATGAAGTAGTTTGACTATGAAAGTTGTTACTATGAATAAATTCCCTCAGAGCGTTTGTATAAGTTTATAATTGGATGAATCCTGCGAGTTATGTTGGCCAGGGAGTGACTGTTTTCGTAATGTATACATTTCTCACCTGCACTTTTCCATGGAAATGAGATAATAAAGTTACTTTAATGTGTTCTATAGTGAGATATGGGAGGAGTTCCTTGCAGTTGAGCTATAAGGCTGTCATGATCCTTGAGGAGAAATCTCATAGCAGGGTATATATGTTTCGTTGAATCTTAAAATATCTTATGGAATTCGTCAGTGAAATCCGTCTGTATTTGACTCGATCTATATAAAAAAAGCAATAACAAAAACACGAACCTCTCCGTTATCCTACCCGCAGGCGCAATCCAATGAATTTCACTTGATGACCATGACATTTTTTTTATTCCTATCTACAATCAGGCTTTCAAAGACAGAAATCCATTTTGGCACGATCGACTCTTTGAATCTGGTACCTACATTTGATATTTTGTAATGATGATAATATTATTATTATCATTTATTATTTATTTATTATTATTTTTTTTAGGGGGGGTCTGGATTTTAATATCTTTGCTAGAGTTGCTTTACCAAAAATATGACTTCTGTGACACGGGATCCCTTAAATCTATTGGAATATTGATCAAAAGTCATGTATATGAAGATCACATATTTTAGCGGATGTAGTGGGATTGACCCTTTTACGGATGTCATTCTGTTATTCTCGGAGGAATCGATCTAAAATAAAGTCTTTAATCTGCAATAAGCCTATAATGTCCAATGAAACATTTTTTTTTCATCGTATTATAAAATCGTGGTATATACAGCTCCCCTATTTGGATGGAGGCTTCGTTTCATGAAACGACTTCTCTCTCGTAAGTCAAACAGACTTTACTTCTCTTCTATACATAATGTGAGATAGCTACATAATAAGAGAGTCTTTGGAATTTCCTTGATTTTATGTAAAGATTTTTATATGATGACTTCATGAAATCTTGGAATGGGCAGCTTGTCTCTCATCATGCATAAAGAAAGCACGTAAGCCTACATAATGCAGTATGATGAGCTGGCGATCGAAGTACAAGTTAGTGGGCTCAACTTCAGAACAAAATCCCCTATTTTGGTGGACAATGCTGGAGTGTAGTGAAGGTGGGCAGCACTACCACAAACTACCAGCGGGAGTGCGATCAGCTGGTATTCTCATTAACTAGTAAAACTGTCTGATTGACTGCGAGTCATGAATATTCATGATCACTCTAGCGTGAACTCTTGACCCTGTTTTTTTCTCGGCGTATCGCAATCCTCGGGTGTCACTTCCTCATACGGCTTGTCGCGTACACTGAATCAACCCTACGAGTAAAAAGAGTCCAGAAGCTAGACTACAGCGGTATTGGAGGAAGGGGGAGGGGGCTCCTTTTAAGAAATTAAGATCTGATCACCACAAAGATGTTATTTGCCATGTTTGGTGAAAATTCGTCTTAGATTTTTCGTGAGGATGCTGAAAAATAACAAAATAAATAGAAAAAAAACTCTCCTCTCCCTCACCCCTCCTCTTCTCGATTCCCCCTGGATCCGCCGTAATCAATCATGAAATTCCAGTCATTAAAGTCCTCAAAGCATTAACTTTGCTCGTTTTTGGTGGGACTTTAAAAATAGAAAATTGAAAATGTCCAGACTTTAGGGAATCTGAGGCTTCAACTCCCTCCCTCCCCTCCTTCGCCGGGGGGGGGGGGGGTGCTTATTTAAACAAATTTTTAAGATAATCACCATAAAGATATCATCTCTCAAGTTTGGTGAAAATCTGTATTGCAGTTTACAATAAAATGATAATGGTGAAGGTTCATGAGCTGTTTTGTTAGATATCGATATTATCTATATACCATTGGCACGTAATACCGTTGAGGAACATGTATTTTACAATTCCCGGCAAAATTGAACGTTTTTACATTTCCCGTCTAGACGTTTTTACAAATGTTGTTGATGCAATTTTCGAGACTTTTACATTTCCCTGCGCAACGTTGTTTCAAATCCCAGCGTTTTCACAAATCCTTTCTCCACATCCTGACCCATTGTTTGGACTACACGGTCACCCGTCGCCCGTGACCATAACTACCCACATTACATCCTGCGACGCCCCCTTCCAACGGTACCCATCTCATTTTTTTTTTTATTTCCTGTCCTATTACTATTACTTTCTACTTCAATGCATGTGATCACTCTCGCTGAAATGAAAACATTGCACAATGTATTCCTTTTACACTCATCAATTGTTCTTCCATTTCATTTCGAAGAGGTCTAAAGGATGATTATACTTATAGCAATATGATCCATATTTTATTTTCTCACTGATGAACACTTCACTATTAAAAGAAGTGTAAGCAAGATATTCAGAGGGGTGAAAGTTTAGGTGAGATTTTCTTCATTTACACTAACTCAAATGGGTTGAAACCCGTCGACTCATTTGGGGAGTCCCTCGTTGCAAACACCAGGAAACGGATGCCCTTATCCCAATCCTCGGGATAATCCTCACAGAATGCCCTAATCATTGTCTTTAGGGTCTGGTGGTAGCGCTCCAACGCACCTTGGGATTGGGGATGATAAGCTGACGACTTCAGCTGTTTCACACCCAAACGATACATCACCTCTTGAAATATGCCTGACATGAAATTTGACCCTTGGTCAGACTGCACTTCCTTGGGCAACCCATACCTAATGAAAAACTGCACTAGGGCATCTACCACAGTCTTGGCAGTGATATTTCGCAATAGGATAGCCTCTGGAAACCGTGTAGACATATCCATGATTGTCAAGAGGTACTTATGGTCCGACCTATTCCTAGGCAAAGGTCCAACACAGTCAACTAGAACCCGACTGAATGGTTCTTCAAACGCAGGTGTCGGAATCAATGGCGCCGGCTTCACTGAATGCTGTGGTTTACCAGCCACCTGACATGTGTGACAAGTCTTGCAAAACTCGGCCACATCCACATTCAACCCTGGCCAATAAAAATGTCTCATGATCCGATCCTTTGTCTTTCTGACGCCTAAATGGCCGCCAACAGGTAACTCGTGAGCAATCCTCAAGATCTCACCGCGGTAACTGGGAGGGACAACAACTTGACGAACCACCGTCCAATCCTCATCAGCTGGCCTATGGGGAGGTCTCCACTTCCTCATCAAAATGCCATCTTTGACATAATAGCACTCAGGGACCTTTTCAGCCTCAGCCTCAGAACACGCCGTCTGAGACAAGCCTTTCAACTCAAAGTCTGCCTGCTGTGCTTCAACCAAGGAAGACTTGCTAAACAGCTCATCACTGTTAGCCTCGGAGCCTAATACAGAAACCCCATCATTAAAATCCTACAAAAAGGTTTCTGCCAACCAAACACAGGAATTCTCCTCCACATCAACAGGATCCGCATCATCTTGAACAGCTCTACGAGCCTGAGACCTAGTCACAACACAATCTGGGAAAATCCCAGGAAACTCCTCCTGCAACTGCTCAGTTTCAGCAACCACCACTGGTTTATCCGAAACAACTGGAGACGCAACCACCTTGTCCCCAGCCAAGTCATTCCCCAACAGGAAGTCAATGCTTACCATGGGCAACTCAGGAACGACTACTCCGACAGTGACATGACCAGAAACTAGGTCACACTTCAAATCCACTCTATACAGTGGAACTGACAAATAACTGCCATCAACAGTCTGAATCAAGACTGCATTCACTGCACTATCTGGTGGAAAAGTCATACCACCATCCACCATCAACGACTGAGAGGCCCCCGTATCCCGCATTATGACTACTCGTTTACCTGCCTCACCAGAAGTACATGGGGTCACCTCACCATCAAACAAAAAGCTACTACAGCTCTCATCCACCTGCTTAATCCTATCTTTGAATTTGGGGGATCGACTTTCAATGGCCTGTGTTTTACTGAACGGGACACTGTTTTCGGGTAGGACACTTTTTGACATGACAAATCCCATGTCCTTCTTTGTTTTGTTTTGCAACTTCCAACACTGTGACTTTATGTGCCCTGTCTTGTTAAAATGAAAACATTTGATGACATTTGCACTTGTACTGGACCCTTTGTCAGAGTGAGGTTTTGGTGCCGATGAAGTTTCAGAACTCGTGCCTTTTTCAGGACCAGCATTCTTTGGATTGCTCGACTGATTTTTGTCTCTCTTATTTCCAGAGAAATTCCTGAAAGGTGGTCTGTTGTCATTAGGGATTTTTCGATTTGCACGTTGAGCCAGGCGGCGATTTTTTTTTCCGTAACCCTAACGCGTCGAAATTGCCAATTGTGTCACTTGAGCAGAGACTATCAATGTACTGGCTGGTTTTGTACGCATGCGCTTGGACTTGTTATGCATACTGTACTGCTATACAGTATGCACACATACACCAGTGGCATGGTCGTCTGCTAACACAGAATCAGATTCGAATGTGAATGGCACGCCCTTCAAACATAACAACGGGTTTTTGTGTAGGTGCGTGTGTGTGTGTGTGTGTGTGTGTGTGTGTGCTTAAAAAAGAAGGTGATTCAGCAGCACAAGTGTGTGCGTAAGGCAGATATGGATTGGCTTGAAGTTACTGTAGTAATCAGTAAGCCTTTTCTGAGATTCATGCAGAATTCTATGTCAAGTAATACGCTACGCATGGTATCATTTGTATATATACAGTATAGGCCTATATTGTACTGTGTGTTAAGAAAAATATGATTTAGAAGCACAAGAGATAAGAATTCAGCTGCTTATTTTTGTTCAAATTTCATTGTAAACATGGGCCTAATGTCGATGAAGTTTTAATAAAGAATATCATTCAAAAAAGTTTTGTGTGTGTGTATTAGTCTGTTGGCACTGCAAGTATACACTCAACAGTAACACGTTCCCATTAATCGAAGTTCCAGAGGAAAATGAAAAGTGAGGACACAAATCGTACATGGTAAATTGGAGCTTTATTCGAAGATGTTTCACATGAGCAAGCCGTTTAGCAAATACAATTTGTATATCATTAAAAAAAAAAAAAAACTCAGCACTCGGCATATCGTGTACAACATAAGCAGGGAGGTGAGACTAAAATTCTCTCACTTCCATGGGACACGGGAGGGTGCCTTTTTCAATCAAAGTTACAAATCACTGGTCACTTTCAGTGACAGCGATCACTTGTGTTCAGATTATTTATGGGCTGCCTTACGCGGCAGCCTCAAAAAGACAAGTGAGCGTCAGGTGGTGTCCGTTGACAAGCCACGAATGATTGAAGTGCTGCTTGATACAATTACAAAGGCCGTAAGGTAAAAGAAATTTCATTTCAATTCAATTCAATTTGTTTTGTTAGCATGCATACAAGTTACATCGATACATACATATACAGAGCACACGTTTAACATGGGTACATAGACATGATAAACACACAAGAGATATACAGCAATACAATGTCAATGTCATTGTCAGAAATACATAACATTAAAGAAATATTAATCTGTATAAATCAACGTTGTGTTTGGTGTGGTGTGCATTAACATACACAAGTGTGTAAATATATATCAGATTTATAATAACTATATAAAACTTTTAAACAATATAAATTAATACATCTTTACGTCTAGATAAGTGATTGTATATGTGACCCTGCACCTCAAAACAAACAAAAAGTCGCCAGACATGAATTTTTAGTTAAGACCATATTCTGAAAGAGCAGACTTTAAGCTTTAAAATGATGTATAACTCAAATCAAATGGACTCTCCCAACCTATCTAAATGTTGGAAAGAAAGCACAAACTCAGGAAAAGTGTGAACTGAGAAAAGAGGCTCTGAAGTACAGTGTGTATTCAAGCGCTTAATCTTTACCAAACCGTGCTGGCTGTGCGACGAATGGGACAAAAAACAGGTAGTAAACCACCAGAGTAACAACAATGAAGGGATTATCAGATTAACTGATTAAACTGAAATTAGGCATGCCTCATTAACACATTCTGTCAATAATTAATGCCAACTTTCAAAGCAGTAGCACTATCCTTTCAAAAGTTATTAGAGTTGAAAGTGAAGAGTGTGGACAAGGTTTTTCAGAAATGAAAAAGGGATTCTAGAGACACACCTAATCACACTATTCTACCAAAAATGTTCGAGATAAACTGCTAAAAAACACACTTTTCTACCCGTTTTATGATACCAAATTTTAGCATAATGTAAAAGAAGACCCGCTCTTTCAGAAAACATGGAAAAGTCAAGTTCGGCTAGGTTGACCCATTTCACTTTATTTTCAGTCCTCACGCAAAATCAGTGTGTGCGACTTTATGTTCGTTTTGAGGTGCACGGTCACATATATAAAAATCTCGAAGGCTATTTACGTGCGTGTGTGTGCGTGTATGTGTATACGTGTGTGAACGTACAAAAATGTAAGTCTATGTTTTTTGACAAAACCGTATAAATTACATCCATACGATTGTTCTTTTGTTTTTGTTTTACAACAGCTAAGATACTGTATAATATAGTAATTTGCTAGTCAACTGTTAGGATGGCGTTAACAGCTGTCTGTGAAGGATTAGTGTATAGGATCGCATTTGTATAACATCAAAAATCTACGGTTTAAAGATGTAAAAAGCAGTGAGAGTATTCAGTGAAACATTGTGCCAACATCCATGTGACGTTTACATGAATAGTTAGTCCAGCGTGGCATGACATAACTATGTGCATGTATAAGGTTGAGCCAACATTGGTTCGAAACCAAGATGTTGACTCCACTGGGAATTAATCACCTACACAGTGTTCAAAAATTCATTTTGCCCCCCTCCCCCGCAGAAAATTTTTTATTTTGATGTGCTCGTCACTTAATTTATGAAGAGTATTTTGATAATTTTCTTCTTCGTATGCATTTGTAAAGATATCATTGAGAAATGTATTTGAAATGCATTTTCCATGATGTTTTGATGAAGTAATAGAACTGATGTCACAGAGGTTATTTGTAAATATTTGGAGTGATTACTATAGAGGGTGAATTTAAAATGGAATACAAACATGTATTTTAAAGGTCCTGCTTACCGTTGAGAACAGTGATTTAGAAAATGTTAAAGATATCATTTTGATGCATATTATATGTAGGTCATTTCGTTGTATCACAAAACATCCCACCATATAAAACGTTTTCAATAAGCATAAAATATAAGGAGATATCACTATTTTTCTCACTAAACCATAACTGTATACACGGTTTAATCTGAAAATATTTTTATTATAACTTGCACACATTTTGTATATCTAAAAACACAAAACATCGATGATAATGGTTCAAATATTTACATTGGTTGTTTCTATCCCTAAATTTTGCATACGCACTTTCTTTTCTATTCCCTTGTATAGGAAGTCGCTGGAAACGTCATAGATTGCCTGATTTTCTTGATCGATTATTATTTGTTGAAAATTAGAATGATTCCTTTATTAAGAAAGTTTCCCTCAAACTTTAACCAATAATATTTCCTTATATGTCAAGTTTTCTTTTAAAGAAGTTATCTTTAGTTTGGACTTCCCCTTACTTTAGGTTTCAAACACAGACCTATAGATTTATATATTTCAACGTTTGACGTTGTATCTCAGATCAGCAAAAGTTGTCGATTCCTACAGCCTGGATGCATTAGGATGCGTGCAGAAAATGCACAGAAATTGGTTAGGAAAACATATAGCACTAATACTAAAGTAGTCATATGAGCGGTTGAATTAGTAGAAAGTGATTGAACAAACTTTATGAACATCCCAGCTAGCAGACGGAGGTCAAAAAGACGTCTCAATTTGGTCGCAACTACATAGTCAAGGCGCTAATTCCTGTACGGGCCTTAATTAAGGAGTTCGTTCAACCCACCCCGCAGAAAAGGTTTGACCACACAGAGTGGTAGATGGGACCTCCAGGAACACCACAGGTAGTATGTGAGTCGAAATTGTGGTATCAATATTTTTGCAATGTTGGGGTAGTGAATAGGACGTACATAGCAAATTCTCTTGCAAATTGTTCATTATATCTGACAAATTTGAGTATCCTGGCCTCTCAAGACGACCGCATTGCTATCATGAGCCAGTCAATCAGGAAGCCGCTAGCGAGGAAAGCAAAGAAAGACGACTCTGGACCAGAGAAGGCAGGAAACACCGCCGCTGCTCTGCAACCCAAATCGCCTAGGTCACCATCTTCTACAGACCACGGGGCCTCGGCCTCAGCTTCACCCGAGGCTCTCCGCCAAGGTGCTCGCCGGAAAACTGCTAAGGCTCCAGCAGCCCCATCGACATCAGCAGCCCAGTTGGATACATCGGAACTCCAATTCATCAATGAGGATGACGTAACCACACCTGCTGGCATTGCCCGGTACTTCAAAGCCGCGACAACTAACTTTGAAAAGATGATACAAAGAGCCGTGTCTTCTTTGATCGACAACATCAAGCAGGTGGGATTCCAGCTGGGATCGGCCACTGACTATGAGAGCCGGCGAGTCACTGAGGTGGAGGCGAAGTACTCTCAACTGGAGAAGAGAATGCAGGCAATGGAGAAGGAGGTCAGCGCTCTGAGGTCAGAAGTTGCCAAGCAACAACCGGAGATCAACAAGAGCGAACGCTTCTCGCGGAGAAACAACATCCGGGTCATCGGGATACCAGAATCCGCCAATGGTGAGGAGGATTGCGTCGCCTTGGTTGAGAAAATAGTCCGGGAGAAATTCGCTATGAACGTCAGGGTCGAAAGAGCGCATCGCGACGGGAAGCCCGCGAAAGACCGTCCACGACACATCCTGTTCAAAACGCTGTCTTATCGCCAGAAAATCGAAATCATGAAGGCTCAGCGTGAGAAACTAGCGAACGAGCGCTACTACATGACGGATGACCTAACAGCCGATGACCTCAAAGAGAAGCGCAAGTGGTCTGCAACCGTACAGCAGCTGTACGACTCCGGGGTCAGGCTACGCTTCTACGCAGGTAGATGGAGAAGCAGAGGAGGAGCGCCATACGAGTTCAACTCTTAGATGGTATTGTGATCAGCCTATATCCAACACATACCCTAACAATTGTATCAATTATGTTATACTCCCTGTCTCTTACATTATTTAAACTCAGATCGTATTATGCGAATGCACTGATATATTGAGAATTTGCTATTTTTCCTTTAAATTCTTTGCCTATCATTGTCAAAACTCCCTATAATAATTATATACATGTACTACTCCATCAGTATACTGATGATTTGTCTCATGTACTAAAACTGTCTTTTATATTTTTGCCATTAACACTTCAGAATATATCTTTACAATGATACCTGACTTAGATAGTAATGTACAACCACTCATAAATTGTAAGTATAGGTTTTCCCGGTCAATTTCATACTTATGTCACTCAAATTCATTAATGTGCATTCAAATTCACGCAGCGCAAGCACGCCAAAATATTCAGGCATTCAAATTCAGAATCCGAGCGATCAATTTCATTTATGAGTGTTCTATTTCGTTTTCGTGAAATCAAATTCACGATTGGGCATTCAATTTCAAAATGCGAGCACCGACTTTCCTACTCGCGCATTCAAATTCATGCGATAGTCACGTGATAGTCCCAATGAGCTTGTTTGGAGCGTTCAACTTCATTTTTACGCGATCAAGTTCCTACTTCGTGCAATCAATTTAACGAGGAAAATGGAGTAGACTTTTAAGAAAGAAAAAAGGGCCAACACAACCAATGAATGCTTGCATAGAGTGTAATTAGGATTTTTTACATGTTCTACATTGTTCTCTGTTCATGTATTCTTTGTTTTTTTATCTCAATAAATTTCAAATTGCAATGTCCAATCAGCAGTGCATGAAAACAACACAACGACTAGTAATCATATTCCTTGATGATCTTGCATGCTGACAACGCCCAAACACCAACCACATAATGACAATTCATCAATTTAAGACAAACTGACACACAATGATCTCACATAGTCCCGCAAAAAGTACATCAATGAGACAGCAATACACAACAAACAACACGTTTAAAATGTTCATGTATCAGTTGCAATATAGTCGAAATTGTGCTTTTTTCCTCGAAAGTGTTAACCAACCCTCCGTATTATGCTCGTCTGTAGGCCTATACAGTGCCTAATTTTTGTTTGTTTGTTTCATTTTCTATCAAAGAAGATGGCTGGATAACCCATATTCAGCTGCAAAAGCTGGTCTTCCATATGGGGTCCAGTTAGATGTTCTGCTCTTTGCGATGAATAAATGATGTGGGATTTTTTACGTGTATCAGTTGTGACTCTCTTACACGTATGGGACCTCCATTTTATGTCCAATCCGAGGGACATGTGCCTGTATATTCCTTTTTGCTAAGCGCGAGTTCAAAATTGTCAATTAACAGGTGGACCTCTACTGCAAAATAAGTAATCATCATAAATCCCAATATATTCAAAGAAAAATGAGAAACACATGCATACACGGCCCCAAACTAACTAAATTCAGGACTTCTTTTAAATTGAATGCAGTTATTTGGAACATGGTTGCCTATTCACGAATTTGAATGACCGACGAGATTCCGTCGCCAGCTTGACATGAATTTGAATGCTCATTGATGAAATGCGTGCTCCTCTCTTAAATTTGAATGCTCCAACAGTGAATTTGAATGTTCCGATAGTGAATTTGAATGCTCCGATAGTGAATTTGAATGCTCGGATAGTGAATTCGAATGACCGGATTTTGAATTTGATTGCTGATTCAGTGCTGCGAGCGTGGAATGCGTGAAATCGAATGCTCGGAATAGGAACTTGAATGACAAAAGTATGAAATTGACCGGGAAAACCTATATTATTTGCCGGATGTATTCAATCGTACTTTTGTAAATGTTCCTGATAAATTTGGTTTACTGCATTGTAATGCCCGGAGTTTAAGTAAGAACTTTAATAATGTCACTGATCTGTTGACAAATATGTCTTTTTCTTTCTCAGTAGTTGGAATCACTGAAACTTGGTTAAACACCAGATCCCCAGACATATATAATATTCCTAATTATCGTTTTGTTCGCAGTGACAGACAGGACGGTAGTGGTGGTGGTGGTGTTGCTTTTTATATATGTAAGTCTCTGTCCTATGAGGTGAGAAATGACCTTTCATTTGTTCATAATTCCGCAGAATTATTATGTATAGAAATAGACATGGTCAACAGTAAAATTTAATTGTATGTAATATATATCGCCCCCTAATAATTGTATTGACAGTTTTTTAGAAGATTTTGATGATATATTTGTTACAAGTCATTTCTCCCCTGATTTTCCTATTGCTATTGTTACGCCCTACCCAAGAATCTGGGCTGCTACCGACAGACAAAAGGGAGTTATGAACACCTGGACAGAACATTCCTGTGTATAGAAATCTGGCCTAGCAACAATACATTGCTGAAATCATACAGTGTCTGGCTGCCAGTGTGGAGCAGCACTGTGCTGGGGAAGCTACAGGTGTTTGAACAGAACAATGCTAGTTGATTTAATACATAGGGGCAATACAACCACATGTCATACTGGCTTCATAGAAGTAACCTCAGTGGCTATGCAGCAGTTGCAAGGGCAGCAGTTAGACTGCAAGGTCTGCTGGAAAAAGGCTTGAGCAGACAATATGAAGTCGGATACCGGCAGTTTTTAGTCACCAAACTGTAAGTTAATAGTTTTATTACGATATCCTCTTTTTTCCAAATATCAGTTATTATTTGAAGTTGTATGCTACAAAGGAAAAGTGGTTTTGGTAAACCGACCACGTGTTATATTATGTGCACAGCTTTTTGTAGTCTCTGGTATAGAGCAAGCTAGTTGAAAGCAGGTTGAATTATATACCGTCTGTAATAATATGTTGATGAAAGTTATTGTCTGTGATAATGTGTAATGCAGAGAAGTTATCCCCCCCCCCCTGTTTAATAACACCGTTGCTTGTGTAAGAGGATAATAGATTATACATGGTGGTTACTGGCGTAATGATTACTTTCAAGCAGAGTGCTGAAGTGCTGATGTTGATATTTGATATACGGAAAGGAGCATTGTGAAGCAAGATAGATGCCCAACCGAAGTCAAAATGGTTGTGTTCATACCATGTAGACTATAGACATGAGAAAATGTTTAACTCTTTTCTGTAGGCACCGAAGTGATAGCTGCGGTGTTAAATCCGTGTGGATAGGTGTTTACTGGTATAAAATGGTAAGAGAGTAAGTAGTTGTTATGTTGTGGCAATTTCGTTACTGTACTCTGTAGATGGCGTTAACTTGGGTCATTCGGGTGTACGTAGACAACCCGTGCACGCCGTGCAAAGATAACCCCAGCTCGTGACAATGTGTTCGGGCCACTTCGACAAGGAAGGAACCCGCCGTGTACTACACGTCCAGTTGGAAACCGTCCCTTCGACGAGGTCTTGCACTCCGTCTTCGCAGCGAACTGTTTCGCGTTCGACTTCGACGATCACGGAGACAACTTCAGCATGACAATACCAGGTTTTGTTTATCCCGAAAGAAACACTTTGGACTGTTAATATTCAAACCCCTAATTGTAAACTGTGCTCACATGTAGTATAAACTGACGAGTTATCGCAAGTGTTGAGTTTAATCAAAGAAGCTTATGCAAACCCATATCAGTAACCAGAGTAAAGTTTAGGCAATATTCATGGCCATATTGCGAAGCATTTGTTAAGTTTTCTCTATGCTATGAATAGCTAGGAGATTGATATGAAGCCGGCGTTCAAGCATTACGTCGCTAGAGTGAGGTTTGAGGTGTCATGATAAGCATTGACTGAACTGTGTGCATGGGCGTATGTGACGTGTCTGTGTGCTGTTTTGTTTGTTGTACCACCACCTTATTTGTATCTAGATTGAAAGACCGGAAATAAAGCTTATAATTTCCGGAATTATGGTGTTTTGTGCTTACTTTGTCTGAGTTCTGTATTCAAGGAGTCACACTGGACCAACAAGCAATCACACGCTTTCACCGGCTGTGACAATATTACATAATCTGAATAGAGAAAGTAAAATTGTATGTTTAATTAATGGGAGATTTCAATATAGACCTGCAACAGGATAACAACAGTGTCAATCAATTCAAAAGTGTAGTTTACTCGAACGCCTGTTTCCCCGTCATCGACAAACCTACAAGAATTGTAGGCAATTCGTCTACCCTTATAGACAATATATTTATCATTGTACACAATTGTCATATTCATTCAGGTCTTGTATATTCTGAAATCTCAGATCATATCCCTGTTTTTGGAATGATTGATTCCCCTCCTCCTCGAAGAAATGGACAATCATTTTATGCTCGTAAATTCACCACTGAAAATGTAGCTAGGTTAAATGAAAATTTGCAGAATGAAGACTGGGAAGATGTTTTAACCTGTGACGATACCGAAAGAGCATATCAGTTACATTAGTATACCCAAGACCTAGGCAGGGAGAAAACGTAATAAACCTATAAAACCTTGGATAACAAGAGGAATTTTGAAATCTATAAATAAAAGAAATATTTTGTACAAAATAAGTCTTCATCAAGCTACCCCTGCAAATGTTTCCAATTACAAGACATATCGAAATAGATTAACAAGCATTATTAAACAGTCCAAAGAAATGTATTTTTCTAAAAAGATAGATAATGCTCAAGGTAAAAGTTCAACTATATGGAAAATAATCAATGAAATTCTCAATAAGAGTAAATCATCATCTGATTCTCAAGTATTTTATAAAGATGGCAATACTGTAAGTAATCCGGTAGATATAAGTAATATGTTTAATGAATATTTTGTGCATATTGGTCCACAACAGGGCTCTAAGATCGATAAGAGTAATTGTGATTTCGCAGATTTTCTGCCACAACCAATAGATTCATCCTTATTTTCGAACCCAACTGATTTTATTGAAATATTACGAATTGTTTGTGCTTTTAAAAATAGTTATTCTGTCAGTCATGATGAAATCAGCACCAATTTACTTAAGCAGATTATAGGTAGTATTTTGTCTCCCTTAGTCCATATCTTTAATCTATCTCTTTCTTCTGGTATTTTTCCAAGTTCCTTCAAAATTGCTAAAGTAATACCGATTTACAAAAAAGATAATCCCACGTGTGTAACTAATTACCGTCCCATTTCTATTCTCTCTAGTTTCTCCAAAATACTCGAGAGAATTGTGTATAATAGGTTGTATGGATTTTTGTGTCAGAATGATTTCTTCAACCCTGATCAATTCGGTTTCCGAACCAATCATTCTACTGATCACGCGCTATTGCAGTTATTTGATAGAGTATCGAGTGCCTTGGCAGATCGCAAACATGAAATTGGTATATTTATGGATCTAAGCAAGGCATTCGATACTCTTGACCACAAAATATTATTATATAAGCTACGACATTACGGGGTTCGGGGTACTACACTTACATGGTTTGAAAACTATTTATGTAGAAAACAATTTGTTTCTTTTGATTCAGTATCCTCCAATACACTACCTGTAACATGTGGAGTTCCCCAGGGTTCGATCTTAGGGCCGTTATTGTTTTTAATTTACATTAATGATATTTCAAACGCATCATCTATGTTACAGTATATATTGTTTGCCGATGATACAAATGTGTTTTACTCACATGCTGACCTAAACCACCTAGTTGCTACTTTGAACAATGAATTACCGAAATTATCTACATGGTTTAAAAGTAATATACTGCCACTTAATTTGAGCAAAACTAAGTTCATTCATTTTAAATGTAAAAAAGCTGATTTACCAGAATATGAAATTTTATATTGATGGTATATCTCTTGAAAGGAAAATATTTAATAAATTTCTTGGTGTGTATATAAATGAAAACCTAAAATGGGATGATCATGTAAAACACATCATTTTGCCTATATCCCGAAACGTTGGCCTGTTAACTAAGCTTCAGTATTTTTTTCCAACTCGTGTATTGTTTACCCTGTATAATGCCTTAATCTTACCATATATATCGTATTGCAGCATTATCTGGGCAACACAAATGTAACACAGACCGTATACTTCTCCTACAGAAAAAAGCAATACGAGTGTGCAGTCGAGCACGCTCTCGAGATCACACCGACCCATTGTTTTTCCAGCTTAAATCCCCTAAGATAAATGATATAAATTTTCTCCAAAAAGCTGTATTTATGTTTTGCCTCGAGTCAAACCTCTTGCTTCCAATATTTAACATAATATTTCGGTCAAATTCAGAGATTCACTCTTATCCAACCACACAATCCACAAATTTACATTTATTTAACCCCAAAACCGCACTCGCGCATCATTCTATCAGACACTCCGGCCCTGACACTTTGAATTCCCTTCCCATCGAAATTAAAAACATGACCACTATGTATTCATTTAAAAAGGCTGTAAAACTTCATCTCCTTAAGCAGTATTCCCCAGGATAATATTCTGATTCCTTTATTGTATTATAATCAAATGTATATGAATATGTACGTGATACACAATGCATGGATGTGTGCATACACATATCGATTTATGTATTTATCCATATTATAAATATGAGTATGTATATGTATGTATAGGATAGGTACATCATGTATATTATATTAGCATGTATGTGTACGATGTGCCTTACCATTACTGCGTACATAAAACAAACTTGATATATTTTGTTTAATGTCAGATAACAATATGTATAAGATATTTTGTATTCACACATTATTATTTTCATAGTGCATAATATTATTCGGTCATTACTCCGGCAAAGACAACTGAACGTGTCAACTTTAATATATCATTATCATATGTGACCCTGCACCTCAAAACAAACAAAAAGTCGCCAGACATGAATTTCTAGTTAAGACCATATTCTGAAAGAGCAGACTTTAAGCTTTAAAATGATGTATAACTGAAATCAAATAGACTCCCCTAACCTATCTAAATATTGGAAAGAAAGCACAAACTCAGGAAAAGTGTGAACTGAAAAAGAGGCTCTGAAGTACAGTCTCTATTCAAGCGCTTAATCTTTACCAAACCGTGCTGGCTGTGCGATAAATGGGACAAAAAACAGGAAGTAAACCACCAGAGTAACAACAATGAAGGGATTATCAGATTAAACTGAAATTAAGCATACCTCATTAACACATGCTGTTCATAATTAATGCCAACTTTTAAAGCAGTAGCACTATTCTGTCAAAAGTTAGTAGAGTTGAAAGTGAAGAGTGTGGACAAGTTTTTTCAGAAATGAAAAAAAGGATTCTAAAGACACACCTAATCACACTATTCTGCCAAAAATGTTCGAGATAAACTGCTAAAAAAACACACTTTCCTTCCCGTTTAATGATACTAGATTTTAGCATAATGTAAAAGAAGACCCGCTCTTTCAGAAAATATGAAAAAGTCAAGTTCGGCTAGGTTGACCCATTTCACTTATTTTCAGTCCTCACGCAAAATCAGTGTGTGCGACTTTATGTTCGTTTTGAGGTGCACGATCACATATTGTATTTATCATTATTACTATTATTGTAAAGTAGTTGGAGTGGTACCCATACACTCTGTAACTTTCCCTTTTCCCCCTATACCCTTCCCTATTTCTCTCTTTCTCTATTCCCTATTCTATTCAGAGAAGGTAAGCATAGTCTCCATACCGTCAAGCCTCGGCTTATTTTGGAGACCCTTCTGTTTAAGTTCCATAAGCTAGTATGTTTGTATTTGTCTTGTATAATTGTACTAAAAACTACGTGTCGATATACTGTTTGTCATAAATGACATGTACATGATCCTATCTGATGTAACGGAATTAAGCAGAAATAAATCAAATCAAATCAAATCAAATCAATAAAACTTTACAGGCCATTTTAGTTGCGACAAGACCTTATTGTTCGAAAAAGAGTCTGCACACGCCAAGACTACTACACGCTCCACTAGCACTGCTACAGGCGCCAGTGCCAGTGGTGCGTGTAGTAGTCTTAGCGCACGCAGACTTTTTCCTCGGCAAACAAGGGTTTTTGCCAGCAAACTCACTAGCAGAGGTCAGTGTAGTTTAGTTTCTAGCCGTTTTTATTTCGTGTATATTTTTTCCGAGTTGCAGCAAGCCGAGTGAGGTTGCATACCCAGTGATTGTGACCCCAAACCGTTCGGGCGTCGCAATCACTTGGTATGCACCTTCGCTCGGCTTAGCACAATAAAGTGGGCTTCTACACATGCGCAAGCTGCAACTCGGAGAGATGAAAACGAAATAAAAATGACTAAAAACTAGACTGGGGTCGGTTACGGCTGGCACTGAAAATTACAACATAATCACATTTTTTGGCAGTTATTTCATGAATAATTCGTCAAAACACCGTAAAACCATATATACTGTATATATGTTGCTAGAGATGTCAGCAAAACAATGGGATACATTGTAAGTTAAAATATTGTGCATGGTTACCATGGTAACCAGATGTATACAGGTGATTGATAATCCAAAAAATGCCTCCAACTGCTGCAAACTTTGGTATTTTTTGTTCAGTTTTTTTTTTTGTAGATAGGTGAATTAAAAACAAACATTTCTATTGATTATTGTTCATAAAAGGTTTTTTCCTGTTGCCATGGCAACCAGTAATATCCAATCAGGATTCAGCTGTCAATACTTAGGAACTAATGCCCATATTTTCAAAAAGCTCAATAAGCATGTCATTCTGCATAATTGTACCATTTACCGCACTTTTAACACATATTTGACTTCAAATAACAGGCAAATGTTGTTTCCAGCAATGTATGGACACAAAATTCCCTTCAAAATGTATGTTAATACAGAGAGCAAAGACGACGATATTCTGAAATGAGCTTTTTAGAGTATATATTTACAGAGAAATGGTTATTCGAAACAACCTTGGAAAAGAGCAGAAGAAAGCAATTGATTGTTCTTGTTCTTAAAGGAAATTTATTCAAGAACGCAGATAAATTCCTTTCTAAAGAAGGAATATGCACGTACACTGCATTATCCATCAATGGGATTAAAAGCGTACTTTTTTGTTGGTAAGCTAGGGTTAAAAATAAAAGATAAAATGAAAAGTCATGACATGTAAACTTGTATTAAAACGTGCAGTAATGAATTAATGCTATTAAGGAGAGAATGAGGGAAAATCTTAGGGGTCCTATCCGTTTTCTCCAGGTTAACTTTGTAGTGTTGAGGTGGGTAGTTTAACCCTATAAAGCCCAAGGGGGGGGGGGGGGCACATTGTACCCCCTACCATATCTTCATTTGCCGCTCCTAAACCCTTTACCCGATTTTAACTAATTTTGGTGGCTTTTCCTAAAATCTTATTACAAACATTTATATAATATTGACTGGCCCTGAGGGAGGTACCAGAAAATATTGCCCAAACTGAAAGCATATTGCCCGAGTCGAAGACAAGGGCAATATGCTTTCAGTGCGGGCAATATTTATGTGGTACCTCCCGAAAGAAAGGCCAGTCAATATCGTGATTATTACCTATCCCCCTAGGTAAATTAAGAAAATGTGTAAATACGGCTATACACTATATATAATAGAGATCAAGGCACATTTGACATTTGACTACCTGTAGACCATCAACATGTTGAATAATTGCAAAATTGTTCATCAATGTATATCATTCAACTCCAACTTCAAAGATACATGTAGTTGTAACAGGTAAACTTCAAACTTCTGAACGTTCTTACACTTTATCTTTACTTCTCTCTTTAAAGTTTGAGAGTTCTCTGTTTAAAGTTTGAGAGTTGTAAAACTGATGGTCACTGTGCAATTACTGATCACAAATGGACTGTAAGTGGTCGACCTTGTATGAGTTGATTTATCAGCGTTCTTCTGTGGTGCGTGTAACTGACACCCTGGACGTCCTGGAATGTTTTCTTTTCGTGGTCGATCGGAGGTGGGGAGAGAGATTCCACTCTTTCTCTTCCCACCTCCCCAAAACCGGAAGATTGCATTGTTTGCACATACTGTTACTGTTACGCAGCGACGTGGCGAAAAGCATATTGACTGCTGACCTTTAACCCTGCAAAATAACAACTCCTGACCTTTAACCCTGCAAAATAACAACCGGAATTGCCTCGCAAAACTCCCTCGTATAGGTAATAATTTGATATATAATTTAGGTATGTCCGATATTCCTGTTTGCTATGGCAACCGAAAACAGACAACCACGTTAGTCAGATTTTGTATGATTTTCTGTTTCAATTTCAGTTAACAATATAATTATGGATGAAATTGGGGTTTTCTTGGCTATAGTTTGCTAAAGGAAAGAAATGTGAAGTAAATATGGTTGAGAATTACCCTGAAATGGTCTTCTTATTATTTCCTTTATTTTCTATGTAATATAGGCATCAAACAATAGATATAATAGAAATAATCGAAAATACAGCATTTTTCAAAGATTACCTTTTTATTTTGTGTTATCTTCACGCAAGCTTTGAATGGAATATCATTTGTTTATCATAATATCAATCTGTAAAGTTAAGATTCAGTATTTTGGAAATATGAAATGTGATACAAATTTCTGCACCCATTCCAAGCAATACGTAATAGGTTTCATATATTTCTTTATATTGTAATGAATTACGCCCCCACATGTTCACCTTGAGAAATTTCAACCATAACAAATAGTGAACGTTGACTTGCTCTTCCTTTGTAGTAAATATGAAAATGATTAATATAAAATAACAACATATTTACTGGGGATAAAGAAATAGAAAGAAAAAACATGATTTAGTATATTTTCTATGTATTTTTTATATTTTGGGAAATAGTGCCCTCAGTGGGTATCCTTGAGAAATGTTGGGTCATGTAGGGCATGAGTTGCTCTACCCATGTGCCAAATATGACGGTCATACATCATATAATAAAGAAGTAATGTAGGGGGCACAATGTGCCCGCCCCCCCCCCCCCCCCTTGGGCCTGGAAGGGGTCAAAATAGCTTGGGCTTGATAGGGTTAAGACCCGACCTACCATGGGTGATCATGAGCACGTAAGGCAAAATAAACAAACGTGTCTGGATTCCAGATATTTTTTTTCACTTTATCCTACTTTTTTGTGGCAAACTTATAAATGACTGTGGAAAATAGAAAGTTATCTGAGCCCGAAATGTCCTTAAAATACC
This sequence comes from Diadema setosum, assembly GCA_033980235.1. Taxonomy (NCBI): domain Eukaryota; kingdom Metazoa; phylum Echinodermata; class Echinoidea; order Diadematoida; family Diadematidae; genus Diadema; species Diadema setosum. Next base: position 36,995,859 of record CM067071.1, on the reverse strand, counting down.
CTGATCCACAAATAAAATTGTTGAACAAAAAAGTTACAAAACCTCTACTGTAATGTATAACAAAGTACTGAAAGTCAGTCACACTGTGAGCTCTAGTAACAGGCATAACAAGAAATTCATATCTAACAAAGAACTGACGATTCGAACTTGGTTATGAAATATCACCATAAGTTGTCCAAATAATGATACCCTATATCGACAGAATGAATCAAATTTCGTGCACTTACAGTCCACGAAAAGCACAAAAAAATGTATTTACACTTTAGATATAGCCTATAACAAACAGATTGATTAAAATTTCGTGCACTTACAGTCCACGAAAAGCACGAAAAAGTATTTACACTCGATATATTTTTTTTTCATTTTTTATCGCACGCTGGTGTGGTACAAACATAAATGCTGATGGTATATTTGAGACAGAAAGTTGTCTGATTGTCTGAATTGTCTGACCCTGAGACGTCCTTAAAATACCCTGATTCACAAATACCTCGATCCACAAGTAAACTTGTTGAAAATAAAGCTAAAATACTTGTTTGTATATATATATATATATATATATATATATATATATATATATACATATATATATATATATGTGTGTATAATGAAGTACTGAAGGCAATCCATCACACTGTGAGCTCTAGTAACAGGCTTAACAAGAAATGAAAAAAAAAATGAATTCATATTTAACAAAGAATTGGTAATTCGAACTTGATTATCAAATATCACCACAAGTTGTCCAAATATATATAGCTTACCAACGAATTACATTAATGGATAATGCAGTGTACGTGTCCATTCCTTCTTTAGAAAGGAATTTATCTGCATTCTTGAATAAATTTCCTTTAAGAACAAGAACAATCAATTGCTTTCTTCTGCTCTTTTCCAAGGTTGTTTCGAATAACCATTTCTCTGTAAATATATACTCTAAAAAGCTAATATCAGAATATCGTCGGCTTTAATTGCTCTCTGTATTAACATAGATTTTGAAGGGAATTGTGTGTCTATACATTGCTGGAAACAACATTTGCCTGCAATTTGAAGTCAAATATGTGTTAAAAGTACGGTAAATGGTACAATTATGCAGAATGACGTGCTTATTGAGCTTTTTGAAAATATGGGCATTAGTTCTTAAGTATTGACAGCTGAATCCTGATTGGATATTACTGGTTGCCATGGCAACAGGAAAAAAACTTTTTTGAACAATAATCAATAGAAATGTTTGTTTTTAATTCACCTATCTACAAAAAAAAAACTGAACAAAAAATACCAAAGTTTGCAGCAGTTGGAGGCATTTTTTGGACTATCAATCACCTGTATACATCTGGTTACCATGGTAACCATGCACAATATTTTAACTTACAATGTATCCCATTGTTTTGCTGACATCTCTAGCAACATATATATATATATATATATATATATATATATATATATATATATATGGTATTACAGTGTTTTGAGGAATTATTCATGAAATAACTGCCAAAAACTGTGATTATGTTGTAATTTTCAGTGCCAGCCGTAACCGACCCCAGTCTAGTTTTTAGTCATTTTTATTTCGTTTTCATCTCTCCGAGTTGCAGCTTGCGCATGTGTAGAAGCCCACTTTATTGTGCTAAGCCGAGCGAAGGTGCATACCAAGTGATTGCGACGCCCGAACGGTTTGGGGTCACAATCACTGGGTATGCAACCTCACTCGGCTTGCTGCAACTCGGAAAAAATATACACGAAATAAAAACGGCTAGAAACTAAACTACACTGAGCTCAGTTAGTGAGTTTGCTGGCAAAAACCCTTGTTTGCCGAGGAAAAAGTCTGCGTGCGCTAAGACTACTACACGCACCAATGGTACTGGCGCCTGTAGCAGTGCTAGTGGTGCGTGTAGTAGTCTTGGCGTGTGCAGACTCTTTTTCGAACAATAAGGTCTTGTCGCAACTAAAATGGCCTGTAAAATTTTATTAATACCACAATTTCGAATCACATACTACCTAGGGGTGTTCCAGAGAGTCCAACCGACCACCCTATGCAGTCAAACCTTTTCTGCGGGGTGGGTTGAACGAAGTCATTTTTTCTGGGTCCCTGCGCCTGGACTAACATGGTCAAAGTTGTTGCAAGTCTGAAAATGACCAGAAAATGACGTGATTTCAACGTTTCTTTGAAACGAATTTATCACGTCATGTTATGGACCTCCTGATGTGTTACGTCAGTTTTCCGACATATTTATTACCTAATGTTTGTGACATATTGATGAAGTAAAATTTACGTGAATTTTGCGACGTAATGTTTACGTCATAAACACGTATTAATGACGCAATCTACGTTGGTTTGCAACGTATCCATAGCGTCGTCTAAATGACGTCTTAATACCGTAATATATACTTTGTTTTACAGCGCATTTATGACGTAATATGAGCGACGTATTAACGTGAAATTTTCTTCAGTTTTGCGACGTATCTATGACGTCATATTAGCGACGAACTTTATATAAATTTTGTGACGTGTTATTCACGTCGTATTTACGACGCATAAGTGAAGTAAAATTTACTTTGCTTTGCAACGTATTTATCACGTCATATTCATGACGTATTATAACGTTAAATTTACGTTGTTTTGCAACGTATCTATAACTTTGCATAAGCGACATATTAACGTTATGCTCACGTCAATTTTGCGACGTCTTTATGATGTCATTTTATTAGGCCTACGAGTTTTATAGAGTTATATCGGTTTGCTTTGCAACGTATTTAACACGTCATATTAATGATTTATTTCAACATTAAATTTACGTTGTTTTGCGACGTATTTATGACGTTATATTAACGACATATGAACGTTATGTTCACGTCAGTTTTGCGACGTCTTTATGACGTCATATAATTAGGCCTACGTATTATAGTTATATCAGTTTGTTTTGCAACGTATTTATCACGTCATATTAATGACGTATTGTGACGTTAAATTTACGTTGTTTTGCAGCGTATTTAAGACATTATATTAGCGACATATTAACGTAATGTTTACGTAAGTTTTCGACGTCTTTATAACGTCATATAATTAGGCCTACTAATTGTAAAGTTTTATAGAGTTATATCAGTTTGTTTTGCGACATACTGTCGTCAGAATGACGACATTTTCACGTCATTACTAGTCGTCAGGAAGACGTCGAAACTGTCAACAATAAGACGAATTTTCGTTCAAATGGAAGATATAAAAATGACGATATTATTTAGACTTCAGAAAGGCGCAATAATTGTCGTTTGTTTAACGTAAATAAGCAAAGAAAGCAGACGTCATTTAAACGTCTTAAACTGACGCCAGAAAGTCGTATTTCTGCTCAAATGGATGACGTCTAAAGGGCGACATATCTGTGACGTCTTTCTGACGTCTGGGTTGTTATACAAATATTTCTTAAAGACGTGTAAATTACTAATTTAAAGACGAGACTGACGTAAAAAAAAGTCTTTTAGACGAAAATAAACAAAGATACTGGACGTCATATAAACGTTTCAAACTGACGTCAATATGTCGTATTTTTGCTCAAATGGAAGTTGTCCAAAAGACGTCATTGATGGTCATATAAGAGTCTTCTTAATGACGTGTAAATCACAATTCTAAAGACAAGATGTACGTCAGAACTTCATGAGCACGTCGTTTACACGTCAATTCATGACTTTTTAACGTATATTGGAAAAGAAAACAAGGAATACATCTGAAAGACGCCTTTTCTTCAAGAACAAGGGAAATGGACATGATTTTCACCTCATTTTGAAGTCGTGGCCAGTTGGTTTATCAGTATTTCATTTTAAGATCTAATAAAGCGCTTGTGAGCACCTCAAGGTACAATCATGATAAAAATCTACCCTACTCCTGCAAATGTCCTAAGCCTTATATCTACCTCTACCACCTATTCATATATAGTTGCTTGCACTGTTGTATCACGTTTAAGGGGAAAATTTGTAATGCTTTATGACATGTTTACTAAACTAGGTCACAGCAGACTGAATCTTGAAATATATAAATATGTGTTCATAAAACACGCTGAAGTTTGAATAAGAAACATTTTTTTTTAACAAAAGAGTGCACAATTTCTGACACATTTATGATTATGACCAGAATGTTTACTTTTTCAGACGTGAACAACGACCAGCTGTGACCTCGCTTTCATTTTCTTTCATATTATCTCCTGATTACGTTTTTTACGTTAGCATACACGAAACTTTTTTTTCTCTCTTTTCATTTTTATGCAGCCATAATACAAACAAAACACACAATATAAACAATGTACAAATGTCCAGCCTATAGCATTAAAAAGGTTTCAGTAAACAAGTCACATTAAATTATCTGCCATAATGGAATAACACAAGAAGATGGATGTCTATGGGATATATGAAAATAGAGGATCAAAAATTACAAAAGCATGGATCACTTCCTCAAATGAGGTTGTAATTTACCTTTCTTTTGTGCTACAACGTGTATAGCATATTCAGTTTTCTGTTTATACTTTACTAAAGCCATAAATGCATCAAAATTCAAAGTTGAGCCTTGAAATCTACATCTATATATATATAAAACTTAAGACAAAGAAATACAAAATGTATACATGTACAAAATTCTAAGTCATTATTCACACCAAACATCATATTAAAAGGCAAAAAGGTATATACCTTTTTGGTCTTTTCCTCTATGAAATCAAATAATTTGTTCCATAAAGGTAGTGTTTTAGTGTACAAATAGATGAAACGCAGTTTCCTGTTCTTGACTACAAAACATACAGTTTGGGTGTTCTATTTTTTTAATCTTAAATAAGAATGCATTTAAACCAATAACATCATGAAAAACCTTGAAATAAAAGGAACGAAGTTGTGTTTCAACAGTACATTTATAGTTATACATATGAATAACATCCCACTGAACTGTTTCATCATTAATGGAGAAGAGGTCTTTCCATTTACCTATTCTTTTCTCACATGAGGAGTCACAATGTACATTTCTTATTACCGGATAAGCATGTTTAGAAATTTGCTTTTTCTTCACCAGCTCTGACACTATTTTATCAAACATCTTTTCATCGGTGTCCAAGGAAGAATCAAACCATGAAAGATAAATACCATTCATTAAAGAATTATATTTTCTCCTATCCTTAATTGCAATATCAAATTCCAGAACTACATCTTCAAAGGTTTCGACACGACCCCGTATGTGCAAATCATTAATAAAATGAATTCCTTTCTCAAACCAGTCAGAGTAATAGAAAAAAAGGTCTATGTTTCAAACTAACTTTCTTATTCCACCATATAGTCCTGTAAATGAAAATTTGATAGGCCAAGGTCTTTCAAAATACCTTCTCTATAAATGTACCATACTTTTAAGGCTTCAACTAATTGAGAATTCTTAAGCTTGTTCAAAACACAACCTGGGGCGTTTGCTCTCCACAAGATTAAGCTTTGTTCATGAAAATTCAATAGCATTATCTGTTCAATATCCTTCCATGTATTTGAATAATAAGGATCTAAGAATTTTGCAAACCCATGTCATCTTCTGAGCCTGTGCATAAACCAAAGGATCAATCATACGCAAACCGCCTGAATCATAATCATTACATATTAACTCTCTTTTTACCCTATCTCTGCCCCCTTTCCATATAAATTATAATTAATTAATTAATTAATTATATAAAAGAGCATACTATTCAGTCGTTTAAAGAACGACTGAGGTATATTTAAACAAAGCACAGTAAACATAAAAGTCAGCTGAGGTAAGAGCAGTGCTTTGACCACAGCTGTCTTTCCTAATAATGACAAATTTCTTTGTTTCCAACAATTAAGTGTATGTTCTATTTGTACTAACTTGGGTACATAATTCAATTCATACAAAGATTTCGTTTTCAGCGAAAAGAGAACACCCAATGCTTTAAATGAATTTTCCTTCCATTGTAAACCTTCCAACTGAAGAGGATGAAAGGTAGACCCTTTTAAGGATCCAATGTGTATAGCTTCAGATTTTGATAGATTTATTTTACATCCAGAGAATTTTTGCAAATTTGTGTAACAACTCAAACAGATTTTGAAAAGACTCTGCGTCACCATTCAAAAATACTGTTGTATCATTTGCATACATACTCAACTTTTTTTCATAATTCCCAATGGGTATACCTTTAATATGTTCACTGCTACGAATAGCAATACCCACAACTTCTATGGCTAAAACGAAAAGTAGTGGGGATATTGGACAACCTTGGAAAATACCTCTAGACAAAGAAATTTGATCAGTGAAAAAACCATTATTCATCACAAAACTACTTCTCTCATTATAAAAAGTTTTGATCCACTGAATGAATTTCTTTTCAAGGTGAAATTTCTTAAGAATTTCAAATAAAAAATTATGTTCAACCCTATCAAATGCTTTTTCAAAATCTAGAAGCAAAACTGTTCCTGGTATCTTCAATATGTCCGTATATTCAATCATGTCCACAATGGTCGGAATATTAGCACTTATATTTCTACCTGGCATAAAGCCTTGTTGATCTTCCTTAATTATGGTATGTAAACTCAATCTTAATCTATTTGCAAAAAGCTTTGCTATTATTTTATAATCTACATTCAGTAATGATATGGGTCTGTAATTTTTCACTAAAGATAAGGATCCTTTTCTTTCTTTGGTAGCAACGTTATGACACCATGTCTCAGAGACTGCGGTAACAAAGAGTTTATAAATGAGAAGTTATACATATCTAACAATAAATCAATAATATCGTTAAAGAAGACAATATAAAATTCGACCGGAAGCCAATCCAGTCCTGGAGTTTTCTTGGAACTCATTGCTTTCACTATAGCCCAAATTTCTGATTTTTCAAATTTTGTTGTGTTTTGTTGTGTTGAAGTGATAATCATACATGTATACCACGTTACATGTGTATAAAAAAGTAAAATGCACATTCCGTTCTTGATAAATGTATGTTATGTAAGATTCAACCAATTTGAATATTTATCTTATTTGTTTGTTTGTCGATCTATTCAGCTGTAATATCTATAGAGAATGGTATAGCAATAATGATAAAGTCTTTTTTATCCAAAATAGCCTCTTCAGTATTGCCACTGGTCTACCAGAGGACCCTGCCTTTATCATTACCCCTAGCATTGCTAGGTACCCATTTGTACACCAGAGTCGAGAGGGACATGGTGGGTAAAAACATCTTGTCCAAGGATTTAGGTACTGGGCAGGAATCAAAGTCAGGTCGTGTTTGGGAGTTGGGAGTTTTACACCCTATGGGCAGACTCACACTGTGCGATTTTTACTGCGATGCGCGGCGACGCGACAATGAGCGACATCGCGCCCTGTTGCTCTCTGTCGCAGTTGCTGCGATGCATACCCTCACACTATGCGATTTGTAGCATACGATTTACATTGTGCGCATGCGTACAACATTATGGCACCAGTCTGTTCATATAAGAATGGTAACCATGAATGAAGTGTGCTCGTGAATGTTTTTGGTGACGTTGGTTTGTAAAGTCTTTTGAAGCTTGTTTGTTTGTTTGTAAAATAACTAAAAAAAAATACTAGACACGAATCGAATAATACCATGTAATGCGTAGGTATGTGTGCATGTTGTGCGTAGGTATGTGTGCATGTATGTGTGTATTACTCTGTCTTTTTTTTTCTACCGCTTAGGGAAATTGTTGTTTTTGCTACTATATGTTTTTTTCCGTATGAGGGGACTGCATTCTACAAGCTCTGCTTTTTAGCAGTCCCCTCCATTTCCAGCAATATTGCTTATGCATTTGCCACAGTGATATAACAGTTATTTTTTTTTTTGTATCTCTGTTGATAATTTACCTGTATCTTTTTACAATATTATTTCTGTTCATCGCATTGTGGTACTGATTTTCTGACATCTGTGTATATGAATGTTTCATTGTACTTCCAATTATTTTGTTTGTTGGAAATGAAATAAATCAACTTGAAACTTGAAACTTGAAACTTGAATCAAAGAAATAAAGTTAATGATGATACAAGGAAGAGATGATGCAATTTTGGTATTGATCTGGATCACTGCCTGGATCAAAATTTTTCTTTCTTTTTTTTTTCGGGGGGGGGGGGGAGGGGGGTGGCGGTGGTTGAAGGATTCTTGATCATTCGGAGATGGGGTCATTTTCAGCATACATTATGAACATTTATGTAACTATAACAATGGGTAGAAATCACAATGTAGGTGAAAATGTACTGCTTGGCGGAGGTCTGTATCCTCTGAGCTAGTGCTTTTCCATAGCCATGATAGTGCAAGTCTAACATTGTGGTTTCGCAAACACATAAAATATTGTGCTGACCTGTTTTGCAGGTTGGCCCTAGATTCACTCTCGTTTTCTGTATGTATTTATTAACCAGATGTAAGGGAATCACACTTATTTACAATATACACGTATTGATTCACATATAGTGGGGGGCGCAAGGGATTTTTGGTTCAAATTTTTCCAAAAGCACCACAATTTGGCACACATGTAGCCCAAACCATACTATTTCGATTTTTGATGGGCGCCCTCTGGGGCGCCCTCTGGGGCGGCCATATTGGCAAAATCCAATATGGCCGCCATATAGGTTTAAAGGTCACTTGCATTTGAAAACATAAAAGGGTTACAATCATTTAAAAAGTCAGGTTAAGACGTTTTCTGGGTCAAGGAATTCGAATCTGAAGTTGTTTTTATGGTCTGAAGTCAATTTTTCCTTATATTAACGTCACCTTAAGGTCATTTAGGGGTCAAGCCATTGTATTCATAACAGTTTACTGAAAAAAAATGGCTTGCCCATGCATAGACAATATTCCAGAAATGCCAGCCTTAGTAATAGAATTGCAGTTGTCGACGGCTGAAAAAAAGGCGTATTTCTTGTGAAGGGCGCCCTCCGGGGCGGCATATTTGCAAAACCCAATATGGCTTCCACCTACGTTTAAAGGCCAGTATTCAAAAACCGTTAAAGTGTTACAATAATTTGAAAAGTCAGCTTTAGAAGTTTTATGGGTCAAGGAATTCGATTCTGAAGTTGTTTTTATGGTCTGATGTCAACTTTTCCTTATAAGGTATCCCTAAAGGTTCTTATAAGGTCTCCCTATGGAATATCATAGTTCATGTCACATTCATTCCATCAATTATTCTTACATTACAGGCGCTAAGAGGAAATGTCCTCACCGACTGGTCATATTTGCGGAATTCAATATATATTTGCATTTGCTTTAATGACAGCCAAAAGAGCTAGTTAGACTTATGGGTAATGCCCTTTTGAAGAGTTTTCAGGATTTGATCATTGGATTATTATTTTCACCCTCATCTGCAAGGAATGCAATTAAAAACATACATATATGAGAAATAGAATCCTATTGCTACCGAATATATTAATAGTTTAGCAATAGGGGGGGGGGGGGGCTACTCTCTATATTACCAGCGTCCTTGACGCTGCCACTAAAAAGAGAAGTGTTTTTATTTCTCTGTTGCAGTTCAGGGATCCTCAATCACAATAGATATTCATAAATTCAATGGAATAATAATTATGAAGATCACCCCTAATCTGGATGAAAAAAGACAAAAAAAAATCTGTCGTGTTTAAGAGAGTTTTTAGTACATCAGGTTGGCATCAATTTGCTATTTTCGAACTTGTGTATCAAAGTTCGATTCTAAAGTCCTTTTTTTTATTTTTATGTGCCTCCACAGCTAGATATGAAGTTCAGAGAACATGACGGTCCTGGTGACGCCATGTAGGGAACAAGCATATTTCACTGGTGCCACAGTGACACCATTAACAGGGTACAGATTAGATATGCTATAGTACAACTTTCATGACACCTTCTAAGGTCTATTAAGATTCTATCCAAAGTGCTTGGACGCAAATTGGTATGATATCACAAGACTTTATAAGTTGGTATCTTGTTGGTCTGAACACTATAGGTTGCAACTCTACTCTCCGCAACATCTCTACGACGCACGTCTCCTGGAGACGAGCCAAATCTCCAGGATTCGCCGGAGAATCGAACATTTTCGATTTTTGAAGAGACTATTTCCGTCTTCTTGTCTCCGAGACGTCTCTGCGAAGTCTCCGTCACTGTGGCCATGTCGTGGGGACTAAATTTGTCTGCAACATCTTCGAGATGTCCCCGCATCTTGTGGAGACCGTAATAATAGAATGGCTACGAAATGGAGAAGTCGCTGAGAAAAGATGTCTCTGATAAGTCCCTGCGACTGCAAAAGCCGTGCCAACATCCCCGTGACTTCCAAGCAAATAAGTTGTCCCTTTGTTTGAAGACGTCTTGGACGTCGCCCTAGAAATTGCATTAGTTGTGACAGCGAAAATAATTTCTTCGAGACGCTGGCATTGCGACAATGTCTCCTCCAGTCACATAGGCCCTCAATCCCCTCCTCCCCCCCCCCCCCCCCTTTAACTTTGCAGCAATATCAAACTACTGACCATGGCTTGTCTGACACCTGCTCTACATTGTGCATTTTCACCTTCATCCATCCATTCATTCATTCATTCATTCATTCATTCATTTATTCATTCATTTCATTATTTTTTGTTTCATTTCCATGTTTCCACCTCCCAAATGCATGCCTTGAAACAGCTGTGGTGCAGAAGAATGAAATTTGGTACTGACTGAAGCATTGCAGAGGGTGGCTGATAGTACTAGAAATTGCCATGTACCTGTGCCATCTTTCCTCCAACTCCAACTCCCTGAAGTCAGGGATCACATCATGACCCATGCCGTCATGATTTCAGTAGAAACTCACTTGCAGCAGCACTCATCTTCGAAATGTTGATACACCGCCGCTAGAGCAGATAGGGTAGTTTCTGATGATCTGCTCCCACGTTATGACGAGATGATGCCTACCCTCGTTGACGCCGGCTACCCCTTGTTGCTCATCAGTCCTTGCTGGGCATGAGCACGATTATTAAAGTAGTTAATGTGTCAGGAGCTCTGGTTTGCTGATCCATACTGCTTAGGCATTTTGCATGCCACATCAAAGCAAGTCTGAAGTAATGTCACACCCTGTCAGTGCCTGATGTTGGGCTCTGGAAGAGAGGTATGCTGTACAGCAAAGAGCTGAAAAGGCCTTTATCTTTCAATACTACTACCCAACCGTAACTCCCTCAGATCAAAGGGATTAAAGAAAGCACACTACCGAAAATGTGATGTTATGCTCATCCGCGCGATTGTATACTGTTTTCAGAACATGCTTTCAGAAAACATTATGTCATCCTTTGTAAGGATATCTTTGCGGAGATCGCATCTAAGTTGTTGGAAAGCTGAAGGATTGTGAGATTACAATTCCTGTTGGATATTTCCGTCCCGAATTAGGTGCTCAGGATGAGTTGTCCGTCCCATTTATTCTTGGATATCTGTGCGCTGGTAATGAGGGCAGTTCTTTATTTTTCAATCTTAATTTTCAGCAAGCAGCTACGCTCTTCCAATCATAATTTGAGATTTGAGTGGTGCCACCACCATCTCTTGTCAGAGGACTGCACAGTGTTGCTGCGCAAAAATGTTAAGATTATTTTCTTCAGGATCAGTATCCCATACACCATAAATAGGTGTTCAGTTTCCCTAGTCATTTGCTCTTTCAGTAAAGAAACGGTTTCGTTTGATAAAAAGAGAATGAAAAAAAATAAGAAAAAACCTTCAGCTGAATTGTCTTCAATTACTCTGATATGATACTGCCATTAAAGGACTTTAATGATCTAATTTAGTTTACTGCCCCTAGAAAACTGGTCTGACCTGGATTGAGGAACTCGATTCCCTGGAAGCTTCGGTCATTGCTTCCTTCACTAAAGAAGCAGACGCTGTCTTGCCAAGGGAGAGCAGGCATACACCAATTGCAGCAGGAGGAGAATCATATCGCTTGCCAGCTGGAAAGTTATATAATTGACCATGAAAGGTGACGAGGTGGCTCAGTCGGTAGCATATGGTTTGCGGTCTAGGGACTTGTGTTCCGGCGCGGGTTCGAATCCCACTTTATCTCAAGTCTAGCTAAGCAATGGTGTGTGTTGTCATACCGTCCCCTCTAGTAGAGGCACAACACTTTGCACCTCATCACTTGGATATAAAAAGTGGAAGTCCCTTGTGTGAAAGAATCACAAACCCAGACACATGAAAAGATCTCGAATCGGCATTCCGTTATCGGAAAACTCAAGGTGCATAAACCGGTAAAGTGGTCCACCCCAAGTACACATACAACCGGCCAACTTTACAAACAGACCATCTAGTTGCCTACGGGCTATCCAGCAATCTCGTCAGAAGGAAAAAATGAAGACAAAATAAGAGTAGGTGTGTTTACTACCCTCTTTAACATTGCACCCTGATTTAGCACCTTGGAATAGGATGGCAGCCGTACTTAAGCATATATATATATATATATATATATATATATATTATACTATTATATATATATATATATATATAATAAGAAATAATATTATAACATATATATATATTGAAACAAAGAAAGGGAAAACTGACCAGAAACAAATGATAAAATACCGAAATTTTGAGCAAAGAAAATGAGAAAAGAAAACCAAACCGATGGAAACCCATTTTCTGTACTCAAAGTTTTCACTATATGTATATATATATATATATATATATACATATATATATATATATATATATATATATATATATACATACATATATTATATATGTAATTTTTCATTTATTTGTCATAATCATTATTGACATGTATGGGGATGGAACCGCTCTTGGCCCTAATTGATCATTGAAGAAGTATGGAAGAAATGACAAATGGGACAAAATATACTTGTAGGTGTAACAGTGAATTCCAGTTGAATGCTCAAAGACGCCATTTCCCAAAATGCCCGAAATGCCTGATTTGACCCTGATTTGACCTTTAAAGTGACCTTGAGAGGTGATTAGTGACCTTGAATTGCAGAAGTGACAGTTAGAATCCCATTCGCTAACCCCGTAAACCCTTCCACATAGGATTCATGACTTTGATCAACCTTTTCAATTTGTAACTGCAGTTGACCTTTAACCCGGATGGCGGCCACATTGGATTTCACCAATATGGCGGCCCCAAGGGTTTTTAGTCTTGGCGCCCATCAAAAATCGAAAGAGTATAGTACAAGGGACCTATGAGCCAAATTTGGTGCTTTTGGAAGAATTTGAACCAAACAGCCCATTTTGAGCCCTTAGGCCCCCAACTAATATAAAGAAAGTGACAACAACAATAAAGAGAATGATCTCATATTCAAGTCATTGAATTTAACATAGATTCATCGATCACTCTTCCTGTACACCAAAATACAGGTACATGCTTTAATTATTTCAATGGTAATTGTACTGTCAAAACAAAGCACAAAAATAAAAGCAAAACTAGTACTTTACCAAAGCAATATCATAATTGTGCTGTACAATTCACATACACTGAAGTATGGATGTCATAGTTCATAGAAATAACACATAAAGTGACAAAACTAAGCAACTTCTATTTCTCTTCCACATAAAAAAAAGATAAATTCAATCAACATCTACAAGAAGTTCAGCTATTTGAGTGATTGCTGCCATTTGCATGAGACAACTACCTATGCCACTATTTCCCAAATCATGTTGCAACAAACAACACAGAGCAAATTGCTGCAATCTAACATGACATACTCTACAAGCAATGCTCTTGAAGGAACCGGTACATAAACACTACTGTAAACATATTTTGAAACGTGCCAAAATATAATGATCATACCAGCATTCTAAGGGGTGCTTGCAGATGCACTGAACTGTGCTACCGGTCTTAATCCAGATTACTCAGACACTGCGTGCACTGCAAAATACTGTGGCCAAGCAGCCATTTGAAGTGAAACTCCAACTCTGTGTGAACCTTGTCAATTGTATACCTCAATAATATCACTACAGGAGGTCTCATCTTCAACATTGTCTATTTTCTGTCTATTTTCTGTCCATCCCAGATTATCTTGCTGTCTACCTTAGGCATTCTTCACAAGAAGATGTGCTGGTTAATATGTGTGAAAAGAAAAAAAAAATAGGATAAAAGGTTGAAGGCCAGTGTACATGTATTTTGGTCACACATTCTACTTTCCAGACATGACATGAGCAAGAAATAATGTTATCAGTAAATCAGGTAGATACAATTTATGAACACTGAGTTGCTTTGAAATATTTGAATGATAAAGGTAAGTGGTAAATTGTAGCCCACAATGTAGCAAAAATAACTATAACAATTTAGTGACTCAAACCCTCCAATGGTGAGTCCAGTAATAAATGTAATCCGTTGATACAGATAGAGATATTATAAAAAAAAAGAAACGAACAAGCATAAATTTGTGTGCAGGGGGGGGGGGATCAGTGGTTAAGATCAGAAGACTTTTTTTTAAGTATGTATGAATAAAATATCAAACACTTATACAGTAGCAGAATATGACTGGATAAGGAAAAAGAGCTATCTCAGAATGCTGACTGCTGCAATCACTTTGCTCTTAATTCAGAATTGCACAGTAACAAATGTTTTTGTTTGCAGCTACAATAAAATTTATTGCAAGGATATGTGGGTCATTCTCCATTTTCTAGCTCAAACATTTCTGGCAATATCATTGTCAAAGTCAAATTTGAATACGTTTAGACAAGGCAATGGAAACACTGTGCAATTCGTCCATCATTGATCAATAATTAAGACCTTGCTGATGTAGACTGGCGTTATTAAGATGATTAATAAGTTATAAAACTAAATTGTTCCATGGTCAAGTTAAATTAAGATTATAAAACTGAAAATATCTCACACTTTCTCACCCTGCACATTCTTGTAAATGACAAAGAAATATGTCATATCACTACCGTTTTGCTAGAGTAAAAGCCATACAACAACTTTAGGGCAAAACATCTCTTGAACTACTTTTCCAACGATTCTAAAGAAGTTTGGCGTACATGTTCAGCTTAATGCAAAGTGTGTTGCCATGGTAACAGCACTTATGCCCCTCAAAATTATGTAAAGACTTTGAGAACAGATTTCTTCCCCAGTTTTTAAGCCATTCAAACAATGTTTGGCACGCATGTTGAGTTTAAGGTAAAGTTATGCAAAACATAATTTCTAAACAGTAGTGGAAAGAATGTTGCTATTGTCACAGAACACTAATTGTAATGACTCTCACAAAACAGGGAAAAAGCTTGTGGATTTTTTTTCGTCTCCAGTTTTGCAGCGATTCAGACAAAATTTGGTACACTTGTTGTATTTGATTTATAATTGCAGGATAAATTTTAAAGAGAAAGTAAATGTGCATTGCTAGAGTAACGGTGCATAATCGCCTTAAAATCATGACAAAGCCTTGCACATTGAAATTCTTCAGCTGTTTGTAAGTATTTGAGAAAAAATTGGCACAGGGTGATTGCAAGGTAAATTTAGGCATGACAAGTTTTTCAAGAGTAGCTGTGTTTGTAGTTAATGAGAAAACAGATACCAAATCATTGTAAGTTGATAGTAAATGTACGTAAAGTTTATGTAAACTTGCACTGATCCAACATTAATGAAAGAACAAGTCAATAATATGTCCTGAACGAGTAGCTGCCACTTTCTTGATTTGAAAAGTCACATTTTGTTTCCAACAAGTCCAAGAAAGACAGCAATGTCATCCTACACCGATCTTGCACTTACAGATGTAAGAGTTGAGGTGAACTGCATGACACGGGCTAAACAAACAAGAAAAAGAGAGAAAAAAAGGAGAAAAATGGGGAAAATATTAAGTGTTACAAAATTGCATGTGTTTGTAGATTAGGATACCTCAAACATTCCACCTAATTGTTTACACTTACAGTGATTACAGCACTTAAACTACATACATCAGCAACTGACAACCATGGTTGAATTTTTTTAGACATTCATTGGCCTTGGAATTGACTGTAGAATTTGGTTCTACCTTGAAAAAGTAAAAGAACAATGTGGTATGTGGCACTCAGTGAACTTACGCCTGAATAGTCCATGTTTCATGTGATAACTTTAAATCAGCAAATCTAGCCAGTGATCTTAGATTCTGAATCCACTGACAAAAAGAAGTATCCCTGGATCATAATTCTCAAAATAAAGCCTACTCAACAATGTTCTTTGAAGTATGTAGATCAAATTTGGGATTTACAGGTACACCCCAAATACATAAAATATGTTGCACTTGTCTGTAGAGAGAGAAAAAAAAATCAGCAAGCATTTGTTTTTCTTTCTTTTGTTTCTTTATCTTTTTCAGGGGCAAAGGAAAATCTTTCCCAGCAGTGCATGAGTAGGGTACCTATTGCTGATAAAATGCTGGTTTCCTATGCTTCTTGACTCCTCTTTATCTCCTTAGGTATTGCTTTGACAGTTCCTGAATCTCCTTCTCATGCTCCTACTCCATCATCTTGTGTGTAGCACTTCAGCCTATGACGACTTGCTGGCAGAGTCTTCATCATCTTGTAATTCCTAAAAAGGAGAAGAAGGAAAAAACCATGAATACATATGGTATTGAATTAGAATGATGACGAGTGATGCATGATTGTCACATGCCTTACAATGGATTCATTCTTTCAGAGCAATAATGTTTTCATTAATTCCTAGAAATTGGTTACAATGAACTGTACTTGAAGTTTTATGATAATTCATTCATCACTTTAAGGCTAGCATGAATGAAATTGTGACTTTCTTTCAAAATAATGTAGGAAACAATGAAATTAAAGGGTTTGAATTACTTTCTTTCATTTTTTTTTTAATTGTCAAGGCATCATAAAAAAAAGAAACTGATGTATTCACACATGCAGTCACATCAAAAAAATTGGGAAGTATGAGGAATTGTTTATTTTATCTTCTAACATATACCTCAGTCTCCAAATTGGTAAGTGATCCTCTTGGCATAATGTGTGTCCTCAGAAATTGCAGGTAAGAGAGAATTCATTTATTTCTGCAGGACAACAAGTTTCCAGCTGTTCCTTTTCCACTCTTCCTTTTCAAAATTGTGAGAAGCCTCTTGTATGAAGTCCTTGGAGATTTCATTTTTACTCAGACCTGTTTAGGGTGACAAAAGGGAAGAATATTTTATAGGATTTTATGACAGAGTAGACTCTAAATTTACCATTTGGGCAAAAAAGTACATTTGGGAGTGAATAGACTTAACAAACACGTAAAGTGATAAACACTTTTATTCAACTATTCACCATTGTAAATCATTGGACATATCAGAAGCACTTGCATGTAACCCAGAATAATATTATATAGGCCTACATGTTCTGTGCTTCATAGATTTATATATTATTTAGTTATAACTACTGTAGTTCAATCAATTACTAAGGTCTTGGGGCCCTAAAGGTAAACCAAATTACACTATGTATCACATACATTAAAGGGTGTGTACAGTTCCGGTCGAGGTGAGGATTTAGCTTTTAACGTTTTGCGAGATATTCAGAAACCACTCTATGAGATGTCAAAGAGCATGCAGTTCTAAGGGGTATCAAAAGTTTATTCGATGAAAATCGGTTTTTAAATGGCTGAGATATCCAAAAACAAGGTGAAACAAAGAGATCCTAATAAAGTTGTGGCATGTCGCCTTTTATTATTAACACTTTTTTGGATATCTCAGCCATTTGAAAACCGATTTTCATCAAATAAACGTTGAATCCTTCTTAAAATTACATGCTCTTTCATATTTCATAAGAGGCTTTTCATTATCTCACTTAGGAATATTCAAAATATGAATCCCCACCTCAACCAGTACTGCAGAGTCCCTTTAAATACAAGTATGTCAATATTTACATGTGTAACACATGGTGCACAGAGCCTTAATTGTTTTCTTCGATCAGTTTGCAATTTTGGGTAATTCATGAATTCCCTTGAATGATAAGCACGTTTTATATTCCGCCATCAAACTGCAAGTACAATTTATACACACACAGAGGGGGGCAGGGTTCTTGATGATTTCAGAGTGAGAGTTCATTTGATATTATGCAATTACAAGGGCAATTAAAGTTAACACTAACAGAAAGCACATTGTATGGCATGTTATAGTCTGACCAAGTGCTGTGCACAGCACAGTGTCCTACTGTGCGCAGCACGTTCGTGACTTGGTGAGGCAGCAACGACAGGGCTGTGTTTATTGTTGAACAGATCGACAAATGAAGTGCTACCAGCCAAATAATAAAATAGTGAAGGTCTGTAGACCTACCTGAGCATGAACATAAGTTACAGCCTCATATAGTAACATTACAATTTTCACTTTGGAGTACGTGCATGATCACCACATAAAAACTCCAAGTTTACAACTACGCAGTGACACATTGGATAAAATGTAAATCACATGGAGAGGGTCACTTCACTGCATTTTTTTTTTTTTTTTGGGGGGGGGGGTCAGACTCAATCAGTAAAATGATCATGGAGTACATCACACAAAATCTGATGTTCTTTGCATACCCTAAATCATAATGTAGCTGCACAAGCTGTTACTAGTACTACAGTACGCCACGAACCCACACCACATTAGACTATTAAATCTCACACTTGGTCCCCTTGTCTTTGGGACCCAACCTCCACCACTAGCCATTAGCTGTTCTACAGCCTGCCCAAGATCTAGAAATTGTTTGTAGACTTGGGCCTACAATTTCCGTACAAATGTCCAAGAAAAAACGATCAATCTAAGTTACCGCAGGCCCCATTTAGGCCCTGTTCTTTTCCATCTGTATAGTGCTATACCCCTGCCATAGTTATGCAATTTCCATGAGACTACGTAGGCCCTAATATAATAATTTATACTCTATACTATAGACCCCACATCTATGATAATCAAGATGCTTAGAGAAGCCCTTTCTTTCCCGAACGCCTCTCCTAGAGTTCCTCCTAAATAGACAGAGTTTTTTTTTTTTTTTTTTTTTTTGTCTAGGATTTGGATCTCTACTGCTTCTTATATAGATCTACTCGTAGCTGTGGATTTCGAATAGCTCCATGTCCAACGGTTAGACAAGTTCTAATCCTAATTCTCAGGAGTCTAACCGTTAGGTCTAATGTTAGGCCCCTACACCTATACGGTCTACAAAGAGTTCTAGGCCTAAATTTAGACCATTGAAAGGTCCAAGCCCACGGCAGGCTAGGCTAGCACAGTTAATCCAGTAATATAATCTAGATCCTGGTAGGCCCGGGCCTAGGGTTAGGCCTAATCTATGAGTCGTGACAGGTCTCTTCGTATAGACACTATACCTAGATCTAATGTTAAGTACTGCATGTACAGTACTACTCCAGGGCTGCCAAACTTGAGTGAGAGTTTGGCGTGAGACACTGCGAGGGAGCGGAGCGACCTCCTGGCTAGCGCCTGGCGGCCTGCTGTGCGGCCGTACGTACGTACGTACTACGTACACAGTCAGTGTATGCAAAGCGATGTAAAGCACACGTCACAGCCATACATGTACTGTAATTTGCCAAAAGTACAAGCTACGCTCACGTGGTATAGGTAGAAACCAGTCGTAATCCAATAGCTCGTCTTTGCGCGCGAACCAAAAACAATTATTATTGGTTAAGCTTTACACCCGAGCGGGAAAATCTCGAAATTTTGGGCTTGGGCATATCGATATTCGGAATATCGGAGAATTTAGAGATATATTTATTTTTGTAGTCATGTACATTCCATTTTGGGGGTTTAGCGTGAGTTTTTGTTTATCAGTGTGAGACAGTCAAAATTGGTTGAATTGCGTGAGTCTCACGCTCAATGCGTGAGAGTTGCTACTCAGCATCTATCTAGCACTAGTCTTGTAGAATGTAGATCTTAGAATGTAGATCTAGGCCTAGCGGCGTAGCCTAGTCGTAGCACACTAGAAACTACCAGTAGCGTTGTCTAGTAGTACTATCTAGTAGTAGTGTGAGTACTAACAGACTATAATGTGTCTATAAAAATCGACTCGAAGTTCTAGAAATCTAGGCCTAAGTTTTGTTAGAACACTCTTAGGCCTAGAACCACTCCTAGGCCCATACATGTGTGTACCTAGATATGGGTCCACAGTACATAGTATAGGTCTAAGGCCTAGGCCATGCATATACGTAAAACCTATATAGGTCTACACCGACTACAGAGACAACTAATTTACTTTAAAAAAAAAACAAACTAGAAATGTCGCTATGGCGACTGATGCCTCCGCCATAATGCATGATTATCCCAATAGTTGTATAGTACAATGTCTTCACAGTGTGTGATGACAGTTTCACATAACTGGCAAAATACTGATATGACAGGTTTGTCAGAAATGTTTTGAATGTTCATTTTCCTCCAACTGGGTTTGCTATAATTGTCTAAGAGTGCAGGTACACATATTTGGGGAATTGAGGATTTTTACTTGACTTCTGACCGACCCTGTTATACATGTATGTTTATGCATTGAGTAATTTTCAAGGTATGAAGAAAGAGTGTAATTAAAGTACAAAATAGATTTTTTTTTCTTTCAAACCTAACCTTTGACCCTTAACCTTTGACATTTGACCTTCTGGCTGGAAATTTCCCAGAGAATCTCCATTAAGTAATACATGTATATATTAAGTTTTAAAAACTAATAATGCAAGCATTGCATATACATCGGTAGTATATGAGGGAAACAGTAAAATTTTGAGGAGTTGACCTTGACCTTTGCCCACTGACTATTGACCCATGACCCCTAAATTCCCTAGATAATCCCTGCCAGTCAGTACATGCATAAGTTTCATGAAGATACATTGAACCATTTGCGAGAAAAGTGAAATTGTAACATTTTCACCTCACCTTTGACCTTTTGACCTTTGACCATGTGACATGAAACTCTCTCTGGAGATTCTTTACGCAGGAGTACATGTCTGCACTAAGTTTCAATAAAATATCTTCGGGCATTGCATAGATATGGGGGAAAGAGCAACATTTTTAGCATTTGACCTTGACCTTTTGACCGTTGAACTCTTGCCAATGTCACTAAAATCTCCTCAACTAATTGCCCCATCATACATCATACTTGGACCAAGTTTGGTGAATGCTGCTTCATTCAGTTTTGAGTTATCACATAAACAGATACATTTTAGGATTTGACCATGATCTTTGACATTTGACCTCTGTCCGATTTCACTAAAACAAAACTAATCATGTAATATTATTGTCCCATCATACACCATCCTCGGACAAAGTTTGGTGAAATTTCGTCGGCGACCATCCGAACCGTCGTATCTGTCAGCGGTGTGCGAGAACACGTTTCGAGAAAAACGCGTTTGAAGTTTGGGGGTCCTTTGAAGTCTAGTGTAAAGAAATTTCTTGCTTTTTTCCCCTATCTTTTTATATGAAAAGAAAGGCAAATTCCAGACGATTCGTATAATATATGTATTTAAAATCATGTATGAATAAAACTAATGCTACGTTCACAAAAAGAAAGGCCTCCGCACAGGAAGAGGCGAAAAACAGGTATACGACGGTTCGGAGATCGCACTCTGGCAGTATGCGCGGTCATACTGACGTATTGGGGTGATACGTCAGTTTGCTGAACGCGCGTACCGAAAGTGCGATCTCCGAACCGACGTATCCTATTCTTATAACACGCGCGTCTATGTGATATGCATGGTTACGTGGTATTTATCTGTAAAACGAGTGATTTCGTGCATATTTTTGTGTGAATGCAACTATTCTGTGTCATAGTCTCATAAGATGTAGTACAAATACGTCTAAGGTCTAGTTTTGGCATGCATAATGAAACACTGGTAGGGGAGGGGGAGGTTCCTCTGCAGATTTTCGTTTGTTTGTTTTGTTTTGTTTTGTTTTTTGACATGAATTACGCTTCAGGCATCAGACGAGAATTCCTTTGATGTAAAAAAAAAAAAAAAACAACAGACAAACAAACAAACAATCAAAAAACCCACTCCATGTTTAGGACACATTATCTTTGATCAGTTTGTATCTAATTTGTATCACGCAAAGAGTGGTTATACGTGTATTGTGAAAGAGGTGGGGCCTATGAAATTATTGCTTTTTCATTGCAGCCTGCCTCCTCTTTTTCCCCTCATTTCATCTTCTCATTGCTCTCCTCCACCTCTTATCTTTCCCTTGCAACGCTTTAACCCTCTCTCCAACTCTCCAATACTGTAAACAAAAGCCAAAATCACACATCCAAGCCTTGCTATTCTTTGTGATAATTCATGCCGCAATCATGACCGTAATGACCTAACTTTCATTCTTTCTAAGCTGCCATGATGAATACTGTACATTTTAACCCATGAATAAAGATTTTCTTTTACAGCTCTCATGCATGGCAGACATAACTCATGATCATTCAGTTGGGTAAAACTCAATTGTCAGCTTGGCCATCAGAAATAACAAGCAAAAAATTTACTTAGCCACACGTCTGTCTCACATTATTGTTTTATACACTGTATACGTTCAGACTCTGAAACAGATGCAAATTAATTTTCTACGCAGAAACATCCACACACACAAGCATGGATTGTACTTGTTCACACAAATAATAAAAGGTGTATTGTCCTACAGACCCCTACAGGCTTAAATGATATTCAAGTAGTACTATGAATATCATTTCAGTTCCAATTATATATGCTGACATTTTAGTGTGCATAATATTATGATTTCCTCACGATATGAGATCACAGTACATAGAAGGAAAAACAAAACAAAACAAAGAAAGTGAGTCTTGAGACAAGGCTGCATTAAAATGCAACAATTTTTATTTCATAATCAATCCATATCTCACACCAAAAAGAAAAGAAAAGGAATGAACATGTTCTTAACTACAATGGTAAAATTTCATTGAAGATTTTTGAATTTACAGAATGATCAAGATGTCTGTGGTAAAATAAATATTGATTTAAATTCATTGATAATGAATATGTCCTTTAATACAATGGAATTTTTAACTGTACAAATCAAAATGTCTTTGGTTAAAGAGATATTGATCTAAATCAATTGTTAAACCAATTTTAAAAAAATTGTACACAATACAGTTTATATTGAAAAACATTCTGAAACATTCATCAGATGGAAATGGCTTAAAGCAGAAGGCCAACTTCGTCCTAATATTAGTGAATCTCTAATAACTCAGGTCTTAGGGCTAAAAAAAAGTACATTGTATGATTTGAGTTGTTATTATGTGCATGTTTGTGATTGTACTTTCATTTCGATATAACAGTAATATCTACGCAACGGTCCTACAGAAATCAAATTACATTTGGAAGGAGGAATAAAGCTGTTACATGAACATCTTTCACATGAAAAAATGTGACAATTATTGTTAAAGAAATATCAAAGCTTATCATGATATCATAGAATATTTAATAGCTATAGAATAGATAAAACATAACATGGCGAATTGTGGTGGGGAGATAAATTATCAAAATTTGAATACATAGACTAAATTGCTTTTGCATGCACAAACAACTGTAGGCACCAACAACTGTAGGCACCATAGGCAAGCAATAATTAGTGAGAAGTTGGTCAGAGCTGACATTTTGCTGGGATGGATCTGATGGTGCTTCATTGTTCAATTCGGGTACAAAGTGTGTATTGGTATCTCTTGAATGCGGTCCATGTTCTTGGTGATGCCAACTGGAAATGAAGAAAACAAAAAGGAAAACAAGATACACATGGTCCGTAAATATTACATTTGTTTTATCATTATCATTTATTAAAAGACTGAATTTATCATTTCTCTGAAAGGACAAGATGTCATCCAGCTTACAACTCATGTGGGATCCATGCGTGGACATATGGGATGTAAGATGCCCTTATTGTTTTTGTTTTTTTAACAAAAAATCAACAGAAAAAACTGGAGGACGTGCGTGGGGTCCCACCCCCCCACACACACAAACACTTTACAGAATTCCTGGACCCACTCCTGACAACTGTATAAAAAAAAAATAATAATAATAATGGTACATATTAGCCAGGATGCTACATTCTATGCTTGTGTATAGTTGATATCATCCTTTTTATTTGTCATCATACGACAGCAATAGCATCATTTATTCCGGATTACTAATGGTTATTTCAACAAGATTGAGTCAGCAATATCTGGTTGGGTTTCCCGATTAGATTAAGTGCTTTACAAACACTCACCAGTGAGAAGTTGGTCAGAGATGACATTCTGCGGGATGGATCTGACGGTGCTTCATTGTTCAATGCTAGCATATCTCTTGAATGCAGTCCATGTCCTTGGTGATGCCAACTGGAAATGAAGAAACAAAAAGAAAAACAAATACACATGGTGCACAAACATCTTATTTGTTTCCATCATATTTATTGAAAGATTGACTTTATAATTTCTTTTACTAAGATTAATCTTTTAATAGCACAATTTTCAGGTAGCCCTTTGTAAATGTCCACAAACAAGAGTTTTTTTTTTTTTTTTTTTTTTTCCCAGCAGAGATCGGACAGATTGGTGATCTACATCAATGCAAAAGCAGTCAAACGGTACATGCATTCTCATTTGAAAATTGCTCATGGATTATCACTCTGCTTGGAAGGTCCATGTACAATTGGCAGACAAGCTACATTCTCCAGTTGTGTGTTAGCCATTTGCTACAATATGACAAGAAGGATACATGTCATCCAGATTGCAACCAGTGGTTAATTCATGTGGGGCACATCGGGTGTAAGATACCCTTTATTTTTGTCTTTTTTTAACAAAAGAAAGGAACAGAAAAACTGGAGGATGTGCGTGTGGTCCCCCCCCCCCAACTTTCACAGAATTGCTGGACCCACCCCTGACAACACAAACACTGGTACATGGTAGCCAGGATGCTACATTCTTTGCTTGTGTGTAGTTTATGCCATCCTTTTTAATTGCTCTTAAAGTGTACAAGACAGCAATAGCATCATTTAATCTTAATTACTAATGGATATTCCAACAAGATTAATGCAGCAATATCTGGTTGGGTTTCCCAACAAGATTAAGGCTTTACAAATACTCACTAGTGAGAAGTTGGTCATAGCTGACATTTTGCTGGGATAGATCTGATGGTGCTTCGTTGTTCAATTCTGGTATTGGTATCTCGTGAATGCAGTCCATGTCCTTGGTGATACCAACTGGAAATGGAGAAAACAAAAAGAACTAGAAATGTCGCTATGGCGACTGGTATGCCTCCGCCATAATGCACGATTCTCCTAATAGGTCTATAGTACATGTGGACAATGTGTGATTACATTTTCACAAAATTGGCAAAATATTAAAATGACATGTTTGTCACAAATGTATCAAATGTTTACCTTCCTTGACCTATATGTTTAATTGGATGAATAGGAGAGCATGTACTTTAACTTCGACTTTGACCCTTTCATAAGTTTACGCACTTGAGTAATTTTCAAGGTATGGAGAAAAAGTGCAATTTCTGTATTGAACAGTAAATTGTTATCATTTTCATCTGGCCTTTGATTCATAAGAGAATCACTGTCAGGCAGAACATACATAAACATGTACTAAGTTTAAAGATTACTTGAGCCGCTTCCGAGGTATGGAGAAAGTCGTAAGTTCAGCACTTTCACTTGATCTTTGACCTTTTGACCTTTGACCTTCTTGGCAAAAAAAAAAAAAATCCCAGAGAATCTCCAGTGGGTAATATACATGCATACATTAAGTAAAAAAAAAATAATCCTGCTGGCATTGCATAAATATAAGGAAAATACTAACATTTCGAAGTATTGCCCTTGACCTCTGACCCCTGACCTTTGACCCCATGAACCCCAAATTCCCTAGCTAACTACTGCCAGTCAGTACATGCATGCATACTCTGTTCCATAAAGATACTTTGAACAGTTTCCAAGATACAGAGAAAAAAGTGAGATTTTAACATTTAACTTGACCTTTTGACCTTTGACCTTTTGACCTCATGACCCCAAACTTTCTCCAAAGATTCTTAATTGGGTAATACATGTATACACTAAGTTTCCACAAAATATCTTCCGGCATTGCATAGATATGGGGGAAATAGTGCAATTTTAAGCATTTGACCTTGACCTTTTCACCTTTGACCTTGAGCATGTGCACCCAAAAGTTGATAGGCACAACTTCACCCCCTAATACACATACATGCCAAGTTTCATTAGGATACTTCAAAAGGTTTTGATAGTTACCCTGTCCACAAAATTCATTACGGACGGACGGACGGACGGACGGACAACCCGAAATCATAATGCCTCCGGCACCACTTCGTGGCGGAGGCATAAAAAAGAAAATACACATGGTGCATAAATATTACATTTTTTTTAAATCATATTTATTGAAAGATTGACTTTATCATTTCTTTCAAAGGACAAAATGTCATCCAGATTACAACCCATGGTGGATCCACACGGGGACACATAGGGTTTAAGATGCCCCCTTTTTTTAACACAAAAAAAAAATAACAGAGAAAAACTGGAGGACGTGCGTGTGGTCCACCCCCCCCCCCCCCAATTTGTAGAATTCCTGGACCCATCCCTGAAAACTGCAAAAAATACTGGTACATGGGAGCCAGGATGCTACATTCTATGCTTGTGTATAGTTGATGTCATTCTTTTTATTTGCTATTATATGGCAAAAATAGCGTCATTTAATCCGGATTACTCTAATTGATATTCCAACAGGATTGATTCAGCAATATCTGGTTGGGTTTCCCAACAAGGTTAAGGCTGTACTAACACTCACCAGTGAGAAGTTGGTCGGAGCTGACATTCTGCTGGGATGAATCTGACGGTGCTCCTTCATTGTTCAATACTAGCATTGGTATCTCAGGAAGGCAGTTGATGTCTTTTTTGATACCAACTGTAAATGAGGAAAACAAAATATACATAGCCCATGTTTATTTTATTGTTTCTATCAGATTTTTTTTTAAAGATTGAATTTTTTTATTGTTTTTATTTAGAATAACCTTTTAACACCACAAATTTCAGAAAGCCCTATTTAAATGTCCATAAACAAGAGTTGTTTTTTTTTTTTTTTTTCTGCCCATCAGCAGAGATCGGACAGACTGGTGATCTGCATTAATGCAAAAACAGTCAAACAGTACATGTATCCTCATTTGAAAATTGCAAATAGATTATCACTCTGCTTGGAAGGTCCAGGTACAATTGGCAGACAAGCTACATTCTCCAGTTGTGTGTTAGCCATTTGCTACAATATGACAAGAAGGATAACATGTCATCCAGATTGCAACTAGTGGTTGATTCATGTGGGGCACATCGGGTGTAAGATACCCTTATTTTTTTTAACAAAAGAAATGAACAGAAAAAACTGGAGGACATGCGTGTGGTCCCCCCCCCCCCCCAACTTCACAGAATTTCTGGACCCACCCCTGACAACTGCAAAAAACACTGATACATCGTAGCCAGGATAATACATTCTTTGCTTGTGTGTAGTTTATGTCATCCCTTTTAATTGCTATTAAAGTGTATAAGACAGCAATAGCATCATTTAATCTTAATTACTAATGGATTTTCCAACAAGATTAATGCAGCAATATCTGGTTGGGTTTCCCAACAAGATTAAGGCTTTACAAACACTCACTAGTGAGAAGTTGGTCAGACACATTTTGCTGGGATGGATCTGATGGTGCTTCGTTGTTCAATTCTGGTATTGGTATCTCGTGAATGCAGTCCATGTCCTTGGTGATGGCAACTGGAAATGAAGAAAACAAAAAGAAAAAGAAAATACACATGGTGCATAAATATTACATTTTTTTTTTAATCACATTTATTGAAAGATTGACTTTATCATTTCTTTGTCATCCAGATTACAACCCATGGTGGATCCGCGCAGGGACACATGGGGTTTAAGATGCCTTTTTTTAAAACAAAAACTAAACAGAGAAAAACTGGAGGATGTGCATGTGCCCCCCCCCCCCCCCCCCAAGTTTAGAGAATTCCTTGACCCACCCCTGACAACTGCAAGAATTACTGGTACGTGGTAGCCAGGATGCTACATTCTATGCTTGTGTATAGTTGATATCATTCTTTTTATTTGCTATTATATGACAGCAATAGCATAATCTGATCCGGATTACTAATTGATATTCCAACAAGATTGATTCAACTATATCTGGTTCGGTTTCTGATCAAGATTAAGGCTTTACAAACACTCACCATTGAGAAGTTGGTCAGAGCTGACATTCTGCTGGGATGGTCCATGGATCTAAAGGTGCTCCTTCACTGTTTGATACTAGCATTGGTATCTCTGGAATGCAGCTGATGTCCTTTTTTATGCCAACTGTAAATGAGGAAAACAAAATATACATAGTGCATATATTTTTCACTGTTATTATCATATTTCTTTTAAAGTTGAATTTATCTTTTTTTTTTGTTAAGATTAACCTTTCAATAACACATTTTTCAGATAGCCCTATGTAAATGTCCACAAACAAGAGTTTTCATTTTTGCCCATCAGCAGAGATCGGACAGACTGGTGATCTGCATTAAATGCAAAAGCAGTCAAGCGGTACATGCATCCTTTTTCCAAGGTCAATTGCATGTGCTTATGAAGAATACAAAAACATCATTGGAAGTAAGGCAAAAAAATAGCATTTGCTGATAGGCTTACAAACTCTTCTGTTACGGATAGGGCACCCGAATGGTGTCAGCAAGTCAATTCTTTTTTTTTAACTCAGCCTTGCTGGCTACACACATAGATCTTCAGTTTTGCAGCAAAACAAGAGCATTATGAAATTGGAAAAAGTAACTAACACAAAATACAAGCAGATGTGACACAGGAAAAGAAAAGATACTGATAGAATGTCTAATCTGTTCATTTTTTTTTATAGGCATAACACAAATAAACATGAATTAAGGCTACACAAGTACACGCTCATGTCTTTATTTTGAAAACATGGTATACCAGGTTGTGCTGTATATGAGTTGACACCATGAAAACCTATTATACCAGGCACTACTTCTAACATTGCAGCACAGTTATGAAGTTATTCAATGCCTCTAATAACTTCATAACTGTGCTGCAATGTTAGGTTCGGTGTAAAAATGGCAGAGGTAAAAATGGCAGGGGTAAAAATGGCAAGGGTAAAAATGGCAGAGGTAAAAATGGCAGAGGTAGAAATGGCAGAGGTAAAAATGGCAGAGGTAAAAATGGCAGAGGTAAAAATGGCAGAGGTAAAAACGGCTAGGTAAAAATGGCAGAGGTAAAAACGGCTAGGTAAAAATGGCAGAGGTAAATATGGCAGCGGTAAATATGGCAGAGGTAAATGATTATGAGGTAAAAATGTCAGAGGTAAAGTTGTCAGTTGTCAGTGGTCGCAATACGCGCTTTTCGTGCCTTCTCCTGAAATAAAGCACGGGGGATACCGGGGAGAAATGTGACACAGGGAGAAATATGGGACACTCATGTAACTTGAAAAATGCTCGGCCAGTCAACAATCCAATTACATCATTAAAAAGATGAGCCTCGGTACACCTGAAAATGGACATATGTGACCCTGCACCTCAAAACAAACAAAAAGTCGCCAGAGTTACTAGAGGCATTGAATAAACGGTTCGGTGTAGAAATGGCAGAGGTAAAAATGGCAGGGGTAAAAATGGCAAGGGTAAAAATGGCAGAGGTAAAAATGGCAGAGGTAGAAATGGCAGAGGTAAAAATGGCAGGGGTAAAAATGGCAGGGGTAAAAATGGCAGAGGTAAAAATGGCAGAGGTAAAAATGGCAGGGGTAAAAATGGCAGGGGTAAAAATGGCAGGGGTAAAAATGGCAGAGGTAAAAATGGTAGAGGTAAAAATGGCAGGGGTAAAAATGGCAGGGGTAAAAATGGCAGAGGTAAAAATGGCAGAGGTAAAAATGGCAGAGGTAAAAATGGCAGAGGTAAAAATGGCAGGGGTAAAAATGGCAGGGGTTAAAATGGCAGAGGTAAAAATAGCAGAGGTAAAAATGGCAGAGGTAAAAACGGCTAGGTAAAAATGGCAGCGGTAAATATGGCAGAGGTAAATGATTATGAGGTAAAAATGTCAGAGGTAAAGTTGTCAGTTGTCAGTGGTCGCAATACGCGCTTTTCGTGCCTTTTCCTGAAATAAAGCACGGGGGAGACCGGGGAGAAATGTGACACAGGGAGAAATATGGGACACTCATGTAACTTGAAAAATGCTCGGCCAGTCAACAACCCAATTACATCATTAAAAAGATGAGCCTCGGTACACCTGAAAATGGACATATTAACCACTATACAGCTCTACAGGTATCTTGTCAGTAAAATATCAAACTTACTTTAGATCGTGTAGGTCCTATACTATGTTGATATAAAGTACACTGTATTCTAAAAATTGTGCAAACTTCTGAAAATGAAATTGCTTGATAACAGACATGCAGGTATGAAGAATTGGCAGGGATCTTTTACCGTTTCTGTTACCACTGGGGAAAATTTAATAGGGCAGTGTTACATTTCTCCCCGCGGCACATGTAAAGAGAGACTTGCAGAGCTTCAGCGATCCCTGTGTAAATTCAATCGCGATCATAATGGTAGTCATAGGGTGATTTCAATCTACCTGGATGGGATTTGATTTGATTTTCTTACTGTTGTTGTATAACGAGGGAACAACGTCATTTTCGGTGGCTGAATCTACCAATCTCTAGCAACACACCATGTTGATAACATTGACTTTGAAGCAACATCTAAGTTTGAAAGGCATCAAACATTTACAATTTTTCGCCTGCGGATTCGTTCAACAATGATTGAAAGATATCCCATGGCAAACTATCGTTTTTTTCTCTCATTAGAACAGTTTATTGCTAAAGTTCGTCTCCAGTTTTAATAGGCATAAGTTTGTAAAGTGACCACAAAGTGTTCATTAAACTTTGAGATATTTCTTTTTGCGCCATGTGATACTTGAACAATGTAATAAAATATTTTGCAAGAGCTTACTTATGTCTGCCGATACATCTGCTGTAGTTTTTTTTTTTTTTTTGCGTTTTGTAACTTCTACATTATATCGTGATCAGGCCTTGTGAGATAAATAGGCTCCTACGAAACCTGATGGAGAATATAATATTGAAGAGGTGAAAAATTAGTGATTTGCTTCGACTATGTCTCCTTCACTTCTTTACACTAAACAGTTCAAAAAATGAAAAAATAATGACAATATACTTGCCTGGACGTGAGCGGAATTCGTTTGTGTAAGAGTGTGTATGTGAGAGTATGTATATCTGCATATATGTTTATACCAAAAGTGGGTTCGTATGTGTGTATATGTGTGTGATAACTTCATTGGGCGAAACAACGTAGGATTATACTGTTTAAGGGCTTTGCAGCTTTGTTGGAACCCCCTTATAGTGATAGATAATGATAATAATATTGATAATAATAATAATAATAATAATAATAATAATAATAATAATAATGATAATAATAATACTGAATAATAAAAATAATTTCCCATAGGCCTACTAGGCTCTTAGTTGATTTATTATTTCTCTGCAAACAGGCAGATTACGCCACTGCACTTGAATCAAACTCAGAATAATGAGACTGCTCTAATCTTTTTAAAACATAATTCTATCAATATTCTTCAAATCTGCAATTTGGATTTGATAATTCGATAAACACAGTTTGCTCTGGCTAGGTTATCATTCAAAACCTCTTCATACGTTCATATCTGACGAAATCGCTCTCATTACTTCTGACATTTTACTTCTGCCATTTTTACCTCTGCCATTTTTACCTCTGCCATTATTACCTCTGCCATTTTTATCCCTGCCATTTTTACCGCTGCCATTTTTGCCTCTGGCATTATTA
Organism: Diadema setosum; assembly: GCA_033980235.1. Lineage (NCBI taxonomy): Eukaryota > Metazoa > Echinodermata > Echinoidea > Diadematoida > Diadematidae > Diadema > Diadema setosum. Next base: position 36,964,142 of record CM067071.1, on the reverse strand, counting down.
CCTCTGCCATTTTTACCTCTGCCATTTTTACCCCTGCCATTTTTGCCTCTGCCATTTTTACCTCTGCCATTTTTACCCCTGCCATTTTTACCTCTGCCATTTTTACCTCTGCCATTTTTACCTCTGCCATTTTTACCCCTGCCATTTTTACCCCTGCCATTTTTACCTCTGCCATTTTTACCCCTGCCATTTTTACCTCTGCCATTTTTTACCTCTGCCATTTTTACCTGGCACCGAATAAACACACACACTGTATACTGTCCATACTTTTACTACAAGTATGTATTCATTTGTGTGCGCACAATCTTACCTAATTTCGCCAGGTAAATGTTGTCATCATCGTCATAATCAGAAGTATCATCTTCATCACTGCTGTCTGCGGTGCTTGTGTTTCCATCATCGCTACTGCTTTCAGAATTCTCTCCCCCATACACAGCAGTAACTGTGCCTTCCACAGTTTCCTGTGCCATCGCATTGACACACGAACTCCAAGTGGGAAGTCGTGGGAAGCATGCCCTTCCTGAATTTCAGCTGATCAACAGCTACGGTATTTCTTGTACCATCTTTGTCCTAAAGGACTTCAACATCTGTTGGTTTCCCTGAGGACAAAGACCTGTAACAAACAAAAACAAAAACATTCACTACAAGTTTATTAAAACAATATTTTATATTTTAGCAGAAATGCTTTACCTCAAGCCTATCTAGTGGTCTATTCTTACATTGATCATAAAAATGCAAAAGCACAATTCAACTCATTTTATAAATGGATAGAGGGCGAAGATTCCCTGTGCTTATGGTACTGCAAAACTACTCTCTAGAATGTGTGGGCACTATAGCCTAGCTACGCTAGATCTGACAATTGGAACATTGCATTTAGACCTCATAACTTATATTTTAATTGTAGTGGAACATCAGCGTATTACTATTAGATATCACAGGAGGGGCTTACCCGAGTACTGCCCTCTGGCCTGTTAACACACTAAAGCCTTAATTGCAGTGATTTTAATATTACTGAGACTTGGCACTCACAGTCACAGTGACAATGCATGCGATAATTTAAACATACTCAGTACCGGTACCGTACAAAGCATTTGCAGTTGTCTAGATCTCTGAACAGCACACATGTATTTATGGGCCAGCATAATTTAATCTTACTCCTAGAGTCCTAGGAATCCTAGTATCAGATAAATTTACAGACGTACTACTAGATCCTTGGCTTACATTGGCAAATTCACATGAGATACATCAAGTTACACTCAGATTTGGGTGTTTTTCTTTGTGTGTGTACTGTTTGCAAGCTTGGGGCTCAATCGGCCATAGTAGAACCTATCATCGCATCAGAACTGTAGGGCCCTACACTCAATGATGGACCAGCGATTAGCGCCTTTCTCTAAATTGTTGGCTGGTGACTACGTAAAACTTGTTAGGCTCGTCTACTCTTAGTCTTATACTTAGCTTTGTAATTTCGTACTACGTATCCACTACGTAATCCACTACGTATGAGGTCCATATAAGAACCATAAGCACATAAAGCCAACTCAACGAGATCATTGTAAACGATTTCACTCGATTTTTTTTAGAGAGTATATCAAATTTCTCTATTAAAGGCAGGGGATACCTTTTACAGACCTCCCAATATGCAGCAAAACATTAGATATGAACCTACAGGGGACTTGTTTATAGGCCACTGCTGAGAAATTTGGAAGTCAACAGTTATCTACAATTTGAATAATGCACAAAACTCAACTACTCAGTAGTTCTGTGTGTCAGCCACACTTAAGCCTTTTTGTTGCAGTCTTCTGTATTTTTTTTTTATCTATAAACACAAATCTAAAAGTATGAGAGCTGATGTAATAACATATAGAGTGTGTGGCAAGAATGTATATAGAAATGTTTGTAAGTTTTGATGAACTTTCTTAACAAAATATACATGATGGACACACATGAAGTGCATGGGTCTGCAAAGGTAGCCTAGCAATGTGCTGGAATTTACGGTGAGCCCCGAAAAAAATTCAATTCAAAATCTAACAGTCAATAAAAATGTACTAAATGTAACCCTCCACTTTCAATACTTTATGGGAGTTTTTAAAATGATACTCTCTTCAACATACCACTGTATTTATACAACTCTTCATTTAAGGCATGCAAATGGGATTCCCTACCTTTAAAAACACAAAATCCGGTTTCCAAATTTTGTGAGTAGAAAGAGTGTGTGCTGGGCTTTCTTAAAACGGCAAAATCTGAAATTCGAAAAATTTACCGAATTTTGACATGTACGACGGTTCGGATGGTCGCCGACGATTTACTCGATCCAGTCTTGAGTTATCGCGTAAACGGATACAATTTCATGATTTGACCTTGACCTTTGACCTTTGGCCGATTTTACCCAAAATCTAATCAAATAATTGCCCCATCAAAGTTCATACTTGGATCAAGTTTGGTAAAATTCCAGTCAATATTTCTCAAGTTATCGCGTAAACGAATGCGGACGGACGTACGTCCGGACGTACGTACGGACGGACGGACAACCCGAAAACATAATGCATCCGGCACCACTTCGTGGCGGAGGCATAAAAAGGGTAACGTTTAATAGGCATCTGTTGTAAATGGTAGTTTCATCCCACCTCACACAGACTGTTTAATCTGCCCTCGGTCAAACTCTATACATGGGACTACGTATGGACAAAATGGCTGCGATGGACGCGACAAGCCCATATTCATCGTAGAATTACTCACGATTGCATTCTAAGTCCTTGTAGAACTCCCTCCCCATCTCATCTTCGTCGTCATGTTGAGATAGATCGGTAAACAAATGTGGAATGAATGAATTATATCCACTCAAATCTTGACCAGTATTTCTTCTACCGCCTTGCTCCACTGAAAGTTTTCGATCATCATCGCAAAGAATCTCGCTGATCCTGCGATAAATTGTGAACATGTTGAAGTTTCTGCAAGGGGCTGCGATAGCTCTAAAATCGCCGGTTGTCGTATCGCAGAAAACCTCACACTGTGCGATTTCTCGTCGAGCGACATCGCAAAGGGTGAATCGCAGTAAAAATCTCACAGTGTGAGTCCGCCCTATGTCACAGCACCCCCCCCCCCCAGCTAAATTTCCATTTGTGTGCATAACTATGTGACCCTGCATCACAAAACCAATAAAAAGACATGATATATATATATATATATATATATATATATATATATATATATATATATATTTAGGCTGAATTCTGAAAGAGCAGGTCTTGAGCTTCAAAATGAAGTCTGAACTCAACTGAAATGAATTCTCCTATAAAACCTATCTAAATATCAGAAAGAAAGCACACACTCTGGCAAAGTGTGAACTGAGAAAAGAGGCTCAGAAGTGTAGGGTCTATTCAAGAACTTAAGCTTCCCAAGCCGTGCTAGCTGTGCAACGAATGATGTGATGCACAGTCATGTGTTCTTAAATAAATGTTTCCTTGGTTATGTAAATTTGGAATAGGATTACTAAATTTTTCACCAAAGCATAATTTGTGTTCTTTAATATTTCAGGACAAAGGGAGCAATGAAAAGGAGGAATACAGGCAGTGATACCACTGAATACCTAATGAAGAAGCTTGAAATGGAGAGAGATCTGAAAGACAGAGAGTTGCAGCTGAGAAGAGAGGAAATGGAAAGTAAACGACAAGAAGAGCAATGAAAGCTGGAGCGAGAAGAAAGAGAAGAAGAAAGGAGGAGACAAGATGAAGAAAGATGGCGCGAAAGAGAGGAAAGAGAGGAAGAAAGGAGGAGGCGAGATGAAGAAAGAAGAAAGGAGAAGGAGGAAAAAGAAAAGGAGAGGAAGAAAAGAGAGGAGGAGAGGAGGATAAGAGAAGACGAAGAGAGGGACAGAAGAATGGACCTGCTGTAACAACAGTTACTCCAGTAGAATGAAGTTATCATGACATTGTTGAAGAATCAGAGCAGGGAGTAAAATTTCAAAAGTTTTTGTCATTTCTAAAAAGCAGTTCTTGTACAATGTGTATGAATATGCAAATGAGTGAGCTAACCATGCCATACCCTCACAAATTTCCATCGACATGCATGTCGATACATGCTTGTCGATGAGAGATACATGTATACTTTATCTCCATAAATCTCAGAACAATGTTATGAAGTACAAAAAAGTAGCAATTATCATATATTACTCAGTCATTTTCATTTTGATGTTCACAAAACCGAGTTATAGTGCCAGGATTTTAAACTTCAAAGAAATAACCAAATAAAATGACACAGAAACAATATGAAGACTAGTATTTCGTACAATGTACTTGCCTTATCTATGCACTATACACCATATTATTACCAAACAATGTAATCAGTGTTGGAGGCCTACTGTACTTAGCAACTTTCTTTCCCAACTTATTGACTACAAATGAGAAGTTATTTACATTCCCTTCATTTACAGCCGGTTGATAATACTTGTTTCTGATGTTTCACATGCCATGAAAATATTGCATTAGTGTTGGTGGATCCAGTCCAAAGAATCTAGAGATTATGTTCCCGTAAAGACAAGTGTGCGCATTGGTTAAAAGTCCAGATACTAGGTACATTTTGCCGATTGCTGACAAACCGATTTTCTGATTTTTCTTGAAGTCTGTGAATTTGAAGTTATTCACAATGTCCCCAAACAACCATTCCACGCTTATTCGCACACTGCTCATCGACCGATTGTAGGTTTCCTGTTCTGGTGTGATGGCATTCCCTTTGAAGGGACTTTGTAGATGGACTCGGATGGGATATGCCGGATCCCCGTAGATACATAAAGTGTTGTCGTCCACATCTTTAGAGTACTGTTCCAGTTCATGGAGGAGACCAGACTCACGGAGCATGTAGCTGCCATGCCTCCGTCCTTCTATGGGTCCAAACAAGTTGGCGATCATGCCGTTTGCTGCTGATACATTCTGGTATTTCATTGCATGCACGCGTTTGTGCCCATTATAGACGACACGTTGGTTTTCATTTGGGCGACAGATCGGTCTCACTGTCCCGTCCACGAATCCCCAACAATTGTGCAGAGCTCCACCCGTTTCAGTTACATCAGCAGCAAACTGGGTCAGGTTTGCTGGGGACAACCATGGCTGATTGAGTGTCCCCAACAAATATGCGTAGTTGTTGTACACAAAATCGATCATGTATTTTGTGATCAAACACAACTGCGGTACACTCCGGCCAAACATCTTGACCAGATCTCCATATCTGCAAGGGTAGGCGAATCGTGCCAGCAAGACGCAAAGTGCCTCCAGCCCATTGACCCTTGTGCCATTCCTACACTGGATGCTTTCGGGAATCTGCAGGACTTTTTTTCAGGTGCAAAATGCCGTCCCTTTTGAATCTAATAAAATGATAATTTGAAAGCTTGTGTCTAGACAACTAATTCCAGGTGTATTCATGTTTTCATATTGGGAAAAAGTGTTATCGATGTATTTTCTGCAGGGTTTGATATTCAATCAAACAGGTTAGAATCTAGTTCAAATATCAAGACGTTTTGTTTTCAAGCAAATATCACATTTCATTTCTTTTTTGACTTTGATCAAAATTTCAATATGTTGAATTTCCTGTATTCCAATGATTATAAACTATTGTACTCCACATACAATTATGTATAGACTGAGTTGATAGTAACGGTCATATAAAAACTAAGCCATGAAGTTACTTGAAATTATTGTGTAATTCTGTATATAAGATAAAAGCTGAAACTCATGTTTATTAATCGTATCTTTAACGTTACAAAGTGAGAACAGCCAGAATGTAGACTTGAAATAGACAAATAGTTACATTTAGGACCTTTCATTTATATGTACACTTGTGCACAGCTACACATTATTTACACTCCCGTTAGAAATGTCTAGCTATAGTGCAGTGCACCACCACAGCACCTGTAATACATATTTTATAGGACCTAGACACTAGCACACTACTGCAATTAAGATGGGCTGCGAAGTATAAACCTATTCCGATTCAATTCAATTCAATTCAATTCATTACGGTATGGTAGCACAATATATAAGCAGGGACGTCGACTCACCTCCCTGATATAAGCTAGGGTGTAGTAGAAAATAGCCTACTACAGCTGCACTGTATGTCCCTCGCGAGAGTAGCCTGTTTGCTTACCTGAAATATGCTTTACACTCGTCATCGTTGTAAAGCCCGAGATCAAATTCCTCATAAGTGGAGTAATTGAAATCGAGGTTTGCTGGCCTATTGGCGTCATACAAGAGTACAAACTATTCGTCATCAATCACTCCGTTTGCGTAACCAAGGAGGACCATTTCTCGAAATCTGTGGAGATTCGCCATGACGATAAAAGTAGACCCTATCTTACTCGGCATTAGCAGACGACAATTTTTCCCCCATTACATGCTGCTGGCGCGCGCGCGCGCGGGATTCAAGGGTGCATGACGTCATCACGTTGACCAGACGTGACGCCCGAAATCGAAATGTGTTTTAGCAGCGGCTCAGCGTACAGACGTGACGCCTTGACGTACGGTTGCGCTCGGCGGCACGTCCTTCTCGTTCACCCAATCGAAAACTCCCTATTTCTGTGGGTTAGCTCATACTCATCAGCCATCAAGGCTGCTTTATGCAAACTTGTCACTTTGTGATCATCCAAATGCGACCTCACACTGAAAGCAACACTCTTTTTGAATTCTTCCAAGGGAACAACCTCACGTAGGTTATCAAAATCCTGATCTACTTTCAGGGATCTGTACCACCTATCAAACATCATTTCTTTTTCACGAGGAAACTCAACATGTGTCTGGCCTGGTTTGCGGTACGAATTTCTGAACGTAAGTCTGTACGCCTCTGGCACCAACTCATAAGCATTCAACACTGCTTTCTTGACTGTAGCACAGTCACGTGATTGCTCTTTTGAGAGAGATGAGTACACATCAGCTGCTTTGCCAACAAACACACTTTGAAGGAGCATGGGCCAAAATTCCTGTGGCCAATTCAAACTGTCAGCCACCTTCTCAAATGACACAAAATATGCATCAACTCTGTTTTCTTCAAACTTCGGCACCAGTCGAATATTCTTGGCCAAATCAAATTCAGAGGGAGCCCTTTCACGATTTCCAACAGTCTGTGCATGAGTCAATTCCATCTCACGCAATTTCACTTGTTGCTCAATTTCAAATTTCTTCATTTCCAATTCTCTTTCTCTTTCCCTTTCCTTCATTTCCATTTCCCTTTGTTCTCTTTCCCTCTCTCTTTCTATTTCTAATCTCATCATCTCTTTTTCCAGTTCTACTTCCCTTGCTCTTTCTCTCTCCTTCATTTCCAATTTAGCAAGCTCAAGCCGTGTTTGATCTGACATTTGAGATTGATCTGAAGTGTCAATTTCTTCTTTGAGCTCCATGTGACCAGCTACTAAGTCAAGAATCTCTGCCTTTCTTACACCTTGTGGAACATCTACGTTTAAATGCTGTGCAATGGCAGTCAAATCACATTTGCGTAACCTTTGCAAATCTTTGAGGGACAACTCTGTCCTCTGAACAAATGCCTGAACATCCATTGTACTGATTGACATTGTCACAATGTACTGCACACAATGTACAATTGAACAATCAACTCACTGGTATTTTGTCTGTACCAATATTCTGGATTCCGGAACGTTCCAAATTCTAAGTTTTGGCTTTAAATTCACTTCCCGGACACAAGCCCCCAATTTTGTTACGACCAAAATCAATCTGAGAATGATCACACAAAAGAAACAATCAAGTAATGTTCAGGCGGTTTATTAACACTGATATTGTGGGTACAGAGTCGTAATCGGTTTTCACATCAGTACAATAGGGATCAATAGACACAATTATAAATCGGTAGTGGAATCACTTACACGTATTACATCCACATCTTAACTCACAAGGTCCATATGAAGGATTTGTTTGCAAAAACCGATAAGTCCATTTTGGAAGATTTTGAAGTACAATCTCTGTCATAAAGAACAAAATAATACCTTTTAAATGATATATTGGTCACTACATATAAAGGTATATTTTTTAAATTATGGTCAAATGAAGCAATTTTTTTTTTTATTATTCTCCATATTTTTCTTGACCTTTAATCGCAAATATCCCCATTTGGCAAATATGGACTTATCGGTTTTTGCAAACAAACTCTTCATATAGTCCCCTGGTGATTTCCAACTACGATGTTTGATGCACAAATGAATGATCCAGAGGCACTGGTTGCAATAATCCACGTTATAAATCCAGGGTATAGGTCCACAGCGAAATGTGCAGAATCCAACGTTATGACGACCACGTCCAGTCGATGCGTTGAATGCTGTTTCACTTTATAACGTGTATAATGTCCAGCCCGTCACAGCTTTGCCGTTATAATGTCCGTTGACACTAAAATATGGAGTCTATCTCCAATGTAGGCAAATTAATTCTCTGCAGGCAAAATGTCTCCCAGGCCTTATCTCCACAAACGCAGTTTGTATAGCAGGTCAGCAGGTTACACAGGACTGACTATAACAAGTCGCTTCAGAGCCAGAAGTGACGTACCTCTCAGAGCAGAGGTGTTGGGTACTCTGCCTACCTCAGAATTTCTCCGGCTTATATACTAGCCATTCACCCCTTTCTAGTACATTCTGTAATTTTCTCCAACCTGGGGCTACATACTTGAATATTCTAGCAAGTCCAAGTTCCAGGAATCCTGCATGACTCACTGCCTAACTATGTGCATAACATCATTGCCAAAAATTAACTACCAATCACATTGGGCTACAGGGACAGTGCCTCACTCAGCAAAATATGTAAGCACTTCCTAGAATATTCTGGAATGGGTTAAATCATTCTAGACTGAGTGAGCTATAATGCATTTCCTGTCACATGCATGCACTGTAGTTACACTGTATACCACCTAGAAAATTCTCCACTGATCTGGTCAACCTGTATGTACTATATCTATATCATATAGAATGTTCTCCATTAATGTGGTCCACCTGTGTACATACACATTAAAACAACCATGCATACAGCCTTGATACATGTACATTGAAACTACTTGTGTGTACATTTGTGATAGATATTTGAAGACAGCAAGTGATGGGGCCTTCCTCATTTTCTGAGGTAATAAGTAACAAAATCTTAAATACAATTCTCTGCCTTACAGGTAACCAATGTCACTTCATCAAATCGGGTGTGATTTGTGAAAATTTTGAAGAACTGGACACAAATCTCGCACATGCATTCTGAACACGCTGAAGCTTGAATATCTGTGAATCTAGCAAGTCAAACATTAGCTCAATACAATAATCAAGATTATTGTAATGAATGCGTGAACGAGAGTTACTGCGTCTTCTCGGCTCAATTAGGGAGTTTTCGCTACACACGACGGGAAGACCGAGAATACACGGAAGCAATCAGCTGTGACAGTCCCCGTACGCGGACTGCCGTCCCAATAAAAGCAGTTTCGTCTTCCTGTACAGGACGGAGGCGTGGGGATAGGATCGCTGATTGGCTGGCTGGCTGGCTGGCTCACTCCTGCCCAGCATCGGGACCGAACGCTATTTTAGCCGAATACCGTAGTCGTTTTCCCCAGGACGGGACGTTTCTCGAATTTGTTCATGCGCAGAAGCAAATCTTGCACACGAAACGCTCAAATCCCGGCCGCGTCGTGCTTGCGAAAAATCCTTAATTAATATCTACGAATGTGACGCAAGTTATGCAACATACAAAAAAGGTGACCTGCATGTTGTCGATATTATGCTTTTCCATGTTTAAACGAGAATCAAACCATACACCCAGGTTTAGACATCAAGTTCATCTTTATGTCATCAGTACGTCATTCCCTTGAAGTAGGGCCTACATGATCTTTACCTTTCTTGGCAGCGTTTTAACATTTCCCGGCAAAATTGAATATGTTTGCATTTTAAATATCGGAGAGAGGTCTGTACATTTTCCGTTGGTGCCATTTCACGGTGTTTTCATTTTTCCGACGTTTTTACAAATCCCGGCACCACAGCATCTTCAATTATAATGAAGAAACTAGAAGTATATGAGGTAAGATCTATCACATTTGAGCAGTTAAAAGCAAAAATACCAAATTCCAGAAATCAATACTCCGCTACTTTTCATTTCATTTCATTTCATTTCATTTATTTTCACTTAAGAAACTTTACTATAGGAGGTTCTTGTGGAAACTGGCCGAATACACTAAGGAACATGCATCAATACTGACAATAGTTTCGTTCAGCCTGTCACCCTTGACTTCAAGGATAAGCTCGTAGTTCAGTATGGGGAGGCAAGTGCCGCATAGTCTCTTTTGTCACGAAATGATAATTCCATGACGAATCTGTATTTCGTCGACGTTATTGTCATTTCGTAGACAAAATTGACGTTTCACTTGTCAACAGCGACACTTGGCGACCCATCCTTAACTGCGAGCTTATTTTTGAAGGTAGCTAATCCTTGAAGTTAGTTTATCCCAAAAGGGATCACCGTCTGATCGTAACTAATGAATGAACAACAAGAACAACGGATATGGATTTGAAATCTTATGTGGAATCTACGCGAAGAAGTTGAGAATTAACGTACAATAAGAAGAAATCGCAAAAAATGGCATACACAATGCACACATGTTAATATGTTACATGTAGTTACAAATCCACATACTCGATAATGATGAAATTTTCAAGTATTTTTTTAGATAGAAACAATATTTGTACCAAGAAATAAATTCTATACTCACCCTTTTGACTTCCAGTCCTCGTTTTTTCTCCATCGTGTTTCTCCTGATGGCAAAGAACACAGAACAATATCCCTATTATGGGACTGTCATCCGAACTTGAAACTCAACTCCTAAGATATCTGTCAAACAAAAATCTGGTTGTCTAGAAGTTCTTTCAAAATGCAGAGTAAGATATCGTTAAAGCTGATTGGATGACCGTAAAGATGGTAAACGATGCACTAAGAAGCTACGCCAAATGCTTTTAACACTCGAATGTATAGAGGATCCAATGACAGAGGCAGCGGTATTTCGTTGGTCAAAGCTAACTGGGTAACCGTCAACGACGCTCTGGGAAGAACAATCCACGCCGACTGTCTTTCAAACGCGAAGGTAGAGAGGATCACAACATAGGGGCAGTGCCATCCCATTGGTTAAAGCTGATTGGATAACAGAAAACAATGCATTGAGAAGTACAAGCCACGCCCAATACATTTATCACACCAAGGTAAATAGGCTACAATGATAGTGGCAGTGGCATCCCATTGGTTGATTTTGATGCTTATGAGAATGCATAAGCTCATGGACTATCGTTGAGCAATTTACCAAAGTGGCTCTCTCAATGCCGGGATACGCAGTATTGCTGCCTCCGTCGAAGAGGTTATGTTTTTGAGGGCTTTGAGCTGTTTGTTTGTCTGTTCCCCCCCCCCCCCCCACACACACACACACATTTTGTGACGATATTTAGAATTTTCCCCGAGTCTGGACATTGTATGTTATGCGTGTGAATGCCTGAATATCATCGGTCCTTTCCGGCTCCAGAGACTATATTCACCACCAAGTTCTGGGGGGGGGGGGGGAGGGAGGACCAACAATATTGACACTTTATAAAGACATGTTTCAATATCATAATTTGCTATGTGTCTCTTGATCATACATAAATATAAATATTATATATATATATATATATATATATATATATATATATATATATATATATAGATAGTGTGTCTTGTCTCAGACAAGTTTCAACAGAAATTGAAAAAAAGAAACAACAACTTCAAAACAATTTGACATTTCATTATTTTGTTTAAATCGAATAAAGAATGCAAGTAACAATTCAGTTTTCATTGAAATTACACATTCCATCAACGGACGTGATACTGACATAATATTATGTTCAGGGTATTAATTATTCCCCTTGCTTTCTGAAAGCGATTGATCAAGAACTCTTTCATTATGCTAGAAAAGTAAATTTTTAGGGAGTTTTCCTTCCTATTTTCTTCACAAATGACGTCATAACCTCTAGTAGTGTCCTCATGCAGAGGTTCCAACACCAAAACTTTAAAAATTCATAAATTTCTCATCAATTGTTCGATTGTCCTGAAACTTTCACTGATGTTTCATACTAATATTGCTGCTTTCACTCAATCCTCATTATTTTCTATTTCGGTTTGAGTTTCCTATAGAAATATTATAGTATGAGGGAGGGGCAGGTGGAAGAGAAGGGACGGTATCTGTTCCATGTTGTTTTCTTTACCAGACGGACCTGACACAGGAAATGTCTCTATTCATGCTCGTGACATTTTGCCATTTAAATGATACTCGGATACTGGAAGAAAAATCATGTTTTTTGTTGTTGTTGTTTTTTTTTTCTTAAACTGTCATGGGAAACAATTGCCAATTTATCTTATTGAGCTTATCCTCTTCTTTTTCTAATATGTTGCAAAAGCCACACAGCAGAGGTGAAATCAGGAGTTCCTCAAGGATCTGTCCTCGGGCCATGTTTATTCCTGTTTTTCATTAATGATCTTCCCGACAGACTCACCTCCCAAGTTCGCCTATTTGCAAATGCAAAAATGATGCAGTGCAACTTCAAGAAGACCTTGATAGGATCGCATACTGGAGGAAGAGGTGGCTTATGGAATTCAATCCACAGAAATGTCAAGTACCGAGAGTCACACGTTGCAGACAAAATATCAATTACCAGTACACTCTATATGGCAAGAATCTGGAGATCTGCTCTTCTGCCAAATACCTGGGTGTGACTATTTCTTCTGATTTAAGTTGGAACAAACACATTGATGAAGTCTGTACCAAGGCAAACAAGACCCTTGCCTTCTTGAGGAGAAATCTTCTTGTAAAATCTCCTAAAATCAGAACACTTGCCTACTTCACTCTAGTTCGTCCACTGGTAGAATACAGTGCTCCTGTTTGGGACCCCTATACAGCTAGAAACATCAATAAGCTGGAGATGGTACAAAGGCGAGCAGCGCGGTGTGTCTGTAATCGCTTCCACAACACCTCAAGTGTAAGTGACATGCTGCAAAAGCTGAAGTGGCCCAGTCTTCAACAGAGACGGGAATATATGCGCCTTGTTCTCTTCTTCAAGATGCAGTACCAATTAGTCAACTTTGATACAAGCGCTTATATCTTTCCACGCAAAGTGCGAACATGGAATGCCTTGTCACCTGACATCATCTACCCCGCCTCTGCAGCTGCCTTCCGCCAACGACTGGAGGAGAGGCTGACAGCGGCATAGGAGTGGCCAATCTGTTTTTACTCGCACCCTGTTACAGCACTGATGCACCCCAAATGAAAGTTAGTATGTTTATATGCACCGAGAGAGCATTATACCTGTCCTGCACACAATGCACAAGCCTACAACAATCTTCAAGAGTGTGAAGGATGTGGGCGTAACCCTAAGAAGAAGAAGAAGAAGAAGAAGAAGAAGAAGAAGACATCGGCTGATAACATGATTTGAATCATTAATTTCTTCGCGATGTGCGTGTCATTTCACGAGGATTGCCAAGGTTAGAAGCATTTACCTTGTGCGTGGGAGAAATTTTTCTGCACCGTTTTGTTTTCCTGTGATATAGAGTGTCGCATTGCAATCTTTCTATTAGGCGCTGTACATTCCTGAAAGAGAAAATTGATAATGTATCATTAACATTTATCATTTTATGATGATTGATGTTGTTAATAGCTTGGTGTCAGTCACGCACTACCGATCACCTCTCGTTTTACGGAGCACACAGAGCACTGAATCAGTACACCAGCTGAGAGCAAATGGAATTCATGGACGTCATAATTTCAATACTGTGCAATAATTTTATCCCCCTATATAAACAGACAATAATTCTATTAGAAGCACACTTGTGGCTCCTACGTGAAATCACCATAACAAATGGGATTTAATTCCGACAAGAGATACTTTCAATGTACGTAACCAAGCATCCCCCCCCCCCCCCCCGGCAGGCTTTCAAAATAAATTATCTATTTCCTGTGGATGGACGTTGCAGCCATTTCCTGTGGTAGTAAGCCCCGTCAATAATATTGACGGGGTCAATTAATATTGTTACGGGAAAATGTGTTGTGTTGGTACGGACTAGACTCTTAAAACATCCCAGTCAGAACTGACCAGGAACTGGGTCCGTTGGGGTCACACAATGGGGTCACCCTGACCCAATTCCTGACTATGAATGGGTCATATCTGACCCGATTCCTTGTCATTTCTGACCCGGAACGGTGTGTGACCCCAACGGACCCATTTTGTCCGACAAAGTTGTCGGACAAATTTGCTTTCAGCCAATCAGATGCAAGGATTTCAGTAGCTTGTAACAGTTTGTCGGAAAAATATCTGACCAAAATGCCCCCCAGTTCTGACTCGGATGTTTTAAGAGTGTACTGGGGGTTCTACAGGATGTTAGCCAAGCGGGAATTTTATCTCCAATACTAGACAAGCAGGTTAGAGTAAGTTAGTTATAAGATGCAGATACATTCACGCAATTCACCATCACGATGAGAGAGTTACAACATGGAGTTCAATCGGAAGAGCTTATTTCCGGGCAAACTGCTAGTTAATTTGCAGATGGTTTTCGTTGACACACATGATCGACACGAGTTGTTACAGGACTTGTCTACACTGCACGACACGAACACACTCTCCCTAGATTCAAGAAGTCCCAGATGCAAGAAGTCCCAGATGCAAGAATTAAGTCCCTTACTTATAGTCCATTGGCCAGGCCAGATATTGGTACCACCTAAGGTGGCAAATCCTATGTGGTATTATTTTGTTTGTTGGGCATAGATATGCTTATTAAGCTATGATAGCATTTCCACATGAGTAGCTTATTCATGATATAAGTACTTTTAACCAATTTGGTCTCGTTTTTATATCCCTTTTACTTCTGAATCGAGACTAATCCCCATACAACGAAGAGCCCTGTCCCCGGGTGTTCTGATGTAAACGCCGTGCGCTTAGGCGCCTTGGCAGATTACACGCTGCTGGAAAACGGCGGCGCTCCCGCTCAGCGGTCTTCTATTGTTTCGCCACGTTCTTTTAAATCCTCCCATTCAAAAGCTCGCTGCGCGGCTTTTTTAGCATTTGGCCCGTGCGGCGCTTTTTTCAAGTAGCCGACCATTCACAAAATCTGGGCGTCAGAGTGCGTACGTTTCGTTTTAGCAATATAGCGCCCTCTCCGTTAGAATATGAATGACACCTCGGAACAGAAAACCTGTTTAATCTCATGGTGTCCACCTATTCTACGCCTTCAGTCCACTCTGACAACCGGGAAACTCAACAACTTTATAAAAGCAAAATATACACAAAACATACGCATTCTATCCAACATTTTCGTGTTTTTTAGTTACTGTGTTGTGTCATATACAGGTTTGTACATTCTTCCCCATCATCTTGATCTATGGAGTTGCAAGTTTTTTTTTTTTGTGTGTGTGTGTTTTTTGTTTGTTTGTGTGTGTGTGTGTGTGTGTGTGCCTTTTTCTCTCCTTTTCTCTTACATTATTGGAGTGAGTCATTCCAAAAACAAAAATCTCTCCTCTTCTCCTGCAGCTTTGCAGTGAATCTATGTAGACTATGAATAGTGAAATAAATGTCGTCTTGATCCACATCGTATTTTTTCCCACCGTCATGCTTCTACATCAATAATTCTCAAAACTCCAAGCTACAGTATCATGACGCTGAAATTGTTTCAATCAGTATTTCCTTTGACCAACACCAAAGTCAATCATACGCGTTTTAAAACACCCAATGTCAAAAAGTAATTTGAAGTCCATACCAGCTGTCGAACTATCATTCGGCTTTTAATATCAACACGGCAGTTTAAACATCCACAGCCACATCACGCACGAATGTATTGATACACACCATAGAACGCGGTTACCTGTCGTTTTCTTTTTATCGCTCTTTTATACTGTTATAATGGCAAAGCGGCTGTACTTTGTGTAAAATTATGTACGAAATCATTACAAAAGTATAAAGATATACTACTGGTGTAGAAAATGAACAACAACAACAACATACATGCATGGGACGTGATGGACGTAGGCACTAATTTCACCTCGAAAACATTTACACATAGAAACCAGGTTATACTACCGGTATATAGTATATATATATATATATATATATATATATATATATATATATATATATATATATATTATATATGAAGAGTTTGTTTGCAAAAACCGATAAGTCCATATTTGCCGAATGGAGATATTTGCGATTAAAGGTCAAGAAAAATAAAGAGAATAATAAGAAAATTTTTGCTTCTTTTGACAAAAACTTCAAAAATTTACCTTTATATGTAATGGCCAATATATCATTTAAAAGGTATTATTTTGTACTTTATGACAAAGACCGTAATTCAAAATTTTCAGAAATGGACTTATCGGTTTTTGCAAACAAACTCTTCATATATTGTTTTGTTTGTTTGTTTGTTTGTTTGTTTTTGCTGCTGCTGCATCGCATGGTATCTCCTAAAATTTGAATCCGACTCTTTCGGTCAGCTAGCGAACTGATTAAAGACTGTTAAATTGGACATGTCAAGTATTAAATGATTTATTAATCTCTTTATTCATTCATTCAATTATTCAATGTAATTATATATTTATTCATTTATTCATTCATTTATCTATTTATTCATTAAATTATTCATTAATATATTCATTTAGTTAGTTAGTCATTCAAACGTTTATCTAGGAAGAAAGAATATATTAGCAGCTGTTTCCATCGAAGTCCTATATAAACATATTTTGGGCAGTCAGAGACTACAGCCAAAAGATAGTGATAGAGAAGTCTGCCGCCAAACGATTGGGAAAGCTCGATCCAAGAGTGCAAAGGGATGCTGCAAAATGATCAAAAGGGCTGCGAGATTATGACTGAAAAGGCCGCAGCCAAACCCACCAAAGGGCCTCGGGAAGAGCGCCAAGGGGAATAAAATGTAATGCCAACCAAACGCCTATAGAATTCGACGTATACAAAGATGGTGGTACAGGGAATAGATTTCAGACACCCCGACCTGTCCATAGTGAGATCTCCGATCCCATTGTTATGTCCGGAGAAGATGGACACTTCCGCGACGGGCACCGTGAATCGATCATCACCCATTGTCTTTCCCAAAACAAACACTTTTATCCTTTACTTTACTTTTACACTTTTATTTTTTTGTATTTCTGGATTTTATTGATCAGATCGAAGAACATCGTGCTTTTTCACAGGGTATATGACAAATACATTTTTGAAATCACAAAACAAAAGTTTGATATCATTCAATGATAGTAAAACTACCAGGCGTCTAATCCTTTTTTGGACTATAGTCTCTAATACACGTTAACACCAATAGTTCTAGAATCGTATACACAGAAAAACGAGGAAAAAAAAAATAGGCTTCAATGGAAACACCAAATATTACCAAAGACCAGACAAAACAAAACCAAAGGCGTAAGAACACACACTACAATCTTAAAAAAACAAAAAAACAAAACAAAGGTACTATTCACCTAGCTCATTTATGCACTCTCCGTAACTTCCTTTGTACGATAACATTATTATACACCCAGCCCTGGGCTGCAGATGCGAAGTCTCCTGTCCTTTCTCCCGGCATGGGGGGGGGGGGGGTATTCGACGCAGCAAATCTTTGAGGTGATAATGCAGGACAGAACAATTGTTTCATGAACATAAAATACCGTGAATGCCATGACAAGAGAGAGAGATAGATAGAGAGAGAGAGAGAGAGGGAGGGAATTAGAAAAACTACACTTTTATCATATTCCCTTCCCCAGGCCAAATACAACCTAGTCTGCCCTTGTCAGATTGTGTGATTATGTGGGGTGTATTTCAGTGACCAGATAATCGTTAAGACGTGTTCATTGCTTGTGATTCTTTGATATATCGTTACACTCTCGAAGTATAATTTGTTTCATGTTAACTTGCATTCCTTAAAGTTTCTGTATTGTCCTGACATTCCTTCATTTCATTTTTTTTTTTAATCCTGTGAATACTTAGGATAGATTTTGCTACAAATCCACATTTTCGTCTTGACTTGTACATTGTACTTTCTTTGTGACATATTTCTCAACGGTTAAAAAGTGATGACGCATTAGAAGATACTGCCCATGGTAGGCCCTATGCATATTATTTTTCATTTGTTTTGAACTCAACTGAAAACCAACCATATATTGACATCCAGCTTTCGTAATTTCTCTTGTTTGGCGAAGTTGTGTAGTTTATTATGGGCACGTCGTTGATCTCAGAGAAACATGTCCACAATACAGACAATTTTTTCCTTGAAGCCCTTTCTCCTGGCTTTGAAAAAAGACGTACCCTTCAGTTCATTATCTGCTACTGATTTCTAACTATGCTATTAAACTTTGCAAAGATACGTGCCGCCTATTCAATAGGGAGTTTTCGCAAGCACGACGCGGCCGGGATTTGAGCATACCATGTGCAAATTTGCATCTGCGCATGATCAAATCCGAGAAACGTCCCGTGGGGAACACTGGTGCGCGAGATTCAGCCAAAATAGCGTTCGGTCCCGACGCTGGGCATGAGTGAGCCAGTCAGCCAGCCAGCCAATCAGCGATCTTGTCCCCACGCCTCGTCCTGTACAGGAAAGCGAAACTGCTATGGTGACGGGAGTCCGAGTACGGGTACTTTCACAGTTGATTGCTTCCGCGTACTCTCGGTCTGTCCTTCGTGTAGCGAAAACTTCCTTATTAGTCCATGGGCCAGGCCGGATATTGGTACCATCTGAGGTGGCAAAACCTTTTTGGTGTCATTTTGTTTGTCGGGCATAGATATGCTTATCAAGCTATGATAGCATTTCCAAATGAGTAGCTTAGTCATAGTAAATGAATTTTTAACCAATTTGGTCTCGCTGTTATATCCCTATACTTCTGAATCGAAACTAACCGCCATAAAGAGCACTGTCTTCTGAATGTTCCATAGAGCTGTAAAATGCAGCTCTATGGTATGTTCACAGGTGTATGTTGTAAACGCGGTGCGCTTAGTCTTTATTCAAAGCAGCGAAGGGAATATCCAAAGGTTATGATGTCCACAGCGCTTAGTCTTTATTCTAGACGGCGAAGGGAATGTCCAAAGCACACGATACAGTGTAAATCCTTTTATCTAAAAACAACAACGACAATAAAAGCGATTCCTCGTGAATTTTACCGTATCTTTCAATTATTTATCATTTTCCGGCGAAAACGCTACGGTGTAAACGCTGATACCAAGCCAATGTCGCTTTATTTCCCTCCAACAATGAAAGATAATGCAAAAACAATGTACCGGTACACTACAATACATTATAATAAATAACATTGTAAATGAACAGAGTGATTTTTGTTTAAAACTGATGTATTTGTTGATAGGGTGGTATAAAAACAGTATAGATAATCCCTTTTATGAGGAACTTTAGATATGATAAAGAACTAAGCGCACCGCGTGGCAGCTGTGGACATCATAACCCTTTGGATATTCCCTTCGCTGCCTTGAATAAAGACTAAGCGCACCGCGTTTAAAACAGAACACCTTTTGGTAGAACTCGTCATTACATCATTACAGTGACGAGAGGGAGAGAGAGAGAAAAAAAATCGATTTTGGTAGAACTGAATATATCACATCTCCTCATTTAGATCCATGGTGGTGGAAATTAGCGTAACAATTAAGGTGATAAAATGCTACTTTCAATCTGTTTTCAATATAAAACAGCAGAAAAGGCGTTCACGCATGATGGCGTGAACAAAACGGCTTAGGAAGAGCATGTCACACTGCACGGCTTCTAATACAATCTTTTCATACTAATTTTAATAGCTGTACGTCGTGCCAATCATGACTTCGTGAAAATGAATTAGGGATATTACAAATGAAGACAGTATGTAATCATACGGTGCTTCAGCAACTCAGGAGAAATAACAATTAAGCTGAAAGATTGTAATACCTTTACATGTAATACATAATACCACTCGAAGGCCTACTTCAATTTGTACCATGATTTACAAGTGCTACCTCTACATCCATGTTTTAGCACTTTTCGTCTTTCAGTGTACAGAGCAAGGCGGATTTTTCTTTTGTTTTCAATTACAGGCAGGATTTTGTCTCTGTGTGTATTCTCGTCAGTGTATGTTTGTTTGTTTGTTTGTGTGGACGAGGTTAGAGTGGATATCATTAGCTTATTCGACCCCTGTTGAGTCTCGCATAAACTAGTTAGCTATTCTTTCTCAATTAAAATTCATGCGCATTGGTGGGAACTATAATTGTATGCATGTTCTTACTTTCAAAGAAAATCAATGGAAAGGAACCGCGTAGAAGATATTCCCCATAGCTGCGATTCACCTTTCTCTGTGTCATTTACACCTACAAATTGCAATACATGTTCTCATCCCTACTTCACGACTACTTTGTACTTTAGGTTTCCTGGTGTATCCTGTCGCTGCTACGCAGATGACACACATAATGTATTTGTCGTTCACACCTGACGCACATGCTCAGCAGCAAAGCGTCACTCACATGGAATATATTGTGTCAATTATGTACGTGATCATAGATGCTGCTAAACAAACTCATGCTAAATGACAGTAAGACTGAACTGTCATTGATTGGCACATCAAAGCAAATATCCAAACTTTCTTTTGATGGGATATGGGTTAGAAGTTCTGTCATAAAGTCATCTTCCATTGTTAGGAATCTTAGAGTGTGTTTTGACACGCATCTGAACAGGGAAACACACATCACAAATGTGTGTAAATCATCATACCATATGATTTATAACCTTAGACGTATCAGGAAATATTTTGATAAGAACAGTATGAAAATGATTGTCCAAGCATGTATTCTTAGTAAAATGGATTATTGTAATGGGTTATTATATGGACTCCCTGATTCTCAAGTTGGGAGCCTGCAGCGAGTCCAAAACTCCGGTGCAAGGCTTATTTGTAACAAACCTAGGTTTTCAAGGGTTACTCTCTAGGATTTCAACAGCATGTTAAAGAGGCAACTCATAAAGCTGGACACACATTAGACCTAGTTCTAAGCAGAAAAGTTGACAACATTGTATCGAATGTTAATCTTGTCACATTTCTGCCCTCTGACCACTCCGCCATCATCACCACTCTCAACCTCAAAGGCCCAGTACACCCCAAGAAGCAGACTACCTCCAGAAATCTACGGTCTATGGACATCTGCTCCTTTAAAAATGACATTGCTGCATCACTTTTCCAGATCAGAGAGCCAGCGTGTCCCTCCGAGGCTGTCCTGCTGCTCAACTCTCATGTAACAAGACTTCTTGATAAGTACGCTCCGCTCAAGACTAGATCTGTAACAGTGCGGCCAAATAATCCCTGGTACACGACAGAAGTGAAGGAGGCTAAGAAGCGTAGACGCCCTGCAGAGCGTCGCATGATCAAGTCTGGTCTTTGCATTGACAGAGAGCTGTATCGGCAAGAGTGTGAGTCCTACTACAGCCACCTTGCCGACGCCAAGTCAAGGCACCTAAGAGAGGAGATTGCTGCTGCAGACACCAAACAACTTTTCAACATCATCAAAAGACTCACAATTGCACATCCAGATTCTTCTCTTCCTGACCATACTTCAAATCCTGCACTTGCCAATCAGTTTGCTGAGTTTTTCGACAACAAGATTAGTACCATTGCATCTTCATTCCCGGTGTCTCCTGAAATCTCTCTCTCTAATAACGCTCCTCTCGCATAAATATAAACACTGAGTGTGTATTTTCTGAGTTTGGTTTAATCACTGAGTCACAAATGAAACGTCTCATCAATTCTCTTCCGTCCAAGTCTTGTTCTCTTGATCCTCTCCCCACATGGCTACTAAAAGAGTGTCTAGATGAATTTCTTTCTGCAATAACTCACATTCTGAATCTCTCGTTGTCATCAGGCGTAGTTCCTAAGCACTTCAAAAGGTCGCTCATATTGCCCTTTCTAAAGAAACCCAGCTTAGACCGTAATGATTTGAATAATTTTCGCCCCATTGCTAATCTGTCTTTTCTTGGTAAAGTTCTTGAGAAAGTGGTTGCTCGCCAACTCAGAGATCATCTTGATGAACACCAGTTGTTTCCTAGTAATCAGTCTGCCTACAGGCACTTCCACTCCACCGAAACCGCCTTATTGAAGGTACTCAATGACCTCCTCTTAGCAGTAGACAAAGGCCATGAAGTTGCTCTTCTGCTTTTAGATTATTCTGCTGCGTTTGATACTATCAATCATGAAATTCTCCTTAACAGATTGGAGACTAATTTTGGTCTAACGGGAACAGTCTTGAGATGGATTGCATCTTACTTACACGACCGCCACCAGATGGTTACTGTGAACGGTGCATTTTCTCAGTCGTTCCCTCTTAGACATGGTGTCCCCCAGGGGTCTGTGGTTGGTCCTTTACTATTTCTTCTATACACAGCCCCTCTGTCTTCAGTAATCAACTCTCATAACGATATTTTACATGTTATGTATGCCGACGATACTCAAATCTACATAATCATACAACCAAATACCCAAGTCGAAGCACTCTGCAAACTTAGTAGATGCGTTGATGATATCAAGCAATGGTCTCACGATAATTATTTGAAATTGAATTGTGTTAAATCGGAATTTTTATATGTTCATTCTGAGTTCAGGCGGGGTAGCTCTCTAACAGAATTTTCCTTTGAAGATAGTACTATCCCCATCTCTCAGTCCGTCAGAGATCTCGGAGTTATTGTAGATAAGCATCTGAACTTTCAACAACATATTAAGAATTCATGTCGTTCTGCTGCTTGGGGTATTTGTAAAATTGGTAAAATACGTAAATTATTGGATCAGTCTTCCACGGAACGTCTCATTCACGCATTTGTTTCCTCTCATCTTGACTACTGCAATTCCCTTCTTGTTGGTCTCCCTGCTTCAAGTACTGCACCACTTCAAAGAATTCAAAATACAGCTGCTAGGCTTGTGACCCTTACAAAAAGATCTGACCACATTACTCCAGTTTTTCAATCCCTCCACTGACTCCCCATCCATCAACGTATCACTTTTAAAATCCTCCTTATTGTTTACAAGATATGTAATAATCTTGCCCCATCTTATCTTAAAGATTTAATTTCCTTCCGCTCCTCCACTTCAACCCGTTCTCTTCGTTCTTCCTCCGCTCTCCAATTATCACGTGGTCCCCGCACCTGTACACGTTATGGTGATAGGGCCTTTTCAGTTATTTCCCCACTTCTTTGGAATGAACTCCCTTTTTATATTCGTAACGCTGAAAATGTTGATAGGTTTAAGTCATTGTTGAAAACTCATCTGTTTACACAACCTTAATTTTGCTGTTGTTGTTGTTGCTGTCGTTATCATAATATGTACATAATGCTGTATTTTGTTTTTACGTTATATATATTATTTTTCCCCGATTTGATGCGCTTAGAAACATCAGTATTAAGCGCTATATAAATGTTATTCATTACCATTATCATTATCATTACTCCTCTTCTGAAAGATTTACACTGGCTTCCGATTCGTATTAAAAACGAATATTGTTTAAGATCTTGTTGATTGTGTATAAGCCACTTATCGGTCAAGCCCCCAGTTACATATCCGAATTATTAGGGTTCAAATCTCATCGACATACTCATAATTTGCGCAGTTCTAAGGACACTCTCCTTTTACAAATTCCAACATGTAAAACAAAAGTAACATTGGGAGACAGAGCATTTGCCTGTGCAGCTCCCAAACTCTGGAATGATCTACCATTAGAAGTCCGGAAATCCCCAATAGTAGCAGTCTTTAAATCACGACTCAAAACACATCTTTTCATTTGACTGCTCGTTATTATCAAGCACATCAGAAGCTTTTGCAGCGCAGAAGAATATATGTCTATAGGTTTTGCGCTTTATAAATTGATATATTATTATTATTATTATTTTTGTTATTATTATTATGCAACACATACTGCTTAGGCCTATACTGTTACAACAACTACTATCACTATCTATCACTACTTTTTTTTGTTACTCTCTTTTCCATACCGTAATTGCTATGTATGAAACAACAAATAACAAACGTCTCGTGAATGAGTAAACAAAGTAAGACCGATTGATAAATTGATATATTATAGTTATATAGAAAGTAGAGACATAGCTAGACAGCTTGATATACATGATGACCACAGTTTTTAGAGATGAGATCGCTGAAAGGGATTAATGTTGATCATCGAAGTGGATCTTAAGAGCCTTTGATACCAACAAAGTGATATGAGTATTCGTAATCAGAATTTAATGAATATACATTGAACTCAGATGCAGAATGCATACAATGCACCCTTATATACCATTTCTCACTCTCTCTCACTATTAAGACTCTGTTATCTTTTTTATGTGATGTGCTGTTTGTTTTAGTATGTGCTGTTTTTTAGTTGCGTGTTGCATGATTACATATATAATACTATGTACTATATATATACACAATAAATACATATGGAATCATTATGTTTTTGCGTGGGGATGCGTCTATATACATGACATGTGTGAGAGCGTTCTATGTGCATTCTATTTGCACTTGTTATAGGACTATTATTCTTTCTTGATCATCAATTATGATGGCTCTGAAAAGAGCCGTTTGGGTTCGATAGAGAAGGGCGAATTCACGCCGTTGAAATCCTCCTCTTTCGACGGATTTTACGACATTTGCCGTTCACCGCGTCTCGCAAAATGAGGATTTTACGAGGACTGTCATATCTGGGATATGACTTTGCCACTTGGCTGCTGATAGCCTTGAAAAGCTGGTCATCGATGAGGGCAGAAAGCCGTGGGTCAACACGGCCGTAATCTGGCAGAACTCCCTAAGTCGATTTTGGTCGATTTTCAGGTTTTGAGTGTTTTGTGTGTTTTTTCTCATGCTCTTTCAAGTGGGCCAAAAAATAAGTTGTGAATCGGTACAGAAAGTTATTTTTAGAAAGTAATTTTGGCAAAATTCCTGAGGAGAGAGGGCGATTAATCTGGCAGAACTGCGTAAGTCGAGATTCGAAATGAATTTTCCGATGTTAATCAGGCAGAACTGCGTAAGTCGACTTACGACAACGCTTGGACCAAGGTGTTCCTGCATCCCGCACGGACATGGTATATCTTAACACGCGGGTGCGCGACCTTGGTAGTGACGAACGCGCTGCGCGTTCAGGCTAGCAGTGCCTAGCTAGCTAGCTAGCTAGACACGTCGTACGGCTACGTGTATTGTACACGACGACAGTCGCGCTAAAGCAATAACCCTCGTTACTCTTGGGGGAAATTGCCACTTTCTTTCCCTTCATAGACTGGCAGGCTTCAAAACAGGTCAATATGCGGCATGCCTTACTATTAAGTTTTGCTACAATCTAATGCTTTTTAAGCCTAGAACATTTCTAGATCTAACAAACGTTATAGTTTGCATCTTGTCTGACATCACGCTCCAGTCAACTTTAGGCCTACTTAGTACTGCTGCAGCACTTGTCCATTGTTTATGTACGTGAAATCAATGTACTGTGCGGTAGCGTAGGTCACGCGAACAACAATATCTGTAATCCATTGACCATAGCTTCTTATTTTGTTTTTCATTGTAATAAGCGGTTAGTGGGCTTGGATCTATGGGATTGATCTCGAGAAGTTTAATGAGTATCTGGGATACCGTCCATAACGATGGCATTTTCGATCCAATCCTACAGACGTCAGAAATTGACCAATACTAACACTTTTAAAGTTTACTTTTTAATACGGGTACCGTACCGGTACTCTCAGTAGAGTTGTGCAGTAGGGGCCTACTAGACTACTGGGGCCTACCGTTACTTAACTTAGGCTGAATCGCCGGTTATTCTGTCTTTACTCAGTTTTCTATTTTTCTAGATTTGATTCGGCCAGACATTCTTCAAATCTGTAATATGAAGAATCTAGAATCTACAGGTTAAACGTTAAATTATAAACATTTAGCCCTAGAAATAGATCTGAAACTTAGATTTAGATCCGTGTTCTATACATTACTACTAGGGCCTAGTACTACTAGACATTATAGGCTATAGACATTATAGTATTACCGTTAATAGTCATTATAGATAGGCAGGTTAGGCTTTACGTTGTTCTTAGATCTACTATAACATTAGTATCTTCTAGGCCTAGATCCCCAATAAACAGTCTAGCTGTAGATTTAGCCCCTACCTGGATATAGAGTCGAGATCTAGAGTCTAGACTAGAAAATCTAGAAACTCATTTTTATTGATCTACTAGTCTGTTATAATGACGCCCCAAAATAGACATCTGGATGTTACATAGACCTAGACAATCGAGTAGACAGAGTTCGAGTGTTCTCGTACGTTTTTAATAGGCCTGCGTAGATAGTAACGGTTAGAACACTATACCCTAACGTTAGTACTGTAGTTACAATAAGGCCTACAGTAGGAGTCGACACAAACGAGAACTAGGGTCTATTTTTTTTATTTTCTAATAAAGCTGTAAATAAACTTTTAGTCAGGCCTAGCTCCTAGTATTCTTTAGTTTAAATAGAGTTTAGGCCTTCCGCCAAAAGGGTCTAGGCTTACTCTTACTTTGGGCATAGAGTAGGAATACTAGGATAATGAGATCAGTAGGCCTATCGTATGCAGATTCCTTCGTACCGCTCTACTAGTCTCTAGATGTCTAGTGTATCGTTTATAGGCCTGAATAGACTATGGTCTAGACGGTCTACAGTGTAGTACCTGTTGTCTTCATGAACAATATAGCTTAACATCTAGAACCTAGTCTAATAATATTCTTAATCCAAATGCAATGCTTCATGAGATCGACAATAACCCAAGCAGCAGCCAGGCTTTTGATGTAGCAGTACTTCTTGTGCCGCTAAATAATACTGAAACATGAACACAGACTGACAACATTTGGGGAAAGCAAGTTATTTTCCACATACAAATGAATGGATAAAATGAAATTAAATGTGAATCAATAATAATGACTTTATACAATACAAATATTTCAACAAAATTGTACTCGATCTAAAATATTCATTGTTTTGACACTGCATCCGCTGAATAGTGAGAGGATGGATGGTAAAATACGATAGACAACCCGCAGAAAATAGACCGAGATACTAAGTACGTAGTTCTGGTTGATAAACCACGTGTTTATCAGCCAGAACTGCGTATATCTAGGAGATACGCAGATCTGGCTGATAAGCACGTGGTTGACCACGAAAAAAGATACGGAGTTCTGCCTGATGAAACACGTGCTTATCAGGCAGAACTGCGTAACTCCTAGAGATACGCAGTTCTGCCTGAAAAACCCCCCGCATGGCCGAAAACTTACGCAGTTCTGGCTGATCAACCCGGGCACGTGACCAGAGATGGGCAGTTCTGCCAGATTACGATCGCAAAAATTTGGCGACGATTAATCTGGCAGAACTGCGTAAGTTTTTTAAATTGGTAATTTTTACTACTTAAAAAGGTCAAATTGTCATTTTTTTTTGCTGGAAATAAATTCTTTAGACCAATTATGACCGAGAAAAGAGGAAAAATGCAACTCACCGTATCTCAGTTTAGAAAGGTGTAACATTGAATCTTTAAACCCGATTTCTGGCGTAATGTGTTAAAGGAGATACGCAGTTCTGCCAGATTACGGCCGAACAGTTCTATCACCGTTGAAGGTGAAACCGGCCAACTCATCGCCTTCGTAGACCAAGCTCATTGTCTTCAACAGAAGAGATTGACCGCACTTTGCTCTTGCAAACACATGCAGGAATCTCTTTCTGTTGACCACAATGCCGTGCTCATCATCACCGATTCTCACGCTCGTGTTGCTGCCCTGCAATTCTTCTACGACGTTTCTCTTCGCCGTTCGGAACTTTGCGATGAATACAGCGTGAAGTTCTTTGAGGAGTAGTTGCTGTGAGTCCACTTGTTGACGGAGTGCTTTGATTTCAGCAGCCATGGAAGACACCGTCGCTCGATGGCCATCTTCTTCGTCTTCAACTTGATTTCGGATTCGATCTTCTGTAAAACTGTCAGCATCACTGGAAAGGTCTTCTTCTGCTCAGAATCCAGAGTCATGCCGTTCCCGACCTTGAACGAGTCCCGACTGCTCATCATGCGAAGATGCTTCAGATTCGCCGAGATGCAGGTGAAAACTACCGCTGTCGCTTGAAGTGTTGCTATCCATGATGATATGTTAAACTACAGAGGAGAAGAAACTTTTGGGGTATTTATTGAGCTTTAATACTTCTAAATAGAGGTTGTGAACTAATCTGCATGTTGCTGGAAATGCACCACGGAGCTGATCAATCACGCAGTGTTTCAGCCTCCGTTGCTATCACAAAAAAAAAAAAAAAAAAGTTTGTTTTGAGAAAGACAATGGCTAATGATCGATTCACGGTGCCCATCACGGAAGTGTCCATCTTTCCGGACATAATAATGGGATCGGAGATCTGACTATGGACAGGTCGGGGTGTCTGAAATCTATTGTACCTGTACCACCTATTTTGTATATGCCGAATTCTATAGGCATTTGGTTGGCATTACATTCTATACCCCATTGCGCTCTTCCCGCGGCCCTTTGGTGAGTTTGGCTGCGGCCTTTTCAGTCATAATCTCGCAGCCCTTTTGTCATTTTGCAGCAGCCCTTTCCACTCTTTGATCGAGCTTTCCCAATCGATTGGCTCTATCCTTCTCGATCACTATCTTTTGGCTGCAGTCTCTGGCTGCCCAAACTTCATACAAGACTTCGATGAAAACAGCTGCTAATGTATTCGTTCTTCCTGGATTTAAAGAAAACACAGATTGAAATCATTCCTGCGACATTACACATGTAGTTTGAAAACTTGGGAGTTTATCACATCGAAGCATGACGGTGAATAAAAATGTTAGACAGTGGGAAAGATTTCGAGAGATACTGATTATAAAAAGTCATAGAGCGATCATGGAGGAGAAAAAATAATCACGGAATCTTAGCTCATACAAAACTATACACTGGGCTACAATGCATACCTAATGAGAGACAAACCGCCAGTAAACACACACACACACACACACACACACATATGGTAATATATATATATATATATATATATATATATATATATATATATATATTTAACAAAGACAGCTGGATGTCATTGAGATAGCAGTATGCATATCAATATCAATACATATTGACGTTCAACTGATTACTTTTTAATAGTATAAATGACAAACAAGTCAACTCTTACACAAACACACACACACACACAAACAAACAAACACACACATGCGACATATCCACAGACCTGTCCCTCAAGAAGAAAGATGTTTTGAAAAGTGTGTATTCTATTCCCATCATTCTTTCTGCGACCATTTTGGTGTTTGTGTTCTTCAAATGCAATGCATGCGTGTTTATTCTGTCTTTTTTCTTTTTAATATATCAGAAACGTAATATCTTCCGGCATTTCGTAGGCCTGTGATTATCAAATATACCTGCGAAGAATTTGATCTTCTGGACTATCTAGAGTTTATACCTGTCATTCGGAGGTTTAATTTCTCTTTCTGTCATGCCAAAACCCTGCACAATCTTTCCACGGCAGTCGGTAGTGCTGGTTGTATCCATGCTTTCAGGAATCGGTGACATGGTCCCAACAAGCGCGAGCAGTTTGAAAAATCTCCAATGACAACAAACACTTCAGTAGACCCTTTAATCACTGTCTCTTTTCTCTCTCTGAGATCATGTTGAAAGAGTTTTAAAAAAGTTCATAAAGGAAATAAAGGGGAAAAGGATTTCTTATCAAACAGCGACAGTACCACCAGGCCATCCATGGTTGCCGGCAGTGACACGGTGAACTTTGAACAAATACCCAAGTTCCGAATTCCGATGATAATAATCATCATCATCATCTTCTTCATCATCTTCTTCTTCTTCTTCTTCTTCTTCTTCTTCTTCTTCTTCTTCTGTACAGGGGCATCCTTCATATAGTTGAAGATCAGCACCTGCAGAGCTACATTAGTAGAACTGGCATAATTATGCTAATTTTGACGCTTCAGCATCTAACATTATGCTAGGCATAATTGCTTACAAAATGGAAATAACTCTGCATATTATGTACTGCGGTATCTTTTTTTGTTTGTTTATTTGGCAGCTATAATAAATGCTGATGAAATGAACAGCAAAAAGTTGTGAAGACATGTCTTCAGTTTTGCTTGAAAGCTGATTGAGCAGTACAATTGGGAGCACAGAATCTGACCACCTTTTTGGCTTCTCAGGCTGCAAGTGACGACATTTTTTTTTTTTTTTTTTTTGGCTTGCTTGTCAGGTGATTGGGAACCACAATTCTAGAAACGGATTAGGCGCCATAAGTGAGAACCTTGCTCGTCAGCCGATTTGGCAACACAATCAGCTGAATGGGAACCGATTCTAAAAACCAATTGGAAACCATGAATTGGGCACCAAATTTTGTAGCAAAAAGTCTGGAAACTTTTTTTTTGCTTGTTTGTTTTGGTGTTTGTATGTTTCTTTTTTGTCAGGAGATTGGGCACCGCAACTTTGGTTGACATGATGTGACATAATGTCATGGCTATTTAATGTCTCCTCAGGCCCCCTTAAGCACAATCACACTTTCACCCTGTTTACACTGCTGCAGAGTGGTGTGCATGCCGTCATGACACTAACGAACCTTCGAGGACAAAATCAAATCATATTTACATGTGAACAATAAATAACACGTAGGCCCTACTATGTATAGTGCTGCTACAATGATCGACATGACTTGACGCTAGATTAATTGTTTCCCTAAATACCTTGTTTAAGGGGAAATCCAGTCCAAAAATAAGTTAGTCTGATAAGATTTGTTAATTTTGATCGAAATTGGATGAACAATAGGGAAAGTTAAGACATTTTGAAGTTCGGCTTTTTTCATGACTTTTTGGGGGAAATAGTGTTCTAGAACAGTTAATATGAATATGCAAACGGCAAAGTGGCGAGTTCTGTTTGCAGACCTGTCTTCTCTCTTCTTTCTTCTCTCCTCTTCCTTTCTTGCCCTTTGTTCTTCGTAGACTTGTATTGTTACCGTCTTCTCTCTTCCCGGTATTGTCTCGCGTCTTATATGTTTGTGGATAATTGAATGTGTGTACGAGTGTGTTGTCCTTGTCATATTTCCCGGTACACGCGGTTCAATGAACAGTGTCCGGGCATTTTAGCATTGATACTTTATTACATATATTTTTTCCCGACCTGCGTATCTTGAAATAACTATATGTATATTTCTACAGATGATTTAAGTAATCTATATTAGATACAATAGTTTCGAACGATACATTGTTTACTTATTAGTTATCCAGCGATCCACGTCCCACAAGCTTTGCTTTTTAGGAGATCACAATTTTCCATAATCGAATTTATTTTCCGCATGCCCACGAAGTATATATGCATTGTTTCTCCTAATTATTGTTGTTGTTATGTAACTTACCTTGTATATTACATGGATCTTATGGATGCAAATGTTTTAACAATATCATTTCATGACACGTATACTTTGTATTATGTTTTGATTTTCGTTGATTGGAAATAAACTATGATTGAATTGAATTGAGGTGAGCATGTCATCCCCTTATCATAGCTTATCATTAACTTATCATAAAATTATAGTTGGTACATAATATTTGGAATTTCCAGTATTTAATTCAAAAGCAATTATCCTCGACGCTCAAATCCTCGTATATCTTACTGATCACTATTCTGAAGTTATTCAATCAGGAAGGGTCTATGGCAATTACCCCCTGGGCAATTTCCCCGGACCCTTCCCCAGTCCCTAATCTTAATCCTGAACCTAATCCTAACCCTAAACATAACCCTGACCACAGATTTCTTTCGACCCTAACCCTAATCTTTACTCTAACCTTACCACTAACCAGTATTTGGTGTATGTGTGGGGGGGGGGGGTGGGTAATTGCCCTCTGGGGGTAATTGCTCGGATGCGGCCTCAGGTATTTTGATGTCAATGGTGAAAGGTACCAATGAGTGTGTGTGTGTGTGTGGGGGTGATCAACGGTAATCACCATATCGCATATACAATAATAAGTACAGCATTTGTAATGCGCCTTCGATCTAGTATCCTATTCTGAGGGGCAGAGGGACGTAATTATGAAAAGAAGAACATACATCGTAGTCATATTGTACATAAGAAGGTTGAAAAAGAAGAAAGAGATAGGTAGAGATATACACACCAATGAACAATTCGTTGAAAATTCAATCGAAACAAGATGCGATTTCAAAAGCTTTTTAAATGTTTCAATGGTCTCTGCTGATCGGATCCTCAGTGGAAGAGCGTTCCAGAGAGATGGGGCTGCAGAAGCAAAGGCTTTTTCTCCGAGAGTCGAGATTGTTCTTTTTAAACTGTTAATTGTTTACTATTACTACAATCACGATTACAAGGCCATGACCGGACCGGCTCAACCGGTTAGGAGAGGAGCTTGGTGGAAGGCTGACACCCCCCCCCCCCCACACACACACACGCAAAAACCTTACATGGATCGAATGTTTGCTTCCCTCATATTTGCACATTAATTAGGTTGTAGGGGAGTACACTGTAGCAGTAAAAACATGAGGACTTTGTTTTTGTTTTAGTTTGGGTTTTGCTTGTCTGCCGACTTTCAACGGAAAATCACATCTCAAAAATATGAAGACTTTTTTTATGTTGTTTCTCTTTTCTCTCGGTTTTCTTCTAGCTTGGAAGACGATCTTGACAGCCCCCCCCCCCAACACACACACACACACACCTTTAAATCGTTGAATCCTTTGAATCGCCCTTAATAATGTGCAAATTGCTAATATGGATGTAGATTTCTTTTTCTGTAATGATGTAGTAAAACAATCCTTGTGTAGGTATTGTCTCTCTCAATTTTCTTGATTTAAGTCAATTAAAGCAATCATTCCCAGGGGCACCATTCCGTTTAAAGGAAGCCAAAAACTCAAAGAGAAATGTGGATTTAGTGAAAACAGCAATATTAGTAGAACACATCAATGCAAGTTTGAGGAAAATCTGGCAATCGATGCAAAAGTTATGAATTTTCTTTTTTTAATGAATTTTCTTTGTGTGTGTGTGTGTTGGAACCGCTGGATGAGGAGACTACAATAGACATTCCGAAGGTTGGCGACTATAATGGGCTCACACCTGTAAATAAAATGGACTGTCCCAGACCCCTTCACAAATTAGTACATGTTACGATCACAATCACTCTGAGAATGATCGCACAAAAGAAACAATCAACTAATGTTCAGGTGGTTTATTAACAGTGATATTGTGGGTACAGACTCGTAATCGGTTTTCACTTCAGTACAATAGTGATCAATAGAAACAATTACAAATCGGTCATGGAATCACTTACATGCATCCAAATCTTAAAGAACAAGAAAGTCCCTACAGTTCCCTGGTAGGGTCCAGATACGATGTTCGATGCACCGATGAATGATTCCTCCGACGTAAATCCAGAGGCGCTGGTTGCAATAATCCACGTTATAAATCCGGGGTAAAGTCCACGATATATGTCCACGGCGAAATGTGCAAAATCCAAACGTTATGACGACCACGTCCAGTTGATGCGTTGAATGATGATTCACTTTATAATGTCCAGCAAGGAATCCAGCCCGTCACAGCTTTGCCGTAATAATGTCCGTTGACACTAAAATATGGAGTCTATCTCCAATGTAAGCAAATTAATTCTCTGCAGGCAAAATGTCTCCCAGGCCTTATCTCCACAAACACAGTTTGTATAGCAGGTCAGCAGGTAACACAGGACTGACTATAACAAGTCGCTTCAGAGCCAAAAGTGACGTAACTCTCAGAGCAGAGGTGTTGGGTACTCTGCCTACCTCAGAATTTCTCCGGCTTATATACTATCCATTCACCCCTTTCTAGTACATTCTGTAATTTTCTCCAAACTGGGGCAACATACCTGAACATACTAGCAAGTCCAAGTTCCAGGAATCCTGGATGACTCACTGCCTAACTATGTGCATAATATCATTGCCAAAATTAAAGGGATCGTACAGTTTTGGTTAAGACCTAATTTCAGGTTTCTAACATTTTTTGGTGAGATAATGAGAAACCTCTTATGAAATATGAAAGAGCATGTAATTCCATGAGGAATTCAACGTTTATTTGATGAAAATTGGTTTTGGAATGGCTGAGATATCCAAAACAGAGTGATTCTAATAAGTGTGGGACCCACACTTTATTACGATCGCTTTGTTTTAATTTGTTTTTGGATGTTTTAGTCATTCCAAACCCGATTTTCATCAAATAAACTTTGAATTCCTCTTAAAAGTATGTTCTGTACTATTTCGTAAGTGTTTTCTTGGTATCTCGCAAAAAGTTAAAAGCCCAATTCTCATATCCACCAATACTGTGCTATCCCTTTAACTACCAATCACATTGGGTTACAAGGGCAGTGCCTCACTCAGCCAAATATGTAAGCACTTCCCAGAATATTCTGGAATGGGTTAAATCATTCTAGATTGAGTGAGCTATAAAGTATTTCCTGTCACATGCATACATGTACTGCAGCTACATTTTATACCACGTAGAAAATTCTCCACTGATCTGGTCACCCTGTATGTACTATAATATCATAAAGAATGTTCTCCATTAATCTGGTCACCCCGTGTACATACACATTAAAACAACCATGCATACAGCCTTGATACATGTACATAACTACTAATGTGTACATTTGTGACATACCAAAGATATCAAGACAAACAAAGAAAAAAAAATGATTAAAAATCAATGATGCAGTTTGGCAAAAAAACTGAATAGCTGTAGACATTGAGTGTGAATTCCTCTACACACTGCATTTTGATAGGAAGATGAAAGCTTTTCTGATGGAATTTGAGTGGACTATATTTCATTGGGTACGTGTACGGAAAATGGGTGATTTTTTGAGTGACAAGAACTCGTAGTCTGGCTTTGGACAGAATTTGAGCAGAAGAAGCCACTCTGAAAATTTGATGGATGAAAGGGTATATCTCACTTATAAGGTTAGTGAAGCTGAAACACCTCATTTCTCCCAGCTATTTTACAGAATTTTTTGAAATTTGAATTTTAACACACGTTTCTATGGGGAATTATTTACCCGCGTGAGCCCTATAGAGAATGCACTCAATGCACACAAGTCTATGGGAAGTATTAATCCCATACAAGTTCTGCTGGTTTATGTTGATCTATTGTGTCAAATCTCTTCCTCCTCCTCTCCCCTTCTCCTTCCTACCCCCTCTACCCTTCTCCTCTACCCCCCCCCCCCTTCTCTGCTTGGCTACAATTTGTTTTCTTATTATGTTGTCGTGGTACTAGATCTGTACATAGCAGCCATCAGTATCACACAACTTTGAATGACTGTGTTATTTTAATGTATTTCTTTGTTTTGGCTACCACTGAGACAGCTCAAATACATAAAAATAGTTTGTTTGACAAAACAAAGTATTCTAAAGTACTTTAAGTAGGCAATAAGGTGATGATGACACCCCTATAATCAAGGATATTCGCCTGCATCTATGTATTCATCTTATCAAGGGCGTAGCGAGGGGGGGGGGGGTGTTTTGGGTGTTCAAACACCCCCCTTTGCCAAAATGGGGGTGTTTGAGGTGTTCAAACACCACCCTTGGGCAAAAGGGAGGTGTTTGAGCTGTTCAACACCCCTCTTCAACAATGTTTAGATGTTAAAAAATTAAACAAAACTGTCTTTACCGCTTTTATTTCCGTTTTGAATTCCGCCTTTCCTTTCTTTTGTGTTCATTTTCTTTCTCTCTCTCTCTCTCTCTCTCTCTCTCTCTCTCTTCCATGCTTTGCTTTCTGGCCGAATCGCGAAGATACATTGCGCATAATGTTCACCGTTTACCGGTATTATACCGTAAACTTGTACGCGGTACCATAAATTGTGTATGATGCATAACATGTGTGTGCAATGCATGCTTTACCGATTCTGTGACGCGCTTTGTGTATTATCGAAGCATCGACGTTTCTACTTCTTCTCTTCTTTCTTTTCCTCACCTTTTTGTCTTTTTTACTCCTTTTTTTTTCTTCATGTTTTTTCTTTTCCATTTTTTTTTTTTTTGCGTTTTGGGGGCGACCTCACCCATCGTCCCCCTGGCTACACGAGTGTGGTCTGGGTCAGGTTCTCCTATTTGTTTATACACAAAATGCGTCGGTTACTTATCCAATGCTGTTTTGCGCCCTTTTCCATGCATGGCAGGCGTTACACCAAAAACGGCGATCTATCCGGTCTTCCCCTCTCCATTATCTTTTGTAAAAGTAATTCATGAAATTGGGGTCTTAAGTCTTAACTATACTCAGAGACTCCAACCCCAAGCACCTTCTGATCCGGAGATTCTCCCGCCTGAAACCCCTAGCAAACGGGAGACTCCAACTTGCGCCGCACATCACGAGCGCAAAAGTCCTTTGCGGTCTAGGGTTCTAGATGCTCTCTCGCGCTATCTGAGGCTTATCTTTCAACATACAATGAACTTAAGTAAGAAATCATTTCAAGCGGGAGAATTTAAATCTCAAGCGGGAGAACGGGAGATTCTGCAAAAATGGGCTTTCGGCGGGAGATCTCCCGTCGAAAGCGGGAGAGTTGGAGTCTCTGCTATACTGATGCTTCATACATTTATTACTAGTAGTGACATTGGTTATACGAGCACAATTTCTCCGGCGCAGGGGAGGGGAGCTGAACCTTTCGGCTTTTTGCCAGATTATCAACTTCCTTATTTTCCCAAAATAAAGTGAGAAAAAACGCTACACAATGCAGTGCCTAAAATTCAGATTTTTTTTTTTTTTGTTCTTAACAATTGAAGTTAATTTAAGCTAATATGTGTGTGTGGTGGGGGATCCAGACTATTAACACTAAAATAAAAACAAAAGCCTTTAGCTGCCACTTTCATTTCCGGAAAGTGAATAATTTTTATTCCTCCAAAGTTAAGCTACTTGTTCTCTGTCTCATGATTTGACCACAAATTTCGAAGATAAAATGATATGCAATAATTTGAATGAGTTTTGATAATATAATTATTAGACCCATTCATATCCGGGTTTTTTTTTCTTTTCTTCCTTTTTTTTTGGGGGGGGGGGCGGAGGCGCACAAAACGAAAAGTTCCTAATTTTTCCACGATCGACACTCCTAATAGCCCTGTCATTACGTGCCAGTATCAGCAGACCTAAGTTAGTTCTGTTCTCTAGTGTCTGGTGTGGGAATATTTTATTCGCAAATGCAGTGCATCATTCTGTGCAAGACGAAAATGGGAAGTTGTTGCAATGAAAGATTTTTTGTAATGATTCAACTAGGTATCGACTTAGATTTTACACTTAATGTCTAAAATCATTTAATATCAAATTATTTGCATTCAATGCCCCTTTTTTAACACCTCCAATATTACTGGGGGATGCATGCATGTTCTTGAGGGACGCACATTGCACCGTGCATTCCCCCCCCCCCTCCCCCACGCACACACCAAGGGCGTAAATCCCTGGGGGATGGGGGGGGGGGGATATATCCCCCCCCCCCCTGAAATGGAGGAGGGGGGATGGCCTGTACAATCATTCCCCCCCCCCCCCCTGAAATTTGAGGGAAAAAATGGAGGAAGCAGAAATGTGATTGCATCAATTTTGGCATATTGCATGACGTTCGTACGCCCGCCTCCAGACAGGTAACAGAGCTGAATAGTCTTGATAATGTATACATAATTTTCTCAAGCGCTCGCAAAGACAGTAATATCGACATAAGCTATGACCCAGACGTTGACAATGTCAAATAGTATAGGTCTATACATTGTAAACATGTAAATCCAAAGTTTCACCAGAAGTGTGCACCAGATCGCTTAATTTCAGGTCTGAAAAGGAAAAATCTTTCTCGTCTGAGAGGGGGGTATCCCCCTCCCACACCCTTCCCCCCCCCCCCCCTCCCCATTCGGTCCCTCTACTTCCTCGCACAGATATTCCAACTCCAAGTCCCTCCCCCACCCACCATCATTACAGAACGATGCCTCTGGAATGATTGCTTTTTTGACTTAAATCAAGAAAAGAGAAAAATACAATACCTACAGGAAGATAATACCGGTACGTTATTACATACAAAGAAATGGAGATCCATATTACCATTTCATTGAATATAATTTGGGCATTATTCAGGCTATGCTACGTTTTTAAAGGGGGGGGGGGGTCAAAATCACCTGTCAGTCAAGAAGAAAGAAAATCAAAAGATAAGCGAAACAACAACAATAATTCCTCGTTCTTTCAAGGTCTGATTTTCCGCTAAAAGTCGGCTGACAAGCAAAAGAAAAAACAAAACAAAAACAAAAACAAAAAGTCTTCATATTTTTGCTGCCACTTCCATCATATATACTTTATATTTCATGCATAAGAGTGGTACATTCGATCCCTGTTAAGTGTGTGTGGGGGGGGGGGGGGGGCGCCAAGCTTCCCCCCCCCCGCATCCGCTAGTAAAAAAAAAAAAATAAAAAACTTACCAAAATGGTAATTCAAGGGTTACTAAACTGCTTTTGAAATCGACATGAAAGGGGGATCAAGAAATAAGATATTTTTCTAAGATTTCTTTTAACCATAATTAAAGAGGTAGATAACATGAAACATTGTGCAAAAAGTCCGGAGCCGACAAAATATTGCGATTCAGCATGATTCCTGGTTGACATTCTGAATATAAGCAGGATGTGCGCAGTGTACTCAGAACATCCGAACGGCAAAAAGAGTCGCTGTAACGTTGCCATTCTCCTGATGTTGCTGCCAGTAATTGCCAGCAGTTGCGCCCGATGCGCCCCCTTATTATAAAGTATAGCTACAAACGGCAGTTTTGACACTGAAAAATGTCAAAATTTTCAAGCTCACTCGCTCCACTCGCTCACATTTAGTTGTTATGCTATTCTCCTGATGTCCCTGCCAGTTATTGACAGCAGTTCCGCCCGTTGCACCCCCCCTTAATTTCCAAAGCCAAAAAAGTATAGCTACAAACGGCAGTTTTGGGACTGTAAAATATCAAAATTTTCAAGCTCACTCGCATTTAATCGCTATGCCATTCTGCTGATGTTGGTACCAGTAATTGCCAGCAGTTGCGCCCGGTGCGCCCCCCCCCCCCCTCCCCTTAATTTCCAAAGTGAAAAAATACAGACACAAACGGCAGTTTTGGGACTGTAAAATGTCAAAATATACAGGCTCACTCGTTGCGCTCGCTCGCATATTATAATCTTTATGTTATTCTCATAATGTTGCTGCCAGTAATTGCCAGCAGTTGCACCCGGTGCCCCCCTTCATTTCCAAAGCGAAAAAATATAGCTACAACCGGCAGTTTTGGGACTGTAAAATGTCAAAATATTCAAGGTCGCTCGCTTCGCTCGCTCGCATAATAATCGTTATGGCATTCTCCTGATGTCGCTGCCAGTAATTGCCAGCAGTTGCGTCCGATGCGTCCCCTAATTTCCAGAGCGAAAAAATATAGCTACACAGACGGCAGTTTGGGGACAGTAAAATGTCAACATTTCCATACTCGCTCGCTCCGCTCGCTTGCATTAATCGTGATGCCATTCTCCCGATGTTGCTGCCAGTAATTGCCAGCAGTTGCGCCCGTTGCGCCCCCTTAATTTCCAAAGCGAAAAAATATAGCTACAACCGGCAATTTTGGGACTGTAAAATGTTAACATTTTCAAGCTCGCTCGCATTAATCGTGATGCCATTCTCCCGATGTTGCTGCCAGTAATTGCCAGCATTTGCGCCCGTTGCGCCCCCTTAATTTCCAAAGCGAAAGAATATAGCTACAACCGGCAGTTTTGGGACTGTAAAATGTCAAAATTTTCAAGGTCGCTCGCTGCGCTCGCTCGCATAATAATCGTTATGTCATTCTCCTGATGTCGCTGCCAGTAATTGCCAGCAGTTACGTCCGGTGCGCCCCCTAATTTCCAGAGCGAAAAAATATAGCTACACATACGGC
Organism: Diadema setosum; assembly: GCA_033980235.1. Classification (NCBI taxonomy): domain Eukaryota; kingdom Metazoa; phylum Echinodermata; class Echinoidea; order Diadematoida; family Diadematidae; genus Diadema; species Diadema setosum. Next base: position 36,924,196 of record CM067071.1, on the reverse strand, counting down.
AGTTTGGGGACAGTAAAATGTCAACATTTTCATACTCGGTCGCTCCGCTCGCTCGCATTAATCGTGATGCCATTCTCCCGATGTTGCTGCCAGTAATTGCCAGCAGTTGCGCCCGTTGCGCCCCTTAATTTCCAAAGCGAAAGAATATAGCTACAACCGGCAGTTTTGGCACTGTAAAATGTTAACATTTTCAAGCTCGCTCGCTTCGCTCGCTCGCATATAATCGTTATGTCATTCTCCTGATGTCGCTGCCAGTAATTGCCAGCAGTTGCGCCCGGTGCGCCCCCTTAATTTCCAAAGCGAAAAAATATCGCTACAACCGGCAGTTTGGGGACTGTATTTTAATGTCAAAATTTTCAAGCTCGCTCGCATATAATCGTTATGTCATTCTCCTGCCATGATGTCGTTGCCAGTAATTGCCAGCAGTTGCGTCCGGTGAGCGATCTTAATGTCCAAAGCTAAAAAATATAGCTACAAACGGTAGTTTGGGGACTGTAAAATGCCAAAATTTTAAAGCTCGCTCGCTCCGCTCGCTCGCATTCATTTTAATTGTTATGCAATTCTCCTGATGTTGCTGCCAGTAATTTGTCGTTTCACACCGTCATTCCATAATCCATAAGGAAAAAAAAAAAATGACTGCGCAGTGGAATGTATCACATTCTGTTATGTATTGCAGTCCCCGTTACAGTTTCCAGACTGACAGCACACGCACATACGCGCACACACACATACACACCCACGCACGCAAAAGCATGCATACACACCCTCATAATTACTTTTCCACGAGGTGCCCCCCCCCCCTTGTCTTGACCAACCCGCCACGGTACGTCACTTGCTGCACCCGTCCGGTTATGGGCTTGTAATCGTGGTGATGGTGACTATCGCCGATCACCCCCCCCCCCCCCCACACACACACACACACACTTCTCAGCACGGATTTACGCCGTTGACACACACAAACACACACACACACACTTGTTCAACGTCCGTTGGCAAAAGCATACGGATTTGGGAGCCCATCAGACTCGACGTAGCAATTTTAGGCTACTGCATGAGAAACTTCTGCTGCGTCCGGGCTGTTTTTGGGCCACGAATTCACTCCCCGTATGGATGATGCGCGTGCTCTCTACGGCCAACGAGCGCACAACGAATTGACACCGTGCGTCTTTTACGAAAAAATATAAAAGACGCCCGGTGTCAGTGAGTTGACCGTAGAGAGCACGCGCCTCACGCATCTCGATCAATCGAATCGAAAGATCCTCATGCACTTAAAGTGCCAAGACGTGTCTGCGTGTTCCAAAATCCGTACGGAATCAGTACTCCCCACGTACGAATCTCAAATTTTGCCCATGTTTTTGCACGTACACAGCGTGCGGGCCACGTACTTACACCTTGCGCAACCGTACGGCCGACGTGCGTTGACGTACTCCCTTCCGGCGGTTGCCACTCCCTCCGTTTAGGCTGTGTCACACCAGCCTTGCGTGCGACTTCCGAAGAACATTTTTGCTATCCGGAGGTCCCCGCAGATGACCCGCAGATGACAGTACCTAGCATGTATCTCAAAAGTAGTTACCCGGAGGTGCGCACGCTGGCTCTATTTACCCGCTGCCAAAAAAATGCCCTGTCACACCAGCTAAGCGGGCTTATTGCGTATGGGGATTTTTCAGCACGCAGAATAATTTCTGCGGCCGGACTAGGTTTAGGGCGAGTTTGGCGTGGTTATTACATGATAAACGCGTGATACCTAAGTCCTTCTTGCGTGTATTCCGTTGAACTGCATGTTAGGCGCGTGTGGGTGTCACGTGATAGCTTCGTGATAGCTTCTTTTATGTCAGTTACGGGCGACATACGGGCTCTGCGAAGTACCTGCGCCACAACTGCGTGTTATCTGCGTACTAGTCGCATGCGAGGTGAGTGCTAGCCTGAACAATAGGCTGGTTCGAGTGGATGGGCAAACAATCATTTGTCAACTAGCTTTAAAGAAGTGAAGATGCCCCGTAGACGGAAAGTGCATAAGGGCAGAGAACGTCCAGTGGATGGACAGCAAATGCATCAAATTGCTGCTGAAGTCCATTCGGCGGATGAAGTCCTGTCCGAAATGGACCAGGTAGTCGTCGACGCCACAGAGGACAGAGGACAAAGAAGAGAATGAGCCCACAAATGGCACGCGCTCCCTTCACATATGCATAGGCATAGATCAGCGGGCAACTTACCTACTTCAAGTGGGTCAAGTGCCTGTGAATTGCGGCGGCTACGGCCCTCCTAAGGGCGTTCTGCGTGGAACTCTTCGGGCAATCCTCGCGACTCATCCGGAAATAGTTTTGGTCATGCTCAAAACTTTGCTGCGGTAAAATTGGACTAGCGTGCGCACCTTCGGGCAACTAAGGACGAGATAAGTGCTAGGTACTGTCAAGTTCGGGCCAACTGCGGAGAGCTGCGGGTAGCAAATTTGTTTCCCCGGAAGTCAAGCCGCAAAACTTCCCCAGATACGATATGACAAGGCCTTGAGCATGCTCAAAACTTGTTCCGGAAGAGTCACGGGAGTTGCCCGTAGAGGTATGCGCAGAACACAAGTAGGAAACCCTTACCGGTAGCACCTCACAGGCAACTCCAAAGCAGGTACTTCGCAATCCCCGTAAGTCGCTCGTAACAGAAAATGGATCGGTTTCAAAGCTCTCACGCGAGTCACACAGAACGCACGCAAGTAGAATCTAAGTAGCACGCGTCTAGAAAGTAAGAAACAAGTGCGAAAATTGCAAACATTCTTGTCCGCCCGCGGAAAATCTTCTACGTGCTGTAAACTACCTCCTCGCCACAAGCCCCCGTAGCTTGCCCGGACAGGTGTGACACCGCCTTTTTCAGAAAAAAAAAAAACGTGGCGGACGTGGCCTCCGCAAGAAAGGTACGGGCAAAAAAAAAAAAAAAAAAAAAAAACACGCATTGTGGGTTACCTGGGCAATAATTGTATTATTCTGCTATGTCTGAATTAATTTGGCTCTTTTTAAAGTTATTAATTTGAATAAAAATATGCAGTACTGGCTGCTATTAAGAGATTCGGACCAACACTGGCTATCGGGCGAAAGCTCGGTAGTCTAGTGGATATGACGCCTGTCTAGTAATCAGGAGGTCGTTTGTTCGATTCCCGTCCGAGTATGTGAAGCCCATGATGTTTATATATATATATATATATATATATATATATATATATATATATATATATATATATATATATATATACATATATATATATATATATGAGATATGAGAAAGGAAGGAGAACATATATATATATGGGTGAGAATTTTGAACGATGTACAATTGCCCATTTTCGCATCTCATGACATTCTTTCCCTTAGAACACGCCAGGATGATCTAAGAAACCAGATCTTTTCATGTCATCTCAAAGATTGGTAAATTTCCTTTCAGGAAATATATGGTTTGGTTGACTTTTGCCTGATAGTTTTCATTTGACAAGGACTTAAAGCGTAAAAATACGGTAAAAACGCTATTTTCACAATAATTTGTGTTTTTCAAAGTAATGATGTGCATATTTAAGCATACGTGGCATCTAATATCTGACTATGTTCTGGATCTGACATATCATGGGTATGAACCACAACATTATAAGAACTATATGAGCACGTATAAAATCACAGAGAACAATTGAAATATCAAAGTCCGAAACAGGCGAACGTCCGTGGTGCTTTTATTTCTATCGCTGCTGCAAATTCTACTTTGTTGACCCAACTGTAATGTATACGAAAATTTGGTGTTCCACCTAATGAACATATCCTGCAAAAATTGTACGTCTGCTGGCTGTACATGGGACTTAATACTCTTTTATGCAAAATTATACTCAGTTTTCGTCACGGACGTGCTTCCGCTATTTTCTAATAAAGATCGTATCCCATTAAACGCTATTGGTGATATTGATCTGAGTCGTAATCAACTAAGATCTAGCCACACGATAATATGTTTGTTTTGAGTTTCTGTCCATCCTTTGTCAAATAGGAACCGAAATTATATTTTTAGACGAACCTCCGAGAAAAAAAGGAACGTCCGTGATGATTAAAACGTTTTCGAGTGGGACATCATCTTGCTTTGATGACGAAGGTGCATTTTACCATTGGCTCTCTAGCCGAGGAGCTGTATGTTATTTTTAGAGCGGACTGAGGCTTGTCCGCAGTTTTTGGACCTTGCAATTCACCGAAAACCAAGCAAATAATTAATATTTTCTCAGAAAATTCACCTCGTGATCCCCCTCTGAGCAATACATATGTTGTAAGGATGTCAAATTTCTTATAACTTGCATTGACAATACCTTTTCAAATTTTTGAAAGAGTTAGGAAAGCTAGGTACTCTCTGCTGATTAGTTATCCGTCCGGGAACATGACCCTATCTGTAGAACGAACGTCCGTGACAATTCCAGCGAACGTCCGTGACGTATGCAATCCCTTCGATAGGGATAACTTGTCCCGAAAGTGTCCTGTATTCTTTAAAACTTTTAGCTCCAATAGTCACAAATAAAGTTTTACAAAGTAAACAATGAGTTTAGGGCAGTAGTTTCAGAATTTTTAAGGCGTTATGTGATCATGATGAAGAAACAGTTGAAAATTTACTCACAATTTTACGCTTGTTTTCCCTCTAATTATACAAAAACAGTTAAACACTGAAAACAAAGTTATAGGAAAATGGAATTTTGCGTAATCTGTAATTTCTGTGCATTAAAATTTCTTTCTAATGAGGATCTGGAGACAATTTGTACTGTTACAGGTTCTGAAAGTTTCGGTCACGGACGTTCTGTCCGAGAAAGAAAATTTCTGATAATTACAAATATATCACTGCACATAAAGTTAATGTTAGTTGAAAATATTACCAAATCACCGAGCCGCTCATACCCAAAAGTGAATAATGTTCAGCACTCAATTTACTTGTAATAACAAAAGGAAAACGTTTTGGTCACGGATGTTCGTTGGTAGAATAAGTCAATGGATTACATAGTAGGAGAAAGAGGATCAGTGCCACTTTTTAGTGACAGGTGCGCCAAGTGTTTATCTTTTGATTATGGTAGCTGCCGTCTCAAACAGAACACATCCAGTTTTGGCCCCCATAACGGACGTTCGCTGTAATTGTCATGACATTAAATGCCTTAATTCATTCTTATTTTTCTCTTCATGACGATTTTTCTCTCATTCCCTCAATAGCCTGGACATGCTGCGACCAAACAGAAAACAGAAACAAAACAAAACAAACCAAAATAAATCCGAAAAGTGCTACGTAATCACATGCAGGATAATGACGGAAGAAGTCTGTAATGGGCATGTGTTGAATAAAAAATGGAAAAGTTTCAAAAGGACGTGTAAGCAGTTGAATTAAAATGACTGAGAAACAGAGAAGGGATCGAGTTGCTCCAACACACAGAGAAAAGAATTGCCAGTGCACTCTCGTCGTACCAAATTCCTCTGGAGAAGTTTTTGTTTGTTTGTTTACGTTTTTTATTCATCGAAATGCCGTCACAAGAGAACAAAAATAATGCAGTTTACAATTGTCGGATGAAAACAAACAAATCCTCCGCTTATCATTACATGGTGTTGTTTTATACTCATCAATGAAAAGCAATGTTCATTTGTAATTCTTTCCAAGATTTTTTTTTTTCATTTTACATTTAAGATTTTTGTTTTTGTTTTTGCTTTTGTGCTTACTTTGAAAACACATGTTAAAAAAAGGTAATGATCAAGAATAGGTTTAAGGTTACACTTTCATACGCTCGCTCTTCCTATGATTCGTTACTCCGATGTCCAAAGGTTTGTTATTCCGAAAATGAAAAAAAAAAAAGTTTGTAGTTAATTAAGGAGGTTTGTTGTAGGTTTTCCCGGTCAACTTCATACTTTTGTCATTCAAGTTCCTATTCCGAGCATTCGATTTCACGCATTCCACGCTCGCAGCACTGAATCAGCAATCAAATTCAAAATCCGGTCATTCGAATTCACTATCCGAGCATTCAAATTCACTATCGGAGCATTTAAATTCACTAACGGAGCATACAAATTCACTATCGGAACATACAAATTCACTATCGGAGCATTCAAATTTAAGAGAGGAGCACGCATTTCATCAAAGAGCATTCAAATTCATGTCAAGCTGGCGACGGAATCTCGTCGGTCATTCAAATTCGTGTATGCATGTGTTTCTCACTTGGCTTTGAATATATTGGGATTTATGATGATTATTCATTTTGCAGTAGAGGTCCATGCACCTGTTAATTGACAATTTTGAACTCGCGCTTTGCAAATAGGAATATACAGGCACATTTCCCTGGGATTGGACATAAAATGGAGGTCCCACGTGTAAAAGAGTCACAACTCATGCACGTAAAAGATCCCACTTCATTTATTCATCGCAAAGAGCAAAACATCTAACTGGACCCCATATGGAAGACCAGCTTTTGCAGCTGAATATAGGTTATCCAGCCATCTTCTTTGATAGAAAATTAAAAAACAAACAGGCACTGTATAGGCCTACAGACGAGCATAATACGGAGGGTTGAGTGACACTTTCGAGAAAAAGAAAACAATTTCGACTATATTGAAACTGATACATGAGCATTTTTACATGTTGTCTGTTGTGTATTGCTGTCTTATTGATTTAATTTTGCGGGACTATGTGAGATCATTGTGTGTCAGTTTGTCTTAAATTGATGAATTGTCATTATATGGTTGGTGTTGGGGCGTTGTCAGCATGCAGTATCATCAAGAAATATGATTACATGTACTAGTCGTTGTGTTGTTTGGATGCAGTGCTGATTGGAGACTGCAATTTGAAATTTATTGAGATGAAAAAAAAAAGAATACATGAACAGAGAACAATGTAGAACATGTAAACAATCCTAATTACACTATATGCAATTTATCATTCTTTGTTTGTGTTGGCCCTTTTTCCTTTCTTAAAAGTCTCCTCCATTTTCCTCGTTAAATTGATTGCATGAAGTAGGAACTTGATCGCCTAAAAATGAATTTGAACGCTCCAAACAAGCTCATTGAGACTATCACGTGACTATCGTATGAATTTGAATGCACGAGTAGGAAAGTCGGAGCTCGCATTTTGAAATTGAATGCCCAATCGTGAATTTGATTTCACGAAACTGAAATAGAACGCTCATAAATGAAATTGATCGCTCGGATTCTGAATTTGAATGCCCCAATATTTTCGCGGGCGTGCGCTGCGTGAATTTGAATGCACATTAATGAATTTGAGTGACAAAAGTATGAAATTGACCGGGAAAACCTATATTAAAAATTATCTTATTCCGAAAGTTTGTTAGTTCGAAAAATAAATATTAATGATCATTATCTTTAGGTCCGTTCTTCTAAAAGTGGAAAGGGCCTGATATTCGTTTAGGTGAAAACGGTTATTATGAGGTTTTGAAATTTGGAGGATTGTAGTTGTTAACTTGTTTCTCCACATTTGGATAAGCGAACATGATTTTTCATGTTCCGATTAATAAACCTTTCGATTAACCTTCGGAGATTCCTATCATTAACCGAATAAAAAAGCTTCATAATTATACGATCTCTATCAATTTTCGTATTGACAAACTGTATGAATAACGAGCCTCCGAAATGACGCACTACAACATGTTTGTTATAACAAACCATATTGTATAATATCGAAGTCACAAACATCCATCCATGTAATTTGGACTTACTGTGTCTTGTTATGACGAAACTTCGCAGTATCGAACCTATTATCATTTCTGACTAATATAATAATAAAAATTCTCCTCGGTAACTGTGTGTAACACAAGGAGCAAACACAGAGGGATTTCTTCCCAACGTATTCGTTTGTCCTCCCCAGCTAAACAACGTATTTCTATAACGGAGCACATTTCTGTTGTCTTTCTACGTTAATTCTTTGTCATAATTTTAGCTGTGACCATGTTCGTTATAAGCAAATTTTGCATTGTAGACTTTAGATAACAAATTTAGGACCTGAATCTTTACTTCATGATAAAGAAATTTTGATAAATTTATTCGTTCTCAAGGATGGACTACGTCACTGAGATTACACGTACGTTTGTACGTTCATTTACGAGAGATGGACAAATTGTTTTCTTTGATTCCTCAGTATGAGAAGATAAACAAGCTTATGTAATTGAGAATTGGTAATATCTATTCAGGATTTTGCAGAGGAGTTTGTTCTCGACATGAAATTGCTGTTTGTTGTAAGTAGAATGCGTTTCCAACTCAGGAGAGCTGCATCTTGTTTGTTCCGAACGTCCGTGAGCTACATGCGAACCTCCGTGATGAAAACTATGCTATGTTCGTTGGGTTATAGAGACTGCCTAGATCAGATACATCTTAAAAAGGTATGTTATTATTTGGGAGTGGGGATTGAAGTATGGGATAGTAAAATAAGAGGTCAAAATATTGAGTTTCTGTAAAATGCGCGTAAAGTGGAGAAAGTGTTTAGCGGAAGAGCAATATTTCAACAGAAACGACGAATTTAGTTAAATCATCAGTAGTTGTCTACCATTACGTACAGGTTAAGAGTACAAGCTTAATATTCTGCAAGCACGTACACATGTCCCTTAAGATATTTTGTTGGGATTTTGAACTGAATCAGATCTTTGCAAACTATGTTAAATGGTATTCAAATGTATGTGCTGTACTATTCCTCACGGACGTTCGCTGCTCTGGACATGGTAAACTTCAGCGGTGAATAAAAACTTGTTCCTCTGAGCAAATCCTAGTATAATTGGGTTCATATTAAAGCTTGAGTTATACTCTTTCAGGTAAGATGAATAATTTGGAGAATTTCCTACTTTTTAAATTTTGCCTTGTTTTGGCTCAATTGTACATCGTTCAAAATTCTGACCCATATATATCATGGCTTACTGAAAACACACTGAGAAATCGGTGTTTATACATGTTGAGAAGGGCGATTTGTCAATCAGTTGCATTCAACCACTCCAACCATGTTTAACCCAGTGACTTCCTGGGATACTACATTACAGCTATAAGTTAAAGCAAAATTCAATGTAACTCGTAAGAAAAAGAATCAAGATAAATTTCCTTCATAACAACAGGGCTGTAGCACGTGACTGTAGAGGCGTGGGTTTGCCGCCTTCGACGGCCCTTCTAGTTCATATTGCCCATGAGTCGCATTGACATAACTACGGGAAGGGGCATGGGTGGCACATGTCCCCTCTAATTGGCTGGTCAAAAAACCCAACAAAACATTTACGAAAGTAGGAAAGGGAAAGAAAGGAAAAGAAAAGGAAAGAGAAAGGAAAGAAGAGCAAACAAAAAGAAAGTGGAAGAGAAATACCCGGAAACGTTCGCTACCTTCCCTCACTCGCATTTTAAGTATCTTAAGCAATGCAGGTTATATTGATAGTTACTATTCTTATAAAAGGGAATTGGTTTGTATCTTGTGTCTCTATCTAATGTCATATTATTCCTTTACTTATAAAGAATTTTAGTATATAATATAACTGCAAGGAATCGGGCGGAGGTTGACCTAAAATAGATGAATTTCAGTGGATAATGGCCTGTGATCAATAGCCTATTCCAATATACCCACTATGAGAAGGGAAGATGCCGATAAAATACACACCATCATGAGAATGGAGAGACAATACACTAGAACCTGGGGGGCGTTTCATGAAGGAACTTGTCGGATAAAATGTCCGACAAGTCAATTATATCCGACAAGTTTAGAGAAATCAGCCAATCAGACTTAAGAATTTCTCAAAACTTGTCGGATATGATTGACTTGTCAGATATTTTATCGGACAAGTTCCTTCATGAAATGCCCCCTGTTCTCAGTATACAAAATTCCATTTCTTTTTATCGCTCGTAAAATCTAGGAACAAGATGGTTTCCAGTAGCGTGATCTGCCATGCCTGAATATCATAATACTTGGGTAACTATATTCAAATGCGGCATGAAGATGTACTTAATAAAAATCAGTTATTGTATTTTGATGATGAATCTACGTTTTAAAGAAAATAAAGTTTCTTGTCCGTCGCTCGCTCGCAGAATGGTTACGGACGGCAAGCAAAGTGCCCAAACAGTCATATTCGGCTGATAGCTTGCGGCTGATAGCTTAGGTGATGGAATTATCTTATAGGCTTATAGTGAATTTTGGTGACGAAATCACACTTCTATACCGTGAAAAAAAGAGAAGTAAAGTTAATGAAATTTCGGATGAGCTCACTACGAACACAATACAATACAATAATAATAACGATAATGATTGATAATAATAATAATGATTATAATACAAATGATTATGATGATAATAATAATGTTAATAATAATAAAGATAATAATAATACTAAACGGAATGACAGAAATAGTTAAGATAGATATGAACTAATTTAATCTGACATTTCCTTTTCCTTGTTTCCTGTTAATGTCACTTTCATATATTTGCATGTTTTATTTTTATGTCTACATGTCTCTGTATCTTCTGAATATGTAATTTCCATTGAGTTACATGTAAAGAGAACAAATTCCCATATGGACAATAAACGATGAATTGATTGAATTGATATAATTATCATAATTGTTATTGTCATTATTATTAATTATATTATTACCATTTTTCATGTTTATCGGCAAAACTCCTTTGAGCTTCTTCCCGCTTCCCACCCCCTCTCTCTACCATACTGCCAAAGCGTTCCCGCTTCTCCTGTCAATTATTTTCAGTTAAAAAAAAAGAATAGATCTAATCTTAAACACCCCCTCTAAAAAATCCTGGCTACGCCTATGCATCTTATGAAGAACTGATCAACACTGCAAGATTTATTTTTGAAGAAAACCCCAAACGGCATGATTTTCAAAAGTGTCCATTTGAGAAGCTTTATAACCCTTGAATGTGTAATTCCCCAAATGAAGTAGGGGCAAATATCATCAAAAACACATTTTTTGATGTTAAAAAGTCAAATGAGAAATATGACCTCCACTATAGGCAGGGCTCCACACTAACTTTTATTTTTGGTGGCCCAAAGGCAAACATCCGACCTTTTTTGGTGGCCCGATCAGGCCACCACATTCTTCATTTCTGAAATTTTGGTAGCCCGACGTGCGTTTTTGGTGGCCCCGGGCCACCGGGCCACCGTTAGTGTCGAGCCCTGCTATAGGGCTCACACCTGTAAAAAAAAAAAATGGACTGTCCCAGACTCCTTCACAAATTCGTACCAAAGGTACCAAAATAAATAAAGAAAAAAATGATTAAAAATCAATGATGCAGTTTGGCAAAAAAACAAAAAAAAAAACTGAATAGCTGTAGATATTGAGTATGAATTCCTCTACAAACTGCATTTTGGTTGGAAGATGAAAGCTGTTCTAATGGAGTTTGAGGGGACTATATTTCATTTGATACGTGTACGGAAAATAGGTGATATTTTGAGTGAAAAGAACTCGTAGTCTGGCTTTGCGGACCCTTGTACAGAACTTGAGTAGAAGAACCCACTCTGAACATTTGATGGATGAAAGGGTATATCTCACTTATCCAGGTTAGTGAAGCTGAAACACCTCATTTCTCCCTGATATTTTACAGATTTTTTTTGAAATTTGAATTTTAACACACGTCTCTATGGGGAATCATTTACCCGTGTGAGCCCTAGTACACAAGTCTATGGGAAGTATTCATACCATACAAGTAATTATTCTGCTGGTTTATGTTGATCTATTGTGTCGAATCTCTTCCTCCCCCTCCCCTTCTCCTTTCTACCCTCCCCCATCTCCTTCTTACCCCCCTCTAACCCTCTCCTCTACCCCCCCCCCCCCTCTGCTTGGCTACAGGTAGAATTTGTTTTTTATTATGTTGTCGTGGTACTAGTTCTGTACATAGCAGCCATCAGTATCACACAACTTTGAATGACTGTGTTATTTTAATGTATTTCTTTGTTTTGGCTATCACTGAAACAGCTCAAAATACATATAGTTAGTTTGCTTGACAAAACAAAGTATTTTAAAGTACTTTAAGTAGGCAATAAGGTGATGATGACACCCCCATAATCAAGGATATTCGCTTGCATCTTTGTATTCATCTTATGAAGAACTGATCAACACTGCAAGATTTATTTTTGAAGAAAACCCCAAAGGGCATGATTTTCAAAAATGTCCCTTTGAGAAGCTTCATAACCCTTGAATGTGTAATTCCCCATTATGAAGTAGTGGCAAATATCATCAAAAAAACATGTATGATGTTAAAAAGTCAAATGAGAAATATGACCTCCACTATATGGACCTCTACTCTGTTCTGTTTATGGCCGCCTTACTACATGCGGATACACTCTTTCCTGTCCACTCCTTTATGTTGTTACACCACACACTGCGCTGGCGTCCTTTGCATCCCCTGCCTTCTATAATCCCTTCCAGTACACTTTTTTGGAGGTTCTGCTGTCTTTTAACATGACCAAAATATTTGAGTTTTCTTGATGTAATGCCTTTCATCATCGTTTTTGTGACACTCAGATGATCTAGAACCACACTGATTTGTTTTCCTGTCTGACCATGATATACGGCCCAGGCGTCTAAAGATCCCCGCACTTCTCGAATGCAGCCAGCCCTTTCATATCGTCCAAGTACAATGTCCATGTTTCACAACAGTAAAGGAAAGTTGAATGCATGTAACATTTTACTAGTCTGAGCTTGGTTGCAGTAAATATCTTCCTTGATGTTAACACTCTACTCATTTGAAAAAAAAAAAATTAAAAGCCCAATTCTCATCTCCACCAATACTGTACTATCCCTTTAACACTTTACTCATTTGCGTAAACTTAGAGCCGTGCCAATTTTTCTCCTAATGTTTCTCCACCATTCTTCCCATCTACATTAACATTTTGTGCTAAATATGTGAATTCACTGACTTGTTCCAGGAGAGTGTTGCTGATGGAGATGTTTACCATGGTATTTCCACCTTTCGAGATATTACCATCGTTTTGGTCTCTTTCACATTCATGTCCAAGCCAAATGCCTTACTTTGGCGGTATATTACATCAACAATTGTTTTCAGGTCTTGTTCATTATCAGCTAGCAGCCCAGTATCAACAATATAAAGAAAATAATGGGATAACACAAAAATTCATATTTTATGGAAATTACACATTCCATCAACTTGGTACAGACATATGTTAATGGTAGCAATTGTGACCCTGCACCTCAAAACAAACAAAAAGTCGCCAGACATGAATTTTTAGTTAAGACCAGATTCTGAAAGAGCAGACTTTAAGCTTTTAAATGATGTATAACTCAAATCAAATGGACTCTCCTAACCTATATAAATATTGGAAAGAAAGCACACACTCAGGAAAAGTGTGAACTGAGAAAAGAGGCTCTGAAGTACAGTGTCTATTCAAGCGCTTAATCTTTACCAAGCCGTGCTGGCTGTGCGATGAATGGGACAAAAAACAGGAAGTAAACCACCAGGGTAACAACAATGAAGGGATTATCAGATTAAACTGAAATTAAGCATGCCTCATTAACACATTCTGTCAATAATTAATGCCAACTTTCAAAGCAGTAGCACTATCCTTTCAAAAGTTATTAGAGTTGAAATTGAAGAGTGTGGACAAGGTTTTTCAGAAATGAAAAAGGGATTCTAAAGACACACCTAATCACACTATTCTACCAAAAATGTTCGAGTTAAACTGCTAAAAAAACGCACTTTCCTGCCCGTTTTATGATACCAAATTTCAGCATAATGTAAAAGAAGACCTGCTCTTTCAGAAAATATGAAAAAGTCAAAATCGGCTAGGTTGACCCATTTCACTTATTTTCAGTCCTCATGCAAAATCAGTGTGTGCGACTTTATGTTCGTTTTGAGTCCCCTTGCATTCTGAAAGCGATGAGTCTAGAACTTTTTTATTATGGTAGAAAATTTATTTTTTTTTTTTTTTGGGGGGGGGTCCCTTTCTATTTTCTTTATAATCTATTGTTGTCGACACATGACATCATAACATCTCCTCATCCAGCTGTGTCACCACCAAAACTTTGAAAATTCATAACTTTTGCACCAATACAATTTTTTTTTTCGATTTTCCTCAAACTTTCACAAATGTGTCCTACTAATGTTGCTGCTTTCATTCAATCTACATTCTCTTTGGGTTTTGCTTTCCTATAAACCTATCGTAAAAGTGCATCACAAAATGAACAAAAAACCGGACCCCTTGATACGTGAGGACTCAAAAAAGAGTGAAACGAGTCAACAAAGTCAATATATTAAGTTTTCATATCTTCTGAAAGCATTACCCTTCTTCTACACATCTTCCTTAAGTTTGGGATCTCAATATGCTTGGGAAAGTGCATTCTCAGCAGTTTTTCGACAACACTTTTTGGTAGAGTATTGTGAGATTAGGTATGTCTTTAGAGGCCCCTTTTTCTTGATAACCCTTTGCACACTCTGATTACTTTTGAAGGGATAATGCTCCTGCTTTGAACGTTGACATTAATCGTGCACCGAATGCGTTAAAGGAGCATGCTCAATTTCAATTTAATCTGATAATCCCTTTATTGTTGTTGCTCCAGTGGTTTATATCCTGTCTTTTTTTGTGTCCCATTCAACGCACAGGTAGCACGGTTTACGAATTGAATAGGCCCTGCACTTTAGGGCCTCTTTTCTCGCTTCACACTTTTACAGAGGGTTTGCTTTCTTTCCAATATTTAGATATTTAGTCCATTTCCATTGAGCCATACATCATTCTAAAAATTAAAGCCTGCTCTTTCAGAATCTGCCCCTTAACTAAAAATCAAATCTATATGTGGCGACTTGTGTCTCTTGGTTTAGTGATGCAGAGTCACTATTGTATTATAGTATGAGGTTGGATCAGGTAGAAGAGAAAGGACAGTATCTATTCCACATTGTTTGTTTGTTTTTTGTTTTTTGTTTTTTGTTTTTTTACTCGACTGACCTGACACAGAAAAAGTCTGTTTTCATACTCGTAACATTTTACTATCTAAGTGGTACACGGATACTGCACGAAAATCCAAATGGTACTTTTTTTTATATTACTGTCATGGAAGACAGTTGCTAATTTATTTTATTCAGTTTGATCCTCCTCTTTATTTTTCACATGTTGCAGAAGCCATATGAGTTGGGCCACATCGGATGATAAAATGGTTTGAATGATTGATATCTTCGTGATGTGAATGTCATTTCACGAGAATTGCCATGCCTTGCTGAATTCACCTTGTGCGTGGGTGAAATCACTATTGTCTGCACCATTTCGTTTTCCTATGATATGGAGTGTCGCATTGCAATCTCTCTATTAGGCGCTGTATATCCCTGAAAGAGAAACTTGATAATGTATCATTTTCATTTAGAATTCCCTTTATTATCATCGCTGTTGTTATTCGCTTGGTGTCAGTCACGCACTACCGATCACCTCTCGTTTTACGGAGCACACCATGAGCGCAGTGAATCAGTATAGCACTTAAAAACTCATGAAATTCATGGGCGTCATGCAAAAACCCTGCACAATCTTTCCACGGCAGTCGGTAGTGCTGGTTGTATCAATGCTTTCAGGAATCGGTGACATGGTCCCAACAAGCGCGACCAGTTTGAAAAATCTCCAAAAACAACAAAGACTGCAGTAGACCCTTCAATCAGTGTCTGGTTGTTGTTTTTTCTGTCTCTCTCTTAGATCATGTTTAAAAGTAAACGAAAAAAAAACTAAAAAGGAAATAAAAGGAAATAAGGATTTCTTACAAACAAGCTTTGAAATGTGGAAAGATGCAAAATTAGACTGCCAAAAAAAGCGCATTGTTTAGGAGGTTGTGCTCATGGTTACATGTATCAAAACATTTAGTCAATGTACCCGTGGAGTGCTGAATCAGCCGAAGTGGGGCATGGGGGGGGGGGGGGGGGCTTTGATGAAGTACATGTTTCATGCTTGTTTGGCTTCAGCCAGTGCCCAGAAATCTTCTATGGGGATTCCCCAGAAATGGTCAAGGTCACTGGGTCAACGGAGGTCAAATAACTGTTTTGCGCTACTCCTTGGTCCGATCTTGGCCAAAATGGAAACATATTTTAGGCCTACACCTGGGAAATCCCCACTGAGATATTGCTGAGGGAATCCCAGGGAGTAACGAAAAACAGTTACTTGACTTTTGACCCCAGTGACCTTGACCTTTCCCAAAGTGAGCCCCTCAAGGGCAATTTCGCGGAGAACATGCATCCATCCACTAAGTTTGATGGAGATGACGGACCTGGGAGGAATAGAGAAACAAACAGACAGACAGACAAACGTTGCTGGAATTATAGTATGATGTCTTTCGGTCGAGCAAAAGTCGGACCCCTCATCTACTGCCATTCGAACAGCTGCGACACTACCACACGGCTATCCATGGTTGCCGGCAGTGACACGGTTAATTTTGAACAAATACCCAAGTTCCGAATTCCGATAATAATAATTATCATCATCATCTTCTGTAGAGGGGCATGCTTCATATAGTTGAAGATCAGCACCCTGCAGAGCTATACGTTGGCAGAACTGGCATAATTATGACGCTTCAGCATCTAACATTATGCCGGGCATTATTTCTCTGTTTTCAACATTATTCTAGCATAATATATTCCTTACAAAAAGGAAATAACCCTACGTTTTGTGTACTGCGGTATCTTTTTTTTTTTGTTTATTTGTGACCCTGCACCTCAAAACAAACAAAAAGTCGCCAGACATGAATTTTTAGTTAAGACCATATTCTGAAAGAGCAGACCTTAAGCTTTAAAATGATGTATAACTCAAATCAAATGTGACCGTGCACATATAATAAATAACTTTCATCAACATATCAAATCAAATGGACTCTCCTAACCTATCTAAATATTGGAAAGAGAGCACAAACTCAGGAAAAGTGTGAACTGAGAAAAGAGGCTCTGAAGTATAGTGTCTATTCAAGCGCTTAATCTTTACCAAACCGTGCTGGCTGTGCGATGAATGGGACAAAAAACAGGAAGTAAACCACCAGAGTAACAATAATGAAGGGATTATCAGATTAAACTGAAATTAGGCATGCCTCATTAACACATTCTGTCCATAATTAATGCCTACTTTCAAAGCGGCAGCACTATCCTTTCTAAAGTTATTAGGGTTGAAAAGGAAGAGTGTGGACAAGGTTTTTCAGAAATGTAAAAGGGATTCTAAAGACACGCCTAATCACACTATTCTACCAAAAATGTTCGAGATAATCTGCTAAAAAAACACACTTTCCTGCCCGTTTTATAATACCAAATTTTAGCATAATGTAAAAGAAGACCCTCTCTTTCAGAAAATATGAAAATGTCAAGTTCGGCTAGGTTGACCCACTTCACTTCTTTTCAGTCCTTACGCAAAATCAGTGTGTGCGACTTTATGTTCGTTTTGAGGTGCACGGTCACATTTGGCAAGCTATATTGTTGATCAAATGTGACCCTGCACCTTAAAACAAACAAAAATTCACCAGACATGAATTTTTAGTTAAGACCATATTCTGAAAGAGCAGACCTTAAGCTTTAAAACGATGTATAACTCAAATCAAATGGACTCTCCTAACCTATCTAAATATTGGAAAGAAAGCACAAACTCAGGAAAAGTGTGAACTGAGAAAAGAGGCTCTGAAGTACAATGTCTATTCAAGCGCTTATCTTTACCAAATCGTGCTGGCTGTGCGATGAATGAGACAAAAAAACAGGAAGTAAACCACCAGAGTAACAACAATGAAGGGATTATCAGATTAAACTGAAATGAAGCATGCCTCCTCAACACATTCTGTCCATAATTAATGCCAACTTTCAAAGCAGTAGCACTATCCTTTCTAGAGTTATTAGAGTTGAAAGTGAAGAGTGTGGACAAGGTTTTTCAGAAATGAAAAAGGGATTCTAAACACACACCTAATCACACTATTCTACCAAAAATGTTCGAGATAAACTGCAAAAAAAAAAAAAAAGAAAACCACACACACACACTTTCCTGCCCGTTTTATGATACCAAATTTTAGCATAATGTAAAAGAAGACCCGCTCTTTCAGAAATAAGTCAAGTTTGGCTAGGTTGACCCATTTCACTTATTTTCAGTCCTCACGCAAAATCAGTGTGTGCGATTTGTGACCCTGCACCTCAAAACAAACAAAAAGTCGCCAGACATGAATTTTTAGTTAAGACCATATTCTGAAAGAGCAGACCTTAAGCTTTAAAATGATGTATAACTCAAATCAAATGTGACCGTGCACATATAATAAATAACTTTCATCAACATATCAAATCAAATGGACTCTCCTAACCTATCTAAATATTGGAAAGAGAGCACAAACTCAGGAAAAGTGTGAACTGAGAAAAGAGGCTCTGAAGTATAGTGTCTATTCAAGCGCTTAATCTTTACCAAATCGTGCTGGCTGTGCGATGAATGGGACAAAAAACAGGAAGTAAACCACCAGAGTAACAATAATGAAGGGATTATCAGATTAAACTGAAATTAGGCATGCCTCATTAACACATTCTGTCCATAATTAATGCCTACTTTCAAAGCGGCAGCACTATCCTTTCTAAAGTTATTAGGGTTGAAAAGGAAGAGTGTGGACAAGGTTTTTCAGAAATGTAAAAGGGATTCTAAAGACACGCCTAATCACACTATTCTACCAAAAATGTTCGAGATAAACTGCTAAAAAAACACATATTTCTGCCCGTTTTATGATACCAAATTTTAGCATAATGTAAAAGAAGACCTGCTCTTTCAGAATATATGAAAAAGTCAAGTTCGACTAGGTTGACCCATTTCACTTATTTTCAGTCCTCAAGCAAAATCTATGTGTGCGACTTTATGTTCGCATGAGGTGCACGGTCACAAATGAACAGCGAAAAGTTGTAAAGGCATGTTTTTAGTTTTGCTCGAGAGCTGATTGAACAGTGCAATTGGGAGCACAGAAATTGACCATCTTTTTTTTTCTTCTTCTTCTTCTCAGGCTGCAAGTGGGGACATTTTTATCTTCTTTTTTTGCTTGCTTGCTTTTGAGGTGATTGGAAAGGGCAATTCTAGAAACGGACTTAGGTGCCAAGTGAGAACCTTGCTCATCAGCCGATTTTCCAACACAATTAGCTGAATGGAAACCGACTCTAAAAACCAATTGGAAACCATGAATTGGGCAACAAATTTTGTAGCAAAAAGTCTGGGAACTTTTTTGTTGCTTGTTTGTTTTGGTGTGTTTGGTTTTTTTTTTTTTTTTGTCAGGAGATTGGGCACCACAACTTTGGTCGATATGATGTGACATAATGACATGGCTGTTTAACGTCTCCTCAGGCCCCCCTTAAGAACAATCACACTTTCACCCTGTGCACACTGCTGCAGAGTGGTGTGCATGCCGTCATGACACTAACGAACCTTCGAGCACAAATCATATTTACATGTAAACAATAATGTCGTGCGGTAACATGTAGGCCCTACATGTATAGTGCTGCTACAATGGTTGACATGACTTGACGCTAGATTAAATGTTTCACTAAATACCTTGTTAAATGGGGAAATCCAGTCCCAAAATAAGTTAGTCTGATAAGATTTGTTAATTTTGATCGAAAATGGGAAAGTTAAGACATTTTGAAGTTCGGCTATTTTCATGACTTTTGGGGGAAACAGTGTTCTAGAACAGTTAATATGAATATGCAAACGGCAAAGTGGCGTGTTCTGTATGCAGACGTCTCTTCTTTCTTTCTTCTCTCCTCTTTCTTTCCTGTCCTTTGTTCTTCGTAGACTTGTATTATTACCGTCTTCTCTCCTCTCGGTACTGTCTCGCGTCTTATATGTTTGTGGATAATTGAATGTGTGTACGAGTGTGTTGTCCTTGTCATATTTTCCCGGTACACGCGGTTCATTGAACAGTGTCCGGGCATATAGCATTGATACTTTATTATATTTTTTTTTCCCGACCTGCGTATCTTAAAATAACTATACAGATGACTTAAATGGGACTTTTTGGGGAAACAGTGTTCTAGCACAGTTAATATGAATATGCAAACGGCAAAGTGGCGTGTTCTGTATGCAGACCTCTCTTCTTTCTTTCTTCTCTCCTCTTCCTTTCCTGTCTTTTGTTCTTCGTAGACTTGTATTGTTATCGTCTTCTCTCTTCTCGGTACTGTCTCGCGTCTTATATGTTTGTGGATAATTGAATGTGTGTACGAGTGTGATATTCGCTTCCCGGTACACGCGGTTCAATGGACAGTGTCCGGGCATATAGCATTGATACTTTATTATATTTTCCCCGACCTGCGTATCTTAAAATAACTATATATATATATTGATACAGATGACTTAAATAATCTAAATTAGATACAATAGTTATAAAGAATTTTGAATAATACATCGTTTACCTATGTAGCGATCCACGTCTCACAAGCTTTACTTTTTAGTGGGTCACTATTTTCCATAATCGAATTTATTGTAAGCATGCCCACGAAGTAGATAGCATTGTTTCTACTAATTATTGTTGTCGTTATATAACTTATCTTGTATATTACATGGATCTTCTGCAAATGTTTGAACAATATCATTTCATGACATGTATGCTTTGTACTATGTTTTGATTTTCGTTGATTGGAAATAAACTATGATTGAATTGAATTGAATTGAATTCAATTCAATTCAATTTAATTCAATTCAATTCAATTCAATTCAATTAAAGTGAACATGTCATTCCCTCGTAACGTATCATATAATTGGTACATACTATTTGGAATTTCCAGTTTTTAATTCAAAAGCAATATTATCCTCGACGCTCAAATCCTAGTATTTCTTACTGATCACTATTCTGAAGTTATTCAATCACGAAGGGTCTATGGCAATTACCCCATGAGCAATTACCCCGGACCCTTCCCCAGTCAATAATCCTAATCCTGGACCTAATCTTAACCCTAAACCTAACCCTAACCACAGAACTTTTTTGACCCTAACCCTAATATTTACCCTAACCTTACCACTAACCAGTATTTTTTTTTTTTTTTTTGGGGGGGGGGGGGTAATTGCCCTCTGGGGGTAATTGCTCGGATGCGGCCTCAGTTATTTTGATGTCAATGGTGAAAGGATACCGATGAGTTGGGGGGGGGGGAGTGATAGACGGTAATCAATATATCGCATATACAATCACGATTACAAGCCCATGACTGGACCGGCTCAACCGGTTAGGAGAGGAGCTTGGTGGAAGGCTGACCCCCCCCCCCATATACACACACACACACCTTACATGGATCGAATGTTTGGTTCCCCCACTTTTGTACATTAATTAGGCATGGCTCGACACTAACTTTTTTGTTTGGTGGCCCGATGTGGCCACCACAAATCCTAAATTTCAAATTTTTGGTGGCCCGAGAGAAATATTTTGTGTCCCCCAAAAACAATAAAAAACCTTAAAAGTCTTTTTTTTTTAATGTGTCAAATGTTTAAGATTTATGATAGTAAGAATTAGAAGTTGGACATATTATCTACTCATAAACTGAACTTCAACAAACTTGCAACACTCACTCTCAAGCATTCATTCAGTCAATTTCATCCATCCTTTGAACAAATTTAACTGCTAATATCCGGTCCGAGGCGGGCCACCAAATTTGCCCTTTTTTGAAATTTGGTGGCCCGACTTTCATTTTTGGTGGCCCCGGGCCACCGGGCCACCGGGCCACCGTTAGTGTCGAGCCCTGAATTAGGTGGTATAGGGGAGTACACTGTAGCAGCAAAAAACATGAGGACTTTGTTTTGGTTTTAGTTTGGGTTTTGCTTGTTTGCCGACTTTCAGCGGAAAATCATATCTGAAAAGTAAAAAAAAACCTTTCTGATGTTGTTTCTCTTTTCTTTCGTTTTTTTTTTCTAGCTTGGAAGACGATCTTGACCCCTCCCCCCCCCCCCACACACACACATAACACCTTTTAAATCGTTGAATCCTTTGAATCGCCCTTAATAATGTGCAAATAATCAATAAATTGCTAATATGGATCTAGATTTCTTTGTCTGTAATGATGTAGTAAAAAATCATTGTGTAGGTATTGTCTCTCTCAATTTTCTTGATTTAAGTCATTTTAAGCAATCATTCCCAGGGGCATCATTCAGTTTAAAGGAAACCACAACCCAAAGAGAATAGTGGATTTAGTGAAAACAGCAATATTAGTAGAACACACCAATGCAAGTTTGAGGAAAATCTGGCAATCGATGCAAAAGTTATGAATTTTCTTTGTGTGTGTGTGTGTGTTGGAACCGCTGGATGAGGACTCTACAATAGACAGTGACTTAAGGATGTTCCTCAATTAAAGTGAAGTCATTGTCATTTTCTTCAAACTTTCCATACCATAACTTTGAACTATCCGAAGCCCAAATATGCATATAAACAAATAGATTCATGTGCTTGTTTTTCTTCTACGGGACTTTGAAGAATATGACTAATCTGCCGTCCTGTACAAAAATGATGATGGAGGATCAGGTAGCAGAGAAAGGACGGTATCTGTTCCACATTGTTTGTTTGTATGTTGTTGTTGTTGTTGTTTTTTTTTTTTTTTTTACTAGGCTGACCTGACACAGAAAGAGTGTTTTCATACGCGTAACATTTTACCATCTAAGTGGTACACGGATACTGGACGAAAATTCAAATGGTACTTTTTCATTTATTTTTTTTACTGTCATGGAAAACAATTGCCAATTTATTTTATTCAGTTTTATCCTCTTCTTTATTTTTCACATGTTGCAGAAGCCATATGAGTTGCGCCACATCGGATGATAAAATGGTTTGAATCATTAATATCTTCGTGATGTGAATGTCCTTTCACGAGAATTGCCATGCCTTGCTGAATTCACCTTCTTGAGCGTGGGCGAATTCATTATTTTCTAAACCATTTCGTTTTCCTATGATATGGAGTGTCGCATTGCAATCTCTCTATTAGGCGCTGTATATCCCTGAAAGAGAAATTTGATAATGTATCATTATTATTTAGAATTCCCTTTATTATCATTGCTGTTGTTATTCGCTTGGTACCAGTCACGCACTACCGATCACCTCTCGTTGTACGGAGGACACCATGAGCGCCGTGAATCAATATAGCAGCTAAAAACTCATGAAATTCATGGGCGTCATGGTGTCATGCCAAAACCCTGCATAGTCATTCCACGGCAGTCGGTAGTAGCTGGTTGTATCAATGCTTTCAGGAATCGGTCCCAACAAGCGCGACCAGTTTAAATATCTCCAAAGACAACAAAAAACACTTCAGTAGACCTTTCAATCCGTGTCTTGGGTTTCTCTCTCTCTCTCTCTCTCTCTCTCTGAGATCATGTTTACAAGTAAAAAAAAAAAAAAAAAATCTTATCGAACAAGCTTTGAAAAGTGGAAAGATGCAAAATGAGACTGCAAAAAGCGCATTGTTTAGGAGATTGTGCTCATGGTTACATGTATTAAAACAATGTCTTTCGGTCGAGCTAAAGTCGGACCCGTCATCTACTGCCAGTCGAACAGCGAGAGTACCACCAGGCCATCCATGGTTGCCGGCAGTGACACGATAAACTTGGAACAAATAGGCCTACCCAAGTTCCGAATTTCCGATAGTAATCATCATCATCATCATCATCATCATCATCATCATCATCCTATTCTTCTTCCTCTTCTTCTGTAGAAGGGCATCCTTCATAATATAGTTGATCAGCACCCTGCAGAGCTACGTTGGCAGAACTGGCATACTTATATTAATTTTGACGCTTCAGCATCTTACATTATGCTGGACATAATTTCTCTGTTTTCAACATTATTCTAGCATAATTGCTTACAGAAACGAAATAACTCTGCGTTTTGTGTACTGCGGTATCTTTTTGGTTTGTTTACTTGGCAGCTATATTGTTGATGAAATGAACAGCAAACAGTTGTAAAGTCATGTTTTTAGTTTTGCTCGAAAGCTGATTGAACAGTTTAATTGGGAGCACAGACTCTGACCACCTTTTTGGCTTCTCAGGCTGCAAATGAGGACATTTTTTTTTTCTTTTGCTTGCGTGTGAGATGATTGGGAGCGGCAATTCTAAAAACGGGTTTAGGCGCCATAAGTGAGAACCCTGTTCGTCACCAAATTTTGTAGCAAGAAGTCTGGTAACTTTTGTTTTTATTTGTTTGGGTTTCTTTGTTCTTGTCAGGAGATTGGCACCACAATTTTAGTTGATTATGATGTGACATAATGTCATGGCTATTTAGAGTCTCCTCAGACCCTCTTAAGCACAATTACATTTTCACCCTGGTCACACTGCTGCAGAGTGATGTGCTGGGCCGTCATGGCACTAACGAACCTTTGAGGACAAATCGTTTATTTACATGTAAACAATAATGTCGTGTGGTATTATGTATATGTAAAGTGCTGCTACAATAATTGACATGACTTGACGCTAGATTAAAATGTTCCCTAAATACCTTGTTAAAGGGAAATCGAGCCCAAATATAAGTTAGTCTGAAAAGAAAGAGTAAGATATTAAGAGCTCAACGGTATGATTTTGATCGAAATCGGATGAACAATAGGGAAAGTTATGACATTTTGAAGTTCGGCTATTTTCATGACTTTTTAGGGAAACAGTGTTCTTGAACAGTCAATATGAATATGCAAATGGCAAAGTGAGCATGTCATTCCCTAGCAACTTATCATTATACTAGTAGTTTGTACAATTTTTTTTTTTGAATTTCCAAGTTTTCATTCAAAAGCAATTATCCCCGAGGTCCAAATCCTCGTTCATCTTACTGATCACTATTCTGAAATTATTCAGTCAGGAAGGGTCTACGGTAATTACCCCCTGGGCAATTACCCCTTACCCTCCCCCTGTCCCTAATCCTAATCCTAACCCTAACCTAAACTCCTAACCCTAAACCTAACCCTAACCACAGAACTCTTTTATCCTAACCCTAATCTTTACTTTAACCTTACCACTAACCAGTATTTGGCCGGGGGGGGGGGGTATTTTCTTGAATGCGGCCTCTGGCATTTTGATGTCAATGGTGCGAGGTAACGAAGAATCGGGGATGGAGGGTTTTTGGCGGTAGTCTTCATATCATAATACACAATCACGATTACAAGCCCATGACCGGACCGGCTCAACCGTGGGGGTTAGGAGAGGAGCTTGGTGGAAGCCTGGAAGGTTTAGGGTAGCAATTATTCCCCTTGCTTTCTGAAAGCGATTAGTCTAGCAATCTTCCATTATGCTAGAAAATTGAATTTTTTTGTGGAATTCCCTTTATATTTCTTTATAATCTGTTGTTGTTGACATATGACGTCATAACGTCTAGTAGTCTCCTCATCCTGCGGTTTCAACATCACAAATTTAAAAAGTCATAACTTTTGCATCACTTGTTCGGTTTTCCTGAAACTTTCACAGATGTGTCCTACTAATTTTGCTGCTTTCCTTCAATCTACATTCTCTTTGGGTTTTGGTTTCCTTTAAACCGATTGTGACCGTCCATCGCAAAGCGAACAAAAAATCGGAGCCCTTGATTTTGTGTGAGGACTCAAAAAAGAGTGAAACGGGTCAACAAAGTCAATATATCTTCTGAAAGCGTTACCCTTCTTTTACACATTTTCTTAAGTTTGGGATCACAAAATTATTAGGAAAGTGCATTTTCAGTAGCTTTTCTACAACACTTGTTTTGGTAGAGTATAGTAAGATTAGGTATGTCTTTAGAGGCCCCTTTTCATTTCTTGATAAACCTTTGCATACTCTTCAATTTCAAGTCTGATCACTTTTGAAGGGATAATGCTACTGCTTTGAACGTTGACGTTAATCATGGACCGAATGTGTTAAAAGAGCATGCTCAATTGCAATTTAATCTGATAATCCCTTCATTGTTGTTGCTCCGGTCATTTATATCCTGTCTGTATTTTTGTCCCATCCATCGCTCAGCTGGCACGGTTTGGTATAAAAGATTAACCACTTGAATAGATCATGTACGTAAGAGCCTCTTTTCTCGCTTCACACTTTTCCATTTTGTGTGCTTTCTTTCCAGTATTTAGATATTTAGTCCATTTCAATTGAGCTACATTATTATTTTAAAGCTTAGAGTCTGCTCTTTCAAAATCTGCCCTGAAATTAAAATCTTTGTATGGTTTTGCGATGCAGAGTGACTATCATATTACACTATACATGAGGGAGGGTCAGGTACAAGAGAAAGGATGGTATTTATTCTGCATTGCTTTTTTTTTTTTTTTTACTTGTGGGACCTGACACAGAAAGAGTCTGTTTTCATGCTCGTAACATTTTACCATCTAGGTGGTACTCGGATACTGTACGAAAATTGAAATGGTGCTTTCTGTTTTGATTTTGCTGTCATGGGAAACAATTGCCAATTTATCTTTTTCAGTTAATCCACTTCTTTATTTTTTCACATGTTGCAAAGCCATGTGAGTTTATTTAATAATTTATCAAGTCTTCCTTAAAAGTAGGGTAGTAATATTCAGTTCCACAAAGGCCTGATTTACAAGGGAGCCCTGCATTGATATACATTACATTACATATGCACACAATAAAAAACAAGAGCAAAACGAACATGGATATGATACAGCTAAAGAACGGAGTTGAACCACATCGGCTGCTAAAATTTTTTGAATCATCAATTTCCTCTCGATGTGCAAGTCATATCCCTGAAAGAGAAATATTGATAATGTTTCATGAACATTTAGAATTCACTTTATTATCATTGCTGTTGTAATTCGCTTGGTGTCAGTCACGCGCTACCGATCACCTCTCGTTTTACGGAGCACACCATGAGCGCAGTGAATCAGTATAGCAGCTGAAAACTCATGAAATTCATGAGCGTCATCATCAATACTGCAATATTTTTAACCCCCTGTGAAAAAAAAAAGAAAATACAGAATTAGAAGCACACTTGCGGCTCCTACGTAAAGTCATCATAACAAATACATGCTCATTCCGACAAGTATACTTGCAATGTACGTAAACATGCACCCCCCCCCCCCCCCCGGCAGGCTTACAAAGTAAATAGTTATTTCCTCCGGATGGACGTTGCAACCATTTCCATTGGTAGTAAGCCCCGTCAATATATGGGTTGCAAGCATTATTAATATTGAAGACTGCACCCGTCCGTGCACTTGTTGCCGAAGCGATGTTTGAAAATCAATTTGTAAATGAATTGTGCGCACAAAGATGGGGTGCCCAAACCCTGCATAGTCTTTCCACGGCAGTCTGTAGTAGCTGGTGGTATACACATGCTTTCAGGAATCGGTAACATGGTACCAACCCGCGCGACCAGTTTTAATAAGAAACCCTCAGAGACAACAAACACTTCAGCAGACCCTTTAATCCGTGTCTGGTTTTTTTCTTTCACACACACACACATACACACACACACACACACACACACTCTCTCTCTCTCTCTCTCTCTAAGAAGATCATTAGAAAGGATTTAGATGAGGAGCTTGGTGGAGGGCTTTCTCTTCCCACCCCCACCAATCCACTTTACAGGAATCTTATGTTTGCATCCCCATTTTTTTTTTACATGAAATACATTAGGTGGGATGGATGTAGCAGCAAAGATATGAGGACTTTGTTCTTGTTTTTGTTTGGATTTTGCTTGTTTTTCACTTTCAGCGGAAAATCACACCTCAAAAATATGAAGACATTTTTAATGATATTTCTCTTGTCTTTTGTTTTTCTTGAATGACGATTCTGACACCCCTCCCCTTTCAAAAAACGTAAATGAAATCAATAAAATGGTAATATGGATAACCGTTTCTTAATTTGTATGAAATGATGTAGCAAAAATTGTCTTTCTCAAATTTCTTCATTTAAGTAAAAATGCAGCCCTGATCAGATTCGCTGTCATGAGGCGATGAAGCACATACAATGTGACTGGGCATCGGCTGAGATAAATTGTTTGATATTCATTGGCTAAAAGTTATGACTTCCATTGCTCTGATGCTAGAAGTGGTGAACTCTGAGTTGAAAATGAGACAATGAGATTAAGATCTATGTCATCAAAGTTAAAACCCATGGTGACAAGGTTCGCATAGCATTAGGAAATCCAAATGAATCATCTTACTGTTCTGCATTAGAATTGATGTATCATAGAAACTGTTTGAGAGAAAAGAGAGACTGCTTAAAACTTTGAGTCCATGTCCCAACTTGAGATTGATATTTGAATGCAGTCAAATGTTCTTTGACTTCATGATCTCCTAATGCACAGGGTGAGTTCAATGGAGAATAATTATGTGCCTTTGCTTGAGGAAATCAATGTTGATCCAGCTGTTAATCACCATAATAAAACATCTGGAAAAATCAGAAAACAGAAAACATAGAGAACTCTTGATATTTTTAAGTAACACCGGGCATGTATGAAAGTGACTTTGTGCAAAGTGAGAAACTTTTGGATGAACCTGCATGTAAGTGATATTTGGGACCAAAATAAAGAAAGTAGTTTCAAAGGTCTAGCAAAAGAAGCCACATATTGAGGACAAAGCCAAGTCTTTGCTTTCGATCCCTTTGGCTTATTGATAGGAGCTGATGAGATGTGAAGTGAAGTGTAGAGGTAATAGAGCCAGAACGACCCAAGATGATGGAAGTACAGCTGTATCTATATCCCGATAGCCGTCATATGAATGGATCTCTCACGTTCGATATACGTTTTATGAATGCATCACCCGTTTGTTAATCGTGCGTTTTGTCCCATGGGCATGCGGTTCATATTCATTTCTCATGCATTTGCGCACGTTCCACTACCCTGCGCACAATCACCCGAGGTGCGTTGTTTCTTCATTTTATTCGGCCCCTATCATAAATAGACTGTGCATGTACTCCCCTCTAAAACGGAAACTTTACATCATTTTGTCTACCGGACTAACGATTTGAACAACGGATGAACACATGTCGCCCGTTTCTTGAACGGTTGACCTATCTGGCAAAATGTGATAGGGGCTTAGATGCGGCTCTTTAGTCCAAACTGAATTGTGGCATGTAAGTTCTATAATATGCACACATTTACATAATATTAAACACTCTTAGAGTAAGGACCATAAAGCCTCGCTCTTCGCTTGAAAACGGCTGACGAAACGCCATGTTGCCTTCCAGGCACGCGCCACGCACAAACTTTCTTGCCTGCTTTGCCAGCGCACATGTCGGCACAACTATCGTCGTTGCAGTGCCGCGGCCGGTGAATACGGGGTCCATAACCCATCCGAAGGTTTTATTGATATCTAATCTTTGGTCGCGTTATATAAAGCGAAAACTATAGACGGCGACTAGTCACCGACTGGTCGCCGACTTCTATAATTATCTAAACGTTAGTTGGTTGTCAGTCACGGGCCGGTGATTACGAGGCTCGTCCTTAAAGGCCCCTGAAATCCAAATGCATGTTGATTTGTGTTGATTTGTGATACCCTTAACATCTCTTTTGCGGTGGAACGAATATCTAGAAACATATTCCATACATTTTTTAAGATTTTTTTTTTCTATTTTTCTTCAGATTACTTGGGAACGCCACAAAAAAATCCTTCAAAACCAATATTCCTCAGATGACCTCATCTGTCAATCATTGCTAAGGTACTGAAACGTTTAACAAAAGACATTGGAATGCACCTCCTCCCCCCCCCCCCCCGACTCAGCATAACCTGCATGTTCCCTCGCCATGTATTTTGTTAGTCACATTAATATCACTGAAATATTCTCAGGAATATATAAGTGTACCGTATGTCCCAAAAAAAAATTACAACGGGGCCCTACGCAATGATATTGATAAAATATCATTTTATCAATATCATTTGATAAAATATTGCATCAATCTAAATACAAATTCAGGGTATTAAAATATAACTCATTGCCCACATCTTACAGAAAACCCCATTCGATTTGCTTCAGTGGTCAAAGAGAAATGAGGAATTTTGTAGAGGATGTCGGGAATCTCTTTTGTCCAAGTTCTGTCTATTGTTCACACACAAAATCATCGAAGTGCTAAACTTGGAAGCCTGAGACTCATGACATGCTTTACTACAATCCCCATTTCTCTGTGACCGCTTAACCAAATCGAATGGGGATTTCTGCAAAATAGAGCTAAGATTTTTTATTTTAAGACCCTGAAGTAGCATTGAAAAAAAAATAATCATATTGGATGTTACTAATGCGAAAATCTGATTTTAATTTTTGTGGGACATACTGCAGTGAGTCCCTCAAAAATTACAATCAAATTTTCGAATGGATAACACCTAATATGATCGACCTGTCTAAGTGCTACTTCGGGGCCTTAAAATATAACATCTTAGCTCTATTTTGCATAAAACCTCATTCAATTTGGTTAAGCGGTCACAGAGATATGTAGATTATTGTAAAGCATGTCATGAGTCTAATTTTTCCAATTTTAGCAATTCAATGCTCTAGTGCGTGAATAATAGACAGAACTTGGATAAAAGAGATTCCCGACATCCTTTACAAAATTCCTCATTTCTCTTTGACCACTGAAGCAAGCCGAATGGGGTTTTCTGTAAGATGTGGGCAATGAGTTATAGTTTCATACCCTGAATTTGTATCTAGATTGATTCACTATTTCTAAAGATATCATTGCGGGGGTCCCGTTGTATTTTTTGGGACATACTGTACATGTACAACACATGTGCTTAAAAGTAATATACATATTCGAAATATATACACATATAATAGCATAATCAAGAAATTATGTGTGACACCAAGTTTCATGATATTCACTAAATAATGTTGAGAATGTGTGTTGAATTCTCTTCACATTTTTATGCGTCGTCACTGATGTGGCAATGGATTGCCCGAGTTTCCTCGAACTTCACAGTTGAGTTCTAGTTTCATCACTTCGTTCTCTCAATACACATATAAATTTAGGTTTCATTCCCCCTTTTACAGTTTAAAGCTAATCTCGCGACGGTGTGTACTGTACTATGACATCATAATCTTTCTTTCGGGGAATTTTGAAGCTAACCACCACTAGGGATCCCTATAGAGAGTTGCTATTGGTTGACTCTAGTTCTGTATTCAAGGCTGAGTGGAGTTTGTAATCCGGACGTAATACAACAACCAATGAGGGGGACAATCGTGGCATAAACTTGAGCTTGATATTCATATCTCTTTGTGACCAGGATGTAAAAAATACAATGTTTCTGAGACATAAATATGGAATATCTTGAACTCGAGTGACTTGTTTGTTCCTGGCTCCTGACTGAAACCTTGGTCCCCGAGGAAACCTGCAATCCGGAATTCATCCCAGACCATAAAGGTAAGGTTCCGATGGTTTGATAATGTGATATACCATAATTGGGTGTCTGCTTTTTTCTGAATAACTATGTAGTGTGTGAGGAAAGAGAGATCATTTGTGTAATCTTGTTTTCAGGGTAATGCGTTGATTTGTTTGGGAAAAAGATAATCTTTGTCGAATTAGGCCATTAAGACCATGACGAGATTGTGTGTGGATTTATGTGTCTGCTATTGAGTATAATCACTATGTGTAAATTGATATAAATATGCGTAACTTCAAAACAACGTGAATTTGGTGTCAAAAACATTTGGGAGACTCTAAAAAAAAAAAGTGGTGCGGTAACTTTTTGCGATGGTGAGAAATTGCGCGAAATGGGGGGGGGGGCTTAGTTAGGGTTAATATCTGGAACACTTTAAAAAAGGGGGAAGATGTCGATGCTACTTTGACATATGCTCAAAATAATAACATTTGGAATGGGGGTTTCTATACTTCAAAGAAGAAGATCGAGCTGTTTCATACATGTTATGCATATTATGCATTATGCATGTTAGCATTATCGACCACTGAGGCGATTATGATTGGATGTACAACGTACGTCATGGCTCTGGTTTTATCATATTTTGACTTCCTTCCTGCATGGGTTGATTATCATTTTCAGCCAAAAGATGCCAATTTCGCTTATTCCAAGAAATAAAAAAAAATGCAAGTAATTACCTATTAAGAAATTATACAGAAGAAGGACTGCCACTATAAGCGGATGCTTGAACACGTGGCAGCCCAGGAAACCTACATACGTGACCTATAATGTATCTAGCAGGATGGAGAAAAAAAAAAACCCTGAACATAATAATGCATTTAGTTTCATATTCGAATTCATAGTTTTTATAAAGATATGGTACACTGCGGTTATCATGAGAGGATAATGATGAGAAGAAATTCACCCTATAGCCAAAGTTTGAAATTGTTCCATCGAGACATCATGACATAACACCCATATTAGTCTTTTTTTTTGCGATATTTATTTTGCAAAGACACTACTAATGTCTGTAAGTAAACTTGTCCAAACTGCACATCTCCTTATTGCAGCTTGTAAAGTGCATAACCCATACCATCGTCCGATTCTTCTCTAGGATTTTATAGTAGCTTTGTTTATACAGGACCAATCTTCCTGGTCTGATACTCTACAGGGATTTTAACCTGAAGTGTCACTGGAATTGAGAATATTTTTTTGATAGCGGCCCTCAAGCATACTGTATCTGATACTTTTTTTTTTTCGTGGAATTCTAATAACTTACCTTATTTTCGACTTACTCCTTTTTTATCCTCTCCATATGACGGAGAAATTGACATATTGTGCAGTATATGGGACAGGGTATGCAAAGAAATTGAGGATGCACGATAGTAGTACGATTCGATTTGCATCTGTACAAACACACAGCTGTATACTGAACCTACTCGTAATACATGCTAACACAAAGGCTTCAAGCGCACAAAGAAAAAAAAATGTCCGCCATTATCAACAGTGGGACAACAATACCCAAAATTCCTCTTAAAAACCCCGTGCCACTAATGGCCTGCGGATATGCTTTTCAATTTTTAGGTATATCATTATTACTCAATACAGAGTATGAATACAGTGTAAACGGGACAATTTGTAACACATGAATAAACTAACAAGTAAAGCAGTAATCGTAAAGCATGCTCAAACATAGACCGCGGGATGGTCTAAGTCTAAGTGTGTACTGAGGTTATGGCAAGTCTGCGGTTGATTTTATAAAAGTGCCCCGGAGGAGACGAGATAAAGTTCTCTTCCTCCCGACCCTCTTTTGGTCTGAGAAGGAGAGGATTAAGGTAAGGTTTGACAACTTAGATCTTGACACGCTATCCGGAGAATCTAGGGAGACTACAATTTGTTTGTAGACTCAGAAGACAGATGAGTTATGTGCTAATTCATTTATCATTCATTTTTTCAAAGACGTCTGATTGGAGTTATAATTTTCTTAAACTTCTCTTCACAAAACTTAAGAAAAATAGACAAACATACCACAATAATTCTCTCCCAATTCATATAACTATTTTAAATTCATCAGAAAGAAACAGATAACCTATGATAATATACATAACATCATCAAACAATAAACATAAATACATTAGCATCAAGAAATGACGAAAGGACAAAATGCATCACATTGGGTATAAAAATTATGGAAATCGATTGAAAGAGATTGACATCAAAGTGTGCATAAATACTATGTGATCAATCAACCAATGTGAACAAGACTTTTAGTGATACACATTTCAAAACTCTATAAAGCTCAATCACATTTCTATTAATCACAGTAGACACATTCTTAGCATCATAACATTTTGAACAAGGCTCTTTTGATCTAAAGTGTTGATCGAATTGTTTTAGGTGTAGCAGTGATAAAAAAGTAATAATAATCCAACGTTCTATGCATTCAGCATTATCGTCGAACGTTTGAGGTGATTGTCATTGGTTGTAAGACATAAAGACATAAATCATTGTTTTGGTTTTACTTCTTATGTTTTGACATTATTCCGGGGGAATTATCATCTTTAGTCAAAAGACGGCCTCTTTGGTGATTCTAAGAAAGCAATGGTCATGACAGAGAATCAATCACATGGGGCCAAGAACGCTATAAAAAGAAAGCCATCAAACGAACAAAAAATTACACACATTTGCGTTCGTATTCCATTACGGCCAAAGTTCCAAATTGTCCTTGTATAGAGACATAAAGTTGTAGATATTAGTGTATTTCAAAACAAATTTTATATAATCATTTTTGTTGTTTGCTTTTAAGGTACTGCTGCTTGGTTAAGTTAAAGGCTAAGAGACAGGGTAGGTAGCTTGCAAAATATATCATCTTCTCCAGGCTTCTGTAGTAGCTTGGTTTATCTAAAACCAATCTTGTCCGATGCTATACAGGGATTTTAATTTATAGCGTCACTGAACATGACAGTAGGGAGCTTTAGGTTTTGACGCGCGGACGTTTGAGCCGACGCTTGCGCTGGACGTTCTCCTCTCCCTGCGTCGTGTGGAAAAGTAGCTTTAGATTATGCTGGGACGCAACGTATACAAAATAAAATCGCGCCACCATGTAGTATGATCAGTGCATGAAGAAGCTCTCTACGTCGCAAACTGTGCGGACGTGAAAATCGCCCAGTACGCGTAGTAAACAACTCAGGCGACGCAAACTAAAAATAGATTGACTTTACGCGCGCTACTGCGCAAGCTCAGATCATGTTTTTTTTTTTTTTTCCTTTGAACGTCCGCGCGTCTAAAATCTAAAGCTCCCCAGTATGAGAGTATGACTTTTATTCTTACCTATACACATAACCACATTTTTTTTTATTGCAGTGATATCTAGACAATCATCGAGATCCTGTAATCAATTAAATATACTGCGAAAGCCAAATTACGTGGCACTATAATACATACTTAAAGGGATCGTACAGTTTTGGTTGAGACCTAATTTCAGGTTTCTAACATTTTTTTGGTGAGATAATGAGAAACCTCTTATGAAATATGAAAGAGCATGTAATTCTATGAGGAATTCAACTTTTATTTGATGAAAATTGGTTTTGAAATGGCTGAGATATCCAAAAAAGAGCGATTCTAATAAAGTGTGGGACCCACACTTTATTACGCTCGCTTTGTTTCCCCCTTTTTTTTTTTGGATGTTTCGTTCATTCCAAACCCGATTTTCATCAAATAAACTTTGAATTCCTCTTAAAATGGTATGCTCTGTACTATATCAGAAGTGTTTTATTGGTATCTCGCAAAAAGTTAGAAGCCCAATTCTCATCTCCACCAATACTGTACTATCCCTTTAATTCCCAGTTAGGCATTAATTGAATTGAATTGAATTGAATTGAATTGAATTCAATTGAATTGAATTGAATTGAAATGAATTGTATTGACTTGAATGGAATTGAATGTATAGTCGCTTCAGCAGCAGTTGTTGCTTGCAGCGCTCCTGACTTTTGGGAGTGGGGGGGGGGGGGGGGAAGGGAAAAAACCTATCATCTGATGCCTGCTTCTTACCTAGAGGAGAAAGAAGTCTTGCTGATACAAGACAGGTAACTTTACTTAACTTTTATTGTGCAATGACCTGTGCGTGGCTTGCGGTTATAGGGGTTATAAGCATGTAGCAGTATCATGAGTGTGATGGTCTCCACAAACTCAGCCTAGGATGCACCTTTGCCAGCTTCAGTATCTCCTTGACATATCATACCATGTTGTAGATTATCAGCTCCTTGACATATCATACCATGTTGTAGATTATCAGCTCCTTGACATATCATACCATGTTGTAGATTATCAGCTCCTGGACATATCATACCATGTTGTAGATTATCAGCTCCTGGACATATCATACCATGTTGTAGATTATCAGCTCCTGGACATATCATACCATGTTGTAGATTATCAGCTCCTGGACATATCATACCATGTTGAAGATTATCAGCTCCTTGACATATCATACCATGTTGTAGATTATCAGCTCCTGGACATATCATACCATGTTGTAGATTATCAGCTCCTGGAAATATCATACCATGTTGTAGATTATCAGCTCCTTGACATATCATACCATGTTGTAGATTATCAGCTCCTTGACATATCATACCATGTTGTAGATTATCAGCTCCTTGACATATCATACCATGTTGTAGATTATCAGCTCCTTGACATATCATACCATGTTGTAGATTATCAGCTCCTTGACATATCATACCATGTTGTAGATTATCAAATTCAAAGAGGCCAGCATGATCCGATTTATGAATCTACATCGGACAAACTCTACCATATTATGTCCCCCCCCCAAAAAAAAAAAAAAATACAACGGTACCCTCCGCAATGATATCTTTACAAATACTTTATAGTGACTCAATCTGAATAAAAATTCAGGGTATGAAACTATAACTCATTGCCCATATCTCACAAAGAAAAAATATTCGAGTTACTTCAGTGGTCTAAGAGAAATGGGGAATTTTGTAGAGGATATCGAGAATCAGAATCTCTTCCCTCCAAGTTCTGTCCATGGAATTTGTATTCACACACAAGAGCATCGAAGTGCTAAACTCGGAAGAATGAGACTCATGACATGCTTTACAAGAATCCACATTTCTCTGTGACCGCTTAACCAAATTGAATAGAGTTTTCTGCTAAATAGAGCTAAGGTGTTATATTCTAAGACCCTGTAGTAGCATTTAGATAAAAATAGAGCTAAGGTGTTATATTCTAAGACCCTGTAGTAACATTTAGATAGTTTAATCATATTGGGTGTTATCAACGCGAAAATCTGATTGTATTTTGGGGGGACATACTGTATATCTTAAAATCATGACCTGCGTTCAGTTTCAATAATACTGTGCATCTATTGATGTATATTGCGCGACATTTTTTGCACCGCTGGAATCAATGAATACTGATTTTTTCTTTCTTTCAAAATCAGGTCAAAACACATCCTGCCACGCTGCAGTTTCATGAAAAAGATTTTTCAGCCTTTCATACATATGAATGACCTA
This sequence comes from Diadema setosum, assembly GCA_033980235.1. Classification (NCBI taxonomy): domain Eukaryota; kingdom Metazoa; phylum Echinodermata; class Echinoidea; order Diadematoida; family Diadematidae; genus Diadema; species Diadema setosum. The sequence goes on along the minus strand of CM067071.1, from coordinate 36,887,444 downwards.
TTATTCCCAAACTTGGAAATCGCGCTCGGATGAATACATTTTTAAGGAGAATTGAAGAACAATATTGTCATGATCATTCTCAATACGGATTCCCAAGGACGCCATCCTTCTTGCCTACAAAATGCCCATTCAAAAGGCTGATTTCATATGAAAGGCCCAGGAATGTCATATAAAAAGTACAAACAAAACTTTTACATTGTGATCTTATAATCTGTATCCTGCATTCCCACTTTTGAAAAGAATTTGTAAAATGGTCTCTTTCAGTGCTTGAAGGTTTTCACCGATTGTGAAAAGATTGTATAAAGTTTATCCGTGTTCTCTGTGAAGGTTAGGCTGTAGACAATACAAGAGATGTAGCGAGAGTCCTCAATAAGTCATCTAAGCAAACTAGAAATCTCTGCTATAGGTTCATGTTTCATTCATGTTTCGAAAGTGGTAATACACTTAAATTGTGTATTGGGTTCTCTAGTTGAAAGGTTATAAAAATTTTGGGAAATGGCAGCCATTTTGGACGCCATCTTGGATTTCGGTACTTACGTGCATCAACATCTCTTGATATGTATTTTATTGAGTTCTTCATCCTTCAAAATATATATGTAGACATTTAAATTTTGTATTTAGGCTATCTGGCTGAAAAGTTATAAGAAATTCAGAAAATGGCAGCCACTTTGGACGCCATCTTGGATTTCGGTACTTGCGTGCATCAACATCTCTTGATATGTATTTTATTACGTTCTTCATGCTTTAAAACATTATATTTAGACATTTAAATTTTGTATTTGGGTTCTCTGGTTGAAAAGTTATAAGAATATCTGAAAATGGCGGCCATTTTGGACGCCATTTTGGATTGCGGAAAACGCTCAAGGAGGAGTTATGAGGACTTTTAGTATGTTATTCTAGACATTTTTCTGGACTTATCCTGAAAAAATCAGCTTGTTACCAAAAATGTCCAGGTTAAAACTAATACTCTTGGACTATTGTAGCTTCTCAAGGCTGCAGTGCAGTGGTACGTGTATTAGTCTTGGCACATGCAGACTCCTATTACGACCAACAAGGGTTTGTGCCTGCAAACTACACTGTCCCTTGGACTGTTGGGAGACGCTACAGTACAGGGCCTATGGCAAAGTGTAGTCTTGACGCAGACAGCTAAACAACCAGCAAGGGTTTGTGCCTATAAACTAGCGGTCTGGCTACCCCTTTCCCGACCAGATTTTTTTTTTTTTTGTCTTTTTTTTTTAATGATGTACACTCATAGGACATTATTTTAGACCAAGTTTGGTTCATGGGCTCCATGGGGTAAATTACACCCACCAAGGACCCTTTTCGGGGGGTCCCTGGGGGCGGAACCCGCCCTCCGGGGCCAGGCTGACGCGCATTTTGTTAATGAGGAGGGTGGCCCCAGCAACTCTGAGGGGTCAAACCTTTTGGGCTTGATGGGGTAAATTGAGTAGTCGCTAGCTCTCTGGCTATAAGTAAATCTACACCGTAGAATTTCAACTGGAGTAGACCGTGTAATACCGATGGGAGTATGCTTCGATGCACATCAGTGCTGTTCGTGGTTTACGAATGTTCCCCGATGGACAGCGAATAAATCGGGCCTCCCGTGAATCTCCACGCTACAGTTTGTTGTTTTTTTTTTTAATAAGAATAAAACATAAAATTATCATATAATAAAATTATGTCGAACAAAATTCTTCGTAAATCTTATCTCTTGGTGATCATGAAAATTTCAGCCTATACATGATCATAGATTTTTCCCCAACATGAAGATTATTTATGATCGAAATGAATTAAAGTATGACCTTATATCCCCACCCCAACACCCACAAAGGGAGGTATACGACTATTCTTCCTCCCTCGCGTCACCGTTCAAGTACACTCCCACAAACTCATCAACCACGATGTATGTTACGCCCTCTATCATTCAGGTCACTCTATTTTTTAACGGCAAGTTGATCCGTGGCAACCGAAGTATGAAATTCTCCTGCTGCAGACTGGATGCCTTCAAATCCCCGAATTTCCCGCCACTCGCCTTCGTGGGCACCAACACTCAAGGTGACTTTCCAATTCCAGGCCCATCAATAAATACACTATAAAAACAATGGTGTTAGATTTAACACCACGGGTGTTAAATCTAACACCGATCAAACTTCAATAAAGGACCACACCCACAGGTTTAAAAATGCACTCTGATGGTGTTGAAAAGTGTTCAACTGACACTTTGTGGTGTTAATTTGACACTGTATAATCGTTATTTTGACACTGTACTGGTGTTAATTCAAAAATGACACCACATGGTGTTGATTTGATATTTGTTGGTGTTAATATCAATAGTTTAACACCCGTCCAGCTTCAATAAGAGACCACACCAGCTGGTGTTACTTTGGTGTAAATTTATTTTCACATTTTTTCAAAAATCTAGTATTTCAATTTAAAATTCTTGATCGTCTTGTTTAAATTAAAAATCAACAAAAAGTGCAGTTACTAAGAACTCTTCAAAAAACAGTTTAAAATTTGGAAATGACACCCGGAGGTGTTAATTTAACACCATAAATGAGCACCGAAAATTTAACACCAGCTCGGTGTTCACTATTTAACACCGGACTTTTTGCAGTGTACTAACAACATCTACTTGAGCTCGTGATTCAAAGTGTACATAATTATCATGTGTACTGATGTAATCGGGATGAAATATTGGGATTTTGTTGGCGCTTAAAGAAAGAAAGGATACTTAGACCTTTATAATACCAAAAGAAAGGGGATATGTTAAAAAAAAAATGTATATTCATATAATGTACCAGCATTCGTAAATCATGAATGTATTTTGTATCAAACTTTTACCACATTTTAAGTTAATTCTTGAACAGCTATGTCAATGGCATAGATCTGTACTCCATGGGACAGAATGATACTAAAGCGTAGTATTTCCTAAGTTTAAATCAGACAGTACATTGTAAACCAGGGCTACTTGATGAATGATCACTTTGGCACCGTCCTTCATCCTCCATTGTTTAATTCCAATGTGACATCTTTTATTTCGTTCATTCCATCATGGTTAGTGATCTGGACTAATGTCCGTCAACCGAAACCCGGTGAAGAGTTCAGTGTGAAGGCGAACATGACAGCCGAAGTGGATCTCCTTTGGATCTATCCCAACATCACCCTCGACACGGTGAGTTCGGGGAAATAGTCGGTATAATGTCACCCTCGAAACAGTGAGTTTGAGGCAATAGTCGATAATAACATCACCCTCATTACCACGCCAGAAGGCAATATTAAACAGACTAATCAATGATATGATTCTGTTATGTAGGCATCACTGTCGCGAAATTGACCAAAGATGAACGCAGGATAAAGGGAATGTTCCAATTAGCCGCTGATCGTATAAACATTGGGTCATTCGTGAAAGCATCTTAAGCCATTTTATGGATGATGGAGTTTTTCAGGCTGCTGTAGCAACTTTGTGAGCGGTGATAAAAAATCTTCAAATTCATGTAGACATCTCTTTTTCCTTCGTTTGTCCTTCGGATTCACATCTTCGTGTAGCCTTCGTGTGTGGTTCGGGTGTCATCGTGTAACTTTCAGTAGGCGTCGTACTTGCTTCGGCTGCTGATTGGCTTTGACCAAGTTCCGGGCCAACTTCACACAAAATAATTGAAAAGTCCATATTTGTATTGCCGTCTTGTGTCAATTTTGGGACAGTGTCACGCCACTCTTACCCCGAATAATGATGGTTATTCCGCAGACGCAGGGGCGGATCCAGGAATTCTGTAAAGGGTGGGGGGAGGGGCGCAACTAATATTTCTGGTGGCACTTCCGGGTTTCATTTCATTTTTTCGTTTTATTTCTTTTGTTTTTAACGATAAATAAAGGGGGGGTGCGCCTCTTGCGCCCCCCTCTGGATCCGCCACTGAGACGTGTATTCTTTTTTATACTCTAAGGCCCCACTTAATCTCGACCAGTGGGCTGCGAAGCTCTCGCTGGTGGGCCGCCAAAAATGAAATGAATATTCATATTCAATCTTACTGGGCCTCAATAAAGTTTGTAGGAGCCAATGTGAGCCTCGGGTTTGAAAAACGTTGAGAAGCGCAGTTCTAAGGGTTCTTCCTAATTTATTGTTCAAAAACTTTGCCTTTAGCGAGGGTGCTCAACCGGGAAGTGAAAATCAAAATCAATTGCTTGATGAATGTCTATACAATATTGACAACGTAATTTTGTACGATTGAACATTGAACAGGTGAAGGCACATCTCCAGACTGACATCAAGGGCGTTGTGTTGATGACGTACGGCGCGGGAAACTTTCCATCAGACCGCAAAGACATCTTGAAAGCTATCAAAGAGGCCGTTGAGGGCGGCAAACTGATTGTGAACTGCACCCAATGTCCTAACGGACAAGTCACACCGGCTTACGAGACCGGACAAGTAAGTCTTGTTTTGACAGAAATACATTGTAGGGGCTTAACACCCGCCTTAGAATAAGATCAGGCCAGGAAAAAAAAAAAGTGGTCTTAAAGGTCCTGTTTACCTTTCGGAGCAGTGATTTAAAAAAAAAAAAAATGTTCAAGATATCACTTTTGATGCATATGTGTAGGTCAGTTGTATCACAAAACACAAAAGCCTGAAATATAAGGAAATATCACTATTTTTCTCATTAAACTATACGGTTAAGTCTGGAAACATTTTTATCATAACTTTGTTCACATTTTAATATTTAACAATACTTAACATTGATTATACTAGTTCAAATTTTTACATTGGCTGTTTCTATCCCTAACGCACATTTTAGAACGATTTTGACGCTTTAATGATGGATTTTTGTTTCATCTGGAAATGGTAATTATGCCTTTAAAGATCGGTAGACCACTCACCTAGATGACTACTGAGCAAAGGAGACACTAGTAAACAAAACCTAGAGTTGAGAGCATGACTTTATTTGAGAAATTAATTAGACTTTTTTTTTTGTTACTCTGATTTTTTATGTAAGATGAGAAAACCATGCATTGTTATTGTTTTGTACACGTTCTTAAACATGAAATTCGCGTTTACCAGGATCGATCTAAATTCTGTTGATCCGTGAGTTTGCTTATCAAATTTTGTTCGATGTTTTATCTTGGTTTATTAAGGTCCTGATAGAGGCAGGGGTAATCCCCCTCTCTGACATCACACCAGAGGCGGCGCTCACCAAGCTTGATTACGTCATCCAAAACTTCACAGGCTCAGAACGCGAGGCTTACCTCAAACGTAGCCTGCGGGGAGAGATGACGGTTCAGTAGTTTGATCATATATTTCAAGGAGGTTTTAAATTGATTTGATTTGATCTGATCTGATATCATTGTTCCACATCTAAAACAAAAATAATATAAAATCGATTGGACTTTAGACTGGACCAAGCGTCGTAATTACAAAGAATACAAGAGAAGACAATTTTATAAACATGAAATGTGGGGGACCAACTAAAAAAGCAGAGCTTGTGATGTATAGGTTCCTAGATGAAAATGTTGGTCTTGTTAAACAAACAACCTAGTAACAAAAATTATGAAAGAAAGGAAATGTACGTAAAGGAAAAGAGAACAAAAAAGCAAGAAAAACAAAATACATCAGAACAGAACGAATTAGCCACCTGTAATATGCTTGGTAGATTCCTCGTCATCCGACCAACTTAGGCTGCGTTTATCAACTTTCCCTTGTTTTAAACGGCTTTCCAAAGCCCTTTCCAAAGCCCTTTCCAAAGCCTTTTCCAAAGTCCTTTCCATAGCCCTTTCAAAAGCCCTTTCCAAAGCCCTGTACTATTAATGTGCCGCTTGTTTTCTAAGAAGGGACGGCGAAAAGCAATTACCATCATAAAGACATATCTTGTTGCGACACGGATTGTCGCCCCTACACGGATTGTCGCCTCCTGCTCGGGGCGACAATCCGTGACGGGCGCTGGCGGCACGGATTGTCGCCCCCTACACGGATTGTCGCCTGGCGACAATCCGTGACGCTTGTGCAGTTCCCAGTTTTTGACCTCGAAGGCGACAATCCGTGTTGGCAAAAAAATTTGTTGCGACACGGATTGTCGCCCCGTCACGGATTGTCGCCCCGCGCTCGGGGTGGTTCCTCCGTTGTTAAGCTTTGGTGGGATGGGTATGACTGGTAAGTTATGCGTGTGTGTGTATTGTGAGCTGCATGATATGTGATGTGTATGATTTGTTGTGTGTGTGTGTGTGTGTGTTTGTGTGTGTGTGTTTGGAGTATAATAATACAATATGTAGAAACTGTGCATGTGTGGTGGTTGCATAGTGGTAGTGGTTTGTTTGTCTGTGTGTATACGTCTGCCTGTATGCTTACGTGTGTATGTGGAATATAATGGCGCTACTGTGGCAATACAAACGCCTTCAGAGTGTATGAGCACGTGTTTAAAGAATTCACACCAGCGTTGATCTAAAAATAGTGGTGTGTCAACCAAATATCAGCGGTGAGGCGGGCCAGGCGAGAGAGAGAGAGACCGAGAGAAAATACATACGAGGGAGGTACTCTCCCCAAATGTTATTTGTCTTTGTTCATTTTTCCCTGCAGTCATTTTATTCCATCAGTCTTATAAACTAGAACGTCCATACCACTATTCTTTGTCCCAGAATAGGTTTGCCATGCTTTATGCATGAGCGAATAATTTCCACACGCCGTAAAAAATTTGTCAATCGTTACTTGATTTTAGCACAAACGAACTGCCATTGCACACCGCTAATACATACGTAATACAAACAAACACCAACAAACACTCAAACAAACCTCATAATGCAAACAAACCAACTCAACACTTTTTTCCTTGATATTTATTGATTTCATTCAAATCATTCATAAATCGACCCATTCTGGGTGCAACATGAACAAAAAAAAGTTACAAATGGCAATTCGAAACAAAAGCAAATCCATGTGTCAATTTATACCACAAATAATCTCACTTAGACCAACCCTACTAATAGACCAACCCTACTAATAATTTCTTCACGAGAAAGTTTTGACATGTATAGGGCCCTACCAAACCTATATTCCTTGAATATATTGGTTTGGATCATGTAACACCTTCTTACTTAAAAGGGCATATGTACATTAAAAAAAACACAAATATATTACACAAATCTAGAATGAAATCAGTCATAAAAAACCCCACCATCCCCTTCACTCCCAAACCGAAACAAATCTAGGGCCTACATCTATCCTAAATATTAAATCCTAACAACATCCGTCATACCATTTATAACTATCCTTCTTCAAATGCAATCCCCAACCCACCAACCCCTGATTAAACAAAACCTAAATCATCCCACACCCACATCCACCGACCCAAATACACACATACATACACACACACACGCACACACACAAACACACGAAGGTTCGTTATTCCGAAGTTTCGTTTTTTCCGAGGCTTCATTTATCCGAAACACACAATTCCCTATACCTAGTGGTTCGTTGATCCAAAAATGAAATTCGGAATAACGAACCTTCGGAATACTGACCCTTCGGACGAATGAGCCTTCGGACGAATGAGCCTTCAGAATAACAAACTTTTGCAATATCGAAATGTAACCCCCCTTCCCACATACCGACGCACACCCGAACCGATACCACATCCTTCCTGATGAAACGATTTCCCAATGTTGATAAGTAAGACATAATGGACCGTATGCAGAAAAGCAGCATCCGCCCGCACGCAAGCTCCACTCCGAATTCATATACTAATCTGCCAAACAAACTCGTCAAATTCAAGGCTGCTGATAAAATCAATATCAATGTTTATGCCAGCAACAGCTTACTAGGTATCCCTCTCCACGCGCAGCTAAAAAAACACATACGCAAAAAAAACTGACATAATAAACACATTCTTCCATCACACACACACACACACACACACACACACACACACACACACAAACGGACACTAAATTATCATGTGCACGCGCACATACACACTTCCTTGAAAAATCACCATGACTTTTTACATGGCATGTTTGCATGGATGTAGCCATGTAAGTTATGTGTTAGTATTTCAATGATTATGTCCAGAACGATATTACCCAGCAATGTGCTTCGAGGGCGGGCGACAATCCGTGTAGGGGGCGACAATCCGTGCCGCCAACGCCCATCACGGATTGTCGCCCCGAGCAGGAGGCGACAATCCGTGTAGGGGCGACAGTCCGTGTCGCAACACACGTGTTTGAAAAATTCACACCAGCGTTGATCTAAAAATAGTACGGGTGTGTCAACCAATATCAGCGGTGAGGCGGGCTGGGTGAGAGAGAGACCGAGAGAAAATACATACGAGGGAGGTACCCTCCCCAAATGTTATTTGTCTTTGTTCATTTTTCACTGCAGTCATTTTCTTCCATCAGTCTTATAAACTAGAACGTCCATACCACTATCCTTTGTCCCAGAATATGTTTGGCAAGCTTTATGCATGAGCGAATAATTTCCACACGCCGTAAAAAAATTGTCAATCGTTAGTTGATTTTAGCACAAACGAACTGCCATTGCACACCGCTAATACATACGTAATACAAACAAACACCAACAAACACTCGAACAAATCCTCATAATGCAAATCAACCAACTCAACACTTTTTTCCTTGATATTTATTGATTTCATTCAAATCATTCATAAATCGACCCATTCTGGGTGTAACATGAAAAAAAAAAGTTACAAATGGCAATTCGAAACACAAACAAATCCATTTGTCAATTTATACCACAAATAATCTCACTTCAACATAGATACCTCGATTATAGACCAACCCTACTAACACTTTCTTCAAGAGAAAGTTTTGACATGTAGGGCTCTACCAAACCTATATTCCTTGAATACATTGGTTTGGATCACGTAACACTTTCTTACTTACAAGGGCATATACATAAAAAAACACAAATACATTACACAAATCTAGAATGAAATCAGTCATAAAAAAACCCGACCACCCCCTCCCCGCCCCAACCGAAACAAATCTAGAGCCTACATCTATCCTAAATATTAAGTCCTACCAACATCTGTCATACCATTTATAACTATCCTTCTTCAAATCCAATCCCCAACCCACCAGCCCCTGATTGAACAAAACCTAAATCATCCCACATCCACATTCACCAACCCACACAGATACATACACACACACACACACACACACACACACACGAAGGTTCGTTATTCCGAAGTTTCGTTTTTTCCGAGGCTTCATTTATCCGAAACACACAATTCCCTATACCCAGAGGTTCGTTGATCCAAAAATGAAATTCGGAATAACGAACCTTCGGAATAATGAGCCTTCGGACGAATGAGCCTTTGGACGAATGAGCCTTCAGAATAACAAACTTTTTGCAATAACGAAATGTAACCCCCTTCCCACATACCGACGCACACCCGAACCAATACCATATTCCTTCCTGATGAAACGATTTTCCAATGTTGATAAATAAGACACAATGGACCGTATGCAGAAAAGCAGCATCCGCCCGCACGCAAGCTCCACTCCGAATTCATATACAAATCTGCCAAACAAACTCATCAAATTCAAAGCTGCTGATAAAATCAATACCAACGTTTATGCCAGCAACAGCTTACTAGGTATCCCTCCCCACGCGCAGCTAAAAAACTAATACGCAAAAAACTGACATAATAAACACATTCTTCCATCACACACACAGACACACACACACGCACAAACGGACACTAACCTCACCATGACTTTTTGCATGGCATGTTTGCATGGATGTAGCCATGTAAGTTATGTGTTAGTATTTCAATGATTATGTCCAGACCGATATTACCCAGCAAAATGTGCTTCGAGGGCGGGCGACAATCCGTGCCGCCAGCCCTCGTCACGGATTGTCGCCAGGCGACAATCTGTGACGGGGGCGACAATCCGTGTCGCAACAAGCATGTTTGCTATCATAGGTGTTTTAAAATAAAATATGCGCTTCAGCATGATCTCTCATTTGAAATTGAGTATATGAATATAAGAACGACCCAAGTCCATGGAAGACCATTTCGAGTAAACTAAAAAAAACTTCATATCTTTTTTGTTTGTCCAATAATATTCTATTTAACTGTGATGGGAAGGCAACATTGTATATACAAATTAGAACATATATTATTATGACTATTAACATTAACATTAATTGTGGAGACGCCATTTTGTGTGATGGACTTGGGTCGTTCTTTGATTCATATGGACTTGGGTCGTTCTTTGATTCATATACATGATATTCTGCTATAGAGATGAGAGAAGGACGAGAGAGGGCGCTATAGTATGAATGTAAGAATGACCCAAGTCCTTCATTCTTACATTCATATAAGATTTAACTCATTTATTTCAGGCACTTCCGGGGGTAATTAGGACTTATCATTTACACACGAGATTAGTCCATGCATAAGCTACAATTTCCCAGGTCAAACTGAATTTGGCCAAAAATTGGACTTGGGTCGTTCTTATATTCATATACTCAATTCTCATTTCATAACTATACACTATATTTTTATTTGGCCAATCATAATTCTTTGGTAAAGTAATTATTATGGAAAAAATCAAAACATTGTTTTGAGCGTGAAAATGACGAAAGTCACCCGAAAGGATCTATGCGGGGACCCAGCCGGACTATATCAGAGGAATACCTTTTGAATAGTCATAATGAAACAAGTAGTCCTTTCCGCTTTGTGACAAATAAGCCTTGTGAATTTAAAGGGATAGTACAGTTTTGGTTGAGATGAGAAATAGGCTTTCGAATTTTTGCAAGATACCAAGAAAACACTTATGATATAGCACAGAGCATTCCATTTTAAGAGGAATTCAAAGTTTATTTGATGAAAATCGGGTTTGGAATAACTGAAATATCCAAAAAACAAAGTAAAACAAAGCGATCGTTACAAAGTGTGGGTCCCACACTTTATTAGAATTGTTCTTTATTGGATATCTCAGCCATTTCAAAACCAATTTTTATCAAATAAACGTTGAATTCCTCATAGAATTGCATGCTCTTTCATATTTCATATGAGATTTCTCATTATCTTACCTAAAAATGTTAGAAACCTGAAATTAGGTCTCAACCAGAACTGTACGATCCCTTTAAGCGGGACTGCCCACATCCCCTTCTGCATACGCCAGGCAGCTGCGGACAGATCATAACACCGTGTGTCCACCCAACAAAGAGACATTATATACCTCTGGAGTTGGAAAGATGTAATTTATGAAACAGTAGTGAGGAAAGATGATTTTCCTGGTAATCTTTAAACCGTGAGCCACACTGATTAAGGTCCTGATTTGGAGAAAGAAATTGTGTCCCTCCAAAGCCATTTCATACTTTTCTGCATAATTCCATCTCTGAATCGTTATTTTTGACCCCTCAAAATTGAACAGGAAGTGTTGAATGTAATAAAATAATAAAAAAAAAAACATGTGGTTTTGTTTTTAGAAAGTACCTCACGGAATATTATTAAAAAATGATGCTATGCAAATAATTCATTCTTTTGTATTATATTCTTAATTTTTCAATAGATAATGGCATCTTACCCTCAAAAATGAAAATAACCAAGATTACACCGATCTTGTTTTCTTTCAAAATATAGGCTAACATCTTTACTTACATAATTTTCCAAAATGCTTTAAAAATATTTTTAAAAGAACAGTAGATTTTCTTTTAAAAAAAGACACAAAATATATGTCACAATATATAAACATATATATTGTTGAGGGAAAATGGGTGTTGTTGCACTGATTACAAGGGGTGGCAGGATGTTTACCGAGCGGGAATGATACCCCCAATACAGGGGTGGATCCAGGAATTCTGTAAAAGGGTTGGGGGGTGACTAATATTTCTGGTGGCACTTCCGGGTTTCATTTCATTTTTTTCTTTTTATTTCTTTCGTTTTTCACGAAAAATAAAGGGGGAGGGGAGGTGCGCCGGTTGCGCCCCTCTCTGGATCCGCCACTGCAATAGAAATGCTCATTTTCCGCAATGGAAGAGATTTAATGTAAGATATAAGGACGGTGCATCAGGTACATTCACACAATTCATTCACCATCACGATGAGAGGGCTGCAACACAGTTCAATCGGAAGAGCGTATATGTTCCGGGCAAAACTGCTATTTTATTGGCAGATATACTTCACGTTGACACACGTACATGATCAAAATGATCAAAATGACAGGACTTGTCTAATTACTCTAACTGCATGACACGAAGATTCTCGCTAAAGTCCTTAGATTCACGAAGTTGCTCTTAAGAAGTAAAGTTTCAGAAGTAATCTGATTCGTCAGAGCAAGCGATATTTATATCTCTATGTTTAGTATATTTTCTTAAACTTACAAAAGTATTCGGGCAATTCAAATTATGTGGAAACTATGAGAAACATAAATGTTAGGGGCGCAGACCTTGATATGGGGTAAAACAGAGAATTATTCAGAGGACTATGCACAACATAGACTTCCAAACGACGTAACGCGAGGAATGGACAGAATTTACGGAATGTGCAAGGAATGTGTACTTTAGCAGAGATTCAGTCTAGAACGGAAATCCACTTGTTTTGGAATGTGCCCTGCTTGGTACATTATAAGGTGGAGTTATGCCAAAAATCCTAATGTTTTGGGACGAAGGCCGGAAAGAGGAGAAACCCTAGAAAGTGTAAACATGGAGGGGTGTGCTTGGCACGTGTGGAATGTAAACATTGACCCCACGAGAATTTGCTGCGGACGGCAAGTAGTGGTTTTCATCTACATCTACAACAAGGCACATATTGTTCTACATATTATAGTAAGTGGTTCTCTGCTTATCCACATTCGTAGCACTGTCTCCCCTCCTCGGAAGTCGATGCCCCCATCGACACAGTGATGTTGTATAGAGGACATGTGAACACGTTTAGATTGTACTCACGTTACATCAATACTAAATGAGCAAACCGGAAAGCAATTTTGTCATGGCATGCGTGACTAAAAGCTCACAAATACTAAACTATACTAAACTAAATAACTCGTCTATGCTAGTGCTACAAATACGAATACGAGATAGCAATTACATCAACACACAAGAATGACATCAAAACAATGTACATGATATACTCGAATGATTAAAAGATGAGAAAAAGAAAGCAAGATAATAAAAAGGAAAGAATCAGATGATTCGAAGAAAAAAGACAGGATAGAATTAAGACAGGGAAAAGGCAAAACATCGACGGTGAATAATACTTCATAATGATATGCAATATATCAGACAGGACGTTGTACCCTGCGTGCATTTTATAGCCACATTACAATGGTTAATTTTCCACTAATAAAATATTCCTCTTGATTAGACAACAATAAACTCAGTTCTTTACTTTGGAGAATGCCTTCATAAGATATCCCGTGACTTTACTCCTCTTGCATATCTTGCTAGTGTTCAAGGAGACTTTGCGACTGTTTCGTTCAGTTTTGTCCCACCTTTTTTAGTCCACAGGGATCATCTTATTCTTTTGAAAATTTTACCCATTATTCATTATGTTTTATAATACAAATTTTACTTTGATCCATTCGGTGTACATGTGGATCGTTATTACTGATAATACATGCATTGGTCCGAACCTGACCAAGAACGGTAGAAAACACCATTCAAGTATGACGATCCTGGACTGTAGGGAATGACGCAGCCATCTTACATCAGGTGACTCAGCTGGTTGGGCCTGTACACTCCTAGGTATTATAGGAGAGTACATATACTGCTTCCAATAACGTCGTTATTAGTGTTATTGCAGCATTATCATATTAAGTGTGTTGATTAAGCAACAACAACAAAAAAAATATATATATCTTGATTTTACGTATCTATCTTTAAAATGTCCGCACATTACATCATACATATAATGGTAGTCTTCGCTCCACCTCTACGATGACCTCTTTTCTTCGTGTTCAGTTATTCCTTTGTCCCCTTTTCGAACCATTTTATTAATCTCCCTTTTTTAGTTTCACATTTCGATTCCGTTATTTTCTTCAGATTGAAGATCTGGAATTCCGTCTTGGCAGCCGTAATGATGATATCCTAAATCTGTCCTCGGTTGGAGAAGACTTGGCCCAATGGGTGTGTACTATGCCACGTCTTTCGAAGCTTATTCTGTGGTGCCCCTACTTAACCGATAGTTTTCTCTCAACAGCCGCCACCTTAGCATCATCTTGTCGGTTTTTTGTTTGTTTGTTTGTTTGTTTGTTTGTTTTGTTTTGTTTTTTTTTGCTATAATTGATATGAGTCATGTAGTGTTGGGAGAGGACTTTATTTTTTTTTCGAGAAATGAAAAAAACAACAACACCTGTATATGCTAGGGTAGTGCAGTGACTCCTTTAGCAAATCAATCCTATTTTACTGATATTGTTAAGACATTATTTGTAACTCTAGTCCTCCTCAGCATTATCGCATTCAATATATGAATGAAAGCATTTGTATAGCAAGATAAATTTAATGTCACAATGACAATTATTCTTTTTCAGTAAGCAGACTTGGAAGATGATTTGTATGTCATCATGACAGCATGTGTTTTCGGAAGTCACATAGCAAGATGCGTCAGGCAGCCATATCGACATAATATGTGACTCTGCACCGCAAAAGAAACAAAAAGTCGCCAGACATGAATTTTTAGTAAAGACCATATTCTGAAAGAGCAGACTTTAAACTTTAAAATGATGTATAAGTCAAATCAAATGGACTCTCCTAACCTATCTTGTATTGGAAAGAAAGCACAAACTCAGGAAAAGCGTGAACTGAGAAAAGAGGCTCTGAAGTACAGTGTCTATTCAAGCGCTTAATCTTTACCAAACCGTGCTGGCTGTGCGATGAATGGGACAAAAAACAGGAAGTAAACCACCAGAGTAACAGCAATGAAGGGATTATCATCCCTATAAAATTAAGCATGCCTCATTAACACATTCTGTCCATAATCAATGCCAACTTTCAAAGCGGTAGCACTATCCTTTCAAAAGTTATTAGAGTTGAAAATGAAGAGTGTGGACAAGGTTTTTCAGAAATGAAAAAGGGATTCTAAAGACTCACCTAATCACACTATTCTACCGAAAATGTTCGAGATAAACTGCTAAAAAACCACACTTTCCTGCCCGTTTTATGATGCCAAATTTTAGCATAATGTAAAATAAGACCCGCTCTTTCAGAAAATATGAAAAAGTCAAGTTCGGCTAGGTTGACCCATTTCACTTATTTTCAGTCCTCACGCAAAATCAGTGTGTGCGACTTTATGTTGGTTTTGAGGTGCACGGTCACATATACTTTTTTTGAAGAAGTTGACCTGGCATGATGAACTGTTTGAATAACAATGATATTTTATTAGATTTATATACCAGGCACCCAGATCGAAGCTTGCTAGGGAGCAGCGCACTCTACGAGTTTGAGTGACTGCAGTCACAGACAGACAGAAGTCCCTGTTACGTAAAGCAAAGAAAGATTATTTTTGTTCTCTGTTTGAACAGCACAAGTCAGATGCAAAATCTACCTGGCATGTAATAAATAGTGTTATTCATAAACGTGTAAATAAGGGTAGTATTGATAATATCCTTTGTGAAGGGAAGAATTTAACAGATGATGTGGAAATTGCGGAAGCATTCAACTCTTTTTTTGTTAATATTGGACCGAATCTGGCCCGCAATATTTCATCTGTACACAGACCCTTTCATTCTTACCTTTTAAATTCCAATCCACAGTCCTTATTTTTTCTCCCAGTACTTGAAACAGAGGTCGTAGATATTGTCAATTCTTTTAGCCCCAAGAAGAGTACAGGTCATGATGGGATTTCTAATCACCTCATGAAAAGTATTGTAAACGAAATACTATCACCCTTAGTTCACATTTTGAATTTATCTTTATTGACTGGTATTGTGCCCATTAAAATGAAAATTGCTAAAGTTATCCCAATTTATAAGAAAGGCAGAGAGGATGAGTTGGGAAATTATCGACCAATATCGCTTCTGTCATCCTTTTCTAAATTACTTGAGAAGGTGATTTATAATCGTTTAATCAAATTTGTAAACGATTGTGATATTTTAGCTGATAATCAATTCGGATTCCGGAAAAAAACATGCAACCACCCATGCTATATTACTTCTGGTTGAGAAAGTTGTAAGAGCTATAGACACAAAGTCGCATACAGTCGGTCTGTTTCTGGACTACTCCAAGGCCTTTGACACAATAGATCACGAAATTCTTTTGTATAAACTAAATCATTACGGTATTCGTGGAAAGGCCTTGGAGTGGTTCAGAAGTTATCTTACCGGTCGATCTCAATTTGTTTCCGTAAATAATCATGAATCTGATACAAACTCGATTTGTTGTGGTGTTCCACAGGGCTCCCTCTTAGGTCCTCTTTTATTCATTTTATACATCAATGACTTCCGTAACTCATCCTCTCTGCTGTCTTTTCTTCTGTTCGCAGATGATACAAGTCTCTTTTATTCTCACTCAGATCCTTATGTTTTGCTCGATTCTCTGAATAATGAACTTAAGTTGGTGTTTGAGTGGATTCAGGCAAATAAATTGTCGCTTAACATAAATAAGACCAATTATATGGTTTTCAGTAACACAATAAAATCTCTTCCAGGTTTAGTTTTAATGAACGGTTTACAATTAAATCAAATAGATTCAACAAAATTTTTAGGCATTTATATTGACAGTAACCTTTCATGGAAGGTACATGTTGATTATTTATGTAAATTGTTGTGCAAGAATGTTGGAATTATTCACAAACTGAAATATCTCTTCCCAAAGCCAATATTGCATTCTCTTTATACAACTTTATTATTACCTTACTTGAATTACGGAATATTAGCCTGGGGGAATTGCTCAAAGACTAAAATTGATTCGTTATTTTTGGTTCAGAAAAAGGCCTTGCGGATTATAAATCGAGCACAATTTTTTGATCATACTGATGAATTGTTTGTTTCAAGTAAATTGTTAAAAATTTCTGATTTGTATTTATATCATGTTGGAATTTTCATGTATAAGTTGAATACTGGTGACCTTCCTAGTATATTTTCCTCAATGTTTGTGAAAAACAGTGATATTCATACTTACCCTACAAGACACAGTGAATCCTATCATTTTTCTCCTGTTCGTACAGTATTAGCCCTTAAGACAATTACATCTACCGGCCCTTCTTTCTGGAATGAGTTAGATTCGGTTCGGTTGCACTCAAGTTCTTTAAGCTCCTTTAAGAAAAATCTCAAAGCCAATTTTCTAAAATCCTATGTGTAATTATTTCGCCGTAATCGCTTAATTTTTTATTTTTTTGTTGTTGCATATACTTAAATGATGCCTTGCTCGGATGACCTCACCAGTTTGATTAACTTGCTACTTTTTTAAGCATTTATACCATAAGTTAATCATAAAACATTATATACTATACTTTGTACATCCCGTAAACATAGTAATATTCTCGATATTTTGAATTTTGCATGTTACGTCACTTCTGACTTTGATACACTGTACTAAAACCCTATGTTATATTTTTGGAACCCACATCCTACAAGCTTTGCTTTTTAGTGGGTTCCTCATATTACACGTTAATTATAATCATTATGTCCTTATACATTTGTGCATTATTGGTTCAAACTGACCATTGTGTGAAAAAAAAAAACTTTTCTGCTTCAAATCAAATGGAATATAAAACTTGTACGAAATGTGGAATATGGAACGTGAATAAAAAAAAAAAAAAAAAAAAAAAGTGATCAATGTACAGCGTGAGGGCGCTATTATGTGGGAGTTACTTTATATGGAGACAAACATTGTATTTGTAGTAGAAGGAAGGAAATTAGAAATGTTGCTTTATTGTTCTCTTCCTTTAATTCACTGGCTATTTGCTCGAAAGTTTTGGTTCTTTTGAAAAACAATTTTGATGTTCTCATTCTATTGTATGCATCACACTTTTTTTCAGTTAAAGTCGGGGAGCCAGATTAATTCGGTATAATAATGATGCTTCGAATAACGATATGCAATAAAACAGACAGTACGTTGTATCCTGCTTGCATTTTATAGCTACATTACAATGTTAAATTGTCCACTAACAATATATTTCTCTTGATTAGGCAACAATAATGTTCAATAACAATGTTCAACAATGTTCTTTACTTTGGAAATTGCCTTCATAAAATATGGCGCGACTTTACTCCTCTTACATGTCTTGTTACTGTTCAAGGAGACTTTGCGACTATTTCGTTCAGTTTTGTCCCGCCTTTTTTTTTTTTGTGCACACGGGTCATCTTATCTTTTTAACAATTTCACCCATTATTCATTATGTTTTATGATATCATTTTCACTTTGATTCACTCGGTGTACATGTGGATCGTTATGACTGGCAAATCATGCATTTATCCGAACCTGACCAAGAACGGTAGAAAAGCGAGTGATATTAACTGCCATTAAGGGTTCTAGGAACAGTACCCCCTGGAAAACCACCCTCCGGATAACTACCACCCGGATAATCACCCCCCAGGGAAATTCCCCCTTAGGGCAACTGCCCCCCGGACATCTACCCCCCTAGGGCAATCACCCTCCAGGGCAATTACCCCGTAGGACATCTACCTCCCGGACAACTACCCTCCTAGGGCAATCACCCCCCTGGGCGATTCCCCCTTAGGACAATTACCCCACGGATAACTACCCCAAGGATGACTACCCCTGGATAACTACCCCCCAGGATAACTACCCCCTGGATAACTACCACCAGGAAAATTACCCCCTGGATAACTACCCCCCGGATTACTACCCCCTGGATAACTACCCCCCGGATTACTACCCCCTGGATAACTACCCCCCGGATTACTACCCCCGGGATAACTACCCCCCGGATAACTACCCCCCGGATAACTACCCCCCGATAACTACCCCCGGGGTAACTACCCCCGGGATAACTACCCCCGGGATAACTGCCCCCCGGATAACCACCCCCCGGATAACTACCACCGGGAAAAATACCTCCTGGATAATTACTCCACTCCCCCCCCCCCCCAAAAAAAAAAAAAAAAAAAAAAATATGAAATGAATAAATAAATAATAAAAAAATTAAATAAAAAGCCCTGGATGCCCCCGGATTACTACCCCAAATTTACCCCCTCCCTTGAAGAATACTCCCTGGATAAGTATGACCTATACCCCCTAGATAAATATCTCCCTCACCATGAAAGACAGTAGGAGTTATTGCCACGTTCTTCGACATTTTGTGTGCATTTCGTGCGATATAAGACTTTCATGTACTAGTATATCCTAGACGTCGGCCTACGCACACGTTTGTTTAACCCATTGAAAAATGATGGTTATTGAGCTCTTGCAGCATAGAATTCTGTCAGGATTGGCAATGGTTATTGGTTATTAGTTATTGGTTATTGGTTATTGGTTATCTGTTATTGGTTATTTGTTGTTTGTTATTGGTTGTTGGTTAATGATTTTCGGTTACCCCAGGGTTCTGTTGGAGGCCCGGGTTTTGTTTTTGTTGTTTGGTCTGTTTAGGAAACTAATCACTAAAATATTGCGCAAGCATTGTATTGGTTATTATTGTTATGCATGTGATACACAGCCTAATTTTCTTTTAAACCTCTTTTGTCTTCACTGTCACCCGCCATAATTGCAGAATTTGAAGCGTGTAGGCAAGACATGAAGAATCTTGCTGGCATCCAATGGTCTTAAACTGAATGATGATAGATTTTGAGTTTATTATTATTATCATTATTATTATCATATATATATATTGGTTTCAAGAATGAAATGTTAAGTGAAGTTGATCATCAATGATATTATGTCCACATCAGTACTGTCTGTAGCACTGGTATACTTCATCAAAAACAGCCCGTAACTCCAATAGGTGTTATAATTCATTATGAAATCTCATTTCGAAGTCATGTAACTCAAGTTCAACGGAATGTTAGAGATGAGTTGTTGTTGTTTTTTTTTTTTTTTATCTGTAGCTGATATGCTTAATCATGCTTTGACTTCTTCGCGGTTGGCTTATTTAAATTGGTTTCTGTGTATTCTTCAAAAAAATCACAAACTTTCAAACACAGACGGTGAATGTGCGTATCATCGACTCGGATGCGGCTCGGGCATACCGAAATCATCGAAAATAAACGAAGAATCACTGTGGTTGCTAAGACTTCGTCGATACCGGTTATTTTTCGCTGTACAGCCAAACATTATGTATTCAATAACATCTGTCAGATGATTTATTTATTATTTGTAAGGCATCATTTACAACATTTTGGTATCAAATAATAAAATGTAATATATATACAATAATATGATTCTCATTATAGCTAGTTTCTTCAATTTAAACGATATTCATTTTTCTTCAATTTAAACGATATTCATTATCCAAACATCTGTGACATAATTACAGTACATATATATGAGATTACTCTACAGAATATGATATCATATTCTGTCGGAAGAGAAAATACATAATTATCTGAATGTATAGGTAAGCCAGGGCTCGACACTAACGGTGGCCCGGTGGCCCGGGGCCACCAAAAATGAAAGTCGGGCCACCAAATTTCAAAAAAGGGCAAATTTGGTGGCCCGTCTCGGGCCACCAAAATTTTTTGAAAATATGTCAATAAATTCGTAACCTTTTGCGCCGGAAATTAGCAGTTAAATTTTGTTCAAAGGATGGATGAAAAGGACTGAATGGATGCCTGAGAGTGTTGCAAGTTTGTTGAAGTTTATTTATGAATAGAAATGTCCAACTTCTAATTCTTACTATCATAAATCTTAAATATTTGACTCATTAAAAAAAATACTGTTTTATTGTTGTTTTTTCGGGACGCCAAATTTTTCTCTCGGGCCACCAAAAATTTGAAATTTAGGATTTTGGTGGCCCCATCGGGCCACCAAACAAAAAAGTAAGTGTCGAGCCATGGGTAAGCATATAGCGATACGTATTTTGCACGCGTGTGGTTCTCTCTATGTGTCTACAGGGAGGCCTACGTCGTTGATACAGATCGGCATGCTACATTACACAAAGCCATGGGCGTAAATCGGGGGTGGGATGGGGGTATACATCCCCCACCCCTGAAATGGAGGAGGGGGGATTGCCTGTTCAATCATCCTCCCTGAAATTTGAAGAAATAAACAACAACAACAGAGGAAGCAGAAATGTGATTATATCATTTTTCAGCATATTGCTTGACGTTCATACACCCACCTTCAGAGCGGTAAGAGAGCTGAACAGTATTCAATCTTGTTGGATGATGTATAGACTATTTCAAAAAAAAAAATCCTGAATACTTCTGAGTGTACAACACTTATATCACTTATATAAACTTTAAACTCGAAAGTTATTTCATGTACAAAAGGAAATTCCCTTTTAATTAACACTTTCCTCTCTTATTTTCACAAGATCAGTTGTTTATTTCTTAGTTTCCCAAATATTTCATCAAACCGTATTCGAGATATCTAATTGTAACTTTAAAAAGGCAAAAGCTCCCTCGAACCGGAAGTGTGGTGATAGCTCGCCCCCCCCCCCCCTTCATGCATGCAAGGAGACTGAACATAGACAGTTTTCCAAAATATGCCACAAAATATTTGCATCAAAACGTTTAAATGCAAGCAGAAAAAAAAGAATGTACCTGGTGCAAGAGGGGGGGGGGGGGGGGCTGGATAGCGCTTATCCCCTTCCACATTTTTTGATTGACAAATTTCCAGACATTCAAAGAAAGTGTGCTACAGATTTTTGAATTTCAGTTCTAAAACTAAAAAGAGCTCCCTCGAATATGGGAGAGCTACTTTGCCACCCTCCCATTGCTTGGTCCCCTCTATAGACTTAATACACTTCGGGGAATGACAATTTCCTAATTCTGCACAAAAAAAGGTGCTTCGGATCGCTTTATTTCAATTCTAACAACGCAAAAGCTCCATCGAGCGGAAGGGGAAATCCTTCTCCCTCACCCCAACCCTAAACTCTACTTCACTATATTTTGTTCATACAGATGACTCGGAATAAGAGCTAAATTCCGTGATTGTAACACTTTCCTGAAAGAGCCCTATTTATTCCATTATTCCTTTTTTTTTTTTTTGCACCAAAAGTTTGCACCAGATCGCTGAATTTCAGGTCTGAAAAGACTAAATCACCTTCGTGTGAAAGGACAAATGCCATTTATCTACCCCCTCAAGTGCTTGCTTTTTCTTTTTGTTTGACAGACACCGTTCATGATATTCATAAAAATTAGTTATGCGGGGGGTAGTTATCCTGGTGGTAGTTATCCTGGTGGTAGTTATCCGGGTGGTAGTTATCCGGGTGGTAGTTATCCGGGTGGTAGTTATCCTGGTGGTAGTTATCTGGGTGGTAGTTATCCGGGTGGTAGTTATCCGGGTGGTAGTTATCTGGGTGGTAGTTATCCTGGTGGTAGTTATCCAGGGGGTAGTTCTCCGGGAGGTAGTTATCCAGGGGGTAGTTATCCGGGTGGTAGTTATCTGGGTGGTAGTTATCCTGGTGGTAGTTATCCAGGGGGTAGTTCTCCGGGAGGTAGTTATCCAGGGGGTAGTTATCCGGGTGGTAGTTATCTGGGGGGCAGTTAACCGGTGGGTAGTTATCCGGTGGGTAGTTGTCCTAGGGGGAATTGCCCTGGGGGGTGATTGCCCTAAGAGGGTAATTGTCCGGGGAGTAGTTGCCCTAGGGGGTAATTGCCCTGGAGGGTAATTGCCCTAGGAGGGTAGTTTTCCGGGTGGTACTTGCCCTAGGGGGGAATAGCCCTGGGGGGTAATTATCCTTGTGGTAGTTATCCGGGGGGTGGTTGCCCAGGGGGTAAGTGCCCGGATACGGCCATTAAGTATGACGATCACGGACTGTAGGGAATGACGAAGCCATCTTTCATCCACTCACTCAACTGGTTGGTTTTGTACACTCCTATGTATAAAAAAAAGCACAACAAACAAACAAACGGGGGAGTACATTATGCTGCTTCAAATAACGTCGTTATTAGAGTTCTATCGCAAAATAAGGATATTACTGTGTTGATTAAGTAGAAAAAAATAATATAGCTTGATCTTATGTCTATAACTTTAAAATGTGCCACATTACATCATAATATGGTAGTCTTTGATCCACCTCTGCAATGGTTTCTTTTCTGCGTGTTCAACCATTCCTCTTTCCCATTTTCACACCTTTTCATTAATCTCTGTTTTTAAGTTTCAAATTTCCATTCTTTCATTTTCTTCAGATTGAAGATCTGGATTTCAATCTTAGCAGCATTGATGATGATATCCTAAGTCAGTCCTCGGTTGGAGAAGACTTTGCCCAATGGGTGTGTACGATGCCACGTCTTTCCAAGTTCAGACTGAAATGCGCCTACTTGACCGATAGTTTCCTCTCAACAGCCGCCACCTTCGCATCATCATGTCAGGTATGTACATGTAGTGTTTGAATATAATTGATATGAGTGATGCAGTGTTGGGAGAGGACTGATTTTTTTTTTTCGATATAGATGAAAAAGAGCCTGTATTGTAGGGTAGTGTGGTGACTCCTTTAGCGAATCAATCCTATTTTACTTGATATTGACATAACTTTATTTCTAACTCCAGTCCTCCAAAGTCAGCATTATGAAATTCAATGTATAAACGGAAGAATAGGTATGAACGCTTTTTATGCAGTGACAAAAGTATGAAAATCAAGTGCAATGCGTTTCTTCCGTTGTCCAGTTGTGCTTCACACATTCTTTTCTTAACTAACGATACAATGTTTCTCTCAGAGAGGTTTCATTCTGAGAAGGTGGGTTGTTGGCTAATGCGGCACAATAAATCCTTCTTTTAAGATAAAATGGAATAGAGTAAAGATACTAAAATAATATTCTCACCTAGAATGACACTTGATGACTCTGTGTGCGAAAATGTGATAGGTATCTGTGATCATGTCCTCGCCGGCAAAGACCCCAAAAAGCAAGCTATGGAACAGTAATTTGCATTCGTAAGTCACAACTCATTATTTGAATCTAGACGGAATCAATATACCGTAACTGAAAGCTACTCAGGTATCTATGACTCTATGAGGACGTCGAGTCATACAGTAACAATGATACACCTTCCTATCATCTGTCAAACGGTTTATTCTCTCCAGGCTTTACATTGTGTCATGCTGCTGTCATGGACGATTAGTCATAGAGAATGTTACCTTTGGCACAAGAATTCCATGTCGCATAGCATTGCTCAATATTGTAACTCAATCCTAGACGTTGTGATTTTTTTTTTCTTTTAAGTGATGAATCCTTCTTGTTTACGCTAGAAACTGGTTATTATCATTTCGATGTGCTCCACTGCAAAGATCGTAACAAATACACAACTTAGTGGATTCTATTTCGTTGTCAGCTTCCAAAGAGTATAAGTTCACTAATTTGTAACAGATAGTAACGTATATAACACTTCTACAATGGTCTTTTTTTGCGTGTTCAAATACTTCTTCTTGCGATTTTCACACCATTCATTATTCTCTTTTTCCCCCCCACATTTCGATTCCGTTATTTTCTTCAGATTAAAGATCTGGAAATATGTCTTGATAATGATGATATCCTAAGGCTCTCCTCGGTGGGAGAAGACTTTGCCCTATGGGTGTGTACTATGCCACGTCTTTCCAAGTTCAGACTGGAATGCGTCTACTTGCCCGATAGTTTCCTCTCAACAGCCGCCACCTTAGCATCATCATGTCAGGTATGTACATGTAGTATTTGAATATAATTGATATGAGTGATGCAGTGTTGGGAGAGGACTGATTTTTTTTTTTCTCGATATAGATGAAAAAGAGTCTGTATTGTAGGGTAGTGTAGTGACTCCTTTAGCAAATCAATCCTATTTTACTTCATATTGACATAACTTTATTTGTAACTCCAGTCTTCCAAAGTCAGCATTATGAAATTCAATGTATAAACGAAAGAATATGTATGAACGCTTTTCATGCAGTGACAAAAGTATGGAAATCAAGTGCACTCCGGTTGTGCTTTACACATTCTTTTCTTTACTAATGATACAATGTTTCTCTCAGAATTTTTGCCATGAAACAAACATTGAATCTAGACGGAAACAATATATCGTAATGCGAAGGCTACTCATGTGTCTATGACTCTATGAGGACGTCGAGTCATACAATAACAATGATACACCTTCCTATCATCTGTCAAATGGTTTATTCTCTCCAGGCTTTACATTGTCTCATGCTGCTGTCATTGACCATTAGTCATAGAGAATGTTACCTTTGCTACAAGAATTCCATGTCGCATAGCATTGCTCAATAATGTAACTCAATACTATACATAGACGTTGTGATTATTGTTTGTTTGTTTGTTTGTCTTTCTTTTAACCCGTTCCATACTCGATCCTGGTGGCCTGTGTATTAAGGTTATTGGGATATTAGAATTCAGTATGGAATGGATTAAGTGATGAATCCTTCTTATTTACGCCAGAAAATGATTATCATTTTTCGATGTGTTCCACTGCGAAGATCGTACACAAATACACAACTTTGTGGATTCTTTCTCGATGTCAGCTTCCAAAGAGAATAAGTTCACTAATTTGTAACATATCTTAACGTGTATAACACCTCTACAATGGTCTTTTTTTACGTGTTCAAATATTTCTCCTTGCAATTTTCACACGATTCATTAATCTCTTTTTTTTTTATTTCCACATTTCGATTCCGTTATTTTCTTCAGATTGAAGGTCTGGAAATATGGCTTAATATTGAGGGTGATGATGATGATGATGATAATATCCTAAAGCTCTCCTCGGTGGGAGAAGACTTTGCCCAATGGGTGGTTGCTATGCCACGTCTTTCCAAGTTCAGACTGAAATGCCCCTACTTGACCGATAGTTTCCTCTCAACAGCCGCCACCTTAGCATCATCATGTCAGGTATGTACATGCAGTATTGGAATATAATTGATATGAGTGATGCAGTGTTGGGAGAGGAATGATTTTTTTTTTCGATATAGATGAAAAAGAGTTTGTATTGTAGGGTAGTGTAGTGACACCTTTAGCAAATCAATCCTATTTTACTCGATTTTTACATAACTTTATTTGTAACTCCAGTCCTCCAAAAGTTAGCATTATGAAATTCAATGTATAAACGAAAAAATAGGTATGAACTCTTTTTGAGGCAGTGACAAAAGTATGGAAATCAAGTGCAATCCGTGATTTTTTTTTTCGTTATCTGGTTGTGCTTTACACATTCTTTTCTTTACTAATGATACAATGTTTCTCTCAGACAAGTTTCATTGTGGAATTTTTGCCATGAAA
The DNA here is from genome assembly GCA_033980235.1 of Diadema setosum. NCBI lineage: Eukaryota > Metazoa > Echinodermata > Echinoidea > Diadematoida > Diadematidae > Diadema > Diadema setosum. Next base: position 36,861,182 of record CM067071.1, on the reverse strand, counting down.
CAAACAGTGCACAAGCAGGGGGGGGGGGGGGGAGAAGGAGAGAGAGAGAGAGAGAGAGAAAGGGAGGGAGGGAGAGGGAGATTGAAAAAGAGGTCAGTGAGGGCTCCCTAAATGCGGTAACATTGTGCAGGTGGCGCTGTACTATTCCCAGGAAGTTTCTTTTTTTTTTCTTCTCCTTTTTAGTAGGAAGGGAGAAAAAAAATGATATCGTTACTAAAACACAGACACACATACATGTGTCAGGTTAACAAACAAAGACTTTAGCAAATTCAATTCATTTTATTTCATTTCATTTATAATGAAAGAACTAAACAAAACTAATGATTTATCTTAATGTTGGCTTCAAAAAAACAAATGCAATTTTTTTATTCAAATAGAAAAGTAATCGTTTTGTTAAATATGAACAAATGACATTATAGTTATAATAGATAAACAGGTAGATATTTTTTGAGGGATTTAAAGACACCCAGTCGCGAGGATACATGGACATATTTCAGCCGCGGGCGGCAGCACGTAAACTCGCTTCCGAAGTTGCTACGAAGCGAAATGTGTGTGTGCGCAAGACATCCCTAAAGCAATGTATCGCGCTATAGTATCTCGATTGCTCGCTAGCGCGCTTGATTGATCTGAGCGCGGGACAGTACGTTTTGTGTATTACTAGTGAATTGAATGTATAGTATACTGTATGTACTGTGTGATGTTCGCATGAGCTAGTAGCTAGCTGCCTATACTTCGTACGACTACGCATACTCTTCATCGCATCGTCGATAGTCGTCACTCGTCAACTATACTGTAATCTAATCGTCAGATCAGATCAGACCTGATTGCAGACCACATTATAGATAGGGTGGCCATCATGGACGATGACACATCGTCATGGGTAGTGGATTTTACCGCCGAGTTGTCTATTCTGAACGTGGACGATTGGGTCGGAGACCCTGTATCATGTACAGTACTTCTGCCCCCCAAGGAAAAACGCAGTATCTAACATTTTTGGCGATTTTCACTTTTTTGCATAAATATAGTCAGTGGGCAATCCTTCTTCATATGACATATTCAGATTTTTGAAAAAAATGTTTAGAAAGCCACTTTTCCGTAACTGCCAAACGCAGTATCTACACTTAACTTGCACTTTCCCCAAGGAAAAACGCAGTATCTACATGATGAATATTTCCCCAAGGAAAAACGCAGTATCTACAAAGCTAGTCTTAATTACCAGACACTGTTATTTATATATGTGAATACTTTGCCGGTTGTTCTGTAATTTGAACGTAAATTACTTTCTTTAGATATACTTGCTCAATAATAAGACATAATGTTCAAAATATCTAACCGAAACAATACTGATTAGTAAATATTTTGATGAGATCGTGATCCTAATATAAAACACAGTGTGTGATTAAGACTAACCGAGTGCACATTAAACAATGCAACACAGGGACTGACAGCTTGCAGCTAGCTGCACTGATGCTGTGCAGCAGTCAGCACAGGGCCCGGCTAGTCAGCATACAGTGGGAGTGTGTACTTGGAATAAAACAAGATGTTGTCGTGGGGAAAATTACTTGTGAGCCTAGCCCTCAAGAAAAATTTATCTGCAGATAATGAGTAAGTTATTCAAAACTATTTCAATATTGAAAGAATAAAGCTGATTGTTTGTCACACGAAGCGAAGTAAACACAAATGCATGTTTGTCACACGAAGCGAGGTAAACACAAATGCATACATTTGTGTTTACTTCGCTTCGTGTGATAAACGATCAGCTTTATTCTTTCATATTCTACCTCAATGATGAACATTATCCGTACTATTTCAATATTAACTTGTTGTGAAGTAACTTTGTTAGGCCTAGACCCTTGTCAACATTCATCAGGCTCCGAATCCGAAAGTTTCGTCGAAAGGCAATAGGCCCTAGATCTATTTGTGTTGTATCGGATAAACGTCAGGTTATGTAACATGTTACACCCTCCCTTAGATCTAAGTCTAAGTCTTTTAGACTGTTGTGTTATGGGGTAGGACTTTGTGGCAGTTTCATAACACAAAAGTAAAGACAGACGCAGAAATAAGGTTTGATTCGGAGACAGTACTAGAGGTACATCTTGCTGGCTTGAAGCTTTATTGGCACGGACCCCACGGCCCTGGTTACGGTGGTGTACATGCGCGTACAATATAGTGCCGTTGCCAAGGGCATAGTATAACTGGTTACATTATACAACATCCCCCTCTCCTTAAAGAAAGTTACAGAGTGTACCTTTTATCACACCAAGTTTGTTTTCTATGCCAGTACCAATACTTTTGAAATTCGCTCTCAAACGAACTAATAAACTGCAACGCTTTTGTCATTTTCATATAGTAGCTAAAACAGTATAGTGTATGCATGTTTTTTTCAAAACATTCCGTTAGGTTGCACACTTATGATATTTACATAATACACCTTTCAACTAACTTCATTCATATAGTGAGTAATAGTTGTATGCATTGGTGTGTATGCAACCGAATGATACAAAGGTACCTCTTTTGCTTGCTAGTTAACACAGAAAACTTCAACTTTTAACAATTCAGAGTTGATACTGAATTACACCACTCTATTGACCAGAGTTTGTTGTATAGTTAACAAATTAATAGAGCTGTTCTGCGGTTAACATAAATCAACACAATTTGATAACTTGGGTGTCTGAAGACTGAAGTGGATACTGTTTAACACATTGTGTTATCACAATTTCAAACTCTTGTATTATCATGTATACGAGTGTTCACGTTAATCACTTCTCACATAAAAAGTAGGACATTATAATATAATCCATCAGTGTTCTTTATAACAGTACAACCTGATATATCATAATGTAACAACAATGTTCAGGAGTCTACCCAGTTTTGGGGCTATGCAATCATGTTGCATGACTCATTTTCAAAATTTAGAACTTATATACATCATCTCCTCCCCCATTACGCATTTGAAGATATCTCATCTATGCGTGTATGCACACTATGTGTCTCGATAACGCAGTGGCTTTCTGACCACTCTACCGGACCTAGTAACTGTGGTACCTGGCTCCAACTGCTTGTAACCAGTCCTTCCAGTTTTTAGGATTGGTTTGGGAGGGAGTTGTGTTGGAGTGTTCTGTGGTTCTGTTACATCTCCATCAGCGAAGCTCACACATCTACGTACTGGAAGAATAGCTTCTGTGCTTTGTGGAGGGGATTTGACGGAAGGAACCTCGCGAAGGTGGGAACGGTTCCTCCTGAGCCGTGTTCCATTGGGTGTCTCCACCTCATAGGAGTGTGGTTCCTTGCAGACTTTTGTCACCCGGGCAGGGATCCACGTTTGGTCCTGGGCATCTCGGAGTCTAACTCTCTGTCCCACATGTAGTGCCGGAAGACTGGGTCCCGCCATCATGTCATGGTCCTCCTTCATTCGCTGCTGTCGTTTCACCAGATTGTCATAGATCTCATCTGAGTTACGATGACTGGAGACGTGGTGACTTGGAAGGGTAGTGCGTATTTGTCTTCCAAGCAGGAGCTCAGCTGGGGAGGGAAGATTGGATCCCAGTGGGGTTGCACGGTAGTGTAGAAGTGCAATCTGGATATCTTGACCAGTTTCCTTGCATTTCTTCATGAGGGATTTGATGGTCCTCACATTCCTTTCAGCCGTCCCGTTCGACCGGGGGTACCTCGGCGATGAGGTTGTGTGCTTGATTCCCCACTTCTTGCACATGGTTTTGAACGGTTGACCAGCATATTGGGGTCCATTGTCTGAAACAATCTGTGCTGGTACTCCAAAGAGGCTGAATGTTGCACTGACTATATTTGCAACTGTCCTACTACTCGTGTTTGGGAGTTTGTGGACAAGGGGATACTTTGAGTAGTAGTCTGTTATCAGCAGATAGTCTTCTCCTTCCAGGGTGAACAGATCAGTGGCTAGTTTGGTCCACGGGGAAGGTGGGATCTCGTGTGGTTGAAGTGGTTCCTTCTGGTTCCTAGCTTGGTGGGCTTGGCATGCCTCACATGCTTTCACAAGTTTCTCAATGTCACTGTCTATTCCAGGCCAGTATACTGTCTCTCTTGCCAGCCTTCTCGTTCTCTCTATCCCCATGTGGCCTTGGTGCAACTGACTCTTGATGTCATCCCGTAGTGATTGAGGAATGAGAACTCGCTTCCCCTTGAATATCACACCGTTTGAGATGCCGATTTCATCTCTGAATGGCCAGAAGCTTCTGATAGAAGTAGGGAGTTCCTTGATGGTACCAGGCCATCCGGTGACAACTGTTTGCCAGAGTAATTTGAGGACTGGGTCTCTGGCTGTCTCATCCTGCAGTTGCTTCTGCTTTGGTTCCTCAAAGCTAGTTAGGTCAACTCCGTGAAAGTCCTCAATGTACAAGTGTAATTCATCCACTTGCTGGTCAAGTGGAATGTCTTGTCTCTTGTGGGGATTTGGCAGTCTGCTCAGGGCATCTGAGAGTACCATGTTCTTGCCTGGCTTGTAGCGTACCTGGCAGTCATAGCCTTGTATCTTGATCAGTAGGCGTTGGAGACGAGGTGGTGCACTTGAAAGTGGTTTCTTCCAGATCATCTCGAGGGGTTTATGATCTGTTTCCACCGTGAATGTCCTTCCAAACAAGTAAGTATGGAACCTTGTAATGCCAAATACTAGTCCAAGTGCTTCACGCTCGATGTTTGAGTAGTTTGCCTGTGCAGGTGATAGGCTTTTGGATGCGAATGCTACTGGAATTCCTCCTTGTAAAAGGCACGCCCCTAGGCCTTTCTGGGAGGCATCTACCTCAACAGTAGTTTCTTCCTGAGGATTGAAGTACTTCAGGCATGATTCAGGAGTGATCGCCTGCTTCAGATCATCAAAGGCATGTTGGTGATCCTCCTGCCAGAGGAATGGTATGTCTTTCTTGAGTAGGTCCCGAAGTATGGACGAACGTTCCGCGTAGTTGGGAATGTATGGTGCTAAGTACGTGAAGAATCCAAGACTCCTCTGCAGGTCATCCTTGTCCTGAGGTGTGGGCATTTGACGAACATCTTCCACTTTCTTGGGGTCGGGGCGTATGCCATCAGCTGTGTAGACAGAGCCAAAGAACTCTATGTGGTCTGTCTTGATGTGGCATTTGGTGCTATTGAAGACTAACCCTTCACGTCTGGCTGTCTCCATGAGCTGGAGGAGGTTGTGGTCATGTTCGGCTTCTGTCTGGCCGAAAACAGCAATGTCATCTGCAATTCCTACACAGCCAGGGACCTGTGCAATGATATGGTCCATGCGTTCCTGGAATATATCCTGGCTTACCGACAGTCCAAACGGTAAGCGCTGGAAGCAGTAGCGACCAAAGGGTGTCCTGAAGGTGGTCAACTCTTGTGATTTCTTCTCCAAGTGTACAGACCAATAGCCCGATTTTGCATCAAGCTTCGAGAAGAACTTGGCACCGCTGAATGCTGGGTTCAGCTCCTCTAAAGTAGGTATCTTGTGAGGGCACCTTCGAAGAGCATTGTTCAGTCTTTTGGGGTCAAGACATACTCTTAGGCTTCCGTCCTTCTTGACACTTGTCGTTAGGGAGCTACACCACTCTGTGTAGTGTTGAACTTTGCGGATAACACCTTCCTGCTCCATCTTGTCTAGTTCTGCCTTCAACTTATCACGGATGTGGACACTGCACTTTCTAGGGGGGTCTATTGAAGGCGTTGCATCGTCCTTGAGATAGAGGATGGCTTCCCCCTTGAAGTTTCCAATTGTGTCAAACTGATGGGGGTACATCTCTTGTAAGTCTTTGATAAACTTGATTGGATGGCTGTCCTGGAGGCTTCTTCCTGGGATGTTTCTGATTTCGTTGATGGTGACAACTCCCAACGTCTTACATCCAGGTAGTCCCAAGATTGCTGGGCCTGCAGCATCTGTGATGTAAAGGAGTTGTTGAGACCATGGAGATTGCTTGTACCTGCATCCGAGTGTGATGGATCCCAGGCATGTAATCTGAGTGCCATTGTATGCGCTAAGTTGTGCACTCGTAGGCGTGATCATCTGTCTCCACGTCTGTGGGTACATGTCTTTCAAGATACGCAACGGTAGAACATTACCACCTGCTCCTGTGTCCACTTTTAGGCTCAGGGTAGCTCTTCCTGTGCGTTTAGGACAGACGATTTCAACATCCACAAATGCCTCCTTTGTGTCTTTGGAGCCAATGGAATGAAAACTGACTTCAACGTTATCTTCCTGCTCCTGCCATGGGCGTTCATGAGGGTTACTTTCAGTGACAGCATCAACCGATTTGTTCCAGTCCCGTTGGGACGGGCTCCGATCTCTGTTCTTCCCTCGATATGTGGATTGGTTTCTGAACCTTCGGTTCCTGGATCGATTGCGTCCCTTTTGTTGGGTGGTTGATCCGCCCGTGTGTCTGGCTTGTGTCTTGCTTTCATGCTTGGTTTTTCGACACATCTTTGCCCAATGACCGATGTTACCGCATGCCTTACAGTAGTCTTTGTAAGCAGGACATCGCTTTGGGGGGTGGGACAGACCGCAATTTCCACAGCGCTTCTTTGACGCAGGTGATATGGCACCGATGTTGGTGTCATTGTCCAGTGTTTGGAGGCATTGACGTCCGGCCATGATTGCCTCGTATTTGCGTCCGGTTTCGATCAGTTTGTCTGCATTGAAACCTTTTGGCTGATCAAGCAAATCCTTTTGAAATGCTTCTATTGGTGTGGATGCGATCACGAGCTCTACCAGTCGTTCACATAACTCATCGGCTTTGAAGTCACACTCTACTGCTTTACTTCGACATCTGTTAACGAACTCATCGATTGATTCACCTGGCTTCTGCCTGTATCTCATGAGTTCCAGACGGTGGATTCTGAAATTGACCTTGACCTTTAGTTGGTCTTCAAAGAGGTTCCACAGTTTTGCTGGATTGTTTTGGTCATCAGTAGAGAGGCCAGATGCATTAATCTTACGAAGGCCTTCATTGCCAACGGCAATCTTTATCTTTGTTGCCTGTTTGATAGGATCAACAATATTATGGTCCAAAAAGCAAAGCTCTGTTCTTTGTCGGAAAAGCTTAAACTCTTCTGCCACATTGCTAGCGCTCCAATTCATTTCAGGGAATTTAGCCATAATGTAACTGTGCTTAATTCGTGAATATCAGCATTAAACAAAAATTGACAGTACGATGTACACTAACAACATGGAATGAATACAATATTGCGTGTGACAGTATACGATTCAATATAAATATCCCACAATAAATTCAAAATCTAATAAAACATCCAAAATTTCAATATTTATATTCCAAACGGTTACCTCTAAATAATTCAGATGGGGAATTATTTAAACCATAAATCCAAAAAAAAAAATATATATCCTTTGTATACAGTCTATACTGGGTAAATATAATTACTAAAATCTTTATCTTATTTATCAATTGATTTTTAGTTTAAGTCTGAACTATAAAAATAATTTATAATAACAGTTAAATTATAACCAGTACAATATTAATAATTGGTGGTTGCAACCAATCCAAACTCATCAACCAATATTTTAATTATGTTTACTTAGAACATAAAAATATTTTCAATTCTTCACAAATCAATGTATATTGAAACAAATAGCGCCATGAGCATCATTATTGATGGACTTTCAGCGCTTTATAAGAGACCACTATTATTATTATTATTAAATATCACACGTACAGGAAAATATGTGACCTGTTACTTAGCTAAAGTAATACTGCAGTAAGTACTTCACAAGACCTAAAATAATATTGGCATAAATATACTCACAGAATATGCGCTGGACCTTTTCCTTGGGTCTCGATACTCTCATTCACTCGTGTACTTTGATATAACAATACAAGTGTACAATGGAATAACCCATATCTGTGTCCATTTATATCTAAGGCAGATGTTAACAGAGTCCAAATGCCTGATTCTTTTTTAGATCAAAATTTATTTACTTTATTAGGGCACTTAAAAATCAAATAACATTACGTTGTATTATCTGAATAGCGTCTTTCACTCAAAATCACAGTCGTAAGGCTAGGCGTCACGTAATCTAACTTGACATTAGATTCGACTGCAATGAAAATCTGTGGCAATATCCATCCGCGATGGGCTGACGTACGCTAGATGGCTGTCGGGCTTGCTCCTTCGCAGGCTCAGGATGCGGCGGCTGCAGCGTCCGCGTTTGGCTCTCCGCTGGTCGATGGGCTCGGTGAGGTAGAATCCCGGGTCCTGTCCGTGACTCTCCTGTAGTCTGGTTGCTGCGGATGTGCCGATAATGTTCCACACTGCAAAGTACATTCGCTTGCTGAACGATAAAATTGGCGACTGACGAGGTGATGTGTGCTGCAGAGCGTCAATTAGCTCACACATTACACTTAGATCTAGTGATAGATCTACCGAGAAGTGTGCTTCCAAGTCCAAATATCCATGCGGTACACGTATGATCACTGTGCCGGTAGATTTTGAAGCTACGCTGCGACATGTAACGTTAGACTATTTGTGCTCAGTCATGAATCAAATAGTACGAACACTGGAACAGATTTTGCAATCAAGGTAATCAAGCGTAATATAGCCAATGTTTCATTTCATAAATGCATCAGCAGAGCGTCCATAAACATGCATTTATGACCGTAACTAGATTGTTACCTTGCTTGATTTGAAAACTTGGTCCGTGCGCTGGTGCCGTACCGTAACTATCGTAGCTATGCGTATGCTGTGTCAAAGCTACGCGCATACGATCCGCGTCGAATCAGACGATTGCTCGGTCAGTCCAGAAAAGTGTCATTTCGTCACTTTGATTTCGCGTCTTTGGCTGGTCCACAAAAAATATCCCGCAGCTAGCCACCATGTTGTGTTATGGGGTAGGACTTTGTGGCAGTTTCATAACACAAAAGTAAAGACAGACGCAGAAATAAGGTTTGATTCGGAGACAGTACTAGAGGTACATCTTGCTGGCTTGAAGCTTTATTGGCACGGACCCCACGGCCCTGGTTACGGTGGTGTACATGCGCGTACAATATAGTGCCGTTGCCAAGGGCATAGTATAACTGGTTACATTATACAACATAGACTTGTCTAGACAGTAACGTTTGAGTCTTGCGTCACTTTTCTAATGTTAGACTTAACGTTAATCAGAACTTTCAGGGTCCGTATTCCGAATGTCTAAAGAAAGATCTAGTGTAGGACTTGAATACGCCTACTCTAGGGCAGGCCTGTAGTAAGAAGTCTAAAACTTAACTAGGGCCTACTTTTTAGAATCCTAAGGCTAAGTCTAGTGAAGTGTCAATGTTCAATTATCTACTCCATACCATACTGTCTTAAAATTACATAGTTGACAATAGATTAGGGTCCATGTGAAAAATAGGTACCCACGGTAAATGGACAAAATAGAGACAGTTAAGAATAAGTTGTATTTTAATTCTTATCGGATCTATACAGTGTCTAGACCCTAGTGAGACTGGGTTGCGTAAAATGCATGCATGACCATGCTGCATGCTACATAACTTACGAGTAAAAAAAGTTAGGGGCCTACATTACAAATTTACATGACGTTAAACTTAGGTTCAATCAAGAAGGAATAGGCCTAGAGAGCGGATTTCACTTCATTCTAGACCGGTTCTAGAGGTATCTTTTTTTCTAATCAAAGAGTCCTGGCTCGTGTAGGGCTTAAACCTTCTGCAGTTCTAACGTTAGGCTATTTTTTTTTTTTCTGTGAGCATCGTGCATGTATAGCCTGAGGTGGTAGACTCGTGTAGCGTGCTACGTAGCCAGCCTAGAATAAACGATATAAAAACTAGACCTAGTCTAGATCGATCTAGGTCCAGACATCCGATTTAGATTTATTTTGGTCTAGACAGACTGTAACCTAGACTGTACAGATCTAGATCTAGTATTCTAACAAACTGGTTAGATGCTAGTTAGCGGCTAGGCCATGTAGCATCACATTACAGCCCTGGCAAGCTTCGTTAAACGCGTATCGACGTAACGTTAGGCCTACAGCAAGATCGGTCTGGGATACACTTTTAAGCCTGCTCTGTAATCAGGGCATAAATGGGGGGGGGGGGATGGAGGATGCATCCCCCAGGGCCAGAGAATACTTGAACAATGATGTATACATGCATACATAATTATGGCAGAAGATTAATCCTAGTCATTCCGCTGTAGATACTGCGTTTTTCCTTGGGGAAATTCGTTCCATTGTAGATACTGCGTTTTTCCTTGGGGAAATCAGTCAATTGCGTGGGGTTTCCCCAAAGTATCTACATTTTCATCAATAACTGAAAAACAAAACAAAAACACAAAATGATATTTTCCAGGAAAATTGGTAGCTAGATAGACTAAAATTCCACAATGAAGGAATTTTTCAAAAGAGTATATTTTCCAGGGGCTTTGGCAAAAATATAAAATGGTGAATATCTCGGTTGTTTAGAAATGGAGCTGGATGTAGATACTGCGTTTTTCCTTGGGGGGGGGGGGGCAGACTTGCCCTGGCGTGTGTAAATTCAGGACGGGGAAGCGACAAAGCCCGTGCAGGGCCAACGGCCAACGGCCACAGTTGCACTGCACATTTATGCAGTATTTCTGTACTCTTCATTGTTTTACTAACTAATATAAAGAAGGTGAGCGTTGTATCACCTGCCTGGAATATACTATATGTAAGAAGCATGCCGAAACCCTTTCATTTGACTAGGTAAACTCACAGCTATATATAGTTCTGTCAGCTTAGCATGGTGTGAATAATCTTAAAAAAAAAACACACACACACACAAAGTGAACATTAAAACTCATAGTTAAGTACATGGCAAATAAGATGTAATGCCTTCTTCAGGCAGGAGCATAAAGAAATTATTATCTATCTCCCTCTTACACAAACAAACAAAACACTATTGTCTCAACAATACAGCGTGAAGGATATACCATTATAAGTAAACCTATCACAAGTATCAGTATTTGAGGTTATGTGTGAAAAATGCCCTACAAATTAATGAAAATCGCGGACAGTAGACCTTTGTCCACAGTCAACTCAGTGTAACATCGCAAAGCCATTGGGTTAGCTTTCTACCAAACACTGATAAATACCAATCAACAAATAACTGAAATAAGGGATGTGTCCCATCCCCCTCCCTTGTAGTTATGCCACTGATACCAGTTACAATTAATGGTACTTGATGAAGCTCATACCTGTACATGTTACAAACTGATAGGTTCATTGCCCCTTGACCTATGACCAATATCTGTATTAGAATTCAAAGAATGGATTCTTATGAACTGTTGTTCGACAACTTTCACACCAATCAACATCCCCATTGGACTGAAGATGTGAAGGTAAATAAAACTTAACTTTCACGTAAAAGGGTATTGTACGTACACTACTGTAACTCTGTAGTACTTACTACCTCTGACCTGACACTGTCAGTGTAACCAAACTTTAACGAATTTCAACTGTAAAGGATTATTTTTTTTTTCAGAATTTACATTTCAACACACTTGTAGAAATTCACATGAAAAGATGTACACTTCACTGGATCACTTGAATTTGGTTTCAAGATTATTGGACCAAATGTATTGGAAGTTTGACTATAAATGCAATACATATGCCTGAAACTTTTGCCAAGTTTATGAAAATTACAATTTGTATAATCAAAATCCCTTAACCAAACTTAAAATGTAGGGCCCCTAAGTATGATGAAAGAGGAGACTTTGCTGTACAGTTAAGTCAATGGGGACAAACAGTATTTGAATCTCAGCCATGAAATCTGGCTATGCAAATTTAACCTGGATTGTTGACGCTAGCTGCTCAGGAATGTGACCTCTCTGTATCTATCTAGATTCTGCTCCGCAGTCACGACAAATTATACATTTGCACATGAAATACTTTAAATTCTCAATACTGTGATGAAAAAAAAAATACCACTACTTGCGATTCCCTGACTTGATATAATGGGATGTCAATCTGTATTTAAAAATAAAAAGAGGAAAACTTAACTATTCATGCATGGGAAAATGGATTTTACTTTCATTTTTTACAACTTAACTTTAAGTCGAAGTAGGGCCTAAACTAGAATCTATTGTTAGATCTATCATCTAACCTAAGTTCCCCTGTTTAACGTTAGAGTTCTACCAGATCTATTGGGTTAGACTACATGTATGATGGAGCTTGCGATAGATCTATTCAATTATTTAAAATTTATTCGCAAATCCTAAATCATATTCTTGGGGAATTTGCATAATATGATTGATATGAAAAACTTCTCATTTAATGGGAGTAATGACATTTGCTGCCTACTGCTGGGTCAGTTTTTAAGAAGCGATAAACTGACCCAGCAAATGTCATTTCGATTACGGCGTTGTCATAATTTGACATAAATGAGAACTTAGAGAGGTTTTTCGCGGAATTATACATAGAAAAATAGGCCTACTTGTCGATCAAACGCAAAGGCCCTAAAGTTACTGATAGATAAGAAAAAGTCATTCCACTTCAATCATTAATTCATGTAATAGACTTCTAACGTTACTAACACATCATCTGGATCTTGATTCCTTGAAGTTGTTGACTTGGCCAGCTGGGGTTGCTTAATTGGCGTAAGCCGTGGCATTACAATTCCACCGTGCATGCCGTAACACGAATTTGCACATTCTAAATTCCTGCAAAACTGTTCATGCAACTCCAGCAAGTGGAAAGCAAATTTTTCATCGGCATGCTGACGTTGAAGCTTCCCCCTCTGCCACTGGTCTCTTACTTGTCCTAAGCGTACTAAGAACACGTCTCTCTGCGTTCTCCACTCGTCGGTAGCGTCAAACAAGTAGACACGTTTCCTCGAGTTGGACGGCTGTTTGATCTCCATTGTGAGGTTTCATTACTAAACCAAAGCCAAGGCTAAGCCGAAACAGTACACGCATACCACACACCCCATTATTGATATTGACATACCGGTACCGACGACTTACATTATATCAAATTTGTTATGTTACGATCCGGCCCAACGTACTGTACGTATATCACAACTGACGCAGCAGACAATATTGCCAATGAGATCAAAACAACCTGCCATATGGCCATATGCATTGCAACTTGCTATACATGAAGCTTAGAGTTTTAATATTTCTTCATCAAAGCATATTTATAAATACCAAATATTAAACAACGTAATATATGAATAATCTAATTATTTTCAGATATTTTAAAATACTATTGCTTAGATTGCTGAAATTGGCACCATAGTGCAAATAAACAGAGACTGGAGCCAGAAACGTACGTACTTAGGCCACGACGTAGGCCTACACCACATAGCTCTACTGTTGTGTCGCGACCGGGGCCCGTAGGAGAGATTTTCATGCGCATGGCTGTTGTGCGGTTTTGTGCGTGCACCCATTCGGCCCCATTCGGTAGGTATTCGGGCGTCCATGTTGGAATTACAGTGGACGGCTCGCACGGCTCTCGTGCCCCACTGGTTCTTCGCTGGTGCGCTGCGTAGCGTCGTGTTCGGCATTCGGTACGTACGTGGGTACAATAACGGGGGGGGGGGGGAGCAGCTTGTCGTGCTTTTCTACTGAGCTGCGAATCGCCCGCGACGACTGTTTGCCTTTAAATGTTTCCATGCAGTGGACGTACGAGAGTGCACGGACCTAGGTTTCAATGTACCATTCGTTCACAAAATGTGTGTGTGTGTTTGTGTGTGTGTGTGTGTGTGTATTCTAGTTTTTTGTGCCCATATGATGCAAATACATAGCTTATTTCAGGAGCTTTGATCTTTACAGCAAAGTAGTTTTAAAAACAACCAATGACGTCACTGGCTGTAGCTATTTCACGTCTTAAAGGAGCGTATAAGGCCTAGACAATAATCATAATATATTATAGACCGGTAAAACTCTTTTTATTAAGATGCTCGGGATCATGAGTTTTGTTTCTCGTACAGTACACTGTACAATGCTAATGCGGCACAATGAATCCTTCATTTACAATAAAATGGAATAGATTAAAGATACTAAAAGATATTCTAACCGAGAGTGACGCAGGACGACTCTGTGTGCAAAAATGTGAGGTGTTTGTGATCACTTCCTCGCTGGCAAATACCGCAAAGAAAGCAAGGCGGTGGAGCAGTAATTTGCATTCGTAAGTCACAACTCATTATTTCAATCTAGACGGAAACAATATACCGTAACGTGAAGACTACTCATGTGTCTGTGACTCTGCGAGGACGTCGAGTCATACAGTAACAATGATTAGTCATAGAGAATGTTACCTTTGCTACAAGAATCCCATATCTCATAGCATTGCTAAATAATGTATCTCAATACAAAACATTGCGATTTTTGTTTGTTTGTTTGTTTTTATCGTAAGTTAATGTTATAAACTGATAAACATTATTGCGACGTGTTCCACCGCGAAGATCGTAACAAAGACCCAACTTAGTGGATTCCATTTCGTTGTCTGCTTCCATAGAGCAATAACTAATTAATTTTGTAACACAGTAACGTGTACGATACGTTACGAATGCTCAGAAAATTTCGAAAGAAAGAGAGAGAGAGAGAGAGAGAATCAGAAGGAAAATGGGTCGGTAGAGTAAACGATTTGTGGCTGATATTTTTTTCCTCTTTCTGATACAGATCAGCGAACTTTACATATTTAGCATGTCTACCAGGTCAGAGGGGGGATTCGTCTCAGAGTCAGCAGCAGCAAAATTGGCTGAATTTCTGTGTCGTCTGCCCAATCTTACATCTGCCAGTATCAGTGGGTTTGACCTGCCAAGGACATTCTTCAGGACAATTACCTCCAAGGCTTCACGCCGTAGAGTAAGAATCAGTCATTGTTATCTGTCCAACACTGTCGTGTTCAAAATGGGAGGGTGCCATGGGGGGCGTCAATTACCTTGAGAGCGATATTTCGATTTATTTCACTATGCACTTATGTCTTTCCGGTGGCATTGATTTATGAAATTCGCCAATCACATAGATGAAATATAATCGCATACTTTCCTAATTCCAATGATGTTGTAAAGTTTGAAAAAAAAGGAAACGTCCCAAGCAGTGGTATTTCAATCATGTGTAATCTCAATCCGTACCGACGCTCGATAATCAATGAAAGTTTTGTATCTATAAAAGAAAATGTATCAAAATGAACACTTCTTTTTGAAACGAAGAAGGATTTGTCATTCCATATTGGTAAGAACACGTGATTCAATTAATATTCAGTATGCTGCCATAAAACGATTTCCTTTAGAGAATATCAAAATCTGGTATATGAAGAGCTTGTTTCAAAAAGGTGCTAAATCCATTGAAAAATGATGGATTTAGATCCTTTTGGAAGCAAGCTCTCTCCCTCTCTCTCCCTCCCTCTCTTCTCTCTCTCTCTCTCTCTCTGTATACATGTATATATATATATATATATATATGTGTGTGTGTGTGTTGATAAGGTAGTCCACGTGTTGGCAAGATAAAAAGATAAGTAACAAAGCTGCAACAAAGTTCATGCTGTATTCACCAACGGTTTATTTCTTCACAAAAAATTTTTCTTTTAACCATTTCTTGGAACCAGTCTTTTTTTCCACTCCGAGACGTATTGTGACGTATCTATTTAATCAAAAGAAGAAAAATATGATTTTTCACATAATTCATATTCATGCTATAGTCTCAGATTATTTAAAGACTATCTACTCACCAGAATTTGAAAGTTAATGTATGTGTATGCTGAAGTTTGAAAGGAATAGTAAACTGCTTGCACATACTTTGCATAACCATCAGTGTGACGATTCAGTTTGATTTTAAAAAATCGAATGTTTATATTAATCATGATAATTTCAGATTATGTAAAGATTATCTATACACTAGAATTAAAGTTAATTTATGTGTATGTTGAATTTTGAAGGAAATAATGCACTGCTTTTACATCACCACCGCAGCTGCGTATTCAGAGGAATTACTTCTGTATCAGTCGTGCCAAGTTTTTTCATGTATGCTTTATACTCATTGTCATTTCATTATGACGTAACATTGCACTGTTGCAAGGATGCGCGCTGGGTGTTAGGATGCCTAGCATTGATGCGTGAAAGCGCGCATTCTTGGTAACACGGTTGCAATATATTGTTATGGCTTAATTTTGTTATTGTTCTCTCAGTATCAACACTTGAGAAAGGGCGGCGAGACGCTCGAAAATTTGTGTGAAGAAATAAACCGTTGGTGAATACAGCATGAACTTTGTTGCAGCTTTGTTACTTATATATATAATATATATATATATATATATATATATATATATATATATATGTGTGTGTGTGTGTGTGTGTGTGTGTATGTAAATATGAATTGTATATATGTATATAAGTTGTATGTTGGTATAAAATATGAGCCTTTTTTCATTTTGTCCATCATGCTACAGGTGGAGTGCATTACCATCAATTACAAGCCTTTGAACAAGTTGCTGAATGACTATCAAGGAGGCACAGAGGTGTGTGTTTTTATCTCATCAATTATTATTCCTTATCAATGATGAATTAGCATTGCCTAGCTGGACAAACAGAAAAAAATATATAATCAAATGCTCTGTTAAAAACTGCACATATTAATTGAAACCATTTTTTCATCTAGCAACGTCTATATGAGACATTTTTTTGTGCATCTTATTTTTGATCGCCATTTTTTTCTCTGTAAAAACTTTGTGCTGTATCATGCTGTGATGACATATCATGTTTGGCGCTAGTATACGTCTTGAAGATCCCGTCCAATGAATTGATCTATATTGCATTTTTGTCGACCATATATGCGGTCCGCCAATTTTTATTAACTACTTAATTTTTGACATTATTTGTCTGCCAGATTGAACGAAGACAGTATGCACCTTTGAGATTTTGATGTAAGGGTACATCTTTCTATACTGTAGAGGCAACTTCGAAAATGTTTCAACCTTAAGTCACAGTTGGTACGAACATGACAAGAGGAAACACGGGCGACTTTAAAACTGAATTTTTTGCAAATCGCTACCGAACACATGCTGAAGAGATGGTCGGCCGAAAAAGAATAGTTAATATTTAATTCCATACTAGTAGTACGTTTCACAATCTATTCACACAGTACTTTCCATTTTGGTCATGATAATTTCAGAAATCCCATTTCGATGTGCAGTGCTAACCCAGTGCAATTGATTATTTCTTTGATATAAATTATATCAATAACGTAATTGTGATCAGTGCAGTGAAACAAGAGAAAGCAAAGGCGAAAAAACATGGAGAAAAAGACGTAAAAATACAACGTTGCGTTTTATACTTTTACATTATCCGTCTCATAAAAAAGTCTACTATGTTACATAGGCCTACATTTTCATTTAACGACGTAATTTCAGTAGCTTCAGAAGAAGAAGCAAAAATAAACATAAGGACATAATACACTTTAGTAAAAGAAATTTGTTCCATTCCAAAATTACCGAGTACCAGGAAGTAAATTCTTTGCATGAATTGGAAGAGATGTTTTAAACAATATAGAAGGGGCAGAAATAAAACATTTCAATTAGTTGTGTGTCATAATGGTTTAGAAAAATTCATGTCGAGCAATGTCTAGTTTCGGAAATGACGTGGATTACCCAAATGCGATGATATCGAAGTCAACTCGCATGTCGTTGCAGAAAACATTCACTTTTCGAGATCTTCGCGACGTGCGCTGCTGCCTCCGCAAAATGTAAATGGAAGTATCTTTCTTATTTTGGTGCTTTCAAATTTACGCAAAAGTAGGTTGCTAACTATAGTTTCAGATTTTAAAGGTAGTGTAAATAGTGAAGGGTAAGTTATTTTGAGTGACGACATGCAACACCGCATTTTATTTTTACGTAAAATGTGCACTGCGAAGTTCCAAAGGCGAAAAATTGGCTGAACTTTAAAGATGATATCAAATAAGAGTCGCGAATTAACACTAGCAATGCTGACGATAATAGGTCACGTAAACGAGGTGTATTACTTGGATCAGACAAAAAAATACAAAGTCGTCTATAACTATCTGACAAAACTTCGTCATTCTATTCAAGCAGCCGCGAAACTGGCCAGCGTTCTTGCACTAAAACAAAAACCCCCTGGATGAATCCGAAACAAACAGCTAATGAAGCATGTTACTATTTGAGGATTTGGTTTCTTGAGAGGACAAGGAAAACGAAGGACACATGGAAGAGGAAGAAGCGAACAATCCCAGAGAACAAAGTCATTGGTGGAGAGATGTACTAACCACGGCTAAACGCCATAAAGAAGAGTCACATCGATTGTAGACATTGATAGACAAGAACCAAAGGGGGGGGGGGGGCGAAGAAGTGAAGAAAGGAAGTGAGGGAAGGAGGAGGATGAGAACATGGACCAGAACAAAAAGACGCTACCAGAAAGATATTGAAGCAACATTCGAATCGGAGAAAAAGAAAGCGAGAAGGGACAAGAATCAGTACGAAGGGAGGACGGGACGTATAGTACTGAATAGTGAAACATCGGGAAAAATCATTCTAGTGAGGAATCTACTTGCTGGACGACGCCACAACCAAGATTCAGAGAGCCTCAGTGAACTGAACTGAAATACAGTCGACCCCGTTATAACGAATTCCTTGGGACAGGCAGTTTTCTCTCGTTATAGCGAAATTTATTTATAACCGAAAAATAAACAATTAAGAAAATAGAGCGGATGATGTCGGGGCCTGAATTTTGTACTACCTCTTAACTGGAGTTTCGTTATTACCGTGTTTGTTGGAACGGGAGTGTATTTTAGTAATAATGGAGAGCTCTGTTGATTTACTACAGGCATGTGCATGTATACTGACGAAATTTGAAAAAAAAAAAACATAGAAAACGCTCACAAAGTAAAATAAGACAAATACCCTCTTGCGTCACTGCTTCAACATCGTGAGAGTAACTTGCGAAGATGCTCTTTTATGGCTGAATGATTTACCTTGTTGACTGGTCTTGTAGATTCACTTGTGTTTCATGTATTTCCTTTACTTAATAATGTTGTGTTTTTATCAGTTTTCGTGTTAAGTACAATAATTATTCTGTTTTCAAGAACTATGTGTTTGTGTCATGCATAATGATTCATTATTTATCGGTTTTCGAGGAGCAAGAATACGAACAGCAAGGAAGAGTGTGAGCTTGTAGCTCCATGGCTATAAGTATACTAAAAAAAAAACAACCACACACACACGCACGCACGCACCCATACACAACAGGCAACGTACTTAACAATTACATTGTGCAGAAAAGCAATGTGTTTGTATGATGTTCCCAATTTCACTATGTTCGCTCGTGTCCACCTGTGGATACAAGATTTATAGAAAAAGCTGTTTTACATTGACATCAAGAAGCAATGTCAACGTTCTCACAAAGTTGTAAGAAAGTTAGTAAAATGATAGTCATTGACTCATGAATTTGCGTTTTTCACATTTTGTACTTGCAGCATTCTGATTCAAACTTTAAAGTGATCTTGGAACTACTTCTGATGAGACGAATAATTTGTACCGAAAAACAACAACCAAAAAAATACAAAGTCACAGAACCTCGAAGGGGATGAAGAACGAGGGCATGACACACACACAGACACACACATAAACACACACACACGCACACACACACACACACACACACACACACACACACACACACGCATACACAAATTGCACACAGGAGCTTCCGCACAACATTCGTTTGACACATAACAATAGGAATATACAATCATTAAACTACTCCAGTCATATCCCACTCCAGTGGACCATGCAGTTCAGAATAACATTCGTCTCCAGTCAACATAATGCGTACCCACAGATTTCGAAATTTGATTGTCACAATTGTCACTCTCATAGTTGTTTGACATGTAAATTATGCTAAAGTATCATTAGTACATGTAATTCAATTATGATACGTTTCGTGTCCAGACGGCTTGACATGCTGAGACATTTGTAATTGAGCTGCCTACAATGCATAGAAAAAATGTGTTGTTTATAGACCATGAATACAGTGCGTAAATAATACAGTAAAGAACGTTCATAAAGGGTATTCGTTAGTAGTTCTTTGAAATTACATACAATGTGTCTTGCAATGGGACTCTTCATTATCATTCTATAGCTCATAGGATGTTATCGCCTTTTGTCTTCTTCCACGTTATGTATCATTTTGATGGAGACTCATTGCGTTTTGAAATGTCATAGATATTGCTTTCTTTAGGACGAGCTTTCAGGCCTGCTTCGGGATTAGACTCGTTATTTTGTAACTGGATGAAAACTTCTATACTTTAGACAGTGAATTTCACTCAAATCAAATGAACCCAATCAAATCTACATGATTCACGGAACTGTACACTCAGGCAGGAGAGTAATATCATGCGTCGTGCGGTCTGCTTGAGCAGCAGAATTGGGGTTACATCCTGATCGAAAAATGATATTGGGTTGGTACCTTTCTTTCTTAATGAAATTGAGTTTGGGCCTCGCTCGATTAATGAAATTATGTTTTCACCCTCCTGGAGAAATGGAGTTGGGTTTGAGCCTTGCCCGACAAGTGAAATTGTATTTGGAGCTTCCTCGAGCAGTGCATTTGAATTGCACCTTGTCAGGTAGTCAGATTGGGTTTGCAGTGTGGCTGAGAAGTGAACTTGGGTATATACTCATTTTAATCAGCGAACGTATATTTCTTTTCAATTCGAGTCATATCCGACTCAGATTGCCCACTTGCCTCATCGAATATCTGGATAACATTCTTTTCGTCAAAATCAGTGTTGGTAAACGTTCAATCATGGAAAATAGAATACACAATCTTAGTGATAACATTTCAGTATTCCAGTTACGGTACACAATTCCGATGAAAATACTTTTAAATTCTGAGTCATTATGCGTTGTTAAATTAAGCTTCGGATGACCCTTTTCTAGTGACTTGGAAGTCGGTGTTTCTGGAATTTAGCGTTGCTGTTAATAGTGCGCTGTTTGTTTAAAAATGTACAGGAAATGAACATAGGTGCTGATGATTTTATACGAGTGTGTATGTTTGTCATTTCATAATTCCATGTAATCGAGATAGCCTGTATAGGACTTTGATCACATGCGAAATTTACAATGTGTGTTATTTTGTTGCTACAATCCTATTACCGAATGTAGCGTTGTCTCTCTTCAGTGTATTTACGAAATTCCTTCATTTTCCTTCTCTTCTGCACATTCAAAACACACTGCAAAGCGCCAGCTGCCCTTTCCGATAAACATTTGCAGGTCACTGTCGCCATGTATTTACCTCTTTCTTTTTTTCTCTCTCTCTCTCCCTCTCTCCTTCTCTCTCTCTCTCTCTCTCTCTCTGTTGTCTTTCTATGCCAGTGTTGTCTCTTATAGTCCTATTTACATATCAATTTGTTCTCTGTATTGGGCTTCGGAAATTGAAGTATGTTGTATTGACTTACTTATTCAGAAGGGCCAACATTATGACAAGGGCTGTCTGTTCAGTGTGTCCACCAATTTTTCATACAGTACGTAATATAATTCTCCTAGGTGATTTATCACAGTGTTTTGTTATGTCAATGACGTTTCATAATTTCTCACTATTGTTTTACAAAGTTTCTTTATTTATTTGCCGCTTATGATAATAATGATAGTTATGAATCCATATGTTTTGTCGAAAAAATTAGAATAAATTACTGCTGAATTGAATTGAATCTTAAAGAACTCGTATCATATGCATGTCTACAAAATTAGTAAAACTAATCTCATAATGTTGTAAAGAAATTGATATCGGCTGCTTCGAGGCAGTATGGTTAAAATAACAATGACTATGGTTAAAATTTGCACATAGGTGATTTATCAACTTATGCAAAGACTATGCCAATGCTATAATATATGCCAAGACTGGTAACACCCCATCTACGGCCAATCAATGCCAGTCTGGTGAAGTCTGAGCAGAATTCAGTCGGCGGAAGCTGTATCATTCTTACTGAAGGAAGTGGGGAAAACTAGTGGCCACACATGATCGATCAGAATGGATGATTCATTGCATGACGTATTAATTATATCATATAATTAGAATAGAAAAAAGTACAGAAACGGAACAGCATGTCAGTTGACAAAATTATTAGCATGCCCTATGCCCCACGCTAAGAACAATTATTGTTCTTGTTGGTTGTTTTCAAATCCTAACCAATCATTACGTGATGAATCTGTAACAAGGCAAGGTGAATCAGTAGGTATAGTCATACACTGTAAAAACATGAGTGTTAAATCTAACCCCGATCAAACTTCAATAGAGGACCACACCCACAGGTGTAGAAAATGCACTGTGATGGTGTCGAAAAGAGTTCACCTGACACTTCGTGGTGTTAATTTGACACTGTACCTGGTGTTATTTTGACACTGCACTGGTGTTTATCTCTTCCAAAAAAAAAAAAAAAAAGTTTTATATTTTAAAATGACACCCGTAGGTGTTAATCTAACATCATAAATGAGCACCGAAAATTTAACACCAGCTCGGTGTTCACTATTTAACACCGGACTTTTTGCAGTGTACTGTGTTTCTCTCTACAGCTTCCAATCGAAGAACTCGTGGACCGCGCGCTTAACTCTCCTTGAGTCTTTCGCCTAACTCCCCTCGGAGTCTTTCTGAGTAATGACTTGTGTTATCATGTCCTACTTAGTAAGAAGAAATCTCCATCCCTCTGATAGGAAATAAAATGGAGGTCTTGTTTTTGAGACAGTCACACGTCATGCATGCACGTAAAAGATCCAGCTTCAATACATTGCAAAGAGCAGAGTGCATACACTGGTGAAGTGATCCACCCCAAGTACTCAACCAGACTGTATAAAAGATCATAACACACTCAAATTATAATGTGATTTGTTTTTGACATTCACACATCAAACACATTCACACACATACATCCAACACGCACACACAGATAGACACACACACACACACATAAAACATACAAACGAAAGAGTTATCAAATTAAACACGAATTAAGCTTTTTGTCTGATTTATTATCATACATTTGTATTTACTTAAAAACTAGCATTACCACGGTTTGTTTGGATTCGGTACGTATATAACAACAAGAGATACATTGAAAACTAAGATTAATTTTCTATTCTCCATTGTCTCTATTTTCTATCACGAAACAAATAAACAAGAAAAAAAAAACTATAAAAATTCCAAAGAGTCAGAGAGAGAGAGAGAGACAGACAGACAGACAGAAAAGAAAGACAGGCTTCTTTTTATTTGTACAGTGTTAAGAATGGTTGGTTTTGTAATGACGAAATTTATTTTATTATACCGCACGAATTGAGAAAAAGAGAATGTTGCTGTCATGATCATTAAAGTCCAGAAATAATGCTCTAACTAAGCAAACCCATTTAAGTTATAGGAGGAATCCCCTCGTCCCCTGGTAGGATGTCGACATAGAATAAAATGAATGATTAAATTTTGAGCTGCACGTTTACACATACACATACATACACACACTTTTTTGTTTTTCAACGATGTTTATTCTGTTCCATTCAAAGTAATAGAAAAAAAAATAAAAATTTTCATTTGCTACAATTGAAATGACGAAAATATACATTTGTGATCATAATAGCAAATTTGCTATTGCTGTACATAATGACATAACAAAAATTACATTTTCATGAACAATTATCAATTTACATACAGTCACTTCCCCTATGCTCTCAAAAAATTGCTTAAATTTAACAGTGATAATTCAATTCTTCTGGCATTAATCTTAATAATCATCCAAATGAATTATGCAGCAAAATTATACATTAATAAATAATGGAACACACATCCACACACACACACACACACTCACTCACACAAAATAAAAATGAAAGCACACAGGATATTATCATACAAAGGTTTCGATAATCATAATGGCCACTACCTGATATGGCATGGCAAGAAATCAAAATAAATACACGGATTTTTTTTTTCCCTGACCTGGCACCATAATTGCTTGTTCACATAGTTTCATTACCTGTTCCTGTGGTATATTTCCTAAGGCAGTAAGGACTGACATTTTTAATTCAGGAAAACGTGAAGAAAACTTGGAATTCTACACGTCTTTCTCATTATGTGTCTTTTATAGGTCATCCTCTGTTCTGTTGTTTAGACATTACTATTTCATGTAAAAAGTCATATTTCACATGAATCGATAGTTAACCCTTTTAACCCTTTGCACATGCCTTGTGATCACGTCAATGCTGGCACGACTCTCGCATCTCTTTACAGAACAATGTTTATGATGTGCACACTGTTCGAACGTGTTGCTTGATTCTATTCATAATCTGTGATTCTATTCAAATCCTGAGCCGAGTACAAAGTCCGTGCTGCGCATAATACATACTATTATGTATTTTAACATCTAGATCATGCTATCAAATGCAAACGCCGAATTTTAAAAGTTACTTTTGTATCAATTCACACAGTTACTGTTTCTGCTCGGGCACCTCTACACTGTAGTTACAGGACATATTTTATAGATAAAGTCAGAGCATATTGCCTATCCAGACATGTTAAACTTCAAACAGTCACGTTTTCATGATAATTGTTCTGATTTTAGGTCAGTTAGTGCTATTTCAAAAGTGAGTTACAGATATAGTTCTGGATACATTTTCAAGCATACATTTACAGGCCAATGATAAACACTTAATTGGATAATGATCTTCTGGTTGACATGAAAACAAAGAACACGGACGCACGCATACACACACACACACACACACACACACACACACACAAACACACGACCGGACATGTCATATACACACTTTCTTGAAACCTCACCGTGACTTTTTACATGGCTTGTTTGCATGGATGTAGCCATGCTTGTAATGTGTTGGTATGTCAATGATTATGTCAAGAATAATGTTACCACCAAAAATGTGCTTCGAGGGCGGGCTCTGCCGTCAGCCCCATGCATAGTTAGACGCCTGTTTCAGGTGGCAACAATTTGTGCCGGGGCGAAAATTTGTGTCATCCATACTGCCACTACCTGGTATGGCATGGAAATTAATAGAAACAGTTTATACTCCAACAGAGATGCTTTATTTCCCCCCCCCCCCCCCCTGAAATGGCCCCATCAGATAGATTGTGTGATATCATATTAATATATTACATACATATACCAACCTTCTTTTTTTCACCTGCTCCAATACTTCAAAACGTTTCTGGGGCTGACATAATGGTTTCATGACAAAATAGAAACAAAAACAAAACAAAACAAAAGAAAACAAAACAACAAAACTCTTGGCGTTCTACATCTTTCTCACGATATGCTTGCGTTCATGTTAGATTATTAAAGGGAATGACTAGTAATTGATCAGTGGGAATCAGTGGGAATGCTGGGGGATGATTGTTCCAATACTTGTGGGATTCATTTAAGAGTATACATTATATATCTACATATCTATATTTAAGTAATGTGCAGTTTGATGTTTCCAGATTAGCATGCCTGTACAGTGATGGGGCACATTTCTTGAATATGAGACCGTTCTGAAACAAATATTAAACTCACACAGCAATAGATATGTAAAGTACTCACAAGAATTGGAACAATCATCCCCCAGCATTCCCACTGATTCCCACTTATCAGTTACTAGCCATCCCCTTTTACTGTTCTATCGGTTTGGGCATTTTATTTCATGTTGACCCTAAGTCAAATCTGACATGGATTGAAGTAGATAATCCTTTAGTTCCTTATAATGCCATGTGATCACAATACCACTGAGACGACTCTCGGAGCTCCTAACGGATAAGAGGTTATGATGTGCACACTGTTAGAAACCTGTTGGTTGATTCGAATCAAATTTTTTATTCAAAACTGTGACAACCCCTGGGTACAAAGTCCATGCAGGGTATAATACATCTATGTATTCTTTATTATCCTGCCATTATACAAACGTAAATTCAAAGACTTTTCGTTTAATTGTTACCATGTCACACATAGTTTACTGCTTGGACTTTTCTACACTGTGTAGATACGGGACACTTATACATGAAAGCAGTTGACGTTGCCTATCGCCTATCGCAAAATATGCATACTAATGACAATGACACTGGAAATGTCACAAGTGATTAGTTATTATACCTGTGGAGATCCAGGAGTTTTCATATTACTTGTGGACAAAACAACAACAACAACAACAACAACAACAGCGACAACAACGACAACAAACCAAATGGCATACTTATGTACCAGGCTCCTTGTTTCATGACATGGCATATTTTCTTTTTCGATTTTGTTAGGGTTTTATCCCAGGACTAATCCTATAACACGTGTTATAAGGCAACATTATTTTGTGAAATATGTTTTTAATGTCCCTAGCAATATTATATCAATTGACAAATCGAGGCCATTTGACTTGTTTGAATAACATCATGTCGGCCAAAACATTATTTCGACTTCCTTGAAAAGTTTAGGTTCAATCATCTGTATGAATGATGAAGTGTGTGGTAGAGTTACTGTCGTATACATGACATGTGAATATGATTTGTTATCAGATGAGCCACGGTTATGCTAGTTTGCTAGTGTTTTGTTGGGTCTAGCTGGTTCAGAAAAAAAGATGAGTAACTGTGTATGCATGATATTTCAGTTGTGAGTCACTGAACCTCTACCACTTTATTCATCATAACTATAATAATATGGATGCTGAAGTGTCCTGCGCTAAATTGAAGACTCCACGCAATCCACTTGTACAGATAACCCTTCTGTATATTCAGATTGGAGGCCTGCCTTTGGATTTGGGAAAATAATGTGTGTATTGTACGATGTCATTCATGCATGATGTGAGCAAACGGCCATGTCTCCTACGAACGAACTCAATTGTGCCAAAAGTATCAGCATGTAATATGCGAGACATAAATATGTGGGGCGATAAAGAATTCACGAACATGTCAGCGAGCAAACGGCTGCGTCGAGGGTAGGAGCATTGCACTAACTCCCATGTACTCACTCAACAAAAGAATTCGGTCCGTCTCGGAAGGGTGCATTAATTTGGATGGGTGTGTGCACTCGGCGCCATTGTTTTTTTTTTTTTAGTATAAGTGTGATTTCTTGACAGGCTGCTGAGACAGAACGATCTTAATGTGCATTCAATTAATTCTCGATTAATTATTGCAATCTTCGACTACCTGTGATGTATAGAAGATACTACCTCGTTATCCTGTTAACATTGACTACTACTGTGTTCTGTGGCCACTATGGCGAAGGTAAGTGATTTTACCTGCTATTATATACTGCATATAGACACTTATCGCTCGTTAAGTAGTTCGTGCATCACGCCCTCTTTCTGCAGTAGTACAATGATATAAATTTCCTACTTTAATCCCGTTATGTCCACCGACGTCCAGTCTGGCTAAAAACAAGTCTACAGCTACAATTGTATTGAGAAATAACCTTTCAGGCAATTTCATTGCGAAATGCAGGTATTTTACAATAGAATACATATAATTAAGCAGGTCAAAGATTGCCAGACGTAATCTATTTTGTTACCACTTTTCGTTCATTGTTTCAAAAGCCCCGTGCCTTTAAATAAGGCTAAAATGGGGATCCGATACTTTTGTACAGTTATAATCAAGGACAGCCTGATGTGTTTTTACTCCATGTGTCATCATAATCTGACATATCATAAACATCCGACTAGACCGTAAGAAACCCCAATAGCATTTGCTAATAATCGTGCTAATTTAGTAGACATCTATCCATGCAGGTCCAAGTTTCTGCAACTTCCTTTCTATGGACATCAAATACGCGTCTTCGTTGAATTCATTTAAAACAAGATCGAAACTGTTTATTTTGATAAAATGATGCAATAGAAAGACATACATTTCGTTTTTTTCTCTTGATCATGTGTTTAGTAACCACGCCATGTTTGCTTCTTCCCAGACTGCCTCCACTTTTATAAGGCATCCCACATCACATTCCATCTTCAGTTTAACTTAATGCTCCATATACCTGCTTCCACAGATAGATACATTGTAGCCAACTCCGCTGCCAGCAGTTCAGTATGACAACTTTGCAGCTGCGTTATACGATATACTGTCTTGATATGGCTAATCGTCTTGTGGGCTTTGACCAATCTGATTTCTGGATTAATCTAGGCTATTTTGAACACTTGTCTCTTTCTTCCATATTTTCGGTTTCTTCTTTTCTCTTTTGTTGAAATCCTTTTTCTTTCTATTTTTTGATACCCTCTTTCCCCCATTTTCCTGCGCTCTTTTTAGTTGCAAGCCCGTCACGTGCCCCTCATTTCTCCTTCCCTCTCCCAGCACCATCTTTTTCATTGGGTGCCTCCATTTTTATTCCGCAGAATCGAAGTGTGTCCGAAAAAAAAGTCTCACAGAACCATTCGTATAAGTTATCACATTCAGAAAATGCATGCAAGCTGTGCAAATGTCTTAATCATTAGTCTAGTAGTGTAGTCAACACATAATGTAAACTTTACTGCATTAAAATCAACTTGTGCTTATCAAAAAACTTGGATTACAAATAATTGTCATGTATTTTCTCGTCCCTATTGTCCTGCTACACTTACGCTCACACAGTATAACTTGATTTTTAATTATACTACTTCTCTATTTCTCTCTGTTTCTTTATATTTCCCTATCCTTTTCACGCATCCCATTATTTTTCCGATATATATTTCTGTCGAGGTTCGCTGGCTATGTTTTGCCTTTCTGTCAGTTGTTTTGTCGTCTTGTTATGATCTCATTCTGTCTTGTCTTTTAGTCTTTTTTTATTATTGTCGTCGTCCCAGTCTCGTTTAACGTTTATTCGCGTGTGTATGTGTGTCTGTTTGATTGTTTCTTGTTTAATGATTTTCAAGTGAATATTCGTGGTGTTTTAAAAGAAAATTATAACACTATTGACTCTAATTAGGATTTATCTGTTAATATTTCAATTACTTTACATTTTTTTCCTGACAATATTCTGACTTTTAATTGAGGATAATGTTGGTTGATCTCAAAATGTGCAAGAGTAGAATGGTAACAAGACTGTGTGTTTATGATGTCATTTGTGTCGTACTATTCTTACATCTTATCTTTATGATCACCTTAGTTAAATAGAGAAAAGAAAACAAGTTTTATATATGAGTATATGAATATAAGAACGACCCAAGTCCATGAAAGACCATTTCGAGTAAACTAAAAAAACTTCATATCTGTTTTATTTGTCCAATAATATTCTATTTAATTGTGATGGGAAGGCAACATTGTATGTATAAATTAGAACATATATTATTATTATGACAATTAACATTTACATTAATTGTGGAGAGGCCATTTTGTGTGGTGGACTTGGGTCGTTCTTTGATTCATATACATTATATTCTGCTATAGAGATGAGAGAAGGATGAGAGAGGGCGCTATTATATGAATGTAAGAATGACCCAAGTCCTTCATTCTTACATTAGTATAAAATTTAACTCATTCATTTCAGGCACTTCCGGGGGTAATTATGATTTATCATTTATACACAAGACGAGTCCATGCATAAGCTACAATTTCCCATGTCAAACTGAATTTGGCCAAAAATTGGACTTGGGTCGTTCTTATGTTCAGGTCTTCATTATGTTTATTAGGACGACATTGATAATTATGATTTAAGTTGGGATTACCTATTATTTTCCATTCTTTCCGACAAAAATGTTTTAACTTCACCTTAAAAATAAGACTCAACTCACCCAAAGTTTTAAACCTTACATTACTATACGTATGGGGAAGAAATTTCTCATCTGTATAGCCTTTATGATCGAAAGCGAATAGAAGAACATTGACTGAACAACTTTTCGCTAGTTATACCAGACAAACTGGGGTATCAAAATAGTAGTTATAATAATGATAATAATGATAAATTACTCTAATCTCTTTGCTGTATCTCCCCAATTTTCGGAGGGGGGGATGAAGACAGGCATCATGTATACAAGAAATTTAGAGTAGAAAGCCATAATATGGCTATAATATGTATAAAGCTCAATGCATGGATACAATCACGCGAACTCAAATTTCTGCCGTCTAGCGTCAGTGGTAGGCACTGCCCCCAACGTTCAAGGATGGAAAGGAGAAGTCATCCTATTGCGGTGTAGCATCGCGGAGGAGCCTCTCTTTGTGCAGTGGGAAAAGGAGGGTTTCTCAAACCCCGAACAGAAGACACCTAAGGCTCGATATTTTGATCAAAATTTTGAGAGCTTGGAGGAACGGTTTGATATTGACAAGAACTTCAGCCTCGTCATCAGCAGCTTGGAGGTGGCAGATGAGGGTCGTTACTATTGTCAGGTGCTGCTGAAAAATACACATAGTTTTGGAAATTCTACCATCATGACGATTAGCTGTAAGTAACAACTGTCTCTATTCATGCCATATTTAGTGAAAGGGAAACATATTGTTATAAAATAGTTACCGGTAAATAGAAAAAAGAAGAAGCTTCAGACAGTCAAGCTAACTAAAATGGAGACGAAAGAACGACATGTAAGTAATAGTTCATTCAATAATAGTCACAATATTATAGTGTCTCATTGACTTATAAAATGATGCTAGCAGTTAAACCAATTTCAAGAGTAATCGTGGTGATGAATAACTGAGACTAATTGCAATCAAACTTTTTGCTTGAAATAAATACAACATGACACATAAAACATATTAATGTTGTTAGTCAGAGCATGCTTACATATTGTTCCTTTTCTCACAAGCACATTTTTCCGTCGGTTTAGTATCTTTTTGGTAAAGCATTAGGCCTATCAATTATTTATTTGATTTGCTACAATGACATATCTGAGACTGTTTTCATATCACAACTTTCACAGCAAACAAATAAGTCAAGATAGTAAAGACAGCCTTGTAAAACAAAATATTTATGTAATCAATAATGATTTTGTGTCAGAGAGGAAGATTTACATTTCAAACTATTTCTAGCAAATAGATCTTGTCTTCTTCTTTTTTTCGGGGGGGGGGGGGGGGCACGTTTCCACATTTTAGTTTCATCGCAACTGTCCTATTTAACATTACCGTTTATGCCTTAAAACAAAATAAATGTAGACTGCGGACAGCTAGTGTGTGAACTTTCTGTATAAATCAGTCATAAATAATGTTTTGATACACATTTTATTTCCAAAAACAAACAAACAACAGTTTCTACAAAGGCGTTACCATAGCAACCACCAAGTTTGAAAGAATATAAGACTTTTGATGATCGAGTTTTCTATGCCAAACACAATTTTCACTTGGAGAAGACATACTCAGACATGTTCAGTCACTTGTCTCACATTTGCATTTCGCATTATTAGAAACATGTTTATTTTTTTTACTAGCTTTATAACTACACTATGAATAATGACAATTTTTCCGTTTCATTTTGTTACCCTGTTCATTTTTGCGTTTATCATATTGCTTATGAATCTTTAGGTACATTAGTAGTGATTTTGGTATTAGTCATAAAGCGATATATGTAATTGTTCTAAATTTCTAATTTAAATGTAAACATGTGAGGTTTGTTAATTTTGTGTTATCATCATATATTGTCATAATTATGTTTCTTCATCTGAGCATTGTTCAGGTTGTATAATAGCGTCATTTGTTAAATAGCAAATCCAAAGAAAAAGAAACAACTCTTCGTTACATCTAGGCAAAGCATCAGGTGATATCATGTCATGTCAGTTATTTCCCTAGTATAAATCTGGATACGTATATAACATATACGACATTTCAAAATAATTTTCTTCTTTTCCTAGCGATGGCATCAGCACATACGATCGAGGAGTGTGCTGATAGAAGTCAATCTCGTCAAAGCCGTTGTACTTATCAATCTCCGCCCAACACCCTTTCTTTAAATCTTACGTGTGTCGTGAGTGGATTCAAACCTAACATTTCCATGCTATGGACCGAGGAGTCGGAAAAGAGAATGACTTCCGTGGTTTCACAACAAAACACACTATCTGACGGCACATACGAGAAGTTCGAGACAATCACTGTTTCAGCCAAACATGGGACAGAGCAAACCTTCACGTGCATAGCTACCGGTGACTCGCTGAATGGAACGTCGATCCGAGAAATCACAGTTCTGCCTTTATCAGGTTTCCTGAAATTTTGCCATTTCTATTTTTATGAATAATAACTATCAAGCAATTGATATTAATTAAACCAATGTTCTTATTGAGATTTGTAACGGGGAAGTATAATTCGCTCATTCATATTGAGAAAAGTGACCTTTCCGCACCAACAAAAAAAAATGCCAATTTTATTGGTCTCCCATTACTCCAAAGAAAAAGAGGTGCATCTATGATGAACTTTAATCAATTTCAATGAATAAAAAAGTAGGAAAAGATGAAGAAGAGGAAAAATACGAACAAGAAGAAGAAAACAAGAAAAGAAGGAGAAACTTACAGGCGGGGGTACGTGTCACAAGCCTGACACCAACGAGTTATACAGTACACGAGTCGCATAGTTTGTAGTTTGTAATATCGACACTTCAAGGCAAATATCATGAAGGCCTATGAGTTTAGGTATATATATAAAAAAAAAAACACGAGTCCGACACCTATTAATATCATAATTATGCATGGTTGGTCTCATGAACCCCTTTATTGTTTTTGCTTTGTTTTGATTTTGTTTTGTTTTTGCCTGTGAAGTGCCTTGTTTGCCTATAGTGTCGGACTCGTGACCTTTTCACCTAATGTCAAGCTGACAGGCTGTATGATTCGTGAGCTGTCGTATGACCCATGGATCTGGACCTTTTATCAATGTCGAGCTCGTAGGATGACTCAATTAGAAGTGTGTCCATTGAATTATTAACTTTGTCCTCATAATGATGATAATGTGACCGTTCATCACAAAACCTACAAAAAGTCGCCAGACATGGAATTTTAGTTATTAGGCCAGATTCTGAAAGATCAGAATCTATAAGCTGTTGTATAACTCAATTCAAATGGAATCCCCTGACCTATCTAAATATAGGAAAGAAAGCACACACTCTGGAAAAGTGTGAGGTGAAAAATGAGGATCTAAAGTATGGAGTCTATTCAAGCGCTTAACTTTAATCAAGCCGTGCCAGCTGTGCAATGAATGGACAAAAAAAAAAAAACAGGATGTAAGCCACTGTAGCAACAACAGGAAGGTATTATCAGATTAAGCTGATATTCAAAATGTTGTATTACCACATTCTGTTCATGATTAATGCCAACTTTCAAGCAGTAGCGTTACCCTTTGAAAAGTTATTTGGGTTGAAAGTGAAGAGTGTGCAAAGGATTTTACAAGAAATAAAAAGGAACCTGTAAGACGTATACCTGATCACATTACTCTACAAGAAATTGTAGAAAAACGGCTGGAAAACATTTTCGCGTTCATGTTATGATGCCAAAGTTAAGAATAAATCGAAGACAAAGACTAGCTCTTGCAGAAAACATAACATCTTAAAATCAACTTGGTTGACCTGTTCTACTTTTTTTTTTTTGAGTTCTCATGTAAAATCAAGGGGTGCGACTTTTTGTTGGTCTTGCGATGCAGGGTCAGATATATATTCAGGCAATCAACCACTTCGTTTTCACTATTAAACATTTTTTTTTCTCTCTCTCACACACCGACACATGCACACTCAAACACATATTATACTAAGATATTGACATTTTATCGTATATGTAAATATTCGTATGTGTTTATTTTACTGTCTTCTAAATTGACTAATGAATGAAAACGTGATTTATTTGTGTCTCTTTTAAGTTTCAGGAAAACGGGTTAGTTCGGGTCTCATCATCGGACTCACCATGTGTGTGCCTGTTGCCATGGTCATTCTATTTCTCTCTGTTGGGAAATATCTGCAAAGCAAAAATCCGGCCTACCTACCGCGAAAAGGTATTGGTTTATTTTCTTTAAGGTCAGATTTTTGCATTCATTGCGTTAATGACTGTGCACGTGTGGGTCTCTGTGTACAAATGCGCGAGCATGAGTGTGTGCGTAAAGGTGTGTACTTGTATGGTTTTATATATGAATTTTTGATAATTTTCATACCAAAAATGAAATTATTAGTAATTATTTGTCAACATTACGGTGACCTAAAAATTGTCCGCTGTTAGCAGATCTTGCAAATCTATTATCAACGATAATTACCCTATTTTGAATAAAACTAGAAAAGTCCCTATGGCGACTGGTATGCCTCCGCCATAATGCATAATTCTCCTTATAGGTCTAGATAGTACATGTGGACAATTAATGTGTGATTACATTTTTACTAAATTGGCAAAATATTAAAATGACAAGTTTGTCATGTGTTTGTCAAATGTGTTGAATGTTCACCTTCAAATTCAAATTCAAATTTATTCCGTTTTTCGACAATACAATCCTTCCTACCTTTCTTGACCTAGATTTATTTGAATGAATAGGAGAGCACGTATTTGGGATTTAAGGAAATTAATTTGACTTTGACCCATTCATACGTTTATGCATTGAGTAATTTTCAAGGTATGGAGAAAAAGTGCAATTTCTGTATTGAATAGTAAATTGTTACCATTTTCATCGGGCTTTTGACCCTAAAATTCATAAGATAATCACTGTCAGGCAGAATATGCATAGATATGTAGTACGTTTCAAGATAACTTGAGCCACTTCCGAGATATGGAGGAAAAATTAGTTCAGCACTTTCAATTGATCTTTGACCTTTTGACTTTTGAGGCAAAAACAAAAGAAAAACAAACTTTCCAGATAATCTGTATTAGGTTATACATGCATACACCAAGTGTAAAAAAAAAAAATAATAACTCTGCTGGCATTGCATAAACATGAGGGAAATAGTAAAATCCTTGAAGTATTGCTTTTGACCTTTGACCCCTGACCTTTGACCCATGAACCCTAAATTCTCTAAATAATCACTGCCAGTCAGTACATGTACACAGTATATATACTATGTTCCATGAAGATACATGTACCTTGAACATTTTCCAAGGTACAGAGAAAAACGGTGAAGTTTTAATATTTTACTTAACCTTTTGACCTTTGACCTTTGACCTCATGACCCAAACTTTCACCAGAGAATCTTAATTTGGTAATACATGTTTACATTAGGTTTCAAGAAAATTATCTTTAGCCATTGCATAGATATGATGGAAATTAAAAAAAAAAAGTATGTATTTGACCTTGACCTTTTGACCTTTGACCTTGAGCATGTGCACCCAAAAGTTGATAGGCACAACTTCATTCCCTAATTCATATACATGCCAAGTTTCATTAGGATACCTCAAAAGGTTTTGATAGTTACCCTGTACACAAAATGCATTACGGACGGACGGAAGGACGGACGGACAACCCGGAAACATAATGCCTCTGGCACCACTTCGTGGCGGAGGCATAATTGATAATCATTCATGAAGCAAATGCAACCGACGACACATCGAAAGCGGTAGGGAAAAAAAGGGGAAACAAGAAAAGTGTTGAAAATAAGTTGTGACCCTGATAATTTGTATATACAAATGCTTATGTATACTAATTCTCTTGTTGTTATTGATGATGATAATTTCTAGGATGTAGCTGGAACCCCTGCTGGCGAAGACCAAACACACCCGAGAGATTTCACGAGGAAAGAGACTGCTTGAGAGAACCAAACATACCAGATCAATGTAATGAGGAAAGTAAATGCTTGAGGGGACCGAATATACCAGCGCAATGTCATGAGGAAAGTGAATGCTTGAGAAGACCAAACACACCAGAGCAATGTCACGAGGAAAGTGAATGCTCGAGAGGACCAGAGAGATTTCACGAGGAAGAAGAATTGATGCTGGGTAAGACAAATATGTAGATAACCACAGTCTTATTTGTTGTCTCAAAAAAAGTGCACTATTTGCTTATGAACAGTCAATTTTAGACCTTCAACATTATGAAATCTCATCTCTTTTAACTACATTATTTGTACAATGATACAGCTGTATTATGTTACACCGTTAGTAGAAAGAACGATTAGTCATATTCCCGGCACTCCCCCCCCCGCTCTCTCTCTATTCACCCTCTATCCATCTCTCTCTCTCTCTCTCTCTCTCTCTCTCTTTCTCTCTCTCTCTCCCTGTATACATGTTAATATTCCTACGTGTCTCCGGGTATTTATGTACACTCTTGTATTTATAATATTGACGTTATGTTTTTGTTTTTGTTTTCTGTCATTTTGGTTTCTCTTCTAAGAACCACCATCGCTTACAAAGGAACAGGTACAGCAATGCAAGGAAGATCTGAAGGAGTATTACCGTGTGTCACGACGCAAGGTCACGGTGGATCCACTCAACTTTATGGAACGTGTTGAATTGGATGATATTTATACGAATTTAAGTATAATAGACCGAAATAGCAAGCGTAAGACACCGATAACATACGACGATCTTCTGTTAAACAATGACAAAGGAAATCTTTCAAAGCGCCTTCTGATCCAGGGTGAGGGAGGTGTTGGTAAAACAACACTTTGCGCTAAGATTGCCTGGGACTGGTGCCAAGGAAGGATTCTCCAAGATCTGGACATGGTACTCCTAATACCTCTTCGAGATATCAAGAACGCAACAAGTATTGGTTGTATTGTCAAAACGTACCTCTCTCATTCAAATACGGCAACAAAGAAAAATATAGATGACTATGTTTCAACAAATCTGAGTAAGATTCTCATTATATTTGACGGTTTCGACGAGTTCGACAAAAAATTAAGTAGAACGAGCAGCAGTGAGGTCATTGACATTATAGTAAAAGAGCCAAGTAATTCATGCAAAGTAATTGTGACCACACGCCCTTGGAGGACAAATGAATTCATGATGGACAAAAGTCTTGCCGAAACTTACACTTTTCTAGACGTCGAAGGATTTAACAAGGAGAATTTATCAACTTATATTAGGAGGTACTTTCGGATTAGAGAGAAGGACAATCTTGCAGAGAGCTTAATCAGTTTTATGCAGGAAAATGATGTCATCCAGTCAAACATGGCCCCGTTTCCTATTTACTGTGCCATGCTTTGCCTCATGTGGAACGACTTCAGTGAAGAAAGACGGAGAGAATTGCAAAAATTGCACACTTTCTCCCAGATTTTTGGAGAAATGATCTCTTTCCTAAAACAACAGTACGCATCAAAGATTTGTGTAAATCTTCAGAATCAGAACATTGTTGAACATTTAAAGGAAGCTGGAAAGGCAATTCAAGAAATAAGTAAGATAGCGTTAGAGGGACTATTTCACAGGAATCTCTCCTTTCCTGAAGAACAGTTCAGAAAGTGTCATGATGCCATGGAAACATGCTGCAGAGTGCGTGTTTTGACTATAGAAAAAGATGTCATCACAAGGGGACGTCGGCGCGATGTCAACATTTCATCTTTGGTTACATCAACTGTTTCTTTTCCCCACAAACTGTTTCAAGAATACATTGCAGGGGTATACATTGAGTATTTATTCGACAATAACCGTGCTAAGTACGACAAGGTGAAAAACAAACTTCTTAGTCGTCCTGAGGAGTTCCGCTACATTCTCTATTTCACCTCAGCTTCAGGGAATGAAATCGGCCTGGATATCATTAAGGGCCTGGTGAAGTCTTCTTCTCAACGTGATTTCTGCGTTGACGTTGCGTTTGAGTGTCACACTGAGGAGGCAACAAAGGCAGTGGGAGAACAATGGAATGAATACACACTACTACGGTACTATACACCAGAGCACACAGTATCAGGAGTGGTGTTCATGGTGCGCAATAACCAAGTGGTGAGTGACACAACTTGAATATTGGTATGAAATATTGTAGAAAATATAATGTCGAACGAAAATAACGTTCCTTGTGTGTGGGGTGTGTGTTTGTGTGTGTGTGTTTCCCCTGTGTGAATTTGAGTGCATAATCTACAACCTCAACAGCTTTATTAACATTCTTTTTAGACCTGGAACAGGCCCTATTATTTAGGGAAATCGTTTTTATATGACATTCTGTGCAATTGTATTAACGTTTTAAGTATTATTGTTATGTAAAATAATTGCCCTCCTCGCATGATACATTATGATGACTTAATGGGACGGATGCATAAACGCTAGCAATTGCTTGTGCTAGCCTTTTACTCGAATCCGTATGCAAAAAAAAAACAAGCAATTGCTTGCGAGCAGAAGCTTTTGCTAGCAAGCACGAGCAATTGCTTGATGCCCGCAAGCAATTGCTTAGAGACCAAGCATTTGCTTAAAAACTTATGCATAAAACATACCTCTTGCTAGTTCTTGCTAGCAATTGCTTACGATTTTCCAAGCTCTGTTAAATGAGCTTGAGCTTTTGCTTAACTAGGACGTTCCCTTTTAAGTATCATTTTCATATTTATGAAAGAAAGACCACACTTGTGAAGGAGTGGTATAAATCTTCAAGAAATTACTCATAAGTAGAGTAAGAAACTTTTTCATTTCAACAACGGGAATGTCCAGTGGTTAGCACCCAAAAGGTGATGAAAAACAGGTAGGACGTCTGACCTCGGTGGAGAGCATGGAGACCTCCCTCCACGTGCGATCTGGAAGATCCGGGAAACTGTAAGCAGTGATGGGAATCAGCCAGTGATACATGTGTGTGTGTGTGCGTCTGTGTGTGCATTTATGAGTGTCATTTCATAGCTCTTCTGCTATCATGTCAGGAAACGTTTCCGCACACACACGCCCTTTCAAATACATGCTGCCACACTCCTTTGTTCTTGTGTTGGCACAGGTGTGACGTCCCTTTTGTTGAAAACGCAAGCAATTGCTTGTGCGGGACAAGCAAAAGGTATGGGTACAAGCAAAAGGTTATGCATATGGATTTAAGCAATTCCTTGAAATAGACCTTTTGTTAGACGAGCTTGCGCTTTTGCTTGAAGCAATTGCTTGTAATTGCTTGTTTTATGCATTCGGCCCAATGTGTAAGTTTAATCTGAATTGACATGACACTTATTTCATGTCTTGTTATTAATCAGAACGTTTGGTGGTAAATTGTATGAAACGTTTTTCGTCGTGGCTTATAGAAAAAAAAAATGTTATGAGGAGTCAAGCAAAATGTTCTTATTGCAAAATAATTGGACTACACGGAGTTTCAACGTCTACTAAAATGAGGCCCCTTTGCGAGAGTTGCAGTTGTCAAACTGCCCTTTGTAGTAATCACCCAACCTTGGCTAGAATAAAGACTTGTATATTAAAGGGAGATGTCAAACTGAGTATCGTGTATAGTGTTTTGAACATACAGCTACTTAGGGCACCTAACACGAGTATTGATGTAATGCAATCATATTCATCGCCCCTCTACCTTTCTCATCAAACTGAAAATGCATTCTTTCCTTCCCGAGTTGTGATTACGGAAATGACGATATGAATAGAACCTGTATAGAAAGATCTTTTTTTTTTCTCTGTGAGTTTCAAACCTCCAGTCAACTGCGAATACTTTATCAACCTTATTCTTCTGAGAATGATTTATTTCCTCTACTGTCAATTCATGTTCGTTCTATCAGCAATCGCTAAATATTATCGAAATGAAGTGCGGAAGAACTGTGTCACGTGATTTGGCGGAGGGCATGTGCTCCAGCAGTTTACTCCGTAAGGTATCGCTATGGCGCTCACAATTTCACGTGGAATTCTCCAAGATCCTCCGGGCAGAGGCTTCAAACTGTCTGGTAAGAACTTTCATGTATTATCATGATCTACAACACATGTCTTTATGTACAGACTACAGATGAAGTGTTAATAAGATATATTTCAAATACATTAAATGGATGATAATAAGAAATGTAAAGAAAACAATCTTAGGTGCAACTAATGTTTCCCTGCAAAAAAAAAAAAAAAAAAAATCCTCTCGAACAAAGAATCCAAGTTGCATCTGAAAACATCTTGATCATGTTATAGTAGGTGTTACAATATATGTATATATATATATATATATATATATATATATATATATATATTTATATATTTGTGACCATCATCACTGATTAAGAGGGAAAATCCTTAACCAATCACGAAGAACATAATGCGATCTAAATTATAGCATGCAAGTTTGAGTGAAAGCAAGGTCAACTTGTATAGAATAAAAACATCGTTAAAAATATATGGAATGTTTCTAGATATGCATTTCACCGCAAAAGTGATGCTGAGGGCATAATAAATCAACACAAATCGACATGCATTTAGATTTCAGGGGCCCTTTAAGGTGAAGGATTATCCCCATTTTTGGCTGCATCTCTTCAACTCTCCCACCCCCCCCCCCCCCCAAAAAAAAAAAAATGCGCTCGAAGCATCTCGGTAAACTATGACTATATACAGTATGTAGTCACCTCCTGTAGACGCAAAAGGCAACACAGAAACAAGGCTGCAATGATATATTATGGTCAATAGAAAGGCGCACCTGGCATCTTTTTAATGCCATCGTCTTTATCGTCAACTACGCTTGTTATTAGAATTAATTGAGTGATATGTTGTTTTCCCATCTTCTTTGTGACCAAAAGCAATAAGCCCTCAACATATTCTTGTCCTCGCTATTCTGCTGAATATCTTATATCTTATACTATAAGATTAAATCTAATTTATTAATTTGCGTAACGCATGACAATCATCCCGCAAAGTCAATGCAAACCAGGCAATTATTATGCAGGGTTCTAGAGGAGCCTTTACAGGGATTTTCACTCAGTATAAAGCTGCTACAAAGATGGGGAGGAAGGAAGGCTTCTAGATCGGCGTCCGGGGACATGTAGGCAAAGGTACCTCTCCATCTAAGAGTGAACACAAAGTTGACAATTACATTCGAGACGCCTGACATATATTCCGCCTTAAAGCATATATATTTCAGGCATAACATTACATAGCGACGAATTAACCCCATGATGATTGTGCACATAATTATATAGGCGATTGTTTACTACCATGATTAGGACAATGGATGTTCTACTACAATGGGAAGTTATATCAGAAACCGAATGGATTTTGACGTGCAGTGAGTATTTCTTGCGGCAATCATGCATGGGCAAATACCTCTTGTCAAAATGGAAACTAAATCCTAGAAACTAAAGTGAATGAGTGAAAAATAATTCCCCCACCCCCACTTACCCCAAATGAAAGGCAGACTTCAAAGCCTGACGTTAATGGCAAACGATAAAGTCAATATTAAACCAGTGGGCGTCTATAAGGCAATCCAGGGATGAGACAATAATATGCACAAAGTGTCCGTTTTAGAACTAAGTCATTTGGCAAATAGTAATAAAAATGACTTTCGTATGGGGGACTTTGATCAAAAACAAAATAAATGTAAAGGGAATCACCTTCTATAATGTTTTGATATTTATTTTCCGCATAAAAACAACAACAAAACAATAATCGTACAGTCAACATAATGATTTTTTAAAATACTGCTGGATTGCCCTAATCAGCTGTGCCTATAACACGATACAGCTGTTTTACCGAGGGGTCCAGGAACAGAGTAAATTATAAATGCAATAGAAAACATTGAATGCGAAAAACAAAAACTCCAAATCAAAAAAAAAAAATAGTATAACTTTACAACAATTTCTAAAAAGAAGGGAGCAAAAATTAGGCCTAAGTACCTCCCCAACCTCCCACCCTATTTTGTAAGCTTGATATTTATATTAATATGAACATTATGAAAAGGGAATACAAATTACAGGTACATTTTATTTTATGCCACATTTAAATCAAAGGTATTTCAGAATAACATTAATCATTTTATCTAAACTGGTTACACTTAAACAGGCCTTGGGCTCTGAAGGTAATTCATTATAACTGAAAGCACCTCTGTTTGAAGACATTCTCCGACAATATTTGGTCCTGGGTTTTGGCAGTGAGAGGGTACCATTTGAGCGGAGAGAGTAATTTCTGGACATAAAGTTAAATGATTCTTTAAGATATGGGGCACTGTAGTCATGGAGATATTTGGAAACCATGGAATTTACTTCTTTTTTTTTGCGCCTTACGTTTAAAAAAAATCCCAGTTTAGAATTCGATGAATATCATGATTTGATACGTGCTTATATGGATTAATCCTAAGAATTATCTTACCCGCCCTATTTTGTAACTTTTCTATTTGCGAAGTATAATTTCAGAGAGGCCAAGTCATAAATTAAATCGGCATAATCAAACCGAGGGAGTATAAGAGAATTATATGATAGTTTTAAGCATGTTTCATTGACAATACGACGAAGTTGACTAAAATATTTTACAAGTTTACCAGCTTTACCAAGTAATGTATTGATGTGAACATCGCACTTTAATTGCTGGTCAATTTAGTGTAACTCCAAGGTACTTAACTGTTTCTTTGTGTTTGATCGCCTGCCCGCATAACTTTATGCGAAGGGCATTGCGGCGTGATAATAAAGAGCGAGAACCAATACAAAACCCTCAGTCTTTTGGAGATTTAGACTAAGCTTGTTAACGCATATCCAATCATGATATTCTTTTAAGATCGTTGTTTAGAACGTTTTCAATATGGATAGGGTTATTATGTGACAAGTGAATGCGACAATTCTTTACTTGACTGATAATGTCATTAATATACATGTAAATCACAAACAGAACTGGTCCCCGGATAGAGCACTGTGGGACACCATGGAGTATATCTAAACAAAATTGACATAGAAGAATTTAAAAGTGTACCGACTTTTCGATTTGTTAAATAGCTTCTAAACCAAGCAAGACAAGCGTCAGAAAAAAAAAAAAACTCATTCGCTTGAGCTTTTTCAACATGATGAAAGGATCCACCGTATCGAACGCTTTCTTCAAATCAATGAAGATTGACCCTGTGTAAAGACCTCTGTCGATGGCGACCAAAAAGTCATCCGTGACTTTTAGCAAAGTAGTGGCGGTAGAATGTTTCTCTCGAAAGCCTGACTGTGCTGTAGATAGCAGATCGTTTGTTTTTAAATAACTTATAAGCTGCTTTTGTACTATTTTTTTCAAGATCTCTTGAAACACAGGGTAAAATGGCAATGGGGCGATAATTTATAGGACAAGATTTATCACATGACTTGAATAAAGGAATGAGTTTGGTCATTTTCCACTGAATGGGGTTGATTGATTGATTTTATTTCTATTTCTTTGTCATATATAAATGAAATACAAAGTCAATTGAACAAATATAATTGAGTACAGTGTAATTTGAATCTTACAGTTAAAACAAATGAATAATTCAAATATTTTATTTTTCCCCTTACACAATGTAAAACAGAACTAAACAAATCTATTTTGTGCATACATTTATGCAAACATACGCTACAGTATATTTATTGCTTAAAAACAAATTATGCAATTATTCTTGATGCACAGAATTCAGGAGACCATTATCATGAGCTATGTAGAATACAACATTAAGAATATAACATATAAATTACAACTTACTGAGTGGCGATAAAGAGAAAGAAAGAGAGGAATGAGGGGACAAATTGCAGTGATGCATTGTGCAAGATGTGAAGTATTTGAAAAAAAAAATTATATGCGTTCTTTTCTGATGCTTTGGGAACGATAGCTTGTTCGTTTACGACACGTGGTGGCATTACCATTATAAGAACGTGTAATATCAGGAAAAAATAAATAACAACATAACATGTTCAGCGGAT
This sequence comes from Diadema setosum, assembly GCA_033980235.1. NCBI lineage: Eukaryota > Metazoa > Echinodermata > Echinoidea > Diadematoida > Diadematidae > Diadema > Diadema setosum. The sequence goes on along the minus strand of CM067071.1, from coordinate 36,817,673 downwards.
TCTCTGACTGCGAAATCAAATTTGGAAAAATTGATGCTCTTGGGATATCAATGTGAAAAACCTCATTTTTGAGAACAACAAACACTGTCAGCAGCAACTCGATAGCATGATGACCATAGCACAACAGAAAGATGAGAGCGGGGAGAAACATTTTTCTTTTTATCTCGTCGTAAAATACATCGTTGATGTTCCACACGTTTTTCAATTATGCAAAAGAAGAGCAAGTTACAAGTAAGTAAGCGTCTTTATGCAAAGGTCGATAAAAGTGTGATATCTTTTATTCGTAGTATTTCCAATCTCTTGTTTTGATAGTCATTTCCAGGTCAAGTATCTCGCCATCAAGTAGAATGGTATTTTAAGTTGTAATTAACTACAGTCAAACCTGTCTTAGCGGCCAACTATCTATCGCGACCACCTGCTTTATAGCGGCCACTGAAAAATCCCCCGCACGAAATATCTTTATCAGAGCCTTTATATAACGGTCACCTGCCTAACGCGGCCATTGGCCACTAACAAATTAGCTGAACCGTTGAATCAGCCATGAATACCCTGGTATACGTTGGCTTTCTTTTTCATTGCGTGAATTCTACCGAGTCCTATCTCAGTCACAACTACACAGACATGATTGACAAAATTAATGCAGCTCTTTGCCGTGAAAAGCCGTCTTTTGAATACCGCTAATTTGACACGTTTGACCAGAACTAGGCTCTAGTACTGTCGCTCTAAACGAAGGCTACAAGCTCCTAATAGCATCATAGAATTTGAACAAGATTAAAATACCTTTGAATAAATAGGTCACTTGTCTGGGTATTGTGTGTTGCTTATGTCAGTTTCGCACATCATCAATCCCTCACATTCATTCGTGAACCCCTTTCATGTAAACCGGCACGAACCAGTGCGGTTTCTCAGGCCCGAAATGTTGTTTTAGAAATCAAAAGAACAGAAATAGGCCAAAAAAAAGCCAACAACAATAACAACCAGAAAACAATAAAATGAATCAAATTGCACACACACACACACACACACGCACAATCCATATGATAGCTGCACATGCAAACTAATTTGATTGTGGTTTTTGTTTGAATAACCCGCGGTATCTTATGCTATAATACAATGTAAGTGTTGACATTAAAAATGGCCACAGACCTGTCTATAGCGGCCACTTTTGTTGTTTCCTTTGGATGGCCCCTGTAGACGGATTTGACTGTATCTGTAACTACATATCATACTCAGCAAGATAATTCATCTCGCCATAACGACATATACTATCTCGTGAGGTCGAGTTGACTGTATAATTCATGTACAGACGACATTCACATTTTGTGAAGGGTACTTGTTGAAAGAGTGTAAAGTGTCTTTGCAGGTGTACACGTGTGCATGCATTTGGAAACGACTTTTGTACAGGTAGATGAAATCTATGTCACCATGACAATTATTCTTTTTCAGGAAGCAGACTTGGAAGATGATTTGTATGTCATCACGACAGCATGAGTTTTCGGAAGTCATTTTTAGCAAGATACGTCAGGCAGCCATATTGACATAATATACTTTTTTTTTTTTAAGAAGATGACCTGGCATGATGAACTGCTTGAATAACAATGATAGTTTATTAGATTTATATACCAGGAACCCAGATCGAAGCTTGCTAGGGAGCAGCGCACTGTACGAGTTTGACTGCAGTCACAGACAGACAGAAGTGATCAATGTACAGCTTGAGGGCGCTATTATGTGGGAGTTACTTCATTTGGAGACAATCATTGTAGATGTAGTAGAAGGAAGGAAATTAGAAATGTTGCTTTATTGTTCTCTTCCTTTGATGCACTGGTTATTTGCTCCAATTTTTTTTCTTGAAAAACAATTTTGATTTTCTCATTCTAGTGTATGCATCACATTTTTTTCAGTTAAAGTCGGGGAGCCTGGCTAATACGGTATAATACGATGCTTCGAATAACGATATGCAATAAAGACAGCACGTTGCATACTGCTTGCATTTTATAGCTACATTACAATGTTAAATTGTCCACTAAAAATGAAGAGTTTGTTTGCAAAAACCGATAAGTCTATATTTGTCAAATGGAGATATTTGCGATTAAAGGTCAAGAAAAATAAAGAGAATGATAAGAAAATTGTTGCTTCTTTTGACCATAACTTCAAAAATATACCTTTATATGTAATGACCAATATATCATTTGAAAAGTATTATTTTGTACTTTATGACACAGACCGTACTTCAAAATCTTCAAAAATGGACTTATCGGTTTTTGCAAACAAACTCTTCAAATATATTCCTCTTGATTAGGCAACAATAATGTTCAATGACAATGTTCAACAATATTCTTTACTTTGGAGATTGCCTTCATAAAATATGGCGCGACTTTACTCCTCTCACATGTCTTGTTACTGTTCAAGGAGACTTTGCCACTATTTCGTCCAGTTTTGTCCCGCCTTTTTTAGTGCACACGGGTCATCTTATCTTTTTAACAATGTCACCCATTATTCATTATGTTTTATGATATCATTTTCACTTTGATTCACTCGGTGGACATGTGGATCGTTATGACTGGCAATACATTGCATTTATCCGAACCTGACCAAGAACGGTAGAAAAGCGAGTGATGTTAACTGCCATAAGTATGAGGTTCACGGAATGTAGGGAATGACGAAGCCATCTTTCATCCACTGACTCAACTGGTTGTGAGTCTGTACACTCCGATTATTTGTATAAAAGGAGAGTACATTATACTGTATACTTCCAATAACGTCGTTATTAGTGTTATCGCAACACAATCATGTTAGTTTGTTGATCAAGTAAAAAAAAAAATAGTATAGCTTGATCTTATGTCTATAGCTTTAGAATGTCCGCACTTTACATCAGTCTTCTTCCTACCTCTACAATGGTCTCTTTTCTTCATGTTCATTTTATTCCTTCTTCCCATTTTCACACCATTCAATTAATCTGCCGTTTTCAATTTCATATTTTGATTCCGTTATTTTCTTCAGATTGAAGATCTGGAATTCAGTCTTACAAGCAGTGGTGATGACATCCTAGATCAGTACTCGGTGGGAGAAGACTTCGCCCAATGGGTGTGTGTTATGCCACGTCTTTCGAGGTTATCCCTGGTGTATCCCTTCTTGCCCGATAGTTTCTTCTCAACAGCCGCCACCTTAGCATCATCGTGCCAGGTATGTCTCTTTTTTTCCCCCTATAATTGATATGAGTCATGTAGTGTTGGGAGAGGACTTTATTTCATTTTTTCGAGAAATGAAAAAAAAAAGCCAGTATGGTAGGGTAGTGCAGTGACTCCTTTAGCAAATCAATCCTATCTTACTTGATATTGACAAGACATTTGTAACTCTAGTCCTCCTCAGCATTATGGCATTCAATCTATGAACGAAGGCATTTGTATAGCAAGATAAACTTTATGTTACCATGACAATTATTCTTTTTTCAGGAAGCAGACTTGGAAGATATGCATGTCATCATGAAAGCTATGAGTTTTCGGAAGTCACGTAGCGAGATACGTCAGGCAGCCATATCGACTTAATATACTGTTTTAGAGAAGTTGACCTGGCATGATGAACTGCTGAATAACAGTGATAGTTTATTAGATTTATAAACCAGGAACTTAGATCGAAGCTTACCAGGGAGCAGCGCAATGTACAAGTTTGACTGCAGTCACAGACAGACAGAAGTGATCAATATACAGCGTGAGGGCGCTATTATGTGGGAGTTACTTCATAATAATAGTGGACATTTATAGAGCGCCTTTTCCACTGGATGCAAAGCGATATGACATGTCATCCCTGGTCGCCATAGGAGATAAAATATATACAAGATACCAGGCAGTGACAGTATATGTCCAGTGCACATAGAGGGACATCAAAATAAATAAGTCTTCAAGTTTTGTTTGAAATGATCGAGTGTGGGTGAAGATTTGAGAAGAGGAGGGAGCTTATTCCACAGCCTAGGAACACAAGAAGAGAAAGCTGCATCTCCGGCTATTTTTTTTTTTTGTTTGTTTTTTGGTGTGGTTATATAAAGATAACGGATGATGAAAGATGAGTGCGCCTAGAGTGAGAGTGTCGTACCAGACACTCCTCAATGTACTCTGGAGCTCTTTTGTTGACTACTTTGTAGACCAGCAGGAGAAGCCTGAAGGATATGCTTGCTTTGATTGGCAGCCAGTGGAGTTGACGTATAAGAGGAGTGGCATGAGAATGTGAACGAACATGGTACACTAGTCTAGAGGCAGCATGCTGAACTCTCTGTAAGCAATCCGCATCAGCCTGACTGATTCCGCCAAGAAGAGCATTACAGTAGTCAAGTCGCGATAAAACCAGTGCACGGACTGCTGCGTGACAAGTAGAAGCATCAATAAATGTTCTGATCCTCCACAGATTTCTGATGTAGTAGTTAGCTAACTTACAGATCTGTGAAACCTGCATGCTCATCTTTGCATCAGAGGAAAAGATAACTCCAAGACTGCGCACATGTGGAGACAAACATTGTAGATGAAGTAGAAGGAAGGAAATTAGAAATGTTGCTTTATTGTTCTCTTCATTTAATTCACTGGCTATTTGCTCGAAAGTTTTGTTTCTCTTGAAAAACAATATTGATGTTCTCATTCTATTGTATGAATCACACTTTTTTCAGTTAAAGTCGGGGAGCCTGGTTAATTCGGTATAATATGATGCTTCGAATAACGATATGTCATAAATCTGACAGTACGTTGTATCCTGCTGGAATTTTATAGCTACAGGACCGTACATTACAATGTTAAATTGTCCACTAACGATATATTCCTCTTGATTAGGCAACAATAATGTTCAATAACAATGTTTAACAAATGTTCTTTACTTTGGAGATTGCCTTCATAAAATATGGCGCGACTTTACTCCTCTTACATGTCTTGTTACTGTTCAAGGAGACTTTGCCACTATTTCGTCCAGTTTTGTCCCGCCTTTTTTAGTGCACACGGGTCATCTTATCTTTTTAACAATTTCACCCATTATTCATTATGTTTTATGATATCATTTTTACTTTGATTCACTCGTGTACATGTGGATCGTTATGACTGGCAATGCATGCATTTATCCGAACCTGACCAAGAACGGTAGAAAAGCGAATGATATTAACTGCCATTAAGTATGAGGATCACGGACTGTAGGGAATGACAAAGCCATCTTTCATCCACTGACCCAACTGGTTGTGAATCTGTACACTCCTATGTGTAAAAGGAGAGTACATTATACTGCTTCCAATAAATTTGTTATTTATCTTATCGAAACATACGTCCATAGCTTGAAACTAAATGTCCGCACATTACATTAATATGATGGTCTTCGATCCACCTCTACAATGGTCTCTTTCCTTCGTGTTCAATTATTCCTTCTTCCCATTTTCACACAATTCCCTTAATCTCTCTTTTTTAGTTTCACATTTCGATTCCATTATTTTCTTTAGATTGAAGATCTGAATTGCAGTTTTAGCAGCCGTGATGATGTTTTCCTACGTCATTCCTCGGTGGGAGAAGACTTTGCCCAGTGGGTGTGTGCTATGCCACGTCTTACGAAGTTCACTCTGTGGTGCCCCTACTTTCCCGATAGTTTCCTCTTAACAGCCGCCACCTTAGCATCATCATGCCAGGTATGTAGTATTTGACTATAATTGATATGAGTCATGTAGTGTTGGGAGAGGACTGCATTTTTTTTTTTTTCGAGAAATGAAAATAAAGAAGGAACCTGCATTGTAGGGTAGTAAAGAGACTCCTTTAGCAAATCAATCCTATTTTACTTGATATTGCCGTAACATTATTTGTAACTTAAATCTTGGCCCCTCAGTATTATGACATTCAATGTATGAACGAAAGAATAGGTATGAACACTTTTCATGCACTGACAAATGTACGGAAATCGGGTGCAATGCGTTTCTTCCGTTATCCGGCTGGGCTTTACACAGTTTTTTCTTTACTTACGATACAATGTTTCTCTCCGATAAGTGTGATTATTGAATTTTTGCCATGAAACAAACATTACACAAGCAGGCAGAGAGGAGTGAGGGAAGTAGGAGAGAGAGATGGAGAGAGAGAGAGAGAGAGAGAGAGAGCGAGTGAGTGAGTGATTGAAAGAGAGTTCAGTGAGGGCTCCCTTAATGCGGTAACGTTGTGCAGGTGCATGGCGCTGTACTATTCTCAGGAAGTAAACATTGTACACATTATTTTTTTTCTTTTAAAAGGAAGGGATAAGGCAACGGATATCGTTACTGGAACACAGACACACAGACACACATACATGTGTCGGGTTAACAAACAAAGACTTTGGCCAATTCAATTCAATTAAATTCAATTCATTCATAATAAAAGAAAGAACTACACAAAACTAATGATGTTATGTTATTTTTGGCTTGAAATAAACAAATGTATTTAAAAAAAATCAAATAAAGAAAGATCCTTACTGCAAATTAGTTTTTAAAACAATCACTGGCTGTATCTATCTCACGTCTAAAATGAGTTTATTAGGCCTATTAAAACAATTATATAGACCGGGAAAATTGTTTTGATAAGATGCTCGGGATCATGATTTTTTTTTTTCTCTCGTGTATTGAAATCTTGCAATCCCAAAGACTGCACGCTACGTCTGCGTCTACGCAGAGCTTGTGCATCATAATAAATCCTTCTTTTAGGATAAAATGGAATAGAGTAAAGATACTTTAAAACATTATGACCTAGAATTACACTGGACGACTCTGTGTGCGAAATTGTGATAGGTATGTGTGATCACTTCCTCGCTGGCAAAGACCGCAAAAAGTAAGGCGATGGAGTAGTAATTTGCATTTGTTAGTCCCAACTCATTATTTGAATCTATACGGAAGCAATATACCTTAACGCGAAAGGCTACTCAGGTGTCAATGACTCTATGAGAGGACGTCGAGTCATACAATAGCAATGATACACCTTCCTATCATCTGTCAATGAGTTTATTCTCTGCAGGTTTTACATTGTTAAATTTGTCATGCTGCTGTCATTGACGATTAGTTACAGAGAATGTTACCTTTGTACAAGAATTCCATGTCGCATAGCATCGCTCAATAATGTAACTTAATACTAGACGTTGTGATTTTTGTTTGTTCGTTTGTTTGTTTTTCTTCTAAAGCAGAATACTAAAGGAAACGCATATTTTGTAGGATTATTCCCCCATTCCAAGCATAGAGCATGTTAAACACTTCGGCCTTTAATTCACCCATTTAGAAAATTGCGTTTTGGAGAATTGTGTCCTGAATCATGCTCAATCGGAAGATCCGTGGTTATTTGGGGGGGGGGGGGGGGGCGTGTCCATGACGTCATGGGATGAAAGGCAAACCCGGAAGTATCACACAACAGCCTATGCTTACCTATGTATGCTCTCGATGAGAGCGTGATGTCGAGGCTCATACCTCGAAATCCCAAGACATTTTTTTATGAAAATGTCACAAAAAAATGAAAAAAAATTGTTTTCTACAAAAAAAAAAAAAAAAACGCTTCAGTCTACGAGCCACCTCAACGCCGGACGTAAAATAATTGTTCTTTTTTTATTTTTTAGTTTTTTAGTTTTTTCAAAACAAAAAACAACCCCCCCCCAAAAAAAAAAAACAAAAAACAAAAAACAAAAAACGACAACAACAACAACAACAATCGCACCCCGGTTCTGGCACCACTGATGGTATACACACAGTGTGTACTACATAATATACCGACCGTATACGTAAGGTGTATTTTATTCATTGTGAAACGGATGATTAATTCAGAAAATGCAAAAGACTCCGTCGCATGGGAGGGAGATACCCCGCACACACCCTCCTCCCCCGTTATAGGTCTCCAATCAGTGGCGTAACTGGGAGGGGGGGGGGAGGCAATCCGCTGGTACCAAAAAGAAAAATATCAAAATGGTAATTCAAGGATTAGTAAACTGCTTTTGAAATTGACATGAAAGGGTGAGCAAGAATTTTTTTTCTCTAAGATTTCTTTTAACCATAATGAAAGAGGCATCGATAGTGTTAAACATTGTTCAAAAAGCCTGGAGCCGACAAAAGATTGTGATTCCGCGTGATTCCTGGTTGGCATTCTGAATGATAAGGAGGATGGAGCAGTGTACTCAGAACATCCGAACGGCAAAGAGTCGCAGCAATGTTGCGCAATGTGATGTATTGTAGAATGTACACCTCTGTACCTTACACTTCGTTATATCAAAGCTAGATGACTGAGTGTTGCTTTACATACCATAGTCTTTATTAAAATGCCTTGCATTGCCAATGATAAGACTTGACCTGGGCTATTTTCCAACTTTTCCATGTATAAAACACACACACAAACACAAACAATTAGGGGATGCTCTAAAGTGCAGATTTTGGACATCCTTCCTCCGCTTGGTCACTTCGACACCACTCGCTGGTCATACTTCCCCCAATCATGATCATAAACCGACATCCTTGACTACCAGTGGCGCACCGTCCCCCCTTAATTTCCAAAGCGAAAAAACAAAGCTACAAACGGCAGTTTTTGGACTGTATAAAATGTCAAAATTTTCACGGTCGCTCGCTCCGCTCGCTCGTATTTAATCGTTGTATGCCATTCTCCTGATGTTGCTGCCAGTATTGAATTGCCAGCAGTTGCACCCGCTGCGCCCCCCCTCAATTTCCAAAGCGAAAAGTAATAGCTACAAACGGCAGTTTTTTGACTGTGTCAAAATTTTCAAGCTCACTCGTTCCGCTTGCTCGCATTTAATTGTAATGCCATTCTCCTGATCTACTGACAGTAATTGCCAGCAGTTGCGCCCTGTGCGCCCCCCTAATTTCCAAAGCGAAGAAATATAGCTACAAACAGAAGTTTTTTTGACAGTAAAATGTCCAAATTTTCAAGGTCGCTCGCTCCGCTCGCTCGCATTTAATCATTATCCCATTCTCCTGATGTTGTTGCCAGTAATTGCTAGCAGTTGCTCCCGGTGCGCCATGCCGAATTTCCAAAGCGAAGAAATATAGCTACAAACGGTAATTTTTTGCCTGTAAAATGTCAAAATATTCAAGCTCGCTCGCATTTAATCACTTTGCCATTCTCCTGATGTTACTGCCAGTAATTGCCAGTAGTTGCGCCCGGTGTGCCATCCCCCCCCCCCCCCTTCAATGTCCAAAGCGAAAAGATAAAGCTAAAAACGGAAGTTTTTGGACTGTAAAATGCCAAAATTTTCAAGCTCGCTCGCTACGCTCGCTCGCATCTAATCGTTATGCCATTATCCTCATGTTGCTGCCAGTAATTGCCAGCCATTGCGCCCTGTGCGCCTCCCTTAATTTTCAAAGCGACGTTAAAAAACGAAATTTTTAGTTTACTGTAAGGTGCCAAAATTTTCGAGCTCGCTCGCTTCGCTTGCTCGCATTTTACCGTTGTGCCATTCTCCTGACGTTGCTGCCAGTAATTGCCAGCAGTTGCGCCCGGTGCGCCCCCCCCCCCCCCCACTTTAATGTCCAAAGCGAAAAGATAAAGCTAAAAACTGCAGTTTTTGGACTGTAAAATGCCAAAATTTTCAAGCTCGCTCGCTACGCTCGCTCGCATCTAATCGTTGTGTCATTATCCTCATGCTGCTGCCAGTAATTGCCAGTAGTTGCGCCCGGTGCTACGCTCGCTCGCATCTAATCGTTATGCCATTATCCTCATGTTGCTGGCAGTAATTTCCAACAGTTGCGCCCTGTGCCCCCCCCCCCCCCCTAATTCTCAAAGCGACGTTAAAAAACGACATTTTTAGTTTACTGTAAGGTGCCAAAATTTTCGAGCTCGTTCGCTTCGCTTGCTCGCATTTTATCGTTGTGCCATTCTCCTGACGTTGCTGCCAGTAATTGCCAGCAGTTGCGCCCGGCGCACCCCTCCCCCCTTCATTTCCAAAGCGAAAAAAATATAGCTACAAACTGCAGTTTGGGATTGTGAAATATCAAAATTGTCAAGCTCGCTCGCATTTATATGCTATGCAATTCTCCTTTTTTTTTTTCGTTGCACAAAAGGTCCCTCCGTGGGAGGGGTATCTCCCTCCTACACCCTCTCCCGCTCGCGGGGTTGCCTCGCCGAGGATCTCACACCACACCGTTACATAAAATGTACCCCCGTAATAGTCCTTCATAGCATATTTATTTTTACTATAACTATATAATCTTGACTAGGCCGGCCTGCCTATCTGGTGATAAAATACACGATACAGAGCACTGCGATTTTCATCGATAGTGATAAAACTTTGATGGACTCGGTGAAGTAATGAATGGATCGTACAGTACCTAGCTCTTGCTAGATGATAGAATGCTGATGAGTTGTGAACGGGAGTAAGGAGTGAGTTAGCCTGACCAGACGCTGTAAGTACGCTGTGCGAATACCTGTCGCGACGTACCTACGTACAGCGACTGGGCTGTGTATAGTTAGGAGTGACTGTGATGTGATTGATAATACGTAGCCCGACCAGACGCTGCGCTACTTACAGCGACCGGGCTGTGTTCAGTTAGGCCTACTGCTGCTCTGAAGTACGAGATCAAGTCAGCACTAAGCTCGGTTCATTTTCAGTTCAGAACAAAAAAAAAAAATCCTTACCCATCTAAATTTTGAAGTCTACCTGGCATTGGTCCTGCGTCACCAACATTGTCCCCTGGCCTGCCGTGTGGCAAGGGCTCGTACTGCCAATCTCCACCTTAAAGTCCGTCCGCTTCAACCGGACCGCCCTGGGCCTTCCCCACTAGCTCGCCAGTAGCGTCTCCCTCCTGCGCCCCGCCGTGCGGCTCGTCAGCAACATCTATCTCTCCAACTTCACAAGGGTCATTATCATTAGTTTCATCATCGTTATCATCACTAGTGTGTACTGTATCACTCAGTTCATCATCGCTCCCACATTCAAATTCCACCAAGAAATCATCCTGATCATCACTGCATGGCCTTAACGTACGATGTCGTGCATTATCGAAATCGAAAAACAAACTTTTAAACTTTGTATGCAAATACTCATGATACAATGCATGCATTATGCGCGCGGGGGCCTGCGGCGCTCGAGACCTTGCGCGATTCCTTTCATCCCATGACGTCATCGGCAAAGCCTCGAAATTTACGCTGTGACCTAGATTTAAGGGGGTTGACAGGTGTAAATTTTCAAAATCCTCTAATTCCACTTCAAAAAGGCCATTTTAAACGATGTAAACGACAAATTGTTCCATGTGTCCCACTCTTTCACTTCATATATAATTATATTTCTTTAGTATTCCCCTTTAAGTGATGAATCCTTCTTATTTACGCTAGAAACTGGTTATTATTATTTCGATGTGTTCCATTGCAAAGATCGTAACAAACACACAACTTAGTGGATTTTATTCCGTTGTCAGCTTCGAAAGAGCATAAATTCACTAATTTGTAACATATCGTAACGTGTATAACAATTCTACACTTTTTTGCGTGTTCAAATATTTAGGTGATCCGAGTATCCTTCGGATCACCTTCTGTATCTGTACTGATTGTTTATTTCTGGACAAAAGTTGTGCAGAGATTAACTCAGAAAGTCCTCTGCCTATCAATTCCAAAATTATACCATATATGCATCATGTCACAAAGACGACAGATTTTGTAAAAGCATTGTGATCAATGGACCGTGACGTCACTATGACGTCATTATATGAAAACACATTTTCATTAATATCTCATTAATGGAATGGAATTTTTCGATGAAATTTACGTCACATATAGTTCAAATCAAGCGCATTTTCTCACATTTCAGTTTACACTTAAACCGTGCGCGTACGCGCACGTTAAAATGTTGACATGCTCCAATCGAGCTCAAATTTTTTTTGCACACGTTTCAGATCATTTGGAGCATTTTTTGAAAAATTGAAAAAAAATGGACGGACGCGTACGCGCGCGCACATATACGCACGCATAGCTCATATGCAATAGAAATTTCCCTTTTTTTACACTTGTCGGATGACTGAAATGTCAAGGAATATTTTTACCAAGTTTCAAGTCAATCCGACTCAATATGACGTCATACGGGCCCGTCAAAGTTGAAATTCCGCGCGCGCGTCAATGGCGATATACAGTGCAACAATGCCAAAAAACCGCCAATTTTAAATCCGAATTTACTCGCCAGGATGGACGATGACCCCCAATTTTCTTTACATATTTTGAAAGCTGATGAGTTGCACATGTCATTCTATGGGTTGACGTTGCTGGAAAAATGATGAAAAGACATCAAATTTCTAAATACACTAAAAAAAGTATATTTTCAAAATGACGTCATCAAATTTCAAGTTTACTCGAGCGTATCTCACTTATCCTCGGCCAATTTTCACCCAGATTTCAGTATGTTGTAGCTAAGTTAATGCTCTATCAGTAATGTCTAAAACAAGTTTGATTAAATGACAGCATGACCTCGTAAAAATGGATTGAAAGTAACCTTGTCGAATTTGACCAGTTTACGTGTTATCTCTAAGGGAGTGCAGTTTTTCTGGAAATGAAAATTGACACGACTATTTCTATCGAGCACTAGCTCACTTATGCTTCGGTGAATTTCTCCCAGATTTTAATATGTTGTAGCTGAGATTTTGGGCTATCGGTGATGTGCCTTTCGTTTTTTCATACCATGTTGGGATCACGTCAATAAACTTGGTTGAAATTAAAGCTTATCTTCGATGAATTGAAATATTTCTTTCTTTCTGCAACTTTCTTTGCAATAACTCAAGAAAAACATACCATATCAACACCATATTTTGCACATGCTTAGTTCATGCCACGTACATTATTTCATGAGATAACAACTACTTGATCAGACTTCATCTTGGGTATGTAAATTAGGGTCAAGGTCATAAATGTTTCATCGTGTATCTTGGTGAATACCTGTCCTATCTTTCCTATATTTTGCACACGTAAAGACCATGTTACAAGGATCATTTCGCAAAGTAACCACTTTTTGCTCAGATGCCATCTTGTCTGTGCAAAGTGGGGTCAAAGGTCATATGTACTTCTTTCTTTATCTTCATTATGACGTGTTATCTCTACGGGAGGGAATTTTTCTAGATGTGAAAATTGACATGGTTGTCTTTATCGAGCACTAGCTCACTCACCCTTCGGTGAATTTCTCCAAGATTTTAATATGTTGTAGCTGAGACTTTGCGCTATCGTAATAAGTCCTCCGTTTTTTCATACGACGTCAAAAGCACTTCGAAAAATTCGGCTAAAATAATCAAATCTTACCTTCATTAGGTGATCCGAGTATCCTTCGGATCACCTTCTGTATCTGTACTGATTGTTTATTTCTGGACAAAAGTTGTGCAGAGATTAACTCAGAAAGTCCTCTGCCTATCAATTTCAAAATCATACCATATATGCATCATGTCACAAAGACGACAGATTTTGGAAAAGCACTGTGATCAATGGACCGTGACGTCACTATGACGTCATTATATGAAAACACATTTTCATTAATATCTCATTAATGGAATGGAATTTTTCGATGAAATTTACGTCACATATAATTCAAATCAAGCGCATTGTACACATTTTCTCACATTTCAGTTTACACTTAAACCGTGCGCGTACGCGCACGTTAAAATGTTGACATGCTCAAGTCGAGCTCAATTTTTTTTTGCACACGTTTCAGATCAATTGGAGCATTTTTTGAAAAATTGAAAAAATTGGACGGACGCGTACGCGCGCGCACATATACGCACGCACAGCTCATATGCAATAGAAATTTCCCGTTTTTTTACATTTATCGGATGACTGAAATGTCAAGGAAGATTTCTACCAAGTTTCAAGTCAATCCGACTCAATATGACGTCATACGGGCCCGTCAAAGTTGAAATTCCGCGCGCGCGTCAATGGCGATATACAGTGCAACAATGCCAAAAAACCGCCAATTTTAAATCCGAATTTACTCGCCAGGATGGACGATGACCCCCATTTTCTTTACATATTTTGAAAGCTGATGAGTTGCACATGTCATTCTATGGGTTGACGTTGCTGGAAAAATGATGAAAAAACATCAAATTTCTTAATACACTAAAAAAAGTAAATTTTCAAAATGACGTCATCAAATTTCAAGCTTACTCGAGGGTATCTCACTTATCCTCGGTTAATTTTCATCCAGATTTCAGTATGTTGTAGCTAATTTAATGCTCTATCAGTAATGTCTAAAACAAGTTTGATTAAATGACAGCATGACCTCGTAAAAATGGATTGAAAGTAACCTTGTCGAATTTGACCAGTTTACGTGTTATCTCTATGGGAGTGCAGTTTTTCTTGAAATGAAATTTGACATGACTATTTCTATCGAGCACTAGCTCACTTATGCTTCGGTGAATTTCTCTTAGATTTTAATATGCTGTAGGTGAGATTTTGAGCTATCGTGATTGTGCCTTTTGTTTTTTCATACCATGTTGGGATCACGTCAATAAACTTGGTTGAAATTAAAGCTTATCTTCGATGAATTGAAATATTTCTTTCTTTCTGCAACTTTCTTTGCAATAACTCAAGAAAAACATACCCTATCAACACCATATTTTGCACATGCTTAGTTCATGTCACGTACATTATTTCATAAGATAACAACTACTTGATCAGACGCCATCTTGGGTATGTAAATTAGGGTCAAAGGTCATAAATGTGTCATCCTGTATCTTGGTGAATACCTGTCCTATCTTTCCTATATTTTGTACACGTAAAGACCATGTTACGAGGATCATTTCACAAAATAACCACTTTTTGCTCAGATGCCATCTAGTCTGTGCAAAGTGGGGTCAAAGGTCATATGTACTTCTTTCTTTATCTTCATTATGACGTGTTATCTCTACGGGAGGGAATTTTTCTAGATGTGAAAATTGACATGGTTGTCTTTATCGAGCACTAGCTCACTCACCCTTCGGTGAATTTCTCCAAGATTTTAATATGTTGTAGCTGAGACTTTGCGCTATCGTAATGGGTCCTCCGTTTTTTCATACGACGTCAAAAGCACTTCGAAAAACTCGGCTAAAATAATCGAATCTTACCTTCATTAGGTGATCCGAGTATCCTTCGGATCACCTTCTGTATCTGTACTGATTGTTTATTTCTGGACAAAAGTTGTGCAGAGATTAACTCAGAAAGTCCTCTGCCTATCAATTTCAAAATCATACCATATATGCATCATGTCACAAAGACGACAGATTTTGGAAAAGCACTGTGATCAATGGACCGTGACGTCACTATGACGTCATTATATGAAAACACATTTTCATTAATATCTCATTAATGGAATGGAATTTTTCGATAAAATTTACGTCACATATAGTTCAAATCAAGCGCATTGTACACATTTTCTCACATTTCAGTCTACACTTAAACCGTTCGCGTACGCGCACGTTAAAATGTTGACATGCTCCAATCGAGCTCAAATTTTTTTTGCACCCGTTTCAGATCAATTGGAGCATTTTTTGAAAAATTTGAAAAAATTGGACGGACGCGTACGCGCGCGCACATATACGCACGCACAGCTCATATGCAATAGAAATTTCCCGTTTTTTTTTTTTTTACATTTATCGGATGACTGAAATGTAAAGGAAGATTTCTACCAAGTCAATGGCGATATACAGTGCAACAATGCCAAAAAACCGCCAATTTTAAATCCGAATTTACTCGCCAGGATGGACGATGACCCACCATTTTCTTTACATATTTTGAAAGCTGATGAGTTGCACATGTCATTCCATGGGTTGACGTTGCTGGAAAAATGATGAAAAGACATCAAATTTCTTAATACAATAAAAAAAGTAAATTTTCAAAATGACGTCATCAAATTTCAAGTTTACTCGAGCGTATCTCACTTATCCTTGGCCAATTTTCACCCAGATTTCAGTATGTTGTAGCTAATTTAATGCTCTATCAGTTTCAATCGATCTTCACCCGGTAAAAATAGATTGAAGGTAACCTTGTCAAATTTGACCCATTTGCGAGTTATCTCTATAGGAGTGCAGTTTTTCTTGAAATGAAAATTAACATTAATAATAAACCATATTTATATGGCGCATATCACAAAATAGATTAATGTCTCTATGCGCATTAAAGGAAAAGGAAGTAATAAATAGAAATAAGGAAAATAGGCATGTGTGAGAGAGAGAGGAGGCAAAACAAGATGAAAAATGACAGAGCTGTAATAAACATTGCTTAGTTTTAAACCTGGTCCACGGACATGTTAAAGAGACATTACTGTCTTTATCGAGCACATCTCACCTATCCTACGGTGAATTTCTCCCAGATTTTAATATGTTGTAGCTGGCACTTTGCGTTACTGAAAATGTGTCCTCTGTTTTTTCATACGACGTCGAAATCACGTCGAAAAACTTCGTTTAAATTAAAGCTTAGCTTCAATGTATTTTCGTATTTCTGTCTTTTTGCCAATTTCTTTACAATAAGACATGAAAGACATTCCCTAGTACCCCCATATTTTGCACATGTTTAGTTCATGTGACGTACATTATTTTATAAGGGAACAGCTACTTGATCGAACACCATCTTGGGTAGGTAAATTAGGGTCAAAGGTCATAAATGTATCATCCTGTATCTTGGTGAATACATGTCCTATCTTTCCAATATTTTGCAAACACAAAGACCACGTTACCAGGATCATTTCACAAAGTAACCACTTTTTTTCTCAGATGCCATCTTGGCTGTGCAAAGTGGGGTCAATGGTCAAACGATATACTTCATTCTGTATCTTCGTTATAGTGTATACGGAATATGGCACCAAGATGGCAGACCTGACTCCTTTTTTCTAAATGAGAATCCAACCATCACACATTCAATGTCTCTAAACACAGATGAAACCTGTTTGGTCATGTCTATTGCGATCAGGACTCGAATTATTGATCACCTTAATTTGTCAGTAATGACAAATTACAATCTCTAGTTCTACTTGCGATTATCACACCATTAATTAATCTGTCTTTTTTATTTCCACATTTCGATTCCGTTATTATACCCCCACCCACACATAGTGTGTAGGGGGGTATATAGGAATCATCCTGAGGTCGGGTGGTCGGTCGGTCGGTCGGTCGGTCGGTCGGTCGGTCGGTCGGGCGGGCGGTCGGGCGGTCGGTCCGTTGCAAAATCTTGTGGGTCAAACTCCTCTCTCATTTTTTGAGCAATTGACCCCAAATTTGGCATGTGTGACCGCTATCAAAGGTAGATGTGCAAGACACCTTTTTCATTAGTATCGCATAATGCGTTGCCATGGAAACGGCATATTTTCTTAAAAACTTGTGGATCGAACTACTCTCTCATTTTTTGAGCAATTATCCCCAAATTTAGCATTTGTGACTGCTATCAAAGGGAGATGTGCCAGACACCTTTTTCGTTAGTATTGCATAATGAGTTGCCATGGCAACGGCAATTTTTTTTCAAAATCAAGCAAAATGTTGTGGATCGAACTCCTCTCTCATTTTTTGAGCAATTGACCCCAAATTTGGCATGTGTGACTGCTATCAAAGGTAGATGTGCAAGACACCTTTTTTATTAGTATCGCATCATGCGTTGCCATGGCAACGGCATATTTTCATAAAAACTTGTGGATCGAACAACTTTCTCATTTTTTGAGCAATCAACTTCAAATTTGGCATGTGTGACCGCTATCACAGGCAGATGTGCAAGAGACCTTTTTCGTGATTATTTCATAATGTGTTGCCATGGCAACAGAAGATTTTCATATAAATCTAACAAAATGTTGTGGATTGCTCTAAGCTCTTAGTTTTGTAGCAATTCAGTTTGAATTTGGGATATGCGATCAATGTAATGTATGTTTGTGCAAAACACATTTGATGTGTGTGGTGATGAATCTGTTGCCATGGCAACAGATTTTTTTTTTACCAATCATACAAAAATGTGTGGATTAGCCGAACTCCTTCAGTTTTCAAGCATTTGGCATAAAAATTGGCACATGTGACCACTATTGTATGTAGATGTGCACACTTACTACTTCGTCATTTTTTTTCAATGTGTTGCCATGATAACAGCATAGTTTGAATGAAAGTCATACGAAAATATTGTGGATGAAGTTAACTCCCTCAGTCTGAGAGCATTTGACTTGAAATTTGGCACACATGATCACTATAGTATATAGGTGTGCAAACTTAATCTTTCGTCAGTGATGAACAATGCGTTGCCATGGTAACAGCTTTTTTTAACCAAAAAAAATACGAAAATATTGTGGATTCAGCTAACTTTCTTTAGTCTTCAAGCGTTTAGCTAGAAATTTGGCACACATTACCACTGTGGTACGTAGATGTGCAAAGGTAATCTTTCGTCAGTGGCGATTAATGCGTTGCCATGGTAACGGCATATTTTGAATGAAAATCATACAAAAATATCGTGGATTCAGTTAAATCCCTCACTCTTTGAGCATTTGGCTTGAAATATCGCACATGCAACCACTATAGCATATAGATGTGCAAACTTAATCTTTCGTCAGTGGTGAACAATAGGTTGCCATGGTAACAGCAGCTTTTCACTAAAATGCATACAAAAATGTTGTGAATTCAGGTAACTACCTCAGTCTTTGAGCATTAAGTTTGAAATTTGGCACATGTGACCACTATAGTACGTAGATTAGCATACATAGTCTTTGGTCATTGTTGATAAATGTGTTGCCATGGTAACAGTATATTTTGAATGAAAATCATGCAAGAATATTTTGGATTCATTTAACTCCCTCTGTCTTTTAGCATTTGGCTTGAAATTTGGCACAGGTGACCATTGTAGCATATAGATGTTCAAACTAAATCTGTCATTATTGTTGAACAATGCGTTGCCATGGTAACAACATTTTTTTTCACCAGAAAGCATGTGGATTCTGCCAACTCCCTCAGTCTTTGAGCATTTAGCTTGAAATTTGGCACACCTGACCACTATGGGATGTAGATGTGCAAACTTACCCTTTCATCATTGTTGATCATTGTGTTACCATGGTAACAGCATAGTTTGAATGAAAATCAATATAAAAATATTGTGGATTCAGGTAACTCCCTCAGTCTTTGAGCATTTGGCTTGAAATTTGGCGCATGCAACCATTGCAGTACAAAGATATGCAAACTTTGTATTTCATCATTGTTGAACAATGTGTTGCCATGTAAACAGTGCATTTTGAATGAAAATCATACAAACATTTCGATTAGATCCTAACTCTCTATGTTTAGAGCGTTTTGGCTTCATATTTGGCACATGTTAACTCTACATTACCTAGATGTGCAAAAACTCTTTTGTCAGTGTTGAAAATGTGTTGCCATGGTAACAGTATATTTTGAATGAAAATGATACACTAATATTGTGAATTCAACTAAGCCCCTCATCCTGTTAGCATTTGGCTTGAAATTTGGCACATGTGATGGCTATGATATATAGTTGTGCAAAACTTCATTTTTTTTCTTAATATCCAACATTGTGTTGCGCCATGGTTGTACAATTTTTAATAAAAACCATAGAAATCGTCAGTTTATTTATCTTACTCACTCAGTTTTTGAGCACTTGACTTGAGATGTTGGACATTTGACTAACAGTGAGCAATACGTTTCTTTACTGTTGGACAGTGTATTGCCTTGGTAATTTTTTTTTCATTAAAAAGTTAAAAAAAAAATCCTGGTTGAGCTAATTTCCTCAGTTGTGGGTGGGGGTATATTAATCACAATGAGTGATAGTTCTAGTTTTCTTCAGATTGAAGATCTGGACTTACGTCTTGATGATGGTGATATCCTAAAGCTCTCGGTGGGAGAAGACTTTGCCCAATGGGTGTTTGCTATGCCCCGTCTTTCCAAGTTCAGACTGAAATGCGCCTACTTGACCGATAGTATCCTCTCAACAGCCGCCACCTTAGCATCATCATGTCAGGTATGTACATGTAGTATTTGAATACAATTGACGTGAGTGATGCAGTGTTGGGAGAGGACTGATTTTTTTCTCGATATAGATGAACAAGAGTCTGTATTGTAGGGTAGTGTAGTGACACCTTTAGCGAATCAATCCTATTTTACTTGATATTGGCATAATTTTATTTGTAACTCCAGTCCTCCAAAGTCAGCATTATGAAATTAAACGTATAAACGAAAGAATAAGTATAAACGCTTTTCATGCAGCGACACATGTGTGGAAATCAAGTGCAATGCTTTTCTTATGTTATCCGCCTGGGCTTTACACATTCTTTTCTTTACTAACGATACAAAGTTTCTCTCCAACAAGTTTCATTGTGGAATTTTGGCAATGAAACAAGCAGGGAGAGAGGGGGAAGGAGAACAAGAGAGAGCGATAGAAAGATAAAGAGGGAGAGAGAGAGAGGGAGAGAGAGAGAGGGAGAGAGAGAGAGATTGAAAGGGAGGTCCCTAATGCGGTCACGTTGTGCAGATGGCGCTGTACAATTCGCAGAAAAGTAAACAGTGCACACATTTGTTTGTTTGGTTTTTTTTGGAGAAGACATGATATCGTTACTGAAACACAGACACTCATATACATTCGTCGGGTTAGCAAACAAAGACTTTAGCAAAGTCAATTCAATCCATTTCCCATTTCATTTATAATAAAAGAAAGAACTAAAGAAAACTAATGATTATTTAGTTTTTGGCTTCAAATAAACATTTTTTTCTTACTTAAATAAAAAAGTAAACGCTTTGTTAAACATGAACAAATGACATTATAATTAAATACACACACACACACACACACACACAAATATATATATATATATATATATATATATATATATATATATCAGATAGGCAGATATTTTTCATTGATTTGAATGTTTGCATGCAGTGGAGGTAAGAGAGTGCACGGACCTCGGTTTCATACCATTCGTTCAGAAAGTGTATGTGTGTGTGTGTGTGTGTACGTGTGTGTGTGTGTGTGTGTGTGTGTGTGCGTATAAGTTTATTGTGCCCATATGATGCAAATACATAGTTTATGTCAGGAGCTTTGATCTTTACAGCAAATTAGTTTTAAAAACAACCAACGACGTCACTGGCTGTAGCTATTTCACGTCTTAAAGGAGCGTATATAAGGCCTATTTAAATAATAGCCACTATAGACCGGTAAAACTCTTTTTAATATGATGCTCGGGATGATGAGTTTTGTTTTTTTATCGTACAGTACACTGTATATTGAAATCTTGGAATCCCAAACACATCACGGTGCGTGTGGGACTTCACAATGATAATACGGCACAATAAATCCTTCTTTTACGATAAAATGGAATAGAGTAAAGATACTAAAAGATTATCTGACCGAGAATGACACTGGACGACTCTGTGTGTGAAAATGTGATAGGTATTTGTGATTACTTCCTCGCTGGCAAAGACCGCAAAAAGCAAGGCGGTGGTGCAGTAATTTGCATTTGTAAGTCCCAACTCATTGTTTGAGTCTAGACGGAAACCATATACCATAACGCGAAGGCTACTCAGGTGTCTTTGACTCTACGAGGACGTCGAGTCATACAGTTACAATGATACACCTTCCTATCATCTGTCAAACGGTTTATTCTCTCAAGGCATTACATTGTTTCGTGCTGCTGTCATTGACGATTAGTCATAGAGAATGTTACTTTTGCTACAAGAATTCCATGTCGCATACAATGTTTATAATATTGCTAAGTAACGTTGTGATTTTTGTCTGTTTGTTTGGTTTTCTTGCAAGTGATGAATCCTCATTTACGCTGGAAACGTATTACTATTATTGCGATGTGTTTCACCGCGAAGGTCGTAACAAATACACAACTTAGTGGATTCTATTTTGCTCTCTGCTTCAACAGAATATAACTTAACTAATTTGCAACAAGTAACGTGTATGATATGTTACCAATGCTCAAAAATTCTGAAAGAGAGAGAGAGAGAGAGAGAATCAGAAACGGACGAAGGAAAATTTGTCGGTAGAGTTTAAACATTTCTTACTGATTTTTTCCCCTTTTAATGTTACAGATCAGCGACTTTTACTTAGCTAAAGTGTTTACCACGCCTGTGTTCGTCTCAGAGGCAGCAGCAGCAAACTTGGCTGAAATTCTGTGTCGTCTGCCCCATCTTACATGTGCCAGTATCAAAGGGTTATACCTACCAAGGACATTCTTCAGGACAATTGCCTCCCAAGCTTCACGCTATAGAGTAAGAATCAGTCATTGTCATCTGTCCAACAGTGTCGTGTTCAAAATGGAGGGGG
Source organism: Diadema setosum (assembly GCA_033980235.1). Lineage (NCBI taxonomy): Eukaryota > Metazoa > Echinodermata > Echinoidea > Diadematoida > Diadematidae > Diadema > Diadema setosum. The sequence goes on along the minus strand of CM067071.1, from coordinate 36,795,468 downwards.
GGGGGGGGGGTGAGCATCAATTACATTGAGCGCGATATTTCGATTTATTTCATCATGCACTTATGTCTTTCAGGTGGAATTGATTGCGAAATCTGCCAATCCCATAGATAAAAACAGATCTCATACTTCCCCATTTCCAGTGTAAGATGTTGTAAATTGTTCTTTTTTTTTAAGAAACGTCTTAAGCACCGTTATTTTATTCAAGTGTAATCTCGATCCGTACCGACGCTCGATGATTAATGAAATTTTTGTATCTATGAAAGTAAATTTATCAAAACAAACACTTCTTTCTACAACGAAGAAGGATGTGTCATTCCGTATTGGTAGGAACACGTTATTCAAATATTCAGAATGCTGCCATTAAACGAGTTCCTTTAGAAAATATCAAAATCTGGCATATGAAGCGCTAAATCCATTGAAAAAATAATGATGGGTTTAGATCCTTTTGGAAGCTCTCTCTCTCCCTCTCTCTCTCTCTCTCTCACTCCCTCTCCCCTCTCTGTGTTTCTCTCTCTCTCTCTCTCTCTCTCTACATGTATATATGAAGAGTTTGTTTGCAAAAAGTACGGTCTCTGTCATAAAGTACAAAATAATACTTTTTAAATGATATATTGGTCACCACATATAAATGTACATTTTTAAAGTTATGGTCAAAAGAAGCAACAATTTTTCTTATCATTCTTTTTATTTTTCTTGACCTTTGATCGCAAATATCTCCATTTAGCAAATATGGACTTATCGGTTTTTGCAAACAAACTCTTCATATATATATATATATATATATATATATATATATATAATATAGTTTTTTATATAAGTTATATATTGATATAGACTATGTGTCTTTTTCATATTGGTCATCATGTTTTATAGGTAGAATGCATCACCATCAATGACAAGCCGTTAAGCAAGTTGCTGAATGCATGACTGTCAAGGAGGCACAGAGGTATGCATATCGTGTTTTTATCTCATCAATTATTCCTTATTAATTATGATCTAGCATTACCTAGGTGGACAAACAGAAAAAAAAAAATCAAATAATGTGTTAAAAAATGCACACATTAAACCATTTCATCTAGCAACCTCTATGTGAGAGAGTTTTTCGTGCATTTTATTTTCGATAGCCATATCATTGTGTTGTGTTGTGTTGTGCTGTGTCATGCTTTAGGTGACGACATCATGTTTTGCACTAGTATACATCTTGAAGATCCCGTCCAATAAATTGATCTATATGCATTGTTGTCGATCATAAATGCCCATGCCCATGCCCGGTCCGCCCATTTTTATTCACAACTTCATTTTTGGCATTATTTATCTGCCAGATTACACGAAGACAGTATCAAGATTTGGCCCGTTCTTTGTATACATCTTTGATATTTTCATGTGAGATTACACCTTAAAGTGGGTCTGCACTGGAAAGAAACATGTCTAGCGCCATCATAAGGCTCATTTTTTCTCTGTGGTGCCCAGTTTTCTCCCATAATGCCGAGCGGCGTGGAGCAATTAAAGGGGAAGTCCGGACGATTATCAGCCGCTTCGTGTGTAAAGAACAATATTTCATGAACCTATTACCCTTTTCCCGACGAGAAAAGACCATCAGATACATTTACTATGATTTTTTTAAAAAATAAGATAATTCTTCATGTTCGAATCCGTCGCGAGCAGCCCTTCGTACTATCTGTCCCAGAATGCATTGCGCGTGACGTATCGGGCGCAGTTTCCTCAGCTGAGAGCACCGCGAGCGAAGCCCAGCTACGCATCGATCTCCCATTGCACTGCTGACTGCGGGCGGTATCTGCATGCCTGCATAGGTGTGCCTTGTCGGCGCTACTGCAGGAGACCGTACACCGATTTACGAGTGCTGTTGCCAAACGCTGTATTCCTCTATTCAAATAATCTTCGTTTTACATCTATATAAAATCCTCAAAGATTAATGTAAAATAGTTGCAATGCTATAACATTTTCGTTTAAATTGAAATATGTATGTATTATGATACTGCCGTACTTATTAGTGTCCACCCCATCACTTACAATGCATTAGCTGTTGTCGGGCTGTTCAGGCATACATTTACGTCTGCTGCTGCCAAGTGCTATCACAGTCCGCGATCGTTTTTTCGACTTCTGAGTGTGAACAATCTGAAATCAGTCTGTCAATGTCAGAATTATTGCCTCTTTTGTTGTCCGAGACTGTTGAAAAGTGTGTCTGACGGTGATAAAATACGACAGTATACATGTAACTTGAACCGCGGAAGAAATGCCAGCGCCAGCTTGGTACCGCCGCCGCGCCGGTAACTACGACCAGCAGCCCAATACACACAGCGTAATGGGGCTGCGTGTTGTAGCATTCAGGATCATGATAAGGTAGTATCGTGGATAAATATCAATTTAAAATCGAAATATTTCTTCAATTTGAAGACTTACTAGTAAAGTTGAAGTATTGACAACACCCTAACACTTGACACATCGGCATTTTTTAATGAAGCAATAGATCATGCCGCGTGCATCCGCTGTGTGGTCAGAGACTATTGAGCTGTACGCTACTACCGCTTGCTTGGCCCGTATCACCGTTGCTCAAGCAGGGCTCCCCCGAGCCAGCTGACGCTCCAAGCAAAAAACAATGTGAGGAGGATACGCTGTCACGTGATCTTTCTCGCCGGCGTACAGAAATCGAACGGTTACGATTCAAAATTAGTGATGCTAAAAAATCGATTGTGGCGAGTTGGGAGGGTCTTTTTCAATGAAACTTAGTCATTATGGTCCTTTATTTATGTGGATTTTGGTTAATTTTTTTCAAAATCGTCCGGACTTCTCCTTTAACCCGTTCCATACTGAATTCTGATATCCCATAGACTTAACACACAGATCACCAGGTTCCCGTCAACGAAGGGGATGGCCTAGCAGCACAGCGGCTCGCTTCGATCCCGCACTATATTGCGCAGTCCAGTGCATACGTATGTATATGTGTGGCGCTCCGACAAAATGAGTCATAAGTCGCGCGGGGACTTTTCCCGTAAAGAGCCGAAAATGACGGGGAAGCACTACTCGGGTCGAAAATTTTTTATGACGGATTTTGATTCCTTGACGTTTTATCTATTTGTACAGAAAATTTCAGCGTGTAAAAATGAGGACAAGTGTCCCAAATCACAGTTTTTCTGAGACAATTTTTTTCGGTTACATTTTTTTCGAAAGCTCGCCTTTGCGCTGCGTTTCGCACCTATTGTTCTTGCACGATTGAGACTCCGCCTCCGTTGCTAGGGCGTATGCTAATGAAGCATTGCTCTTGACCCCATTGAAGACAAAACAAAGCATGGTGCGCGCGGCGGCGTCGGCGGCGGCGAGGGCTTAATTACGCAATAACAGTGAGCTGACCAAGGCTATCGATTGCATGACCAGCGAGTTGCGTTTGATACATGCACCACATTTCATGAAGTGGTGATTGATGTGACGCACAAATGGCGCTGAAAAAAAAAAAAAAAAAATCCAACGAATGATCACGCAAAATTTATGATACTTTATCAATGAGCTAATACATGATCACATATCGAACTTGAAACCTCGCTCTATGTGTGTGTGTGTACTTTTACAACTTTTATTGGCCTCATTAATGAATTCATTCAAATAATTATGTATAACTGTCGTTCCCTGGTATGTGACTTGCTGTTTAAAGTTCATCTTTGGAGATATAGCATGGCATAAGTTGTCAATTATTCTCGTCTTTATAAAGTCGACAATTCGCATGATAATTTAAGCCAAATGTGTGTAATGCGTAATTTTATTTCCCCGGTTAATAAAACTTATTGCCCTATTTTCTTATGATGGTTTGGGCCGCAACGGCATGAAGAGAAATCGTACGACAAACATTACCAATGCCCAAATAGCTCGTGTTTCCTTTGGAGGATATTCTGACTCTTGTCATTTGTGTATTAGAAGTAGGACCTATGAGAAAGTGACAGAAAGCTCTGTCGCTACTCAAAAGTGTTTTTCATTTTTTTTTTAAATCAGAATGTGTGTAATGATAGTTGTTTGTCGTGTCTTACGTGTAGCTGACATGTGAGAGATCAAGTCTGCAAAGAATTTGGCTAACAGCTTTGCGAAGTAGCAGCGCTAATTGCCTATTGAATTGTGTATTCTGAGGAATTCCGAATGAAAGAACTCGGACGACACTGTTCACGCCTTGTATCCGAGTAAACCCGGCATCAACGAAGCCTTGAACAATGAAAGGTAACTTCCTGCTATCACGGGGTGGATAATCACGCAACCAGTACAATTCTTTTTTTCGCTATTGATAGCAGAATTAGTGACGTAACGGAGCGACAGTGTTGGAGGATCGGCATTATGTCTGCTAATTTGTAAAAAAAAAAAAAAAAAAAAATTCAGTCCCCTTTTGTGTTCAGAACCACAGCCAGGGACGCCAACTTACTTTATCTCCTACAAGCTATCGTTACTATCTTAAAACGTGAATTTTATGAAAGGTTGAAAGTGATCGCGGAATCAGTTCTTCTGCGTGACACAAGGCTTTTATAATAGCATACCAAGCTTAAATCGTTTACCTGTATAGAAAGGGCGGGAATACACACTTATCGCAATCATCCGGATTTGAGAGTGATACACTCTACTATTTTTCTTCATCTTTCCCCCGACAAAGACCATGGTAATTCAAAACAAACAAGCAAACAAACAAACAAACAGACAAACAAGCAGTTGCATTATATCAGAACGTACAGAATTATTGTGGTTCATGCATAGGTCATCTTTTGATGTAGAGTAGTCATTTGTTGTCGTTTTTATAGCGTGTCCTAATAAATGCCTTTAGCGAAAACCCAACATAACTTTTATCAAGGAGGGAAGGGAACTTAAATTTAAATATAACGTAGTTTATAGAAATCAGACATGTAAATAAGGCAGTCATATACATCCGCATGGCCGATTGTAATCTCTTACTTTGACTATTAAACATGATCGCCTGCATTTACGTGCTTTTCCTAATTTCTTGAACTTTGCCTCATTTTCTCTTTTTTCTTTAAAGAATTGCTCGCAACGTTTAAAAATCGTAACGCAGTCCGCTTTCCCACAATTAAATGTTCCATTTGATTCGTCACTTATTGTTGGTCGGGTGACGACAAATGTTGGAAACTCGAGCGATGAGACATGGCATTTTGTTTTGTTGGTTTTCGTCTCATTGCTCAAACGAATTTTGACTACGATTACAGAGGTATCATCTACGAGACTTATCTGATGGTTTTTAATACAGAAATGATCATCAATCAGCAAGGATTAATCAACAAGTCATGAATTCACTTTACCCATCATGTCTGATCGAACTACGACATTGTTGAGGTAACCGCGCCTTTTTATTTTCATAGTTCAAACTTATTCTTGGCATAATCCAAACAAATAATTCTTTATATAATTTCTCAAAATGCTCAAAAGATGGCCATAGTCAAAACGTTCTACAAGGATTGCACACGGCAATCTTTACTGGCCTAAACAAGTTTTCTAGCGCTATCAGTTCCCCCTATGACGATGATTTCGTTTGCGTTTCGAACTTGTACCGAACTACTTTCAAAACAGCTATTTCCTTTATGGGTCGATTAATGAACCAGTCTTTTGAATTCATAACCAACATTCGTAATCGTAACCATACAGTACCGTAATACTGTCAATAACAGTTGGAAAATGTAAATGCTATAATAGCATGAAATAAATGAGTAACGATTATCTTCATACACTCTAATTCCTAAGTGATGCCGCTGCGATAATGACACATGGTTTGACTACTGCTTCAAGCAAATAAAAGGAAAAAGGAATGGGATATACTTCTAATGATGATACCACCCCGTACAATGCATTCCACTGTATTTGGTAACATTTGGTTACGTTTCTGTGCGCTTTACGTACGGAAAATAAAAGGCAGATTGATTCCATTAACATGCTAACACACAACGCATTCAAATGTTTTTTGAAATACACCGTGTACATTGTAATGTTTTAGTATACGTTTTGAAACTTTGAATTTGCGAGTCCTTTGTAAAGTTATAAGGGTTGTTACATTATCAAGCAAAAATTAAAGTATATAGGGATTCGGATTTGCTCAGAAGACTAAAAATGCTTTATATGGCGATCGCTCGCAACAGAGACAATCCGTTTCAGTAGATATACAATGTAATTCTGTTTTCATAAAATGAAAGAAAAACGTAAAGAAGTCAACTTTTTAACTTCATTTAGCTTTCTCACCAATTGAACTTGATTTGATCTGCCACGCATGATATCGCTGTATGTTCTATTAATTCTATCAAATTATTTGATTGGCGTGCTTGTTTTTTATGCGGACTATTACAGGTAAGTATAGTCACTAATTCATTGAAGTTCATAATATTTGTACGATTATGGCGTGTTAGTTGTTTTGTATTTTCATTTTTATGATAATATCACGTGTGTATCTGATTCTGACCACGAAAATATGGCGACTATCTAAATGCGGAGTATGTACTGTAAAACTAATGTCTCCTGCCAGTATAGACAAACTAATTTCTAGTCTATCCTCGCTTGAAATGGAATAAAAAAAAAACAAAAACGAAGTTCGACTTTCAGCAGATTTCAACCGTTTTGTATAGTGCCTGATACAATAATGATTGTATCTCATGGAACAAAACTAGTCTCCTTGCCTGAATTTTAGCTGCTTCCTTTTCAAGCTTGCGGGAAAGAAATAGCTGAACATCAATCGCAATCATAAGGAGAGGCACATCCTTAAAAATAAACACAGGAGTACTGAGACATACTACTAAATAAAAACGGGCCTTTTATCACTATTGACAACACATGACATTGAAATGTTTGTTTGTTTGTTTGGTTGTTTGTTTTTTTTTTGTTTTTGGGGGGGGGGGGGTAATACAATTGATTATTCTGAAGGTTCGTTAATCATACAATAAAATATGGTTCGCTATTAGCTTAGGTTCGTTAAAGAACAACAACAAACAACACACACACATTAAATGCGGTTCCTTTTCCGGTGTTTCCTTTACCCGAAAGTAATCAAGCAATCATTTATTTTAGTAAGGTTTGTGAATACAAAACGAAATGAGGAAGGCCTAACTATCAATTTAGAATGTATGTCATTATAATTATCTATACTCAACTTCACAAATGCAGAAAGATTGTAACTGTAAATGTGATGTTAAAAAAAAAGATAAGCTTAAGCTACAAGTTAACGAGTCTTTATATTCTATGGTATTACCGAGTGACCGAGAATAAGAAGTATATTCATGATACAGTCATAATTATAAACCCAACGTGAAGCTGTCAGGCCTACATCAACCTTTGCTTCTGATACGTATAGTACGTGCAACATTGGCAAGCTTGATAAGCGATAATTCTGTGGACGCAACGCCTATAACGGATATGTGCCTAATATGGCGGGAATTCAGAATGTTACGGCTGTATACAGCTGCAGCAGAACAGACGCGAAAGCAGTCTTTGATGTTCTGCAACATTACGACCATGTGCGTAATTTAAGGGTTTTTAGTACACGCAAAGAATACGATCTCAAAAGACGACTAACGTTAATTAACTTCATTTTGAACCCCCGCCTACAATGGGTTCTCAGGTTCTATCTAGGTATTGGTACTTGCTAAACGCATCCTCTTTAGTTTCCATTGACAACAACTACATGGGAGGAGAATGGAAGCAATCAACGCCCTCGCTAAAAGACGCTTCTCGTAAGACGCATTGCGTGCCCGCCTATGCTACACACAAAAAACCAGAACTCGATGTTTCGAGTAAAACCCTTAAAAAACTCATATAGGTGGGTAAAATGCACTTATACAAGGTGTATTTTTACACCTAAACATGAGTCGCATGCGGCAAGCACATCGTTACCGCATTGATGAGTTTGATTTTACTCAATGTTAAATAAATAAAATCACTTAAACGAGTATCCTCAACCGATGAAGAAAAAAAGTGAGTAAGGAAGCTCAGTTCTCGATGAAAATCATGTTAAATGAGTAAATCTACACGTCATTTACGCATCACTGAGTTTTCATTTAAAATTTGGCATTTACTCATTGATCTTTCCATCACCACAGTTTACTTGTCCAGTGAGTGAAATTATCTACGAAACTTAGTTCGACGGCCAAGGTCACACGTCATTTACGCATCACTGAGTTTGCATTTACTCATTGACTAGTTGTCTCGAAACCGATCGATAACTTTCAACACCATTACTTGTCCAGTGAGTGAAATTATCCACGAAACTTAGTTTGACTGCCACACGCGCGTGGTCCGCAGACGATGTGAGTGTTGGGCTGCATGCGATGGAGTCTTCACCGGTAAGTTTGTTTTATCTTTTCGTTTTTATATGGAAGTTTTACTTAAATCTGCTGTTGTTATTAATATGGTCATTAATATTGACATCACCACGGTGAATAAAAGTTGAAAATGAAGACAAATTGATGCGGATAGTCTGCTTTACTTTGTGTTGTCTTCCTAAACGTTTTCTTTTAATTAGTCCCACTCGAATAAATTTGTGTTATCATTTATACCACTCCTATGGCTATATAACGTCAGCATCATGCTAACTACACGCAGCCGCTGTCGCGAAGTGCTGTGCACAGCGGTCTGGTCAGGCTAGCATCATGCATGCATGAATGATGATGATGATGATGATGATGATAATGTCGGTAATAATATGGGGCCAATAATGGTAATGACCATGATGATGATGGTGATGATGATACATGTAATGTCAGTGATGATTATGATGATGGTGTGGTCGCAGGCGCAGGCACCCCTACCTGGTGAAAGTCACGTGAAGTTACTGATAGTAAAAGTTTCCATATACATTTAACCACATGTATAAAAATCATAATTTTGAAGCGTGCTCTCTCTTGACGTGTACGAGGTTATCGTACCATTCAAAACTTTGTCACATAAGTCACAAATTTTTTATTTGTTTAGTCATGCAAATGTGATGAAAATGAAAATTATGTTGAACATCAGGGGTACTGTGCCATTCCATGTTAGATGTCACGCAAGTTCTGTAATCAATATTTCTTTTGATATTAGACTCTACATGTTTTTTTTTTTTTTTTTTTGGCGTGACTCATGTGACAGGATACGTGGAATGGCTTAATTTGGTTTGAAGTGTCCAGCACTCCAGTTATGTCATATTTGGAAACAAGTATAGCCCCGATAAAAGCACCAGAAGTTAGCCAACAATATTTCTACCCATAAAACTTGAGGATTACCCCAGCCCCTTTTCACCACAAAATATCCCTTTTCTAGAACATTTGTAATCACTCATACATCTTTTTAATTCTCGGAGGATCGGGTAGGGGTGGCATATTAATTATTATATTTTTCCTTGAAATAGCTAGTTGCATTTTCAAATGTTTCATTTTTTTATTTTTGTTTGCAGAGGCCTGTAGTTGTCAAGGGAGCGCTTGTATGAGATGTACTACCAGTGTCCACGATGCAAATACCAAGGCTACCGACTCCGTAAACTTGTCAATCACATCCGCAGCTTACACAGCCACGAGCCAGATTTCTTTATAGTGTGTGGCATTGACGGCTGCCAGTCATCGTATAGAGTTTTTTCATCTTATCTTACCCATCTTAATCGTCACCATTTTGCAGAGTTTTCTTCTGTTGAAAATCGAGTGCATCAGACGAACTTACCAGATACAAGAGAAGAACCAGAACTGGAACAAGTGGAAGGAGAGCTGAATGAAGAACTTGTTAATGAGGATTTACAAGGTGATAACGATATTCCAGATGTTCAACAGTCTGTAGCTTTGCTTATTTTATCCCTCAGAGAGAAACATAAATTACCTATATCTACAACAAATGAGATTCTTCGTGAAGTTTCAGATTTATGTCTTGTTCATGAAAGGGAACTTGCCTCCAAATTGAAAGATGTTTTAGAGCAACATGGTGTCGATACACAGGTGACATTATCTAGTGATATTTTGCACCATCTGTCATCTTTATCTTCTGAGACGCAGCAGATCAACTACTTTAGAAGAGCTTTGGGTTTAATTGAGCCACTTAGTGTTAAATTAGGCACAGGTGAAAAAGATATATTTCAGTATGTGCCAATTATTGAATCACTAAAATGTCAATTGAAACACAGAGATGTCTTAGCCCATTTGCTAAATTTTAGGTATAGTTTCCAAGAAGTAGAAAATCACAAACTTTTAACAGACTTTTGTGATGGAACACTATACAAGCAGAATTGTTTATTTAAGAGAAATGAGCCCACTATTCAGATAATCTTCTATCATGATGATTTTCAAATCACCAATCCATTAGGATCCAGACCTATAAAAATAAGTGCATTTTACTATGTTTTGGGCAATTTGGACACTCGATTTCGTTCAACAATCAATGTCATTCAACTAGCTGGTCTATGCAGAACTGAACTCGTAAAGAAGTATGGGTATGAAATTGTACTGAAACCAATACTTAATGACCTTAAAGTCTTAGAGAAGGATGGCATTGCTGTAAATATTGGTGGTGTTGAGCACAGATTTAGAGGTACAATTAGCTTTGTTGCAAGTGACAATTTAGCAGCCCATTCTATTGGTGGGTTTGTTGAAAATTTTACGGCAAATCGCTTTTGTAGATTTTGCATGTGCACAAGACACATTCTAAAGACCGACCACTGTGCATGTCGGTTGTCGGAAGTAAGGGACAGATGCATTGAAGGATATGACAGGCAAACAGATCTTGTGAAAAATAATAAAGGTTTAATACCTGTTTATGGAGTTAAAAACAGATCACCATTAAATGATCTTCAGTATTTTCACGTTATTGACGGACTTCCGCCTGATCCCGCCCATGATTTGTTGGAAGGTTTGTGTCCATGGCTCATGCAAAAGATACTTACCAGGCTTAAAGAAGAGAAGGTAATAGATGTCCCTCTCATTAATGATGTTCTCCGCAATTTTAAGTACCAGGGGAGTGATAAGGTAAACCGACCTTCTCAACTCCTGTCAACTACAAATGTCAAGCAGACTGCATCCCAGATGTGGAACTTCCTCAGATTTTTTCCTTTGCAGTTTTCACCATTTGTACCCGCTGATGAACCTTTGTGGGAATTAGTCATTTTGCTTGTTAGCATTGTGGATGTTGTAATGTCACCATGTCAGTGCCCAGAAAGCATTGCTCTTATGCATACTCATATCCAGGATTTTAATGACATTGTGAGAGAAACATTCGGCTCAGATTCTCTTACCCCTAAGATGCATTTCTTAACCCATTATCCCTGTCTCACAAGTAAATTTGGGCCTCTGTATCATTGTTCAACGTTGAGATTTGAAGCCAAACATAGTTATTTCAAAAGCATTGCAAGACAAACAAAAAATACAAAGAACATCTGTTTCACCCTTGCAAAACGTCACCAATTGCTACAATGCTATCAAAGCTGCAGCACCAACTTGCTTGCTAATGAAATGGTTGCAGGTCAAGTCTGTGAAACTAAAGTAGACGAGTTGCCAGAAGATATCCAGCTTCTCATTGCACCACTTCATGTGCCGGGAAGCCACTATCAGAAAGCATCAAAGGTTACCATCAATGGAACTAAATATTGTAAGGACATGTGCTTGTGTTTTGCTGTGAAGGGAGGATTGTGCCAGTTTGCACAGATAAATATGATATTTATCAAGGAGTGTGAAGCTTACTTTGTTTGCAGTGACTACACAACCATTTCTTATGACAAGAAGCGTCATGCATACCTCCTTTCGGTCGATCCTGATGTCAAAAGTTTGAGGAAGCAAAGCAGTTTCCTCAGCTACTACCCTCTGCACATCTACAATAATGACGGACATAAGTATGTCGTGCTGAAACATACTATCATTGAGGAACTGCTTCAATAACTAAAGCAAGTAAAATGAGAGTAATTATCAATGTAGGATTTACATTTAACTTTCTGTTTTCTCCATAGGTTTTACTACATTTGAGATTGCACGAACTCTTGTCATCAATGAATGTGTTTGCAGTGTCATTTGAAGTCAAGGACCATTTCAAAGAAATCCTTGAAAGTTGCAGTAAGCTGAATTACGATGTAACTGATACATGCCTAATGGATGAACATGCTGTAGTTTTCTTCAGTGTAGAGGGATTCCTGTTCTGCATAAACACTGTCATCGCAAACAAAATTCCCTGTAAAGTTCATTTCATTAATTCATGATGGAGTTCCAGTACAGATATTTGGTAAATTATGGCTCCGGGAAGAAGATCATAACCTCTTCTTCAAATGATGTACTTGATGTTACTGATGTTATCAGAAAGAAGTTTGACATTAACTCAAGATTGGATTTGTCACTTCAAAGATATTCAGCGGAATTCGGTGAATATGTTGACATTGATGATGAAATGACAATAGAGAACAAGGCCAAACTGAATGCTGTCACAAAAACGTCTCTGTCTCTGCCTAATTGGTTCTCTCATGTGTCAGAGTCGTCTTCTGCTGAACTATTTAACACAGTATCATGCTTCGAAACTGATGAGGATGAGGATATAGAGAGAGAAACAAATGTAAGTGACATCAGTGAACCTCTATGGAAAACAGATAGCTCTGGCTCTCAGACCAGTACTGGTCTTTCAACACTCACTGGTGCTTCAACAAGTGCTGGCCCCCCAAAGCCTGCTGGTCTTCGAAAGCGTGCTGGTCCCTCAACAAGTGCAGATGCTCCAACAAGCGCTGGTCCCTCTACAAGTGCTGGTGCTTCAGCAAGTGCTGGTGCTTCAACGAGTGCTGGTGCTTCAATGAGTGCTGGTGCTTCAACAAGTGCTTGCCCCGCAAAGCCTGCTGGCCTTCGAAAGCGTGCTGATCCCTTAACAAGTGCTGGTGCTGCAACAAGCACTGGTCCCTCAAAAAGCGCTGGTCCCTCTACAAGTGCTGGTGCTTCAGCAAGTGCTGGTTCCTCAACAGGCGCTGCCCCCTCGACAAGTATTGGCTCCTGTGAAGTCAGTGAAATCCATTCATCATTGATCGAGAGCTCAGCACCATGGCCAACTGTTTTTCAGCTTCCTACAAGTATGTTCCCGAGGGATTTGCAGTTAGCCCTGAACCAGCAACGTCCACTTGATGTTTCTCTCCGCCGGAAATTGGTGCAAGCCACATTTGACGAGATGAGAAGATACACATGGTATGATGAAAATTTCAGCTTTCTCGAAAAATAGCAGAACCAGTTGAAGAAAAAAAAAAAAGAAGAAGATATTGTACAGTAAATCAGTGGCAGTACCAGAAAAAAAAAATCTTCGGGAAGGGTGGGTAAAGATTGTCCTAGAATTTGTGAACAACACAATTAAAAATAATTTGATCTTTGGAATTCTTGAAAATATCAGGAGGATGCCCCTCCATGTCACCTGTTGGTGGAAGGGGATGGCAATTATTTGCGACATAATTATGGCTATATGAGTGAATATAATTTAAAATAGAGCAAATAGAATTTCTGTATAAAGGGTAATAATTAATGAGTGAATGATTAATGAATCATTAAATACCACTGCTTCTACTGTCACTGCTACTACTATTGCTAATAAATAACTACTGTTACGACGACAAGGACTACTACTACGACTATTGCTACAACTACTACAACTACTGCTACTGCTACTACTACTACCACTACTACTGCTGCTACTGCTACTACTGCTACTACTATTACAGACTGCTGCCACTACTACTTCTACTACTGCTACTACTACTACTACTACTACTATTACGACGACTTCTACTACTGCTGCTGCTACTACCACTACTACTATTACAACTATTTTTGCTACTACTAGCTACTACTATACTACCTCTGCTACTACTATATTTACTTTTTCAAGTTGTATACAGTACTGATAAATAAAATATTGAGCTTTGTAAAGTGTAGGACCAACTATCATGTTTACTGCATTTGTATTTTCATGATTAGGTCTCCGTTCCCGTACATGTATGATGACGCAGCACGTGCCATCATCTCGGCATATCCTTACCTCGCCGACAAGGTACCCTTCTGCAAACCATACGTGAGTATGAAATTGTTGATAATACCAAAAACTCCAAAAGTATTTAGTTTATTGCAGTTATTTGCAACAATACATTGGAGGCACTGCGGAACGTGTTGAAAGTGGGGGGGGGGGGGCTGGGTATTACCATTTTTACACACTCCCATAGGCTTGCACGTATTAACTGAAAAAGGTGGGAGGGGGGCTGCAGCCCCCAGCCAGAAAAATACAAATATCTTACTATACATGCATATAACAATAGTAAAGATGTTTCCTTAACATTTTCGAAAAGTGTATGTACAGTGTATTACTAATTTTCTGTATTTGAAAATATCTGAATAAATCAATTCACACACTTCACAATACTCCTCCAATGAACTAAATACTTACTTTTGAAGCAATTTTAGTACCTCATGCATACTGTTTATCCCCCACCTCCATTTGCTACAATATTTGTTGTGCAGTAAGCAGAGAAAATGCATTTTTAATTTATCCCCACAGTCATTGGACATAACTCCGCAGATTCATGTTTTTTTTCTTTTGTCTGTCTTTTTTTTGTCTCACCTGAATGATGTTCTTGAGGAGATCTAATGAACACAATTCTGGTACAAGTCTGGTTTGTTATCTGTCTGTTAGTCCATTACAAGAATGTAACAGTTTTTTCTTTAGTTTGTTTTCATTTCTGTATTTCTGCATCAATTTTGTTGAAAGTTGGTACAAATAATCCTTAGGTAGTACCAGATGTGAGGTGATGATGATTGTGAGGTCAAAGGTCAAAAGGTAAAGTGATATACACATATTAAAGGCAAAATGCATCATTTTTTTTTTTTGCATCTACAAAGGTCCTTTACATGTTTTATCAATTACAAAAGCAGGCGAGACTCATGGTTACTGAACCACCTTGTTTGTTTGTTGTGTTTGTTTGTTTTGTAGGAGTGTTGGAAGAGAAGACTCTCAGACAAATTCAGGAATGAGAGAAAAGTTGTACGGCAGAAAGGGGAACATGATACTGTAGGGATACCTGCAAAGAAAGCAAAGAAAACACAGCCTCAAGGTGACATTGAAGTGGATCCATTTCTCCCTGGAGAGGATGAAGCATCAATTGCAGCACATATTAAGTAAGAACACATTACTCACTCTAGGCATTTACCAAGCAATGGTTTGCTTTCATTTCATTTTACTCCAGCATACATTAGTGTATATGGGGTTAAATTTGAATCACTGTGTGGTTGATCGGTCCGTTGTTTGCTCCTTTGCAGAATCTTGCGTCGCATACTACTTTTTCAGATTTTGAGCTTGCAACTTAAAAGTTTTTGAGCTAGCAACTTGAAATTTGGTACATGATTGTATCCTTTGTTATATGTAGATGTGCAAGACATATTTTTCGTTATTGCATATCTCCGATTTGCCATGGAAACCAAATTACTGTGGAAAATCTTGCATGTTGTACTACTTTGTCATTTTTTAGCTATTAATAGATTTTAAACTTGGCACATGTGTGATGCCATGTGATGCCTGTGATGCCATGGCAACCTGGTGAGAAGTATGAAAAATCATTTTAGATTGAATAACTTTCTCAGCTTTTTAGTTTCGCTCATATGTTTATGATAATAAGCCGGTGTGAATTACATACTTTGACAGTAGGTGTTTCCATGTGGCTGTGGCAACCAGTTGAAAATCAATATTTTTTTTTTAAGTTCAATGATCTCTCCCGATTTTTTAGTCATTTATTTGAAATTTTGCACATGTTTATGATAATATATCAGAGTGCATGACTATGTTTCGCCAGCGTACACATCCGTGTTGCCATGGCAATGGGTAAAATTGTTTCAGGTTAAATTACTTTCCAAGTTTTTGTGATGTATTTAACTTATTATGCCTCCGCCAACGAAGTGGCCGGAGGCATCATGTTTTTGGTCACAACCAACTCTGTAGATATTGCAATCTACTGTATATTTTGTGCGTCAAATACTAGTGCCACCATTTTTGTCTGACATAATGGTATTTTATGATTCTTTTTAGAGCAATGAAAGCAGAGTACAAGAAAAGGGAGCCAGATGTGGAGAAAGTTGGTAAACTAATGGAGATTACCTTCCCTTCAAGGCGTCAGCTGTTGAAGGATGGAATTCCAATCAAGGACCTTGTAGAGCAGTATCCCTGTCTTATGCTGAAAAATGAGGTTTTGACTTTATTTTATTTTGAGACATTATTTGCTATAGACTTCTTTTAAAAATGGTCAAAATGATCTGAAATGGATATATATGTATATTATTGAGACAGAATGAAAGTAACCATATTAGGGGAGCTCAACTGCTTTGTTTATCTTTTATTTTTGTGTGGGGGAGCATTCTAAGATGCTCACTGGATCACTACAGCCACATAAGATGATGGTGGAGTTGGGGTCAGACCATAGAAGTAACATATAAATTACCAGAAGCCAATGACGTGCACATCGCGTGTCATGTCCTATTGAAAGTACACATCATGGCAATATGTGTATATATTAAAGGAATATGACGGGTGAGCTTACAGAGATATGCTTTTTTCAAATTCTTGACGTACGATGACTCAGCATTTTTGGCCACGCCCCCTCAAAATTGTTTGTTTGTTTTTTTTTGGCCAGCATTGTCCAGATACTCATCCTATTTTCATAGAATTGGTGTTATATATAGATCAAGAGATCAAGCTGCTTTAAATGAGATATGTACCACTTGTTTTTGAAACATCACCCATTTATAGCCCACCTCTATTAAAACATAGTTGATAAACATTGATCAGTTCAATAGAACTAGATCTTCTCTTATTTAGTTTGTTCATTATTCTCAAATCTTTCCGAAAGGCCTTATTGAACGTTTCATAGTTGGTAGTAATACAAGTGTATTTTTTCTAGTATTTGGCATGCTTTTTTTCAGTTGTTGCAGGAGATGACAAGGGTGACAAGTGTGGATGTATCTGATTGCTGCACAACGTTCACCAGCAAGCTGGAAGATTTGGCCCCTTTGCTGTTAAACCAGTCCAAGAAAACATCTGTGATAGGTAATTGTGCTACCAAATTTGGCTGTAGTTTGCAGGTAGTTTGCAGTAGTTTGCAGGTTACTGTAATATCACACTCCTACCCTAGCCCACGATCTCCTACCAATCAGGGACATAAATTCATTTCTCAGATTTGGGGGTGGGGGTGGCAAAGGTAAGAAAAGTGATAATTTTCTGAAGCCAGAGGCCAGAGTTGAATTAATGATTTTGTTAAGTGTGCTGTATGTGAAGTATTTTTTTTTTTATTCTTATCTTAAATTTGTAGTGCCTTGACATGACTATTAAAACATTATTCAATTATATTTCATATATCTATGACTTTGTTAAAATGGGGGTGGGGGTGAGTACTCACCCATATTCTATGAAATTTATGTGTTCATAATCAGATATATTGCTTTAAAAATAGAAAAAGAAACATAATACAATTCATTCCTAATTTCTTTCAGAATCTCCTCAGACAGCAGCACTGATGGCTGTGCCTGGTATTCTGAAAGAGAACTTGTCTGGACTCATAGTTCAAGAAAGTCAGGTAAGTCACTACTTTGATATTATTGCTTTGTTCTACTCAGTCAGACGGCAGTGCAGGAGATAATGAGGCAAACTGCTGAGTTTAACGCAACACACAAAAACGTCACTGTGCTCCTTGCATACTTAATGAGCTGGAGCATATGAATTTCAAACCCTGAATAACTTTGGGAAATCAAATTAATTTGCCTATTGTAATATATGACCTTAAAAAAGATACTTCAAGCTTTATAAATATAATTGTATCAATCAATTCAAAATCAATAAAAAAATGAATATATTACCAATTCAAGATATAATCTGCTTCCAAACAGGAATTTTTTTGCAACAGTATTTATTTGGTGCATTACCAGCCCCCTTACAACTATGTTTTCATCTCAACAGCAGTATTCATTCTTATAGTACAAGAAACCAACAAAATTTTCATCCTCCCCTCTACCGAACCGAATTAGCCAAGTCAACAATTTTTTACCAAGGTCCCATTTTGTGGAATACTTTACCAAAGGAACTGAAAAACTGCAAATCATTACAGCAGTTCAGAAACAATTTTAGACGCACTTTCCGTATGTAATAGCAACATGGTTTTGTATATTCTGCCAGTATTTTACTCTTTCCTTTTTTTCCTTCTTCATCCTTCTTTGATTGTGAACCACTTGTGTCCATATATTTTGTACCTATATATTGTAAGTTGAGAAAGTCTTGTATTTACTTTGGGGCCTATTCCCAACAAGCCTGAAAGGCTTTAATTGGTCCCCCACAATGAATATGTTTATACACCACTATGACTTGAAATGTAATGATTGTTGTTTTTAATGTGGAAATAAAATGAAATGAATTCGACCTCTGATTTCATGAGTAAATATTAGGTCAAAAAGATGATTCGAAAATGGAATTCACTTTTCTGTTTACACTGCTCAAATACTATCCCAACTTACTTGCATCAACTCTATTTTTACATCATTGTAAAGAACAATTTTTCTTCTTTACTATGATGTTATTTGTTTTGGTATTCATTTTGTATAACTGGCAGGATCCAGCAAAATATCAGGAAGGTGCAAAAAATTACCATGGATTTCTCCATTCTAAGTCTCTGATTGGCTGATTCTACACGTGCGTAATTCAAATCAAGACCACCCATTATGGTGACCTTGATGTGCACCTTTTGCCTGATATGTGTAGCGTGGGCTTGTTTTGCTTTCCCCTCTGGCCAATCACAGTTTAGTAGGAAATCCCAACATCGAATGAAAAGCCTTTTCACATTTTTCTCTGCTGTAATTTTGTACTCTTGATTGGTATTTTGCTGGATCCCGACAGTTATACCACATGAGTAACAAAACAAATGACATTGTAGGAAAGCTGAATAGTTGCTCTTTACACTGATGTGAATATTAATTTGATGCAAGGGTATTTAACTAGAGTTTTAACTGTTCAAAAATTTGTTCAAATTTCATTTTTATGATCATATTTTAACTTTTGTTTACACAAGTTTTTGAAATGTAAATGACAAAATAAAATATGTCATTAGAAAGTTGGAAATCTCCTCTTTAAAAAGATATACCACACTAAGCAAATAAACCGATTTCTTGAGTTTACATAGGTCTTAGAGAAACTCTGTTCCAGCTCATTACATATGCAAAGATCATCCACTTGTGCATACGAGTTGCATAGAACCCCCCCTTGACATTTCGCGCCGCGATTCCGCAATGCGCAAAAATTTTGCTGCGTCGTTTCATGACTATTTTCTTTTAAGTCTCCCGCATATTTTGAGACCAAATTTGCGATGTCCGGGTACACCGTTCTGAAGTTACGTAATGTTTTGTGTATGCATGTCAACCAGAAAATGGCTAAAATTCATGATATCGTGTGCAAATCCAATGCAAATTGTGTTTTTTTGGTTAAATTGATATGAATTAGATTATTTAAACTTTTAACCATTGAAATTAATCGATTTTAATGTAGATAAGCTTGAAAAAGTGCCAGCAACAAATTTTGGCAAAAAACAATAGAAAACAAAAGGTCAAAAAACCATGAAATACATAAGAAATTAACAAAACAATAACAAACAAACGAAACTGATTTTGATTGTGCTATTTTTTGTTTACGAAAAACGTGTTCAATATGTCTTGAGGAACTCTTACACAAAAATTTAGCAATCATTCAGTCTTTTTAATGGAGTTATAGGTGAAAATATGTGATTTCATGCATAAATCATGCGTAAAATCAATTTACTAAAAATAGAAAATATGTTCAAACAAAATTTTGCGTCGATCGCGCGATTGGTGGCCGAGATCTGAGGGGGGGGGGTCAAATTGACTATTAGAAAATTAGAATAGGGTTAAAGGAAGGGATTTCAGGTGCTGCACTGCCGACTGACTGTACTGTTGCAACAAATGTACATGTAAATTCTACTAATGCTATACCCCGGTAGGGTCGTCATCATTGTTGTTGGCATCTGGAGTAATCTGCGTCCCTAGACACTTTTCAAAAGCTTGATATATCTTATAATCTTTCATTCTGGACCATGACCTTGAACTTTGACCTTCTTTTGAAAAACTTCAACCTGGACTATATCTATTGATTTCGTAGGGGTGTGGCTTTGATATTCCATAATAGATTTGCATTCCAGAACAGCCTTTCAGCATTTACGTAGTTAAAATTAGTCAATAGATAAGAGATCACTGTATTTAATTGTCCATGCTCCTTTCAGAATCAGTGTCCAGACCCTTAGATCACCCTCTATAGAAAAATGCTCTCTCTTTGAAATATACATGTACAGTGTAACCTCAATTCTAATGATCATCCTTCGGAATGATTGATTTTCAGAGTCTATGTAAAATGAATAAATATTTGTGTTTCTTATGCCAAAAGTTCTTTAGATGGCTCGTGAGATGGATCAACCTCCTTGCTGATGAATATTTTTGCAGTAACAGATGGAAATGTATATCTTCTTAATTTCATTTCTAACAAATTTGTTTTCTAATGTCTGTGCTAACCAAGAATATTGTACAAATTGCAGGTAGCATGTGGTTCCTGTGAATCCTGAAATTTATTTTAATTTACAGGTAAAATGTACCAATTATATAACGATAACAATGTTTCCTATATTTGCTTGCATTTCAGTCTGATCCAGAGCAAGTTCAGGCTGCCAAGGTCAAACCGATGATGCATCCACACATTCAAGTGAACTGTGCCAATGATGGATATTCAATCGTGTGTGAACAAATTCAAGTCGCTGTGGCAACAGATGCTCCCGAGGCATGGTGCCTTCTCATTGTGGCATATTTTGTATACGATATGAAATATCCTAAGGAGCTGCAAAACACACTGTCCTTCTTGGAGGTTATGATGTTTGACTTGAAAAGAAAGTTGAAACTTTCAAGACCAACTATGAGGCTTATCAATCAGCTCAAATAGGCATGTCAACAAATTGGACAAAATAAACATTTTGCCACAGTGAGATCTGCCATAAATATCTTCTAAGAAGGGCAAATGCCCATTGCTTTATGCATTATGCATACATTGAACGAAGGGATGAAGGACATTCCGATATGTATGAACAAATTCAAGTCGCTGCGACGTGGTGCCTTATCATGTTTTATTTTATGTGCCTTGAATATTTGTACTGTGTTTCTATGTAGGGGAGTTATCTAATTTTGTTGTTGCTTATTTTTATTTTAACTGAAGAGAAATGAACAGTTTCATGTTACAACCCTACAGAAAGCTGAGGCTTCAAAGAAACAGTGAAGTTCAAAATGTGTGTCATTTTGACAAGTATAGATTTTAAATAGGAATAATGTTTAATGATGTCAGGTAGGTGATAGCCAGATATACATACATTCGATCAGATATGTGGTCACTCTGTGATACTATTTTTTTTTTCAATAGATCTTGGATCAAATATAAGTTTTCCCGCCAAATTTGACCCATTCAAATTCATATTTTTCGCTTGAAATTAGCAAAAGCGAGATTCATTTTCGCCTTGAAAATATAGGGATCGGTAAATCAAAAGTCACTTTAGCAACTTTGCTGTTCAATTTCACATATTGTGCATTCAATTTAACATATTTTCGATTCATGGTAGTCATTTGGCAATCTAATTTGCCCAGATTAGCTTGGGGCTGTCAAATGTGAAATTCAATTTAATCATTTGGGCAAACAAATATCTAACATCTTGCAGTGTTTTATTGCACAATGGAACTTTGGCTTTGTAAGTGGATTTATTCTCTATGCCACAGAACCATTATCTGCTTTGAAAAATGTGCAGCTCACAACAAAAAGAATGTTGCCATGCCACTAAAGACTTGGCAAGTGAGTGAGACATCCTTACTATGCATCAGAATCAGAATAGGAAATATCTTGACGACTGGTGGGAAAACATTTTTTCTTGATATTCTGAATGAGATATGTGCTATACATATCTAGAAAACAGGTGTCCAAATACCTTAAAATGGGATGTTCCAAACGATACATATTTTCAAACTTCTTGGTTGTTTACCAACAATCAATTCTTGGTTGATTGTTTAAATTAGGCGTACAACAAACTCGAAACACTCATCTCAACTTTGATGCAAATTCTTGAGAACCCCAGATCCATTTGAAATTTTAATATTAGGGTTTCAAAATACTTACTTGGCCTACTGTCATGTATATACCATTGTTTATGTCTTTTAAGAAAATCAAGGTGGTGTTTTCCATTTTTATGCCTTGGAGTTGTACGTTGGTTCTTTTGTCTCAGGAAGGAATGGGCATAATTACCTTTTACTTGTTTGATATGTGTTACTTTTGAGTGTATTTTTATTTGGAGCATAAGTAGTTCACCATACTTCAATAGATGCTGACCATGATTGGCATATTAACCAACATTCATTATGAAGGATATTTCATTGTGTCTAAACAAATAAGTTGCTACGACATGATGCCTTTGCATCGTGTAATAATTTGTATATGATATGAAATATCATATAGAGTTGTAGATTATGATGTATTGTTGATAGCTTCAAAGATGTACAAATGCCCTTTGGTGTATCCATACATTGAACTAAGGGATGAAGGATATTCCGTCTTGTATGAACAAATTCAAGTCGCTGTGCCAACAGATGTTCCTGAGGCATGGTGCCTACTCATTGTGCCATATTTTGTAAAGAGTTGCAAAACACGCTGTCTTCATTGGAGGTTATGATGTTTGACTTGAAAAGAAAGTTGAATCTTTCAAAACCAACTATGAGGCTTATCAATCAACTCAAGGAGGCATGTCAACAAATTGGACAAAATAAACATTTTGCCACAGTGAGATCTGCCATAAATATCTTCTAAGAAGGGCAAATGCCCATTGCTTTATGCATTATGCATACATTGAACGAAAGGATGAAGGACATTCCGATATGTATGAACAAATTCAAGTCGCTGCGACGTGGTGCCTTATCATGTTTTATTTTATGTGCCTTGAATATCTGTACTGTGTTTCTATGTAGGGGAGTTATCTAATTTTGTTGTTGCTTATTTTTATTTTAACTGAAGAGAAATGAACAGTTTTATGTTACAACCGTACAGAAATCTGAGGCTTCAAAGAAACGGTGAAGTTCAAAATGTGTGTCATTTTGACAAGTATAGATTTTAAATAGGAATAAAGTTTAATGATGTCAGGTAGGTGATAGCCAAATATACATACATTCGATCAGATATGTGGTCACTCTGTGATACTATTTTTTTTTTCAATAGATCTTGGATCAAATATAAGTTTTCCCGCCAAATTTGACCCATTCAAATTCATATTTTTCGCTTGAAATTAGCAAAAGCGAGATTCATTTTCGCCTTGAAAATATAGGGATCGGTAAATCAAAAGTCACTTTAGCAACTTTGCTGTTCAATTTCACATATTGTGCATTCAATTTAACATATTTTCGATTCATGGTAGTCATTTGGCAATCTAATTTGCCCAGATTAGCTTGGGGCTGTCAAATGTGAAATTCAATTTAATCATTTGGGCAAACAAATATCTAACATCTTGCAGTGTTTTATTGCACAATGGAACTTTGGCTTTGTAAGTGAATTTATTCTCTATGCCACAGAACCATTATCTGCTTTGAAAAATGTGCAGCTCACAACAAAAAGAATGTTGCCATGCCACTAAAGACTTGGCAAGTGAGTGAGACATCCTTACTATGCATCAGAATCAGAATAGGAAATATCTTGACGACTGGTGGGAAAACATTTTTTCTTGATATTCTGAATGAGATATGTGCTATACATATCTAGAAAACAGGTGTCCAAATACCTTAAAATGGGATGTTCCAAACGATACATATTTTCAAACTTCTTGGTTGTTTACCAACAATCAATTCTTGGTTGATTGTTTAAATTAGGCGTACAACAAACTCGAAACACTCATCTCAACTTTGATGCAAAAACTTGAGACCCCCAGATCCATTTGAAATTTAAATACTAGGGTCTCAAAATACTTATTTGGCCTACTGTCATGTATATACCATTGTTTATGTCTTTTAAGAAAATCAAGGTGGTGTTTTCCATTTTTATGCCTTGGAGTTGTACGTTGGTTCTTTTGTCTCAGGAAGGAATGGGCATAATTACCTTTTACTTGTTTGATATGTGTTACTTTTGAGTGTATTTTTATTTGGAGCATAAGTAGTTCACCATACTTCAATAGATGCTGACCATCATTGGCATCTTTACCAACATTCATTATGAAGGATATTTCATTGTGTGTAAACAAATCAAGTTGCTACGACATGATGCCTTTGCATTGTGTAATAATTTGTAGATGATATCAAATATCGTATAGAGTTGTAGATTATGATGTATTGTTGATAGCTTCTAAGAAGTACACATGCCCTTAGGTGTATCCATACATTGAACTAAGGGATGAAGGACATTCCGTCTTGTATGAACAAATTCAAGTCGCTGTGCCAACAGATGTTCCTGAGGCATGGTGCCTACTCATTGTGCCATATTTTGTAAAGAGTTGCAAAACACGCTGTCTTTATTGGAGTTTATGATGTTTGACTTAAAAAGAAAGTTGAAACTTTCAAGACCAACTATCATGAGGCTTATCAATCAACTGATCAGGTAGGCATTTCTTCATGTGTAAAAAAAAAAAAAAAAAAAAAAACTTGTTTGAAAGGCATGCATGATGCCTTCTCATTTTGTTATTATTTTGTGTATTGTTATATATCTTAAAGAGTTGCAATTTCCTTTTTTAGTTCATGATGTTGATATCAGGGGCGGATCCAGGATTTTGTAAAGGGGGGGGGGGGGGCGTGATTTTGAAAACAGGAGGGGGGGGGCCTTCGTTTTGAAAACCGAGGTGGGGGTATGAAATACTGCGAGCACTGCAAGTGCCGCTACAGACGGGAGAGGGCATCTTCTATAAGACAATTTTGAATTGGTAAGATTTAGTTTCCTGCAATTTGGTGTATATTTTTTTAATCAATTTCTGTTAATTGTTTGTATATCTCTATGGACTGAAAGGGGGGTTGGGGTGTACGACCCCCCATGACCCCCTCTGGATCCCCCTGGATTCAAAAAGAATATTAATTTTTCTAGACCAACTATATGAGAATTATGTGCCCATCAATGATCCCATTTCATATTTTTCATCATTGTATGCTGTTTTCAGAATATTTTTCCATCTCTTTTGATTCTTTAAATTATATGCTGATTTGAGTAGATTTTAAATCTGATTAATGATTTATTAACAAACTTCAAGTTGATGATTCCCCTGTTAGGCACGATGTCAGTGTTTATGTCTTGAAAAATCATGTGGGTTTGAAAGAAAGGAGGTGGTATGCATTTTTTTTAGAATAGGGTATCGTGATTGGTAAAAAAGAGAAGACATTGGAGTACTCAAAAGTTTGTTTTATTTCTTTCTAAAGGTCAATTGTTGAATTACAGATAATGAGACAGGCATCATGAATGGTTAATGCATGCATGCATTGTCTATACTAAAACGTAGATATATCATCTAAAGCAATGAATGTTTTCTTGTCGGTATAAAATTCCTTTCCTGTCATCCCTGTTAGCTTTGTTGAAACCTTTGTCAAGTCGTTATAGTTGTTTTGATTGTTTTCCAACATATTTGCTGCACACTTGCCAGTTGTTATTGTTGCTGTTGTTACCTTTGTAAGTTTTGTAAGTTTTAAGTGAACAATAAAAAGGATCATCCGTTGGAGCAGTTTTATCACTAATGATGATAAAATGTTTGTTGATTTTGTTCATTTTCTTGAGTATTCTTCAAAATACTCATGATTGTGAATATATATACGCACCATTACAAGTGAATGAAATAATTTTGTTTGGCGAGCGTATAATGATGAGAATGCACCTAAATGAGTAATATATTCATTCAACTCATAGGTGCATTCTCATCATCATACTCACCAAACTAAGTTTGTTTATTCACTCGTAATCGTATGTAAATAATATTCACAATCATGAGTATTTTGAAGAATACTCACTAGTAGTACTCACCAGTGTGTCATTATAGTGTCAATCGCAAAAACTCACCTATCTGCATTACGTCGGGAACTCACAAGATGAGTACTACAGAATAAACTCAATTTGATGAGTAAACTCTACTCATTTGGTGTGTCATTATAGTGTCAAAATTTAACTCCTGTTTATGAGTAAAGTTACACGATTTTTTTTTTGTGTGTACAATAGGTACTCAGGTTCGATTTAGGTATTGGTACTTGCTAAACGCATCCTCTATAGTTTCCATTGACAACAACATGGGAAGAGAATGGAAGCGATCAACGCTCTCGCTATAGACGCTTTTCGTAATACGCATTGCGTGCCTTTTTTCTTTCTACTGTTTCCTATTGTTTGTGAGTTAAAAACTTGTGGCAAACTACACCGCAGCCGACACACAACGCGTACCGACTCATTCATGCGGCGGCAGCGGCACGGACACAAACGCACCGAAGTTTACATCGGACGACCGTATTGGTCAGAATCGGTAATGATAGACCTGTCCTGCGATTGGTTAATTATCTTACACACCCAAGCTATCGCCTTATACGGTAGTGCGTGCGATGGAGCGTAAACGCCGTCGCTAAGCAGGACTGTTGTATTGTTTCGTCCCGCGAAAGAAACAGGTTGTGAGCTTGAACCTACCCTGAACTTTGAGAGCGATTTTCTCCGTTATTTAGAAAAAGGACTGACATCTTAAGCGTAGTTAATATTCGTTTTTATGATCTACAGGGATGTCGAAATGAGTTGTATTACATATCAGTGTAAAGCTTAGAGTCTGTAGAATTCACATATAGGCATAACTACGATTTCATTTTTTGCGACTTTTGACTCATTCCGACGGAGCGCCACACATATATACCACGTACCATAGTACCATGGTACGTACCATTATATGTTGTCACTTATCACTTCGCGATCTGTTCAGTGCTTTCAAATGCTGTCTTCAACACTCAGATCGTTTATTCTGATCGTTGTGTCGAACTTCAATCTGCGATTATGTCGCGGATACGACTTGGTAAATGCTGGATCCAGTGGGAGGAGATACGAGCTGCGCTGGTGTATTAATAGCGAGTAGGTCATCGGGCAGAGTGAGTGGATTGTCGTGGATCTCTCTCGCGACAAGTAACCCGTTCCCTCGCGATCGGCCGAAAGATCGAGGCCGCGCCGGGCGGGCCGGGCTGGGCTCTCGGTACCCCACCATTATGCACTGCGTGTGTGTGTTCTCTCGGCTCTGCGCACAGCTGCTGTGAGATCGTGCGCTGACCGGCAGGTGGCGATCAGCCACAGTATAAAATAACGATGAAAACCACAGATCTAGAGTTCTGTGGATGTAACCCGGCAACCGAAAGTTTTGATAGATGGCGCTCTTTACAAAAATAATTCTGGCCTCAAAATAATGGCTAGTGCAGACCTACTTTAAGAGGTAACTTCGAAAATGTTTCAAACTAAAGTCACAATAGAACATGACATTAGGAACTACTGGCGACTTCAACAGTGAATTATTGCAAGTTGCCACCAAACACGTGCTGAAGCGATAGTCTGCCAAAGAAGAAAAGTTTGTATTCTTAATTGCATACGAGTAGTATACGTCGCCAATCGATTCAGACAGTATATTCTCAGTAGCGTATTTTCCATGCGTTCAGGATAATTATTTTAAGAAATCCCATTTTTCTATTTGCAGTCTTAACCTTGTACAATTTTTGTTTTTCTATTTTTATTAACAATGTAATGGTGATCATTGAAAGGAAACATGAGAAAGTAAAGGTGAGAAAATGGAGAAAAAGTAAAGATACATCAATGTTGCGCTTTATACTTTTGCATTACATATGATATCCGTTCCAACAACAACAAAAAAAATCTACTATGATGCATAAGTATACATTTTCTTTGAACGACGTAATGTCAGTAACTTCAGAAAAAAAGAATAACCATAAGGACATAATACACTTCAGTTGACAACATTTTTTGTTCAAATCCAACAATACCGAGTACTAGTAAATTCTCAGTATGAATAAGAAGGAATGTATTACCAATAATACTGAGGGCGAGAAAATATTTCAGTCAGTTGTGTATTATGATGGTTTATAAAAAACATTCATGTCTAGCAATGTCTAATTTTGGAAATGACGTGGGTTACCCAAAAGTGATGATATCGACGTCAACTCGCATGTCGTTGGTGGAAACATCCACTTTCGGAGATCTTCGCGACGTCCGCTGCTTCCTGCTTAAAATGCAAATGGAATTAGCCTTCTGCTTTCGGTGCTTTCAGATTTGCGCAAAAGTAGGTTGATAGCTTCAGTTTCAGGTATTATAGGCAGTGTAAACAGTGAAGGGCAAGTTATTTTGAGTGACGACATGCAATACCGCATATTCGCGTAAAATGTGCAGTGCGAAGTTCCATAAGCGAAACATTGGCTGAAGTTTAAGAATAATATCACATGATTTGCGAATTAACACTAGCAATGCTGACGATAAGAGTTCACGTAAACGAAGTATATACCTTATTTGGATCAGACAAAAATTCACAAGTCATCTATAACTATTTGACAAAACTTGATCTGTCTGTTCCATCTCCTCTCACTCTCCAATTGACACTCAGTGACGGAAACGGCTCAGAAGGCGACAGCAGCCGCGAAGGTGTCCAGGGTTCTTGGCAAGAAAACGTGCCCTCTTCGGTTGAATCTGAAACATAACAGATAAGGAGGCATTACTCGCGGAATTGGTTTCTTGAGAGGACCAGAAAAACAATGGACACGTGCAAGAGGAAGAAGAGAACAAAACAAGAGAGTGAATTCGATGCTGCAGAGGGAAACTAACTAAGGCTATTAACGTCATAAAGAAGAGTCACAGAATTCTTAGACATTGATAAACAAGCCAACGAAGGGGTGGGAGTGGGAGACGAAGTGAAGAAAGGAAATAAGGGAAGGAAGAGGATGGGAACATGGACCAGAACAAAAGGACGTTAGCAGAAAGACATTGAAGAAACATTCGAATCGGGGAAACAAAAGCAAGAACCATTACGAAGGGATGACGGGAAGTATAGCACTGTATTAAAACACCGGGAAAAAATCATTCCAGTGTGAAATCCACATGCTGGATGACGCCACAACCAAGATTAAGAGAGCCTCAGTGAGCTGGGCTGAAATACAGTCGACCCTCCGTTATAACGAAGTCCTCGGGACAGGCAGTCTTCTCCCGTCATATCGAAATTTCTTTATAACCGAACAAATAACCAATGAAGAATATAGAGCAGATAATGTCGGGGTCTGAATTTTGTACTACGTTGTACCTGGAGTTTCGTTATTACCGTGTTTGTTATAACGGGAGTGCCTTGTGGTATAATGGAGAGCTCGATCGATTTACTAGAGGCATGTATCTGTATACTGACGAAAGTTTGAAAAAACACACATAATAGAAAACGTTCACAAACTTAAATACGAGACATACCATCTTGAGTCGCTGCTCCAACATTGTGACAATAACTTGCGGAGATACTCTTATATGGCGGAATGATTTACCTTGTTCACCGGTCTTGTAGATACATTTGTGTTTCATGTGTTTCCTTTACTTAGTGTTGTTTATCAGTTTTCGTACAATAATTATTTTTAGTACAATAATTATTCTTTTTTCAAGAACTCTGTATTTATGTCATGCATATTAATCAATTATTTATCGGTTTTCGAGGAGGAATACAAACAGCAAGCAAGACCTTGAACTAGTGGATCCATGGCTATAAGTATACTGAAGAAAAAAAACAACACACACAGACACGCACGCACCCATACACACCAGACAACGTATTGTGAAGAAGAGCAATATGTTTGTATGATGTTCCGAATTCCACTATGTTTGCACGTGTCCACCTGTGGGTACAAGATCCATAGTAAAACGTTTTACATTGACATCAAGAACTAATGTTAACATTCTTACAAAGTTTTAAGAAAGTTAGTAAAATATAATAATTGTCTCATGAATTTGCATTCTACATTTTGTACATGCAGCAATTTGATTAAAACTTTAAAGAGATCTTCGAAGTACTTCTGATGAGACGAATATTGTATCGAAAAACAACAACCAAAAATACAATAAACCATAAAACCTCAAAGGGGATGAAGAACGAGGGCATCACACACACACACACACACACACACACACACACAAATGCTTATATTACCCTGCACACAGGAGCTTCCGCACAACATTCGTTTGACACAGAAAAATGGGATTAAAAAATCATTATACTACTCCAGTCAGATCCCACTCCGGTGGACCATGCAATTCAGAATAACATTCGTCTCCAATCAACATTAATGGGTACTGGTAGATTTTGAAATTTGATTGTCCCAACTGTCACAATTGTCACTCTCATAGTTAATTGATTGACAAATATAATTGATAAATTATGATTCGTAATTCAATTATGATACATTTCGTGTCTAGGCGGTCTGACATGCTGAGGCATGAGCTGCCTATAATGCATGTACCTGGTATATAGAAAAAGGTGTTGTTTATAGACGGCGAATACTGAGTATACAATTTATATCAAACAATGTTCATTGTAGGGTAATTACCTCATTTTTCTTTGAAATTGCATACAAGGCGTTTTGCAATGGTACTCTTCATTATCATTCTATAGCTCATAATATGATGTTATCGCCTTTTGTCTTCTTCCTCGTTATGTATTATTTTCATGGAAACTCATTGCGTTTTGAAATTCCATAGGGATTGCTTGCATTAGGACGAGCTTCCAGTCTTGCGCAGCTTCGGGATTGGACTCAATATTTTGTGACTAGATGAACACTCCTATGATGAGACAGTGAATTTGACTCAGGTCGAAAGAACCCAATCGAATCTACATGATTCACGGAACTGTATACTCATACAGGAGTGTAATATCATGTATCGTGCAGTCTGCATGAGCAGTGGGATTGGGGTTACATCCTGATGGAGAAATGATGATGGGTTTGTACTTTTCTCGCTTAAAGAAACTGAGATTGGCCCTTTCTCGATTAATGAAATTAGGTTGGCACCCTGCTCGAGAAATGAAGTTGGGTTTTAGCCTTGCTAGACAAGTGAAATTATATTTGGACCCTGCTAGAGCAGCGCATTTGAATTGCACCTTGCCAGGACGTCAGATTGGCTTTGCAGTGTGGCTGAGAAGTGAACTTGTGTGTAATCCTTATTTCAGTCAGTGAACCTATATTTCATTTCAATTCGAGTCATATCCAACTCGGGTAGCCAACTTGCTTCATTGAACACCTGGATAACTATTTTCCTCGTCAAAATTATTGTTGGTACCCGTTCAATCATGTGCATTTCAGTATTGCAGTTACAGTACACCATTCCGATGACAAAAACTGTAATTATATACATTCAGAGTCATTACGCGTTGCTAAATTAATCTCTTGAAAAATACACAATCTTAGTGATATTTCAGTATTGCAGTTACGGTACACCATTCCGATGAAAACGTTGTAATACAATCTGGGTCATGCGTTGGTGAATTAAGCTTTGGATAACTTGTTCCTAATAAGTGGGACGTCGATGTTTCTGGAAGTTAACATTAATGTTTAAAAAAAATGTACAGGAAATGCATGTTGGTGTCGATGTTTTTAAATGCGTGTGTTTGTTTGTTATTTTATAATTCCATGTGATCGAGATAGCCTGTATATAGGAGTTTTACCACATGCGAAATTTACATTGTCTGTCACTTTGTTGCTACAATCGTATTAGCGTTGTCTCTCTTCAATGTATTTCCGAAATTCCTTCGTTTTCCTTTTCTTCTGCACATTCAAAAACACACTGTAGAGCTACAGCTGCACTTCGCGATAAACATTTCTCTCTCTATGTTTTCTTTGTATGCCACTGATGTCCCTTATAGTCCTGTTACCATAATGTATCAATTTTTTTTTCTCTGTATGAGGCTTCCGAAATCAATGTATGTTGTATTAACAAACTTATTCAGAAGGGCCAACATTATTACACTGGCTGTCTGTTTAGTAGGTCCATCCATTGTTCATACAGTACGTATCTGTTCTCCTAGGTGATGTATTACAATGTTTTGTTATGTCAATGATGTATCATAATGTCTTGAATTGAATGAATTGAATTGAATCTTAAAGAACTCGTATCATCATTGTCGAAAACGTAGTAAATTTCACCTCATAATGTTGTAAAGAAATCAATTTCGGCTGCTTCGAGGCAGTATCCCTATGGTTGAAATAATGATGAGTATGGTTAAAAATTAATTGCACATAGGTAATTTCTCAACTAATGCCAAGACTATGCCAATACTTTTGTGCCAAGACTTGTAATACCCCATCTACGGCGAATCAATGCCAGTCTGGTGAAGCCTGAGCAGAATTCAGTCAGCGGAAGCTGTATCATTCTTACTGAAGGAAATGTGGAAAACGAGTGACCACACATCTCCAATCAGAATGGAGGATTTATCGTGAGACGTATTAACTATAGAAAATATCATAACATAATAATTATCTATATCATGCCCAATGTCCCAAGCTCAGAATCTTTGCTCTTGTTGGTCGTATTCAAATCCTTCTAACTAATCATTACGCGCCAAATCGGTAACAAAGCAAGGTGGCTCAGGAGGTAGTCATAGTGTATCTTTCTACAGCTTCCAATAAAAGAACTCGTGGAGAGCGCACTTAACTCCACTCGAGTCTTTCTGAGTAATGACGTGTGTTTCATGTCCTTCTTAGAAAGAAGAAATCTCTTTCCCTCTGATAGGATGTAAACTGGAGGTCTCGTATTTGTGAGAGTCGCACGCCATTCATGCCTCTAAAAGGTAAAGCTTCAATACATTGCAAAGAGCAGGGAGCGTACTGGCACAGGTGAAGTGATCCACCCTATGTACTCAACCAGACTGTATAAAAGAACATATCAAATTATAATGCAGGTGAATGGGCTATCCTGCCATCATGTACAGACGGCAAATGATAAAACAAACAAATGCAAGATAAGCGATATGATAAAAATGCACAACATTGTCCTTAAAAGGGTAAAGCGTTGATCTTTACCTCTCTCTATCCAGTAATTCGTGTTTGACATTCAGACATCAACACACACACACACACACACACATACACACACACAGATATAAATACCCAAGAGATATAAAAATAAACACAAATCAAGCCTTTTACGCATGAAACTAGTATTAACACTGTTTGCTTGGATTACGGTATACGCAAAAAGCAAGAAGAGATACATTGAAAACGATGATTTCTATTTTCTATTGTATCTTGTTTTTTAATCACGAAACAAAACAAAAAACAAGAATAAACCAAACAAGCGACACATCTTTAGTGTTTTTTTTTTTTTTATTGAAAAAACAGTCATATGTCAATGCACAACAGAACATTCGTTTGCCCTTACTACTGTATGCACCTCTTGTCCAGGTACAGGACTGTATACTATCCCATGAAAGGCAATGTTGGGTGCATCAATAACTTAATGTAATATACCTCTCATACTTTCTTAATATCGTTTTGTAATCATTTTGTGTGTGAGTGTTTTTTTTTTGTTTTGTTTAATTGTTCATTCTCATCACAAGAGAGAGAGAGAGAGAGAAGAAAAGCCAGGCTTCTTTTTAACTGTATAGTGTTGTTAAGAATGGGTAGTTTTGTAATGACGAAATTTATTATCATACAAATCGAGAATGCTGCTGTATTGATCATTCAAGTCCAAAAACAATGATCATAACAAACTAATTCGAAGTTATGTAGGAGGTCCGAATCCCCTCCTGTCCTGGCAGGATGTAGACAAAGAATTAAATGAATAATCAAACTTTGACTGAGCTGCACGTTTACACACACACACACACACACACACACACACACACACACACTGAAAGCACACAAGGATAATATTATACAAAGATTTCGATAATCATATCGGCCAGTAACCTGATATTGCATGGCAAGAAATCAAATAGAAGTTAGGATTGTGTTCCCCTAACATGGCATATTTGCCTGATCACATAATTTCATTACCGGTCCTATTATTTCCTAAGGCAGTTAGTACTGACATTA
Source organism: Diadema setosum (assembly GCA_033980235.1). NCBI lineage: Eukaryota > Metazoa > Echinodermata > Echinoidea > Diadematoida > Diadematidae > Diadema > Diadema setosum. Next base: position 36,761,374 of record CM067071.1, on the reverse strand, counting down.
GTGCTTCATGAAAACATGAACAAAACTGGGAATTCTATATTACGTCTTTCACATCATGTGTCATCATGTGTTAGAGCATCCTCTGTTCTAATGGTTGGACATTATCATTTTATGTAAAAGGTCAAATTTCACATTTTCACATGTTCAAATTTGACAGAACAAAGTTTATGATGTGTGATTCTATTCAAACGTTTAGCCGAGTACAAAGTCAATGCTGCTTATGATACATATTATTACACATGATTATACATATTATCATGTATGTTAACATTATGCTATTAATGCAAACGCCAAATCATAAGCGTTAGTTTAGTATCAATTCAGACAGTTTCTGCTTGGACACCTCTACACTGTATACTTACACAACATATTTTTTATAAATAAAATCAGAGCGTATTGCCTATCTAGGCAGGTTTAGCTGCAAACATGTTTTCATCATAATTGTTTGATTCCATATCAATTAGTGTTATTTCAGAAGTGAGTTACAGATAGTTCTGGAAACATTTTTCTTTAAGCATACCTTTGCACACAAATGATAAACAATTAAATAATGATCTTTCGGCTGGCGTGAGAACATACAACACGTACGCACACACACACACACACACATACAATCACACACACATAAATCATGAGCGTTCATGTGATTATCAATTCTGTGTCTTTGCGCATTTTTTTTTCTTTTCCTCATGTGATTTCAGTAAAAAAAACAAAAAAAAAAACAAACTAAATCTAATACAATCAACGTCGTAACACCGTACAGGGATCATGATATTACATTCTATGAGACCTCGAGTAATATTATCACTTGCAGGTTTTCAATATGTCATGCTTTCATTTTTATCACATAATCGGCAAAATGAATTAAACTAGTTAATTCACTGCAAGCACACTGTTCAAAGTCCCCTCTTTCACAAACTTTGCGAGAACGTACATCACCTTCTGAACAAAACTTTTCAGAACACGTTTAGTAACATCGCTTTTATTTTCTGATTTAAAGTTCGGTGCCAGTGCTATAATACACTTAGTGTCATAATCTACCCTGGCGTCAGTGAAAGTCCTGAATATGAAATCTGTCGGTGTTGTGTGTCCAAATAACTTCGTCAGTGGATCATGTAACTATAGTGTTTTGCTCCGATTTGTATATCGTCTACCGAGCGGAATTCTAATATTCTTTCTTCGTCTTCTTTTCCTGCCTCTTATTCTCCTCCATCTTTTTTCTTCTTCTTCTTCTTCTCCTCCTCCTCCTCCTCCTTATTCTCCTTCTACTAGTTTAAGTGCTTTAAGCGATTTACGCACTTTCCAACACTGCAAAAAGTCCGGAGTTAAATAGTGAACACCGAGCTGGTGTTAAATTTTCGGTGCTCATTTATGGTGTTAAATTAACACCTACGGGTGTCATTTCCAAATTTTAAACTGTTTTTTGAAGAGTTTCTTAGTAACTGAACTTCTTGTTGATTTTTAATATCAACAAGACGATCAAGAATTTTACATTGAAATACTAGATTTTTTAAAAAATGTGAAAATAAATTTACACCAAAGTAACACCAGCTGGTGTGGTCCCTTATTGAAGCTGGACGGGTGTTAAACCATTGATATTAACACCAGCAAATATCAAATCAACACCATGTGGTGTCATTTTTTAATTAACACCAGTACAGTGTCAAAATAACATCAGGTACAGTGTCAAATTAACACCACGAAGTGTCAGGTGAACACTTTTCAACACCATCACAGTGCATTTTTAACACCGTCCTGTGGGTGTAGTCCTTTATTGAAGTTTGATTGGTGTTAGATTTAACACCCGTGGTGTTAAATCTAACACCGATGTTTTTACAGTGAACTCATCTTCACTAAAGAGTCAGCCCCTGTCAGAGCAATTATCATAATGGATATGCGGCGTCATATTAGCGTTGCCGTACATACAATACACATTCCTTTATATCAGTGGATGTGCATGTTGCCCCATTAGCATCAAATGCCCGTATAGCCTGGACTAATCCAACAGTCAACAGTGGAAAGTGCAAAAACACCCTATTGACACGGCTACATCAATCGGTTCCCAGGAGGAAGGATAAAATCAACATATTTGTAGTATCTTTATTTTTCTTATATCACTATGCCTGTGTGATATATAGGTTTTCCAGGTCAAATATCCGCAATATCAGATCAAGCGTCACATTAGGTAATTCAAATGTCAATAGGGAAATCAAATGTCCACTTAGCAAACCAATATCCTGTAAGGTAAGTAAGATGTCCATATAGCCATGTCAAATATCCACACAATGTAAATTTTCGTGTCACCTCAGGTCAATGAGAGCATATCACGACATTCATATGTGATTCAGATGCCAGGTAAGTAATTTTGACATCAGTTGCTCCAAAACACAACAAAGAGAATTATCTTTCTCAAGAATATGAAATCCTGATGAATATTATCAGGTGCAGACAACTGCGTTTTCATTCACAGACAATGTGTTATGACTTTATTAAAACAAAGCGAGTCTCGCTCATTTTTTTTCTTTTTCTGAAGAACACGGTTTTTATCTTTATCCAGGGAATTCAAAAGAGCGATGATACATAAATATAGAAATTTGAAACTCGAGAAGCAATTTTGCATTTGCAGTAAAATGGCAGCAAAATATCTATGAACTGCAAGAAAATGAACAAAAGAAGTATCACATATTCATGGTGTGAAGCAAAAGAGTTAAGAATCATTATCACAAAGAGTGACGTCCTATTTTTTATTCTGACCAAAGAAGTAAATAGTCCGACCTTGGAAAATCATATGCTTAGAAAATAAAGATATTCGATGAAATTCCTATAATATAATAAGATTCACAAATACATTTTCTTTTTCGGTTATTATTTGTATGTGTGCAAAGATTTCAATAAATTTCATATTTCTTTTTACCGTAGTCTGGCATTTGATGTTGTTTGCTCTGCAGGCACAAGAACATAAAATTGTAGGCTATCTGAATCAAATTCATTAGCGAAGCAAGTATGATATAGTCATTCCAATGCCATTAGGGAAATCAAATGTCCAAATAGGTATATAAGCAGTCCATAATCAAGTCAAATGTCCACACAAAAGAAATTCTTTCGTCATCTCAGGTCAATGAGAGTATCATGTCGGTCATAGGGAATTCAAATGTTACATAGGTAATTCAAATATCCTTTGACTCGAAAACACGATGATAAGTATTGCCTATGGAGACTATGCCAACATTATGCAACACAATTAAGGTGACATCACCGAAATAACTTTGTTTCTCTTGCTGATTCTCAATTTCCTATCTACAAAAACAAGAAAACAGAGAGTGTTTTTTTTCAGGTAATACAAAAGCAGGACCTTCAAAATGAATGGCAAGGTATGCATTGTACCACTTTTTAACCGAAAAAAAAAAGAAAAAGGGAGAGAGAAAAATGGGGAAGAGAAATGAGAGGATGGTGGGAGAAGAAAAGAGTTAGAAAAAAAAACAACAAGAAGATAAAAATGGTGATATATAGTTCATATATATACAGAACGGCCATTCTTGTATTCCCCTAATACGATTGTGCTGTAGCTCAGATACAAATAATGTAAACCTGTCATTTTGATGTCAATTCTTAAGTTTCGGTTTTCTAAAGAACGTTTCCTGTCCGGCTTGTCGGACGGAATTTGAAAGTTGTACGGTTTCAATTGGGGCTATAACCAATTATCATTTATCACCATTTGTATCTTCTTGTTTTTTTTTTCTAACTCTTTTCTTCTCCCTCCATCCTCTCATTTCTCTTCCCCATTTTTCTCTCTCCCTTTTTCTTTTTTTCTCGGTTAAAAAGTGGTACAATGCATACCTTGCCATTCATTTTAAAGGTCCTGCTTTTGTATTACCTGAAAAAAAAAATTGTTTTCTTGTTTTTTAGATAGGAAATTGAGAATCAACAAGAGAAACGAAGTTATTTCGGTGATGTCACCTTAATTGTGTTGCATAATGTTGGCATAGTCTCCATAGGCAATACTTATCATCGTGTTTTCGAGTCAAAGGATATTTGAATTACCTATGTAACATTTGAACTCCCTATGACCGACATGATACTCTCATTGACCTGAGATGACGAAAGAATTTCTTTTGTGTGGACATTTGACTTGCCTATGGACTGCTTATATACCTATTTGGACATTTGATTTCCCTAATGGCATTGGAATGACTATATCATACTTGCTTCGCTAATGAATTTGATTCAGATAGCCTACAATTTTATGTTCTTGTGCCTGCAGAGCAAACAACATCAAATGCCAGACTACGGTAAAAAGAAATATGAAATTTATTGAAATCTTTGCACACATACAAATAATAACCGAAAAAGAAAATGTATTTGTGAATCTTATTATATTATAGGAATTTCATCGAATATCTTTATTTTCTAAGCATATGATTTTCCAAGGTCGGACTATTTACTTCTTTGGTCAGAATAAAAAATAGGACGTCACTCTTTGTGACAATGATTCTTAACTTTTTTGCTTCACACCATAAATGATACTTCTTTTGTTCATTTTCTTGCAGTTCATAGATATTTTGCTGCCATTTTACTGCAAATGCAAAATTGCTTCTCGAGTTTCAAATTTCTATATTTATGTATCATCACTCTTTTGAATTCCCTGGATAAAGATAAAAACCGTGTTCTTCAGAAAAAAGAAAAAAAAAATGAGCGAGACTCGCTTTGTTTTAATAAAGTCATGACAGATTGCCTGTGAATGAAAACGCAGTTGTCTGCACCTGATAATATTCATCAGGATTTCATATTCTTGAGAAAGATAATTCTCTTTGCTGTGTTTTGGAGCAACTGATGTCAAAATTACTTACCTGGCGTCTGAATCACATATGAATGTCGTGATACGCTCTCATTGACCTGAGGTGACACGAAAATTTACATTGTGTGGATATTTGACATGGCTATATGGACATCTTACTTACCTTACAGGATATTGGTTTGCTAAGTGGACATTTGATTTCCCTATTAACATTTGAATTACCTAATGTGACGCTTGATCTGATATTGCGGATATTTGACCTGGAAAACCTATAGAACACCCATGCCTTCATTTTTCCTCTCTTACCCACTTTTAATAACAAAAGACAATCCCCTTCCTTTGTCCCCCTGCAGTTCAAACGCGCGGCTACAACCTAAAAGAAAATATCCTTGTCGGAAATAACTATTGGTATGGCTTGCTTTAGTTTGTCTATTTAACGCAGTTGTTTTGAAGGTTACACCTACGCCACACCATTAGCAACAATCTGAAAGTTACCAAATGTGTTCTCCATTCATTTTGCTAACATGCTTCCGTCTATTTCCCTTTAAACAATCGTCACCTTCGGACGTTAATATAAGTAATGAAAGGATGATTATCTCAACTGACACTTTAAATCAACTTGAATTTAGTTTCAATAACATCATGTAGGCCTACTATCTTCCTTGGAAAATAAAGGGTCATCATTATATACCGAAGTTGGTGACAGAACAGTGACGTAAAGTTTAAATGATAATAATTTGATATCAGATAAACCGATTCCATTTCACTGTTCTATACAGGTATCTAGGGACGCAATTAGACTGCGAGTGAATAGTGTATTTATGCATTTTTTTTTTCATAAAGCGTCTGATCCTGCACCATTTTATTCAACAGAAATATATCTGATCTGCATTGCGTGATCTGTGCCATATTGCACCCAATCCATTGTACATGCGTACCAAGCCTGGAGCCGGGGTTTGTTAAAAAAGCCGGGTTTTTTAAAGACGCCGGGATTTGTAAAAACGTCTCGCCGGGAAATGCAAGAATGTTCAGTTTTGCTGGGACTTGTAAAAACGCTCATGTTAAATTAAAGAGGTGAGACATCTCTTTTAACTCTTCTAACGATCCGAGTTTGACATATCAGTGGTCTCAAAAGGATCTACATACTCTGTTATGGATTCAAGTCTCAAGTGCCATCACTGTCAAATTAACGGGTTGTGTTCGTTATTCCGAAGGTTCGCCATTCCGAAGGTTCGTTATTCCGAAGGGTCGTTAATCCGAAACACACAAATTCCCTTGACTTCGAGGTTCGTTAATCCGAAAATAAAAAAGGGTTCGTTAATCCGAACATTTTTGGCGTTATTCCGAATGTTCGTTATTCCGAAGTTTCGTTAACCAAAAAATGAAATTTGGAACAATGTACCTTCGGAATAACGAATCTTCGGACTAAAAAGCCGTCGGAATAACGAACCTTCGGAATAACGATCTGTAACCAAATTAACATCGTGTAAGCTGAGTGCTGAGGCGTACATTTCTTTTTTTTTTTTCATTCAAAACAGCCTATGAAACCAAACAGGTTGTGTACCAATCGACATCATTGGCACTATACACCGGATTATTTTCCTTTACGTTTCTCCTCTATTACAGCCTTTATCTTTCACTTTCATGTCAAGAGGTATATAGTGACTAATATTAGTTCTGCACTACTTAATTATATGATCATGACACCAAATATCTACTAATGTGGTACAGCGATGTCAAATAAAAAAAAAATCCCCTTTGATTTTTTTTTTATTTTACACAATCCCTCTTGTCACATAATTGTATCACTTGATGGAACATGAGCACCTGCTAAACTGATACATAACAGGTTATGGATTGTAAATGCCATAATGTTGCAAACAGGATCAGTTCAGAAAGTACAGGCATGGAATTTGATATCATTTACAACGTGTTGGATGGTGATTGAAAAGTTCCTTAAGATATGAATACATTTTGATTAATTTCTGATTATCTCGCAAAAAGTTAAAATCTGAATCTCCTGCTCAACCAATATTATCCATCCCTATTACAAGTCCGAAATGTTTTAAATGAAAACAGCCTATTCATATGTGACCGGCTACAACAAAAAGGTCCTAAAGTCGCGCACGGTCGAAGCCGTGAAAATCGAGTTTGAAGTCAGAGCATCATAATTGGTCAAAACTTATGATTTTCTGATTTTTACATATTATTGGAGTCTGACATGTCTTTTTATCATCTGTCGAAATTTTGAAGCAAAATGATGAAAGGAAAGACCAAAAAAATTGCGTTTTTCTGGACCATGTTTTTTGGCATTTCAATGAAGCAGAAACTGGTTCGAAAATTTGGATTGAGCGCCACAGATAGGCTCCGCCCCTAACAACGACCGGAGTGATCTCATTGGTCAGTTTGCTGCTTGCCGCTAACCGAAGCGTGAAGCTCGCACACTGCCAAGTCGACTGGAGTGTGCGGGCGGGGTGCGCTATGCCCAGCCGCTTCTCCTGGAATCCTGGTCACTGATTGGTCGGTGAGGAGACGGCCGACGCTGTGCTTGAATGAGCATTTCGGGGGTTGCTAGGGTTTACCTTCTATTGTCCGTAGGTGAAAACTAACTTGCGTGTCCCTTGATCGCGATTGCGTCGCAAGGAAAACTTTCAGGGCGCTTTTTTCGAAACAGTGATTTCCCAGACGTCTCGACATGCTCTCTTTTAAACATCGATATCTCCACAGCCGATTATTTTCATAACATGAGTTATATATCAATTTAAAGCAGAAAGATTAGGGAATTTTGTCATGCAATTTTCAAATAATCGACCTCGCCCGACTTTAGGATCATTTTGTCGTAGCGGGTCACATATTGTTATTATCATTATCACTGCAACGATATTATTATTATTATTATTATTATTATCATTAGTAGTAGTGGTAGTAGTAGTAGTAGTAGTATTTTAATTATTCATTTTATTATAACTATCTTTATTATTATTATTAATAATATTATTTTTTATTATTATCATAAGAGTGAGTAACAAGAGGATATTTCAGCAGAGTGTCACAATTCCGTCGTTCTTTTACTTTGGGAGAGAGAGTTGCGAGGGTGAAAGATTTTCGTGAAAAATCTCCAACCATGCTTTGCTACAACCGAACAAGACTACAGATAATTATTCCGCCGTTCAATATCTATTATCGCGGGTTACCTTATTTTGTGTTATACTTCCTTTTAATGCTACTCTATAGATTACTATTCCTTGTTGGGATCACATTTATGGTTTGTTACATCGCTGAATTCATAGAGGGCGTTGACGACCACTTTGTCGTCCTCGGCGAAAAAGTCGTGATCGTACAGGTGAAGATCGATGTCACCTGGTTTTCTGGCCTCATCCCAAACTGCTCTTCCCGTTGATCGATCTGGAATTGTTTCGTAGACGCCGTGAGGATATTGAAGAGATGAACCCTTTCCTACGTCATCCCAGAGTGCTGCTCGCGGCAAATGCTCGGGGATCGTTTCGTAGACGTCACCTTGCTGAAGTGATCCACTCGCCTCCTCTCCATTGCCCACTGGATCCCGCTGATTCCTACCACCTTTGACTGGGCACGCGTGTTTCATGTTATCGTGTCTGGTAATCAGGCAAACAAGAAACACTAGGAGGAATATCACGCTGCCACTGATGACTCCAATTAAAGTAGCGGGAAATGGTGAAGTAACCGAAAAGGGCGAAGTACTCAGAAATTGCGAATTAGAGGGAAATGACAAAGTGCCCAGATTTGGGGAAGTAGATGAAAATGGCGATGGTGCTGATGGTAATGAAAGTATATCACACCAAATTGGAGTAACGTTCGAAAAGGGCTCCAGTGTAATTTCTAATGAACAATATGTCGAAAACTCTTGTTTCATTGAAACCATAAATGACCCAGCAGACAAATTCATGTTTACTACCTGATGCAGATTAACTGTCCAGTCATACTCTTCACTTCGTAGCCCAGTAATGTTGCAATTTACGGTGTTGACTTTCAGGTGTTGGTGGCCTGATAGGCGTGCATCAAAGAAACAAGTGCATCCAAACACGCGAACATGAAAAGTTTTAGTCTTTGCATATCCCTTTCCTACGTCATCCCAGAGTGCTGCTCGCGGCAAATGCTCGGGGATCGTTTCGTAGACGTCACCTTGCTGAAGTGATCCACTCGCCTCCTCTCCATTGCCCACTGGATCCCGCTGATTCCTACCACCTTTGACTGGGCACGCGTGTTTCATGTTATCGTGTCTGGTAATCAGGCAAACAAGAAACACTAGGAGGAATATCACGCTGCCACTGATGACTCCAATTAAAGTAGCGGGAAATGGTGAAGTAACCGAAAAGGGCGAAGTACTCAGAAATTGCGAATTAGAGGGAAATGACAAAGTGCCCAGATTTGGGGAAGTAGATGAAAATGGCGATGGTGCTGATGGTAATGAAAGTATATCACACCAAATTGGAGTAACGTTCGAAAAGGGCTCCAGTGTAATTTCTAATGAACAATATGTCGAAAACTCTTGTTTCATTGAAACCATAAATGACCCAGCAGACAAATTCATGTTTACTACCTGATGCAGATTAACTGTCCAGTCATACTCTTCACTTCGTAGCCCAGTAATGTTGCAATTTACGGTGTTGACTTTCAGGTGTTGGTGGCCTGATAGGCGTGCATCAAAGAAACAAGTGCATCCAAACACGCGAACATGAAAAGTTTTAGTCTTTGCATATCCCTCGCTATTCGCTGCTATTAAACACGTGTAATTACTGGAGTCACTGTAGGAGATATTAGTGAAAGACAGGTGCAGGGAACCAGTTCCGTTCACATCTTCTACATATGTGCTGATGGTGTGGTCATTAATGATTGTACGTTTTGGCGCGTTCCTCTGTAATTTGGAGTAGAATGCGAAGTGGGTGTAGTTGTTGTCGTTCCTTGAATCTCTAGTTGAGTCTCCATTCTTGGAAAACCAAAAGCTGTCAGGTTGTCGCACCAACGAAAATATAAGTAGGTAAATGACCAAATGCAAATTGCAAGTGACATTACGGGACTCCATCATGACGTTCTGCTCATTACGATTAAACCGGATCAACAATGTTCAGTCAGGTCGCGATGTTTCTGACGTATATTTAGGAGACATTACCTCAATCTAAAACAGCCTCGTCAAATGAATGAAGAGAGCTGTAGGATGAACAATATTCATCACAATGTCACCATTCCGAGCATACGAGAAAGCAATTCAAATCATTTTCTCTCCGTTCCAATGAAAGCACAAGTTCGAAGAAACGTATTTAAAAAAAAAAAATCACCTGGCATGTTCTTTGCTCACTGCTGCAACTTGTGGAATATTTGTCTCCAGAGAAGGAAAGGGAAGCGCCATTCCACGCTTCTGTTGTGCGACGAAGGCTGCAAGTATTGTATCTTTCAAATCTCCATTCTGTACGATTACAGGGGCGGATCCAGGAATTCTGTAAAGGGGGGACGTAACTATTATTTTTTGTACCACTTCCGGGGATTCATTTCATTTTTTTCTGTTTATTTCTTTTGTTTTTAACGATAAATAAAGGGGGGGGGGGGGGCGTGCGCCTCTTGCGCCTCCCCCCCCCCCCCCTCTGGATCCGCCACTGCGATTATCGGTCACTTTCAGCATGCTCGAAACAAAAAGCAGTTGTAGATGCCAAGCAAAGCCCTAGTTGTCCAATAGAAATATCAGTTGTATATTTCATTGGTCGAAAGGAGGCTGAAAAGGAAAGGAAAAGAAAAACATCCCCATGTAGAGCATTCGTAAACATGAATCCTTACCAGAGTTTACTTAAGCGGAGATGATAGTTGGTTTTGATATGCTCCTTCCGTACCGGTCACTGTTCGTACTGTGCATTCTTTTCAGAATTTAACCTCTTGACTCGAACGTGAAAATGGAATACAAGATAATTATTACTATTAGATAGAGATACAATACACAGCAAGGTTTTCCCCATCAGAGTTTGTTTCAGTAATTTTTTTCCAGGGTTATTGCATCAATACGTGCATTTTGTTGTCAATTTAGATAGAATAAGTTCCACAGAAAAAAAAAAAGTCATATGGATTATGATTCTTTAAAAAATAGTACCAGATGATGTACCACATTAGTAGTGTGGACAAATTGTCATATGCATGATGTTTCAATAAGGAAAAAATGCTAATGATATTATAGTGCCAATCCAGTCTAATTTTACATGTCAATTTTATTCCTAAACAACTCTTCTTGACCATTCAGATTGCTCCACTTATGATGTTGAAAGGATGCCAAAATTAAACAATTTTTATAAAAAAAGCAAGTGAGTTTGGCGGATCCTGAGGGGAAGCACCGGGTGCGCGCCCCTCTATTTTTTGTTAAAACAAAATAAATAAACATAAAAAAATGAAGGGAGAGCATGCGCCCCCTTTGCAGAATTCCTGGATCCGCGCCTGGACACCTTTTCTACTTTCCATCTGAGATGACAACGGTTTTAAAAAGGATAATTTGCCCTGGATGCCAGCCTCAAGTAGGCCTACTTTCAGTTTCAAATTAAGTCATTGTATAAAGTTTGCCCGAAAGTTTACACTATTGATTATCTATTACTCAAAACACCAAACTAGTTACAGTTTGTTAATAAATCAACACCATGACACTTATCACGTATTATTTTCCTTCAAATGTCTCCTCTCCTTTTGCAAGTTCCATTCATATTCCCATATAATCCTTACTAGGAGGGCTATCAACTCATAGTCAATTCATGATGATTAAAGTATGTACATCACGTGTAATTCTACGTGCTTGTAGGTGCAATTGTATAATTTTGCAATAGTATTGTTTGCATTCGTATATGTTCAATGACATGTTACCTTATTGTACAAATCGTTTATGCAACTTTGTAATCTTGTATACGTGTAACGTGTAGGCCTACCTTCATTTGCTCAGTCACGAGCAATAATTTACACTCTTTTTATGGACAAATACGTATTTAGAAAACTTTGTCGTTTGACTATAGACTCCTCGTTTACACACAGGTGTTTTTTTTTTAAATGAACACGTCTCTTTGAGTGCACCAGTCACATAGGACGTCGGGTTACATTTCCAGAAGTGATGGGGAAAAGCAAAATTATGGAGCTGGTGCATGGCCTGATTTTCGTTGTAAACTTTTCGTATTGTGAATGTTGTTGCGGAGCAAGGGAGGAGCGCAAGTGTGTTCAACTCCTGTCTGCCTATGCAATCGTGAGTGCAAGCTTCATGTGTAATGTTCGTTTAAATGTGGCAAGTCGGCACTGGTACATGTGTTTTTATGTTTAATCACTCCACCAATGATACGTCTTCTTTGCAAATTAAGCAGAGAATGCGATTAGCCGAGGAAAATTTGACATTCGTGATTTCTTAGAGTGTTTTATCTGCGATAAAATGTGGGTAGAAATTAGATTAGAAGAAAATTATTTACCCATTTACGCGGAGAGGCTCCCCGATTATCTAGTAATTTTAGTGTGCATTGGAACTGATTTTGACATTGATACCCAATTAAACGCCTGAGTACCCGTTTAAACGATACCCGATTACGCGGAAAGTACTGTACATCGTTGTATTCTTTCTCATCGTGCCATTTAATGCTAACGGAAATTCAAATTTACTGTATTACCATGTTACACAAAGGTTACTGCTTGGACTCTTCTGCATTATATAGATACGGGACATTTATACAAAAAGGCAGTTGGTGTTGCCTACCCACGCATGCTCAAAATTGATGCAAACAACGTTTTATAATAATTGTTTATGTCAATGCCAGTTCGAAGAGCAAGTTGAAGTAACTATTGCGTTCCTATCCGTTTTCTCGTTTTTAAGATCTCGTCCATTTCCTCACTGACCAGCCCCTTCTCTAGTGTATGAGGAAAAGAACAAAAGAGACGAGTGAAAGTGTTCCTCGGAAGACGCTATCGCAAAATGTGCATATTAATGATAATAACACTGGAAATGGCACGAGCTATTGGTCATTATACATGTAGAGATTCAGGAGTATTCTTTTTACTTGTGGACAAAACAACAACAACAACAATAACAACAACGACAACATACTAAATGACATTCAAGTGTACCAGGCTCCTTATTTCATGACATGGCATATTTTTCGATTTTGTTAAGGTCTTCTTCGAGGACTAATCCTATAGCACGTGTTATATAAGGTTACATTTGTGAAGTGTGTTTATAATGCCTGTAGTAATATCATATCAAGTGACAAACTGGAGCCATTTGATTTGTTTTAATAACATCATGCCGGTTTAAACATGATTTCTACTTCTTTGGAAAGTTTAGGTTCAATCATTTGTATGAATGATGAAGTGTGTGTAGAGTTACTGTCGTATTCGTAACATGTGGATACGATTTGCTATCAAATGAGCCATGGTTATGCCAGTGTCCTGTTCGGGCAAATCTGATTTAGAAAAAAAAAAAAAAAAAGATGAGTTCATGTGCATGCATAATATTTCCGTTGTAAGCCACTGAACCTCTACTATTTTATTCATCATAACTATTATAGTAATATGGATGCCGAGGTATCCTGCGCTAAATTGAAGACTCCACGCAATCCAGTTGTATAGATAGCACTTCTGTATATTCAGATTGGAGGCCTGCCTTTGGAATTGGGAAAAGAATGTGTGTATTGTACGATGTCATTCATGCATGATATGAGCAAACAGTCATGTCTCCTACGAACTCAATTGTGCCAAGAGTATCAGCTGTAAAGGACTTAATATACGAGACATTAAAACAATTCACGAACATGTCAGCCAGCAAACGGCGCTGCGTCGAGGGTAGAAGCATTGCACTAACTCCCACTCGCTCACCCAACAAAAGAGTTCGGTCCGTCTCGGTTCTGTGCATTAATTTGGGTGTGTGTGCAATCGTCGCCATTTTTTTTAGTATAAGTGTGATTACCTGACAGTCTGCTGAGACAGTACGATCATAACGTGCATTCAATGAATTCTCGATCAATTATCTCAATCTTTGACTACCTGTAATGGATAGAAGATACTGCGTCGTTCTCCTGTTAACATTGAATACTACTGTGTTCTGTGGCCACTATGGCGAAGGTAAGTGCTTGGACCTGCTATTATATACTGCATATAGACACTAATCGCACTATGTAATGTTTCTGCAGTAGTACAATAATATAATTTTCCTACTTTAATCTCGTTATGTCCACCGACGTCAAGCCTTGACAAAAACAAGTCTACAGCAAATAATTTGTGTATTGAGTAATAAAGTTTCATGCAACTGAGTATATGAATATAAGCACGACCCAAGTCCATGGAAGACCATTTCGAGTAAACTTAAAAAAAAAAAAAAAATAATGTCGTTTTTATTTGTCCAATAATATTCTATTTAACTGTGATGGGAAGGCAACATTGTATATACAAATTAGAACATATATTATTATGACAATTAACATTTACATTAATTGTGGAGAGGCCATTTTGTGTGATGGACTTGGGTCGTTCTTTGATTCATATACATGATATTCTGCTATAGAGATGAGAGAAGGCGCTATTAAATATGAATGTAAGAAGGACCCAAGTCCTTCATTCTTACATTCATATAAGATTTAACTCATTTATTTCAGGCATTTCCGGGGGTAATTAGGATTTATCATTTATACACAAGATGAGTCCATGCATAAGCTACAATTTCCCATGTCAAACTGAATTTGGCCAAACATTGGACTTGGGTCGTTCTTATATTCAGGTCTTCAATTTCATTTGCGAAATGCGGATATTTTACAAGAGAATACATACAGTGTATAATTAAGCAGGTCAAAGATTGTGAGAGGTAATCTAATTTGTTATCACTTTTCGTTCATTGTTTCAAAAGCCCCGTGCCTTAAGATAAGGGTAAAATGAAGATACGATACTTTTTGTACGGTTATACCCCCCCCCAAAAAAAAAAAGGCCTGATGTCTTTTTTTTTTAACTTCAGGTGTCATCATAACCTCACACATCATAAACATCCAACTAGACTGTAAGAAACTTTAATAGCATTAAACAACAATTCTGCCAGTTCAGCAGACATCTATCCACACAGGTCCAAGTTTGTTCAACTTCCTTTTTATGTACATCAAGTATGCGCCTTCATTGAATTCGTGTAAAACAAGATCGAAATTGTTTCTTTTGATAAAATGATGCAATAGAAAGAAATACATTTTGTTTAGTCTCCTTATATCATGTGTTTAGTAATCTCGCCATATTTGTTTCTTCCCAGTCTGCCTCCGGTTTTATATGACGCCCCATATCACATTCCAACTTCATTCACTTCCTACTCTATATACCTGTTTTCACGGATACAGATACATTGCAGCCAACTCCGCTGCCAGCAGTTCAGTATGCCAACTTTGCAGCTGCTTTATACGATATACTATCCTGATATTGCTATTATAATCGTCTTGTGGGCTTTGACCAATCTAATTCCTGGATTAATCTAGGCTATTTTGAATTCTTGTCTCTTTCTTCCATATTTTCGGTTTCTTCTTTTCTCTTTTGTCGAAATCCTTTTTCTTTCTATTTTTCTATACCCTCTTTCCCCCATTTTCCTGCGCTCTTTTCAGTTGTAAGCCCGTCACGTGCCCCTCATTTCTCCTTTCCTCTCCTAGCACCATCTTTTTCAGTGGGTGCCTCCATTTTTATTCCGCAGAATCGAAGTGTGTCAGAAAAAAAAAAGGTCGCACAGAACCATTCGTATAAGTTATCACATTCAGAGAATGCATGCAAGCTGTGCAAATGTCTGAATCATTAATCTAGTAGTATATTCAACACATAATGTAAACTTTACTGCAATAAAAACAATTAGTGCTTATCGAAGAACTTGGGTTACAAAGAACTGTCACGTATTTTCTCATCTCTGTTCTCCTGATACACTTTGCTTACAGAGTAGATGTGATTCTAATTATGCTACTTCTCTATTTCTCTCTGTTTCTCTATATCTCCGTATCGTTTTCACGCATCCCATATTTTTTTTTTATTGCTCGAAATATTTTTGTCGAGGTTCGCTGGATCTGTTTTGCCTTTCTGTCCATTGTTTTTTTTTTATTTCTTCTTGTTATGTTCGATTCTGTCTTGTCTTTTAGTCTTCTTCTATTAGTGTCGTCGTCCCGGTCCCGTTTAACGTTTATTCGCGTGTGTATGTGTGGCTGTTTGTTTGTTATTTATTGATTTTCAAGTGAATATTTGTGGTGTTTCAACGGAGAATTATAAAACTATTGACTCTAACTAGGATTTATCTGTTACCATTTCAATTTGTTTACGATTCTTTTTTCCGGACAATATTTTCAGTTTTTATTGAGGACACTGTTTGTTGATCTCAAAACGTGCAAGAGCAGAATGGTAACAAGACTGTGTGCTTCTGATGTCATTTGTGTCGCACTGTTCTTATATCTTATCTTTACGATCACCTTACTTAAATGGAGAAAAGAAAACAAGTTTTACATATGTTCTTTAGGAAAACATCGATTATTCTGATTCAAGTTTTGATAACCTATTATTGTCCATTCTTTCCGACAACAATGTTTTAACTTCACCTGAAAAATAAGACTCAACTCATCCAAAGTTTTAAACCTTAAGTTACGTATGGGGAAGAAATTTCTCATCTGTATAGCCTTTATATTTAAAGCAGAAATTTATAGAGAATCTAGAAATATGACAAGTTTGATATCTACGGAAAGCTAAGAAGCTAGTTAACAAAACTGGATATTTTTCAGACGATTTAACTTTACCCCCAAACTGTTTTTGAGATTGAAAAAAAAAAAAAAAAACACCCAATTTCCATGACCATGTAGCTCCGTTCGCTACAAGAAACATCGGATCTGAACGACCGCGTCACCTAATGTGTATGAGCTGATTTGCCGTACGGCTATATGAGACCCGCTCTGGCAAAACCCGAAACTTCTCGGCAAATGTGATTTCGCGCTACAGCCCGAAAAAGGTCAAAAAATGACCTACCCCAGGGACCAAATTGACATTTTATTATCACGTTGTAAAGGAAATTTTCTAGTTTTTGACTGATATGAACAACATTTCGAAATACAACCTACAAAAAAGGGGAATTTTGAAGAGAAAAGTGGGATGTCAATCTCAAATGTTGGCCAAAATCTTACGTCCAAAGACCAAATCGCCTTGGCTAACGGCGAAAATGATTGTTCTTTCGTCGATCGTGTCTTAGATATTCTGCGTTGAACCCTGACGCATTTGGTACCTACAGAAAGCTCTGCCTTTGCTTATTCTATATTTGTGACCGTGCACCTCAAAACGAACATAAAGTCGCACACACTGATTTTGCGTGAGGACTTAAAATAAGTGAAATGGGTCAACCTAGCCGAACTTGACTTTTTCATATTTTCTGAAAGAGCGGGTCTTCTTTTACATTATGCTAAAATTTGGTATCATAAAACGGACAGGAAAGTGTGTTTTTTTAGCAGTTTATCTCGAACATTTTTGGTAGAATAGTGCGATTAGTTGTGTCTTTAGAATCCCTCTTTCATTTCTGAAAACCTTGGCCACATTCTTCACTTCCAACTCTAATAACCTTTGAAAAGATAGGACTACTGCTTTGAAAGTTGGCATTACTTATGGACAGAATGTGTTAGTGAGGCATGCTTAATTTCAGTTTAATCTGATAATCCCTTCATTGTTGTTACTCTGGTGGTTTACTTCCTGTTTTTGGTCCCATTCATTGCACAGCCAGCACGGTTTGGTAAAGATTAAGCGCTTGAATAGACACTGTACTTCAGAGCCTCTTTTCTCAGTTCACACTTTTCCTGAGTTTGTGCTTTCTTTCCAATATTTAGATAGGTTAGGAGAGTCAATTTGATTTGAGTTATACATCATTTTAAAGCTTAAAGTCTGCTCTTTCAGAATATGGCCTTAAATAAAAATTCATGTCTGGCGACTTTTTGCTTGTTTTGAGGTGCAGTGTCACATTTAATATGGTCATGGCATGATGTCATGCTACTCACTTTCATTCTTAAATTCTTCTGAAACATGCGTAAGTTTATGCAAATCGTCTCCCAGACGCGTAAACAGTCCTTACCAAGACAGGTGATCGAAATATGTGTTCACGATTGGTCAACTGCGCCGAGGACCCCCTTGTCTACTACAAGCAACCTACGTGTTATATTATGGGGATCGCTACAGCATGCTAGCAGCGGTGCATGCTTGCATGCAACGCGTGTATCGTGACTGCTGCTCATCACGGAAATGTTGCAGTTTCCCGCTTTGTTAGACTGTTGTGTGTGTGTGTGTGTGTGTGTGTGTGTGTTTAAGTTGAGGTAGAAATTAGAATTTAAACCAACACGCAAGAGGAAAAGAAGGTCACATTTATCTAACTAGCCTTCATCATGCCATTTCGAAGAAGAATCAAGCTGAAATCACGGCATCAAGGAATACCTCTTCACTGCCGGTTCTGCTGGTACCGTTGTGCGTACACCTGATCACGGCAATCGCGAATCTTGAGCTGATTGCGGTAGGTTTTGTGCTTTTCAAACGTCGTATTTCCGTACATCTATGGGTGTAAAAATGATTTCCAATCAATTACAGCTCTTTGACTTAGTTATCATCCTTCATGAGTGTGTAAGATTACCTCAGCTATACACAATTCCCCCACAATGATCGATTTGTTGTGTCAATAATAACAGCAAATTGTGGCTGTACGAAGGAACAGCTGATCACGGCAATCGTGAATCTTGACCTGACGATAGGTTTTGAGCTTTTAAAAATTTGTTTTTCCATAAATGTAGGGGTGTAAAATATGATTCCAATGAACACAAACAAACAAACAATTTCACGACGTGAATATATAGTTTTGGCGGACGATTTATTCTAGACTGACAACAAATTACACACCAATTTTCTGAAAAGTGCACACAGTTTGCCTATAGATACGTACATCCTATTTGGTTGCATACACACGTGGTGACGTCACAGATTTGGCACTTTTCGTAGCCGCATCGAACTTTTTGCAGTGCTCAAATTTGGTAAAAATAAAGATTCTTGTATTCAAAGCAGAGAAAACTTTATTGCATGATTTATGTCCGAAATTAATCAAAATAGCATTAAATGATGGAAAAAAGTCAATATATATGATATTATTTCCTATAAATTTCTTCTTTAAATGATCGAAAGCGTAAGAACGACATTGACTGAACAACTTGTCGCTAGTAACTGTTATACCAGACAAACGGGGATATCAGAATGAAAGTATTAATAATAACAACAACAATAAAAATAATAGTAGTAATAACAATAATAATAATAATAACAGCAATAATGAATTACTCGGATCTCTTTGCTGCACCTCTCAAATTTTCTGCGGGGGGTATGATGACAGGTATCATGTATACAAGACATTTAGAATAGAAAGCCATATGTACGAAGCTCAATGCATGAATACAATCACTCGAACTCTAATTTCTGCCGTATAGCATCAGTGGTAGGCACTGCCCCCAACGTTCAAGGATGGAAAGGAGAAGACATCATATTGCAGTGTGACATCAAGGAGGAACCTCTCGTTGTGCAGTGGGAAAAGGAGGGCTTTTTAAATCCCGAACAGAAGACGCTTAAGGCTCAATATTTCGATGGAAATTTGAAGAGCTTGGAGGAACGGTTTGATATCGACAAGAATTTCAGCCTCGTCATCAGGAGCTTGGAGGTGGCAGATGAGGGACGTTACTATTGTCAGGTGCTGCTGAAGAACACCCAAAGTTTTGAAAATTCCACCATCATAACGATTAGCAGTAAGTAACATCTGTCTCTATTCATGTCATCATAAGTGAGAGGGTAAATATTGTTATGAATTAGGTTACCGGTAAATAGAAAACAAAGAAGCTTTAGACACTTAAGCTTGAAAGAACGCCATGTTAGTGACATTTCGTCACAATATTATAGTATCACATTGACTTTTAAAACAATGTTAGCAGTTAAGCCAATTTCAAGAGTAATGTGGTGATGGATAACTGAGACTAATTGCAATTAAAACTTCTGCTTGAAAGAAATACATGTCATATAGCGTATGTCAATGTTGTTCAGAGCATGCTTACATATTGTTCATTTTCGCACAAGCACGCTTAACCTTCCGTTTAACAAAAAGATAAATCAAGAAAGTAGGGACAACTTTGTAAAAAATATATGTGACCGTGCATCACAAACGAACAAAAAGTCGCACCCCTTGATTTTACGTGAGGACTCAAAAAAGGTGAGACGGGTTAACTAAGTCAATGTTGAGTTTTTCATATTTTCTGAAAGAACTACCCTTCTTCTACATCATTCTTAAGTTTGGGATCATAAAATGAATGGGAAAGTGTGTTTTTAGCAGTTTTGCTACAACTCTTTTTTGTAGAGTATTGAGATCAGGTATGTCTTAAACGCCTCCTTTCATTTCTTGATAACCCTTTGCACACTCTTCACTCCAAGTCTGATAACTTTTGAACGGATACAGCTACTGTTTTGATAGTTGGCATCAATCATAGGTAGAATGTGGTTATAGAGCATCCATAATTTCAACTTAACAACTTCATTGTTGTTGCCCCAGTTGTTTACATCCTGTTTGTGAAAGACACTTGTAAAAGACATGTACTAAGACAGGTTCAGTCACTTGCCTTGCATTTGCATTTCGCATAATTGGAAACATTTTTTTTTTACTAGCTTTATATCTACAGTATGAATAATGATTTTTTTCTTTCCGTTTCATTTTGTTGCGCTGTTCCTTTTTACGTTTATCCTTACTTCATAATTTTTAGGTATACTTTAGGTATATAAAGCTATATAAATGTAAACAGGTGAGTTTTGTCTACTTTGTGTTATCATGGACCTGCTACAAATGGACATTCATCTCTCGTTAATTAATTCATGCACCTGTTTCTGTTAAAAGCGTCACAAAAGCATTTTAAGCGTGCTTTCTTGCTTTGATCTTATCATCACCGCCGATGACCAGCCTGGATAAAAACAAGACGACGCTTTGAGAAATCTAAAAACTACATGCGCATTTCATTTATTTATCTATTTATTTATTTCATTCATTTATTTATGCACGGCACATACTTCAGCCCCGAAGGCTGTTCTTCCGCAGGTCCGTGCGGATAAAAAATACAACATAGATATACATTTTATACAGAAATGAACAAAGAAACCAAACAAACAAAAACAAAACTCATACTTAAAAACCGAAAAAAAAAACATATAGAAAAACATATAGAAAAAAACATAATAACATGTTGATGAAACTGCGGCACACATTTCGACAGAAACAAACATGATCAATCAAAGATAACCATGTACGATTATACAAATGATCGCCGTAGTTTAAAATGAAAGAGACAAAATAAAAATGAGAGTTCAGGAGAGAGAGAGAATGAGGGAGACAGACAGAAAGAGAAACAGAGAGAGAGAGAGAGAGGAGAGATAGGGAGACAGAAGCACATACAAAGGGGGAAACTGAAAAGTTGTCAATTAACAGTTTCGGTCAAGTGCGTTTTTAAAGCTTACAAACGTTGGTTTTTGTTTCAACTCCAATGGTAACTTATTCCAATGCATTGATCCAGAATATGTCAAACTTTTATGTTTGAAACACGTCTTAATCAAAGGTAACACAAAATTTAACGATGAATTCCTTACGTTATAGCTGAAAACTTTAAGTTGAAACATATCAAGCAAATATTTCGGACAAAACTTGTGTGCAATTTTATACATAATTTGTAGAGTATGTTTATGTCGCCTCTTATCCAGTTTATCGATGGGGAGTGCTGTGTATAATAAGTCAGTTGGGTACCTAGCTTGTACGTTCAGTACTGCACGCAGTGATCTATTTTGAAGAATTTGGAGTCTTTGAATATGAGATTTCTTTATATTCCTCCACACAACATCACAATAATCTAATTTACTTTGAATAATTGATTTATAAAACAAAATGGCTATATCATCAGAAATAAAAGACCGAATTCGTTTCAACAAGTACAAATTTTTCACTGTACTTTTACACAAATAATCAATATGTTCATTCCAGTCAAGTGATTGGTCAACATAAACGCCAAGATATTTACAACAAGAAACCTGTTTAATGGTTGTGTTGTTAATTACTATATTGATATGTTGCTTTTTAACTCGCTTATGTGAACCAATTATCATAGCTTCACATTTATTGGAATTTAGAAC
This sequence comes from Diadema setosum, assembly GCA_033980235.1. Lineage (NCBI taxonomy): Eukaryota > Metazoa > Echinodermata > Echinoidea > Diadematoida > Diadematidae > Diadema > Diadema setosum. The sequence continues at coordinate 36,739,380 of CM067071.1, read as the reverse complement.
TAAATGATTACACTTCAGCCATTTAGATACATATTCCAAATCGGTATTAAGTTTGGCTTCAATCTGACTGATTCTCTCTCCAGAAAAATAAATACATGTGTCATCCGCGTACAACGCAACAGATGAATGCTGCAAACAATTGGGTAGGTCGTTAATGTAGATCATAAACAAAAGAGGACCGAGATTGGATCCCTGTGGGACGCCACACCTTACAATCAAAGGCTGGGATCTAACTGCATTGACTTCAGTGTACTGAAAGCGACCACTCAAATAATCCCCAAACCATTCACAGGCGAGAGGACCCATACCAATCAAGCGCAGTTTGTCAAGAAGTACAGAGTGATCGACTGTATCAAACGCTTTTCGCAGGTCAATAGTAACCATGCCAACGAGTTTCCCTGTGTCCATAGAACTTAACCAGTCTTCCGTTACTTTTAGGAGGGTGGTCTGAGTGGAGTGTAGAGAACGAAAACCAGACTGGTTTACATTGATAATATCAGCAGCTTTCAAATAAACATGAACTTGATTATACACAATTTTCTCTAATATCTTAGCGCAAAGAGGTAATATAGATATCGGTCTATAGTTATTCATATCAGTCTTTTTACCACTCTTCAAAACGGGTGTAATTCTGGAGCATTTCAGCTTCATTGGCACCTTCCCTGTTCGAATGGACAGATTGAACATTTGGGTCAACGGAATCGCAATATATTTAGAAATAGGTTTCAACAAAAACAATGGTAAATTATTACTCCCACAAGACTTTTTATCTGGTAATACGTCTATTACGTTGATTACATCTCTTTCCGAGATCGAGTGAAATTCAAACGTATTGTCACGTGCTCTTATGAACTGTCTGTATTGTGTGCTATCATCACACTCCACACTTTTTTGTATGGACTCACCGATTTCAGTAAAGAATGAATTAAAACAGTCTGCTATTTCTCGTTTGTCACTTATAATTCCATTCTCTTTTTCTATAGACATAATATTTTCTTTCCGACTTTTGGATGGCATGAGATGTTTCAACGATTTCCAAATTGCACTCGAATTACTAATATTCGATTTTACGGTATTACTAACAAATTCAGTTTTGGCCTTTCTCACTTCCTTTGTGACGAGATTCCTTAGTTTCCGATATTCAAACCAATCACATTCTTGCTTAGATTTTATTGCTTTTTTCTTTTGTACATTTCTTGTGCGAATTAATTCCAGTATATTGGCAGTCATCCATGGCGAGTTTTTCTTTTTAACTCTTTGTTTCTTTAATGGTGCATGTTTATCAATGACTTTCATTAAACTTTCCTCAAACGAGCGATATGCATCATCAACATTTGTCATAGTTGTGATATCACTCCAAATTATTTTACTCACATCATCGACAAATTCTGTCATATTTACTTTATTAACATTACGCATTTCTCTGTACCTGTGACAATTTCCTTGTAATCCAGGCGATTTATTTCCCCATGTACAGTATATCAAAAAATGATCGCTGAGAGAAATGGGCAAAACACCAGACTGAACAATTTTTTCAGACTTATTGGTGATAACCAAATCTACAATCGAAGAAGTTGTTTGTGTGACTCTGGTCGGACTATCAATAACTTGTGTTAAGTTATAACTTTCAAGCAATTGTAAGAGTCGCTTAGTCTGCCATAAATTCACACCAGACGCCTTCGTCATATTACAATTGATGTCACCGAGAATAACAAAATCAGTGTTTAAGTCATCGATATTTTGCAAAAACGATTGAAAATGTTCAAATACTTCATGATTGGCGCTAGGTGGCCTATACCACACAACTACTATCAAGTTCTTTCTATTTGTGAACTTCAATTCAATAGGCAACAACTCCAGACTGTCTTCGACTAAATCTGTACGTATTTCATACGTCATATTTGATTTGACATACGCGGCGACACAACCTCCATAGCGGTCCCTATCCCTGCGTATGATATCATATCCATCAATACTTAATTCAGAATCAGAAATTAAATCATTTATATGTGTTTCAGTCAAAAGAAAAACATCAGCTGAAAGTTTATGTTGAAGTGATCTCAGTTCATCTATGTTCTTCAATAAAGACGTGCAATTTAAATGTGTCAATTTCAATCCTTTACACTTAGAAATTCTCTGAACATTTACTTCAAAATCTTCAACGTTGGGTTCACATCTGTCTGTACTTATACACTCATCGGATGGCCCACTTAACTCGGGGTTGAGTGAATATGGATAGAATGGCAATTCTTTGGATAAACAAACATCACATATCCAATCATTTTCTGATTCGAATGTTTTTCTGTCAACTGACGTGCATTTGAGATGGCACCATAATGAACATTTAACACACATCATAGCATTTTGATTATTTTTGACTGCTTTACAGCATATGATACATGGGTATAGTGTTGACATATTGCTAAATCATCATTACGTTACTATATCACCATCATACTCATTGCAACTAGCTGAGACGTTCGATGTCGGCCTTTGTCCGGATGACGATTTTCCTCCTGTCAGCACCAGTTCCAGATGTCAAGGCGTAGATCTTTCCATCTTGCGACCATGTCCAGGCGATGGCATCACTGGTCCTCGCAGCGTACATCAAGCTCTGGCGATGGCTGGTAAGATCCTCGTTGATGAAGACAGATGTCCCTTTCAACTTCGACCTTCCAGCGTAGACCTTTTGACGCACATTGTAGCTGGCGAACTTGACTATGATGCTTTTTCCCCTCTCTGGCCCTGTCCTGGTGCTGCTTCTCGGGGTGATTCTATGGCTGCGATCAATGTCGGTTGCTGCCAGGTGAATGTTCATGTGGTCTCTCACAATGTCGGTGATGAGTGTATGAGTGTGATGAGTAATTCTCTTAAATCAGGGGAAATACATTTGCACTTGTCGTCTACATTGGGAAATTATCGCTCAAGTAATTTCATTTGCGAAATGCGCGTACTTTACAAGAGAAAGCAATTATTTTGACAGGTTGGTTGTGATTTGTAATCTACTTTTCCCCACTTTCGCACATTGTTCCAGAGTAAACATGGACAGTGACCGTAGATGACATTTATGTCCTATCATTAAGCCATGTTACATGCTTATTGATATTACTTAAAACAATGTTCTTGTTGAGATTTGTAACGTGGAAGTATAATTCGCTCATTCATATTTTGAGCAAAGTGACCTTTCCGCACAAAAGTGTCTATTTTACTTGTCTCCAATTTACTATTTCAAAAAAATGCATTCAAGAGAAATGTTAACCAATTAAAAAGAAGACAAAGTAGGAGGATAAGAAGAGAACAAAGAAGAAGAAGAAACTTACTTTTTGTTTTGTTTTTTTGTTTTTTGTTTATTTGTTTGTTTTTTGCGTATGAAGTGTAGGCCTTGTTTGCCTAGTGCCGGTCTCTTGACCTTTTTACGTAATGTTAAGCTGACAGGCTGTATGACAAGTCAGCTATTTGACTCATGCAACTGGACTTTTTATCAGTATCGACCTCTTTGACCGTATGACTCACGGGTGTCGGTCTGATAGGATCATTAAACTATAAGTGTGTCCTTTGAGTAATTTTGTCATCATAGCGAGGATATGTTTTCAGGCATTCAACCACTTTGTTTTCACTATCAAACATATTCTTTCACACACACACACACACACATACACACACACTCAAACACATGTCCTAAAATATTAACTTCTGTATTGTATATCTAAGTATTCATATGTGTTTATTGTAATGTCTTCTAAATGAAGTAATGAATGAAAACGTGTTTCATTTGTGTCTCTATGAAGTTTCAGGAAAACGCGTTAATTTGGGTCTCATCATTGGACTCGCCATTGGTGTGCCTGTTGCCATAGTCATCCTATTTCTCACTTTTGGGAAATATCTGCAAAGCAAACATCCGGACTATCTACCGCAAAAAGGTATTGGTTTATTTTCTTTAAGGTTAGATACTTGCATTAATTGCGTTAATGATTATGCGCGTGCGTGTCTTAGTTTGTGTGTGCGCGTTTGTGTGTGCGTATAGGTGTGTACATTCTTTGGTTTTATGTATGATATTTTCGTAGTTTTGATACAAAAATTGAAATTATTACTGATATTCATCAACAATACGGAGACAAAAAAAAAATGTCTCATGTAAGTAGAACTTGCAAATCTATTACCAACGATGATTATACTCTAATATGTAAAATAGAAGAAATTATATTATTCGTAAAGGGTAAATGCATCTGACCACAAATCGAAAGCGTATATGTGACCGTGCACCTCTAAACGAACAAAAAGTCGCACACACTGATTTTGCGTGAGGACTGAAAATAAGTGAAATGGGTCAACCTAGCAGAACTTGAATTTTTCGTATTTTCTGAAAGAGCGGGTCTTCCTTTACATTATGATAAAATTTGGTATCATAAAACGGGCAGGAAAGTGTGTTTTTAGCAGTTTATCTCGAACATTTTTGGTAGAATAGTGTGATTAGGTGTGTCTTTAGAATCCCTTTTTCATTTTTGAAAAACCTTGTCCACACTCTTCACTTTCAACTATAATAACTTTTGAAAAGATAGTGTTACTGCTTTGAAAGTTGGCATTGATAATTGGCAGAATGTGGTAATGAGGCATGCTTAATTTCAGCTTAGTTTGATAATCCCTTCATTGTTGTTACTCTGGTGGTGTACTTACTGTTTTTAGTCCTATTCATCGCACAGCCAGTACGGTTTTGTAAAGATTAAGCGCTTGAATAGACACTGTACTTCAGAGCCTCTTTTCTCAGTTCACACTTTTCCTGAGTTTGTGCTTTCTTTCCAATATTTAGATAGGTTCGGAGAGTCCATCTGATTTGAGTTATACATCATTTTAAAGCTTAAAGTCTGCTCTTTCAGAATATGGTCTTAACTAAAAATTGATATCTCGCGACTTTTTGTTTGTTTTGAGGTGCAGGGTCACATATGCTTGAAATGTTGGCCTGGGAATCTGGTAGCGAAAAGAGGGGAAACGAGAAAGATGTTGAAAATAAGTGGTGCCCCTGATATATTGTACATGAAAATGTTCATTTACAGTGATGCTCTTGTTGTTATTGGTGGTGATAATATTTCACAGAATGTGGCTGGAATTCCTGCTGGCGAAGATCAAACATACCAGAGCGATTTCAAGCGGAAGAAGAACTTATACTGAGTAAGAAAAATATGTAGATAATCACAATCTAATTCGTGCCTACAAAAAGTGCATTATTCCATTATGCACAATGACGTTTATATTTTCAAATTAATGAAATCTCATCATTTATGACTACATTCTTTGTACCATGATACAGCTGTATTATGTAACACGGTTATTAGAAAAGAAACGATATATCATATTACAGGCCTTCTTTCCCTCTCTCTATCTCTCTCTCTCTCTCTCTGTATACATGTTAATATTCCTACGTGTCTGCGGGTATCTACGTACACTCTTATATTTATAATATTGATTTCATGGGCTTTTTTTTCTTTTTTTTTTCTATCATTTGGTTTCTCTTCTAAGAACTACCATCGCTTACAGAGGAACAGATACAGCAATGCAAGGAAGATCTGAAGGAGTATTACCGCATGTCACGAAGCAAGGTCATGGTGGAATCACTCAACTTTATGGAACGTGTTGAATTGGATAATATCTATACGAATTTAAGTATAATCGAGCAAAGTAGTAAGCGTAAGATACCGATAACATACGACGATCTTCTGACTAACAATAAAAGTGGAAATATTTCAAAGCGACTTCTGATCCAGGGTGAGGGAGGTGTCGGTAAAAGAACACTTTGCGCTAAGATTGCCTGGGACTGGTGCCAGGGTAGGATTCTCCAGGATCTGGACATGGTGCTGCTAATACCTCTTAGAGATATTAAGAACGCAACAAGTATTGGTGGTATTGTCAAAACGTACCTCTCTCATTCAAATACGGCAACAAAGATGAAGATAGATGACTATATATCAACAAATCTGAGTAGGATTCTCATTATATTTGATGGTTTCGACGAGTTTGACGAAAAATTAAGTAAAACGAGCAGAAGTGAGGTCATTCGCATTCTACGAACAGAGCAATACAATTCATGCAAAGTCATTGTGACAACACGCCCTTGGAGGACAAATGAATTCATAATGGACAGGATTCTTGCCGAAACTTACTCTTTTCTAAACGTCGAAGGATTTAACATAGAGAATTTATCAACTTATATTAGAAGGCTCTTTCGAATTAAAGAGAAGGACAGTCTTGCAGAAAGCTTGATCAGTTTTATGCAGGAAAATGATGTCATCCGGTCGAACATGGCCCCGTTTCCTATTTACTGTGCAATGCTTTGCCTCCTGTGGAACGACGTCAGTGAAGACAGACGAAGAGAAATGCAAAAATTGCGCACGTTCTCCCAGATTTTTGGGGAAATGATCTCTTTCCTGAAAGAACACTATGCATCAAAAAATTGTGAAAATCTACAGAATAAGAGCATTCTTGAACATTTAAAGGAAGCTGGTAGGGCAATTCAAGAAATTAGTGAGATAGCGTTAGAGGGTTTATTTGACAGGAATCTCTCATTTTCTGAAGAATACTTCAGAGAGTGTCATGATGCTATGGTCACCTGCTGCAGAGTGGGGGTTCTGACAATAGAAAAAGATGCCGTCACAAGGGAACGTCGACGCAATGTCAACATTTCTTCTTTGGTTACATCAACTATTTCTTTTCCCCACAAACTGTTTCAAGAATACATTGCAGGGGTATACATCGAGTATTTGTTCGACAATGATCGTGCTAAGTACGACGAGGTGAAAAACAAACTTCTTAGTCGACCTGAGGAGTTTCGCTACGTACTCTACTTCACATCAGCTTCAAGGAATACACTTGGCCTCGATATCATCAAAGGCTTGATAAACTGTCCCTTCGATAACTTTATATCTTATTCCTACAATGACAAAGAGAATGATAGTCGTAATTTCTGTGTTGACGTTTCGTTTGAATGTCATACTGAGGAGGCAGCAGGGGCAGTGGGAGAACGATGGGATGAATACAAACTATGGTTTAATTCACCAGAACACACAGTGTCAGGAGTGGTGTTCATGGTGCGCTATAACCAAGTGGTGAGTGACACAATTTGAATATTGATTTGAAATATGTCAGAAAATATAATGTCGAACGAAAATAACATTCCTTGTGTGGGGGGTGTGTGTTTGTGTGTGTGTTTCCCCTGTGTGAATTTGAGTGCATAATCTGCAACCTCAACAGCTTTATTAACATTTTTTTTAGACCTGGAACAGGCCCTTTTATTTAGGGAAATCGTTTTTATATAACATTCTGTGCAATTGTATTAACGTTTTAAGTATTATTGTTATGTAAAATAATTGCCCTCCTCGCATGATACATTCTGATGACTTAATGTGTAAGTTTAATCTGAATTGCCATGGCACTTATTTCATGTCTTGTTATCAATTATAACGTTTTGTGGTAAATTGTATGAAACGTTTTTCGTCGTGGCTTTTAGAAAAAAAGATGTTATGAGGAGTCAAGCAAAATGTTCTTATTGCAAAATAATTGGACTCCACGGAGTTTCAACGTCTACTGAAATGAGACCCTTTGCGAGAGTTGCAGTTGTCAAACTGCCCTTTGTAGTAATCATCCAACCTTGGCTATAATAAAGACGCCGTGTATATTAAAGGGAGATGTCAAGCTCAGTATCGTGTATAGTGTTTCGAACATACAGCTACTTAGGGCACAGTCCTAACACGAGTATTGATGTAATGCAATCATATTCATCGCCCCTCTACCTTTCTCATCAAACTGAAAATGCATTCTTTCCTTCCCGAGTTGTGATTAGTGAAATGACGATATGAATAGAGCCTGTATAGAATGATCCTTTTTTTTCTCTGTGAGTTTCAAACCTCCAGTCAACTGCGAGTACTTTTTATCAACCTTATTCTTCTGAGAATAATTTATTTCCTCTACTGTCAATTCATGTTCGTTCTATCAGCAATCGCTAAATATGGACGAAGTGAAGTGCGGAAGAACTGTGTCACGTGACTTGGCGGAGGGCATGTGCTCCAGCAGTTTACTCCGTAAGGTATGGCTATGGCGCTCACAATTTCACGCGGAATTCTACAAGATCCTCCGGGCAGATTCTTCAAACTGTCTGGTGAGAAATTTCATGTGTTATCATGATCTACAACACAAAGTATTTATGTACAGACTACAGATGAAGTGTTACTAAGATATTTCAAAGAGGAAATAAATTAAATGGATGATAATAAGAAATGTAAAGAAAACAATCTTACTTGCAAACAATGTTTCCTTGCAGAAAAAAAAAATCTTCTCGAACAAAGAATCCAAGTTACATCTGAAAACATATACTGATCATGTTATAGTAGGTTTTTCAAAATATATATATATGAAGAGTTTGTTTGCAAAAACCGATAAGTTCATTTTTGAAGATTTGGAGTACGGTCTCTGTGATAAAATACAAAATAATACCTTTTAAATGATATATTGGTCACTACGGTACATTTTTGAAGTTATGGTCAAAAGAAGCAAAAATGTTCTTATTATTCTCTTTATTTTTCTTGACATTTAATTGCAAATATCTCCATTTGGCAAATATGGACTTATCGGTTTTTGCAAACGAACCCTTCATATATATATATGTATATATATATATATATATATATATATATATATATATATATATATATTGTGACCATTACGAGGGAGAATCCTTAACCACTCACGAAGAACATAATGCGATCTATATTATAGTATGCAAGTTTGAGTGAAATCAAGGTCAACTTGTATAGAATAAAAACATCGTTGAAAATATATGGAATGTTTCTAGATATGCATTTCACCGCAAAAGTGATGTTGAGGGCATCATAAATCAACACAAAGGGGCCCTGTCAAGGTGAAGGATTATCCCCATTTTTGGCTGCAGCTCTTCAACTCTCTCCGCCCCCCTCCCCCCCCCCCCCCCCAAAAAAAAAAATGCGCTCGAAGCATCGCGGTAAACTATGACTATATAATATATGTAGTCACTTCCTGTAGACGCAAAAGGCAACACAGAAACAAGGCTGCAATAATATGTTATGGTCAATAGAAAGGCGCACCTGGCATCTTTTTCAATGCCATCGTCTTTATCGTCAACTAAGCTTGTTATTAGAATTAATTGAGTGATATGTTGTTTTCCCATCTTCTTTGTGACCAACAGCAATAAGCCCTCAACGTATTCTTGTCCTCGCTATTCTGCTGAATATCTTTGCCAAGACATACACGAAGTGGATACTGTAAGATTAAATCTACTTTATTCATTTGCGTAACGAATGACAATCATCCCGCAAAGTCAATGCAAACCAGGTAATTATATGCAGAGTTCTAGAAGAGCCTTTACAGGGATTTTCACTCAGTATAAAGCTGCTACAAAGATGGGGAGGAAGGAAGGCTTCTAGATCGGCGTCCGGGGACATGTAGGCAAAGGTACCTCCTCATCTAAGAGTGCCACACAAAGTTGACAATTACATTCGAAACGCCTGACACATATTCCGCTTTAAAGCATATAAAGAGTTTGTTTGCAAAAACCGATAAGTCCATTTTTGAAGATTTTGAAATACGGTCTCTGTCATAAAGTACAAAATAATACCTTTTAAATAATATATTGGTCACTACATATAAAGGTATATTTTTGAAGTTATGGTCAAAAGAAGCAAAAATCTTCTTATTATTCTCTTTATTTTTCTTGACCTTTAATCGCAAATATCTCCATTTGGGAAATATGGACTTATCGGTTTTTGCAAACAAACTCTTCATATATACTTCAGGCATAACATTACATAGCGACGAATGAACCCCATGATGATTGTGCACATAATTATATAGGCGATTGTTTACTATCATGATTAGGACAACGGATGTTCTACTACCATGGAAAGTTATATCACAAACCGAATGGATTATGACGTGCAGTGAGTATTTCTTGCGGCAATCATGCATGGGTAAATACCTCTTGTCGAAATGGAAACTAAATCCTAACCTCGCCACTGTGTCCGTGTAGAAGTGAATGAGTGAAAAATAATTCCCCCCACCCCCACTTACCCCAAATGAAAGGCAGAGTTCAAAGCCTGACGTTAATGGCGAAAGATAAAGTAAATATTAAACCAATGGGCGTTTATAAGGAAATCCAGGGATAAGACAATAATAATGTACAATGTGTCCGTTTTGGAAGTAAGTCATTAGGCAAATGTGACCGTGCACCTCAAAACGAACATAAAGTCGCACACATAGATTTTGCTTGAGGACTGAAAATAAGTGAAATGGGTCAACCTAGTCGAACTTGACTTTTTCATATATTCTGAAAGAGCAGGTCTTCTTTTACATTATGCTAAAATTTGGTATCATAAAACGGGCAGAAATATGTGTTTTTTTAGCAGTTTATCTCGAACATTTTTGGTAGAATAGTGTGATTAGGTGTGTCTTTAGAATCCCTTTATCATTTCTGAAAAACTTTGTCCACACTCTTCACTTTCAACTCCAATAACTTTTGAAAGGATAGTGCTACTGCTTTGAAAGTTGGCATTAATTATGTGTTAATGAATGTGTTTAAGAATGTGTTAATGAGGCATGCTTACTTTCAGTGTAATTTGATAATCCCTTCATTGTTGTTACTCTGGTGGTTTTACTTCCTGTTTTTTGTCCCATTCATTGCACAGCCAGCACGGTTTGGTAAAGATTAAGCGCTTGAATAGACACTGTACTTCAGAGCCTCTTTTCTCAGTTCACACTTTTCTTGAGTTTGTGCTTTCTTTCCAATATTTAGATAGGTTAGGAGAGTCCATTTGATTTGAGTTATACATCATTTTAAAGCTGAAAGTCTGGTCTTTCAGAATATGGTCTTAACTTAAAATTCATGTCTGGCGACTTTTTGTTTGTTTTGAGGTGTAGGGTCACAAATAGTAATAAAAATGACTTTCGTATGGGGGACTTTAATAAAAAAAAAAGAAATGTAAAAGCAATCACCTTTTATCATTTGTTTTGGGTTTTTGTTTTGTTTTATTTATTTTTCGTATAAAAACAACAACAAAACAATAATCGTACAATCAACAGAATGATTTTTTAAATTACGGCTGGATTGCCCTACTCAGCTGTGCCTACACGATACAGCTGTTCTACCGAGAGGTCCAGGAACAGAGTAAATTATAAATGCAATAGAAAACATTGATGGCGAAAAACAAAAACCCCAAATCAAGAAACAAACATTAGTATAACTTTACAACAATTTCTAAAAAGAAGGGAGCAAGAATTAGGCCTAAGTACCTCCCCAACCGCCCACCCTATTTTGTAAGCTTGATATTTATGTTAATATGAACATTATGAAAAGGGAATACAAATTACAGGTACAGTTTATTTTATGCCACATAAATCAAAGGTATTTCAGAATAACATTAATTATTTTTTTAAAACTGGTTACACTCAAACAGCCCTTGGGCTCTGAAGGTAATTCATTATAACTGAAAGCACCTCTGTACGAAGACATTCTCCGGCAATATTCGGTCCTGGGTTTTGGCAGTGAAAGGGTACCATTTGAGCGGAGAGAGTAATTTCGGGACATAAAGTTAAATGATTCTTTAACCCTATAAAGCCCAAGGGGGGGGGGCACATTGTGCCCCCCCCTACCAGATTTTCGTTTGCCACTCCTTCGCCCTTAATCCGATTTAAACCAAATTTGGTGACTTTTCCTAAAATCTCATTGCAAACATTTTGATATATAACTTAGCTATATTTGATGTTGCTGGTGGCCATGGCAACCATAAACTGACAACCATATCAGTCAGATTTTGCATCTTTTTTCTGTTCCCATTTCATTTAACAGCATTACAGTGTATGGAATGGGTGTTTCTTGGCTGAAATTTGTTGAAGGCGCAAAATATGAAGTAATTATGGTACTGGAAAGTTTTTTCTTACTATTTCCTTCGTTTTTATGTGACAAAGGCAAAAAACAATAGATATAATAGAGATAATTGAAGCAATAATGTTTTTTAAAGATTGCCCCTTATATTTTGAGTTATTTTGATTGCTTCACCCAATTTATGCCTCTAATATCATTAGTTTATCGCATTGTCAATTTGCAATCTCAAAATTCCAGTATTATGCAAATATGAGATGCATAACTAAACATGCACCCATCCCAAACATTTCATCTCAGGTCTCATAATGTATCACTATGTTGATATGAATAGCGCCCCCATGTGGTGACCTTGAGAAATTTCAACCATAACAAATAACAAAATCAACTTGCTTATTATTTTGTGGCAAATATGAAATTGATTGGTCTATAATAAGGACATATATAATGGGGAGAAAGAAATTATACAGAAAAATCATGTTTTTTAGCATATTTCCTATGTATTTCTTTATATTTTGGTAAATAGCGCCCCTCCATCGGTGACCTTGTGAACATTCAAATGCACGGTCATGTAGAGTATGAGTTACTCTACCCACCTGCCAAATACGACGATGATACATCACATAATATAAAAAAAATATATATATATATAGTGGGGGGGGGGGGGCACAATGTGCCCCCCCCCCCCCCACCCCCCCCCCCCCTTGGGCCTGCGAGGGGTCAAAATAGCTTGGGCTTAATAAGTTTAATATATGGGGCACTGTAGTCATGGAGACATTTGGAAACCATGGAATTTAAATGCTTTTTGCGCCTTACGTTTAAAAAATCCCAGTTTAGAATTTGATGAATTTCATGATTTGATACGTGCTTATATGGATTTATCCCAAGAATTATCCTATCCGCCCTATTTTATAACTTTTCTATTTGCGAAGTATAATTTCAGCGAGGCCAAGTCATAAATTAAATCGACATAATCAAACAGAGGGAGTATGAGAGAATTATATGATAGTTTTAAGCATGGTTTCATTAACAATATGACGAAGTCGACTAAAATATTTTACAAGTTTACCAGCTTTACCAAGTAATGTATTGATGTGAACATCCCACTTTAATTCCTGGTCAGGTGTAACTCCAAGGTACTTAATTGTTTCTTTGTGTTTGATCGCCTGCCCGCATAACTTTATGGGAAGGGCATTGCGGCGTGATAATAAAGAGCGAGAACCAATTAAAAAAAACACCTCAGTCTTTTGGAGATTTAGATTAAGTTTGTTAACGCACATCCAATCATGATGTTCTTTTAAGATCGTTGTTTAGAACGTTGTCAATATGTATAGGGTCAATATGTGACAAGTGAATGCGACAATTCTTTACTTGACTGACAATGTCATTAATATAAATCACAAAGAGAACTGGCCCCAGGATAGAGCACTGTGGGACACCATGGAGTATATCTGAACAATTTGACATAGAAGAATTTAGAAGAAGTGTGCCGACTTTTCGATTTGTTAAATAGCTTCTAAACCAAGCAAGACAAGCGTCAGAAAAACCCCATTCGCTTTAGCTTTTGCAACATAATGACAGGATCCATCGTATCGAACGCTTTCTTCAAATCAATGAAGATTGACCCTGTGTAAAGACCTCTGTCGATGGCGACCAAAATGTCATCCGTGACTTTTAGCAAAGCAGTGGTGGTAGAATGTTTCTCTCGCAAGCCTGACTGTGCTGTAGATAGGAGATCGTTTGTTTTTTAAATAACTTGTCAGCTGCTTTTGTACTATGTTTTCAAGACCTTTTTAAACAAAGGGTGAAATCGCAATGGGGCGATAATTTGTAGGACAAGATTTATCACCGACTTGAATAAAGGAATGAGTTTGGTCATTTTCCACTGAATGGGGTTGATTGATTGATTTTATTTCTAAATTTCTTTGTCATATATAACAGTGTAATTTGAATCTTACAGTTAAAAAAGATGACTAATTCAAATTTTACTTTTTCCCCTTACAGGATGCAAAATAGAACTGAACAAACTATTTTGTGCATACATTTATGCAAACATACGTTACAGTATAATTATTGCTCAAAAACAAACTATGCAATTATTCTTGATGCACAGAATTCAGGAGACCATTATCATAAGCAAACGCTTGACGAGGACAATAGCCTCAGAATGCACATTAAGAATATGACATTAAGAATATAACATTTAAATTACAACTTACTGAGTGGCGATAAAGAGAAAGAAAGAGAAGAATGAGGGGACAACGTGCAGTGATGCATTGTGGAAGATGTAAAGTGTTTGGAAAAAAAATTATATGCGTTCTTTTCTGATGCTTTAGGAACGATAGCTTGTGCGTTTACATGGTAGCATTATCATTATAAGAACGTGTAATATCAGGAAAAAAAAAGAAATAACAACATAACATGTTAAGCGGATTCTCTGACTGCAAAATCAAATTTGGAAAAAATGATGCTCTTGGGATATCAATGTGATAAACCTCATTTTTAGAGAACAACAAACACTGTCTACAGCAACTCGATACCATAGCACAACAGAAAGATGAGAGCGGGGAAAAACATTGTTCTTTTTATCTCAACGTAACATGCATCGTCGATGTTCCACACGTTTTTCAATATGCAAAAGAAGAGCAAGATACAAGTAAGTAAGCGTCTTTATGCAAAGGTTGATACAAGTGTGATATCTTTTATTCGTAGTATTTCTAATCTCTTGTTTTGATAGTCATTTGCAGGTTAAGTATCTCGCCATCAAGTAAAATGGTATTTTAAGTTGTAATTAACTACAGTCAAACCTGTCTTAGCGGCAAACTATCTATGGCGACCACCTGCTTTATAGCGGCCACTGAAAAATCCCCCGCACGAAATTTCTTTATCAGAGCCTTTATATAGCCGTCACCTGCCTAACGCGGCCAGTGACCAAAAAAAAAAAAAAAAATAAATAAAAATAGTTGAACCATTAAATCAGCCATGAATATACGTTGGCTTTCTTTTTCATTGCGTATTATACATTCTACCGAGTCCTATCTCAGTCACAACCACACAGACATGATTGACAAAATTAATGCAGCTCTTTGCCGTGAAAAGCCGTCTTTTGAATACCGCTAATTTGACACGATTGACTAGAACTAGGCTCTAGTAATGTCGCTCTAAATAAGGGCTACAAGGACAAAGACAGCTCCTAATAACGTCGTAGAATTTGAACAAGATTAAAATACCTTTGAATAAATAGGTCACTTGTCTGGGTATTGTGTGCTGCTTATGTCAGTTTCGCACATCATCAATCCCTAACATTCATTCGTGAACCCCTTTCATGTAAACCGGCACGAACCAGTGCGGTTTCCCAGGCCCGAAATGTTGTTTTAGAAATCAAAAGAACAGAAATAGGCCAAAAAACAACAACAACAACAACAAACAGAAAACAATAAAATGAAGCAAATTGTACACACACACACACACACACACTCCATATAATAGCAGCACATGCAAACTAATTTGCTTGTGGTTTTTGTTTGAATAACACGCGGTATCTTATGCTATAATACAATGCAAGTGTAACAGCATAGTTGACATTAAAGCTGGCCACAGACCTGTCTATAGCGGTCACTTTTGTTGTTTCCCTTGGATAGCCCCTGTAGACGGATTTGACTGTATCTGTAACTACATATCATATTCAGCGAGATAATTCATCTCGCCATAACGACATATACTATCTCGTGAGGTCGAGTTGACTGTATAATTCATGTACAGACGACATTCACATTTTGTGAAGGGTACTTGTTTAAAGAGTGTAAGTGTCTCTGCAGGTATAACACACGTGTGCATGCATTTGGAAACGACTTTTGTACAGCAAGATAGATTTTATGTCACCATGACAATTTTTATTTTTCAGGAAGCAGACTTGGAACGCCATATCGACATAATAAACTTTTTTTTTTTAAAGAAGTTAACATGGAATGATGAACTGCTTGAATAACAGTGATAGTTTATTAGATTTATAAACCAGGACCCAGATCGGAGCTTACCAGGGAGCAGCGCACTGTACGAGTTTGACTGCAGTCACAGACAGACAGAAGTGATCAATATACAGTGTGAGGGCGCTATTATGTGGGAGTTACTTCATGTGGAGACAAACATTGTAGATGAAGTAGAAGGAAGGAAATTAGAAATGTTGCTTTATTGTTCTCTTCCTTTAATTCACTGGCTATTTGCTCGAAAGTTCTGTTTCTCTTGAAAAACAATTTTGATGTTCTCATTCTATTGTATGCATCACACTTTTTGCAGTTAAAGTCGGGGAGCCTGGTTATTTCAGTATAATATGATGCTTCGAATAACAATATGTAATAAATCAGACAGTACGTTGTATCCTGCTTGCATTTTATAGCTACAGGACTGTACATTACAATGTTGAATTGTTCACTAACGGTATATTCCTCTTGATTAGGCAACATTAATGTTCATTAACAATGTTCAACAAATGCTCTTTCCTTTAGAGATTGCCTTCATAAAATATGGCGCGACTTTACTCCTCTTACATGTCTTGTTACTGTTCAAGGAGACTTTGAGACTATTTCGTCCAGTTTTGTCCCGCCTTTTTTGTGCACACGGGTCATCAGATTGATTCTTATCTTTTTAACAATTTCACCCATTATTCATTATGTTTTATGATATCATTTTTACTTTGATTCACTCGGTGTACATGTGGATCGTTATGACTGGCAATACATGCATTGATCCGAACCTGACCAAGAACGGTAGAAAAGCATGTGATATTAACTGCCATTAAGTATGAGGATCACGGACTATAGGGAATGACGAAGCCATGTTTCATCCACTGACTCAGCTGGTAGGGTTTGTACACTCCTAGGCCTATGTGTAAAAGGAGAGTACATTATACTGCTTCCAATAAATTTGTTATTTATTCTTATCGAAACATAATCATATGGCGTGTTGATTAAGTAGAAAAAAAAATGGCTTGATCTTACGTCCATAGCTTGAAAATGTCCGCACATTACATCATATGATGATGTTCGACCCACCTCTGCAATGGTCTCTTTCCTTCGCGTTCAATTATTCCTTCTTTCCATTTTCACACCACTCCATTAATCTCTCTTTTATTAGTTTCACATTTCGAATCCGTTATTCTTTTCAGATTGAAGATCTGAAATTCGATCTTAGCAGCAGTGATGATGATATCCTAAATCAGTCCTCGGTGGGAGAAGACTTGGCCCAATGGGTGTGTGGTATGCCACGTCTTTCCAAGTTCACCCTGGTGTACCTCTACTTGCCCAACAGTTTCTTCTCAACAGCAGCCACCTTAGCATCATCATGTCAGGTAGGTAGTATTTGACTATAATTGATGTGAGTCGTGTAGTGTTGGGAGAGGACTGCATTTTTTTTTTTTCGAGAAGTGAAAAAAAAAAAGAATCTGTATTGTAGGGTAGTAAATAGACTCCTTTAGCAAATCAATCCTATTTTACTTGATATTGCCATAACATTATTTGTAACTATAATCCTCCTCAGCATTGTGACATTCAATGCATAAACGAAAGCATATAGGTATGAACACTTTTCATGCACTGACAAATGTATGGAAATCGAGTGCAATGCGTTTCTTCCGTTATCCGGTTGGGCTTTACACATAAAGTATTTTCTTTACTGACGATAAAATGTTTCTCTCCATTAAGTGTGATAATTAAATTTTTGCCATAAAAAAAAAAAAAAAACATTGCACAAGCAGGCACAGAGGAGTGAGGGAAGTTGGAGCGAAAGAGAGAGAGAGAGAGAGAAAGAGCGAGAGAAAGAAAAGGAGAGAAAGAGAGGGATATATATATATATACATATACTGTTTATATATATATATACAAATATATATATATATATATATATATATAGAGAGAGAGAGAGAGAGAGAGTGAGTGATTGAAAGAGAGTTCAGTGGGGAATCCCTAAATGCAGTAACGTTGGGCAGGTGTATGGCGCTGTACTATTCCCAAGATTGAAGTAAACATTGTACACATTATTTTTTTTTTTCTTTTAATGGGAAGGGATATAAGGCCAACGATATCGTTGCTGAAATACAGACACACAAACACACATACGTGTGTCGGGTTAAAAAACAAAGACTTTGGCAAATTCAAGTCAATTCAATTCAATTAATTCATTCATAATAAAAGAAAGAACTACAGAAAACTAATGATGATATGTTAATTTTGGCTTGAAATAAACAAATGTATTTTTTTTTTTTACTCAAATAAAGAAAGATCCCTACAGCAAATTAGTTTTTAAAACAACCAGCGACGTCACTGCCTGTAGCTATCTCACGTCTAAAAGGAGTGTACTAGGCCTATATATTAAAACAATTATCATATAGACCGGGAAAAATCGTTTTGATAAGATGCTCGGATCATGATTTTTTTTTTTTTTCTGTCGTATATTGAAATCTTGCAATCCCAAAGACTGCACGCTACGTGTGCGTCTACGCAATGTTTGTGCCTCATAATAAATCAAACTTTTATGATAAAATGAAATAGAGTAAAAAAACTTAAAGATATTCTAACTTAGAATGACACTGGAGGAATGTGTGCGAAAATGTGATAGGTATTTGTGATCACTTCCTCGCTTTCAAAGACCCCAAAAAGGAGGCTGTGGAGAAGTACTTTGCATTCGTAAGTCACAACCCATAATTTGAATCTATACCGAAGCAATATACCGTAACGCGAAGGCTACTCAGGTTGACTCTACGAGGACGTCGAGTCATGCAGTAACAACGATACACCTTCATATCATCTGTCAAACGGTTTATTCTCTCCAGGCTTTACATTGTTTCATGCTGCTGTCATTGACGAATAGTCATAGGGAATGTTACCTTTGTACAAGAATTTCATGTAGCATAAAAATTGCTTAATAATGTATCTCAATACTAAACATTGTGATTTTTGTTTGTTTGTTTGTTTTTATCGTAAGGTAATGTTATGAACTGATAAACATTATTGCGACGTGTTCCATTGCGAAGATCGTAACAAAGACCCAACTTAGTGGATTCCGTTTCGTTGTCTGCTTTTATAGAGCAATAACTAATTAATTTTGTAACACAGTAACGTGTACGATACGTTACGAATGCTCTGAAAATTTCGAAAGAAAGAGAGAGAGAGAGAGAGAGAGAGAGAGAGGTTCAGAAATAGACAAAGGAAAATGGTTCGGTAGAGTTTAGAAATGTGTGACTGATTTTTTTTTTCTTTTTCTTTTACAGATAAGCCAATTGAATATAAGTAAACACTTACTGTCTTACTTGTCAAAGGGAAGATTCATCCCAGAGTCAGCAGCAGCAAACTTGGCTGAATTTCTGTGTCGTCTGCCTCATCTTACATTTGCCAGTATCAATGTGCGAATGCTGCCAAGGACATTCTTCACGACAATTGCCTCCCAGGCTTCACGCTGCAGAGTAAGAATCAGTCATTGTCATCTGTCCAACACTGTCGTCTTCAAAATGGGGGGGGGGGGGGGGGGGGGCGTCAATTACCTTGAGCGCGATATTTCGATTTATTTCGCCATACAGTTATGTCTTTCCGGTGGCATTGATTTATGAAATTCGCCAATCCCATAGATGAAATATAATCGCATACCTTCCTAATTCCAATGGAAGATGTTGTAAAGTTTGAAAAAAAAAGAAACGTCCCAAGCAGTGGTATTTCAATCATGTGTAATCTCAATCCGTACCGACGCTCGATAATCAATGAAAGTTTTGTATCTATAAAAGAAAATGTATCAAAATGAAGACTTCTTTTTGAAACGAAGAAGGATTTGTCATTCCATATTGGTAGGAACACGTGATTCAATTAATATTCAGTATGCTGCCATGAAACGATTTCCTTTAGAGAATATCAAAATCTGGTAATGTATATGAAGAGCTTGTTTCAAAAAGGTGCTAAATCCATTGGAAAATGATGGATTTAGATCCTTTTGGAAGCAAGCTCTCTCTCTCTCTCTCTCCCTCCCTCTCTTTTCCCTCTCTCGGTATACATGTATATATATATATATATATATATATATATATATATATATATGAAGAGTTTGTTTGCAAAAACCGATAAGTCCATATTTGCCAAATGGAGATATTTGCGATTAAAGGTCAAGAAAAATAAAGAGAATAATAAGAAAAATTTTGCTTCTTTTGACCATAACTTAAAAAGTATACCTTTTTATGAAGTGACCAATGTATCATTTAAAAGGTATTATTTTGTACTTTATGACAAAGTTCGTACTTCAAAATCTTAAAAAATGGACTTATCGGTTTTTGCAAACAAACCCTTCATATATATATATATAATTATATGTGTGTGTGTGTGTGTATGTAAATATAAATTGTATATATGTATATAAGTTATATGTTGGTATAAAATATGAGCATTTTTTTTTCATTTTGTCCATCATGCTACAGGTGGAGTGCATTACCATCAATTACAAGCCTTTGAACAAGTTGCTGAATGACTATCAAGGAGGCACAGAGGTATGTGTTTTTATCTCATCAATTATTATTCCTTATTAATGTTGAATTAGCATTGCCTCGCTGGACAAACAGAAAAAAAATATATATATAATCAAATGCTCTGTTAAAAACTGCACATATTAATTGAAACCATTTTTCCATCTAGCAACGTCTATATGAGACATTTTTTGTGCATTTTATTTTTGATCGCCATTTTTTTTTTCTCTGTAAAAACTTTGTGCTGTGTCATGCTGTGATGACATATCATGTTTGGCACTAGTATACGTCTTGAAGATCAGGTTCAATAAATTGATCTATATTGCATTTTTGTCGACCATTATGCGGTCCGCCAATTTTTATTTACTACTTAATTTTTGACATTATTTGTCTGCCAGATTGCACGAAGACAGTATCAAAATTTGGCCCGTGGCTTTGTATGCACCTTTGTGATTTTAATGTAAGGGTACATCTTGCTATACTGTAGAGGCAACTTCGAAAATGTTTCAACCTTGAGTCACAGTTGGTACGAACATGACAAGAGGAAATACGGGCGACTTTATAAGTGAATTTTTTGCAAATCGCTACCGAACACGTGCTGAAGAGATGGCCGAAAAAGAATAGTTAATATTTAACTCCATACTAGTAGTACGTTTCACAATCGATTCACACAGCACTTTCCATTTTGGTCATGATAATTTCAGAAATCCCATTTCGATTTGCAGTGCTAACCCAGTAAAATTGATTATTTCTTTGATATAAATTATATCAATAACTTAATTGTTATCAGTGAAGTGAAACAAGAGAAAGTAAAGGTGAGTAAAACATGGAGAAAAAGACGTAAAAATACAGCAACGTTGCGTTTTATACTTTAACATTATCCGTCTCATAAAAAAAGTCTACTATGTTACATAGGCCTACAATTTCTTTTAACTACGCAATGTCAGTAGCTTCAGAGGAAGAAGCCAAAGTAAACATAAGGACACAATACTTTTTAGTTAAAGAAATTTGTTCCATTCCAAAATTACCGAGTACCAGGAAGTAAATTCGTAGCATAAATTGGAAGAGATGTATTAAACAATATAGAAGGGGCAGAAATAAAACATTTCAATTAGTTGTGTGTCATGATGGTTTAGAAAAATTCATGTCGAGCAATGTCTGGTTTCGGAAATGACGTGGATTACCCAAATGCGATAATATCGACGTCAACTCGCATGTCGTTGCAGAAAACATTTACTTTTCGAGATCTTCGCGACGTGCGCTGCTGCCTCCGCAAAATGTGTGAAGTATCTTTCTTATGTTGGTGCTTTCAAATTTGCGCAAAGGTAGGTTGCTAAATTTAGTTTCAGATTTTAAAGGTAGTGTAAATAGTGAAGGGTAAGTTATTTTGAGTGACGACATGCAACACCGCATTTTCTTTTTTCGTAAAATGTGCACTGCGAAGTTCCAAAGGCGAAAAATTGGCTGAACTTTAAAGATGACATCAAATAAGAGTCGCGAATTAACACTAGCTATGCTGACGATAAGAGGTCACGTAAACGAGGTATATTACTTGGATCAGACAAGAAGATACAAGTCGTCTATAACTATCTGACAAAACTTGGTCATTCTATTCAATCTCCTCTCACTCTCCAATAGACACTCTGTGACGGAAACGGCTCAGAAGGCGACAGCAGCCGCGAAACTGGCCAGGGTTCTTGGCAGGAAAACTAACACCCCCTGGATGAATCCGAACCAAACAGCTAATGAAGCATGTTACTATTTGAGGATTTGGTTTCTTGAGAGGAAAAGGAAAACGAAGGACACATGGAAGAGGAAGAAGCGAACAATCCCAGAGAACAAAGTCATTGGTGGAGAGATGTACTAACCACGGCTAAACACCATAAAGAAGAGTCACATCGATTTTAGACATTGATAGACAAGAACCAAATAAAGGGGGGGGGGGGGCGAAGAAGTGAAGAAAGGAAGTTTGGGAAGGAGGAGGATGAGAACATGGACCAGAACAAAAAGACGCTAGCAGAAAGATATTGAAGCAACATTCGAATCGGGGAAAAAGAAAGCGAGAAGGGACAAGAATCAGTACGAAGGGAGGACGGGACGTATAGTACTGAATAGTGAAATATCGGGAAAAATCATTCTAGTGAGGAATCTACTTGCTGGACGACGCCACAACCAAGATTCAGAGAGCCTCAGTGAGCTGAGCTGAAATACAGTTAACCCCCGTTATAACGAAGTCCTCGGGACAGGCAGTTTTCTCTCGTTATAGAGAAATTTATTTATAACCGAAAAATAAACAATTACAAATATATAGCGGATAATGTCGGGGCCTGAATTTTGTACTACCTCGTAACTGGAGTTTCGTTATTATCGTGTTTGTTGGAATGGGAGTGTATTTTAGTAATAATGGAGAGCTCTGTTGATTTACTACAGGCATGTGCATGTATACTGACGAAATTTGAGTAACTAACTTGAGTAACCATCTTGAGTAACTGCTTCAACATTGTGAGAGTAACTTGGGAAGATGCTCTTTTATGGCTGAATAATTTACCTTGTTGAATGGTCTTGTAGATTCACTTGTGTTTCATGTATTTCCTTTACTTAGTGTTGTTTTTTATCAGTTTTCGTGTTAAGTACAATAATTAGTCTGTTTAAAAGAACTATGTGTTTGTGTCATGCATAATGATCAATTATTTATCGGTTTTCGAGGAGCAAGAATACGAACAGCAAGCAAGAGTGTGAGCTTGTAGCTCCATGGCTGTAAGTATACAAAAAAAAAAAACACAACCACACACACACGCACGCACGCACCCATACACAACAGGCAACGTACTTAACAATTGCATTGTGCAGAAGACCAATGTGTTCGTATGCTGTTCCCAATTTCACTATGTTCGCACGTGTCCACCTGTGGATTCAAGATCCACAGAAAACAATTTTTTTTGGCATTGACATCAAGAAGCAATGTCACCGTTCTCACAAAGTTGTAAGAAAGTTAGTAAAATGATAATCATTGACTCATGAATTTGCATTTTCACATTTTGTACTTGCAACGTTCTGATTCAAACTTTAAAGTGATCTTGGAACTACTTCTGATCAGACGAATAATTTGTACCGAAAAACAACAACCAAAAAAATACAAAGTCATAGAACCTCGAAGGGGATGAAGAACGAGGTCATGACACTCACACAGACACACACACAAACACACAAACACACACACACACACACATACACACACTCACACACACACACACACATACACACACACACATGATCATATTACATTGCACACAGGAGCTTCCGCACAACATTCGTTTGACACATAACAATAGGAATATACATTCATTAAACTACTCCAGTCATGTCCCACTCTGGGGACACTGGACCATGCAGTTCAGAATAATATTCGTCTCCAGTCAACATAATGCGTACCGACAGATTTCGAAATTTGATTGTCACAATTGTCACTCTCATAGTTGTTTGACAAGTAAATTATGCTAAATTATCATTAGTACATGTAATTCAATTATGATACATTTCGTGTCCAGACGGCTTGACATGCTGAGGCATTTGTAATTTAGCTGCCTATAATGCATAGAAAAAGGTGTTGTTTATAGACCACGAATGCAGTGCGTAAATAATACAGTAGAGAACGTTCATTATAAGGGTATTCGTTCGTAGTTCTTTGAAATTGCTACAATGTGTCTTGCAATGAGACTCTTCATTATTATTCTATAGCTCATAGGATGTTATCGCCTTTTGTCTTCTTCCACGTTATGTATTATTTTGATGGAGACTCATTGCGTTGTGAAATGTCATAGATATTGCTTTCTTGAGGACGAGCTTTCAGGCCTGCTTCGGGATTAGACTCGTTATTTTGTAACTTTTTTTGTTCATGTTGCACCCAGAATAGGTCGATTTATGAATGATTTGAATGAAATCAATAAATATCAAGGAAAAAAGTGTTGAGCTGGTTTGTTTGCATTATGAGGTTTGTTTGAGTGTTTGTTGGTGTTTGTTTGTATTACGTATGTACTAGCGGTGTGCAATGGCAGTTCGTTTGTGCTAATTAATCAAGTAACGATTGACAATTTTTTTACGGCGTGTGGAAATTATTCGCTCGTGCATAAAGCATGCCAAACCTATCCTGGGACAAAGAATAGTGGTATGGACGTTCTAGTTTATAAGACTGATGGAAGAAAATGACTGCAGGGAAAAATGAACAAAGACAAATAACATTTGGGGAGGGTACCTCCCTCGTATGTATTTTCTCTCGGTCTCTCTCTCGCCTAGCCCGCCTCACCGCTGATATTTGGTTGACACACCCATACTATTTTTAGATCAACGCTGGTGTGAATTCTTTAAACAAGTGCTCATACACTCTGAAGGCGTTTGTATTGCCACAGTAGCGCCACTATATTCCACATACACACGTAAACATACAGGCTCACGTATACACACAGACAAACAAACCACTACCATTTTGTAACCACCACACATGCACAGTTTCTACATATTCTATTATTATACTCCAAACACACACACAAACACACACACACACACACACACACACAACAACAACAAACTAGAGATTGTAATTTGTCATCACTGACAAATTAAGGTGATCCGATTTTTTTTTATCAATGATTCGAGTCCTGATACTGCAAAGTCTCAGCTACAACATATCAAAATCTGAGAGAAATTCACCGAAGCATAAGTAAGATAGTGCTCGATAAAGAGAGTCATGTCAATTTTCACATCTAAAAAATTCCCTCCCATAGAGATAACACGTCATAGCGAAGATAGAAAAAGAAGTACATATGACCTTTGACCCCACTTTGCACAGACAAGATGGCATCTGAGCAAAAAGTGGTTATTTCATGAAATGATCCCTGTAACATGGATTTTACGTGTGCAAAATATGGGAAAGATAGGTCATGTATTCACCAAGATACAGGATGAAACATCTATGACCTTTGACCCTAATTTACATACCCAAGATGGCGGCTGATCAAGTAGTTGTTATTTCATAAAATAATGTTCGTGACATGAACTAAACATGTGCAAAATATGGTGGTGATAGGGTATGTTTTTCTTGAGTTATTGCACATAAAGTTGCAAAAAGAAAGGAATATCTCAATACATCGAAGATAAACTTTAATTTCAACCAAGTTTTTTTCACGTGATCCCGACAACGTATGAAAAAACAAAGGGCACACTTACGGTAGCCCTACGTCTCAGCTACAACTTATCAGAATCTTAGAGAAATTCACCGAAGCATAAGTGAGCTAGTGCTCGATAAAGATAGTCATGTCAATTTTCATTTCCATAAAAATTGGACTCCCATAGAGATTACACGTAAACTGGTCAAATTTGACAAGGTTACCTTCAATCCATTTTTTCGAGGTGATGTCGTCATCTAATGAAAATTGTGTAAATAATTTATGAAAGAGCATTTCATAAGCTACAACATATTGAAATTTGGGTGAAAATTGGCAAAGGATAAGTGAGATACGCTCGAGTAAACTTGAAATTTGATGACGTCATTTTGAAAATTTACTTTTTTTACTTTATTAAGAAATTTGATATCTTTTAATCATTTTGTCAGCATCGCCAACCCATGAAATGACATATACAACTCATCAGCTTTCAGAATATGTAAAGGAAATGGGGGGTCACCGTCCATCCTGACGAGTAAAATCGGATTTAAGATTTGCGGTTTTTTGGCATAGTTGCACTGTCTATCGCCATTGACGCGCGCGCGGAATTTCAACTTTGACGGGCCCGTATGACGTCATATTGAGTCGGATTGACTTGAAACTTGGTAGAAATATTCCTTCACATTTCAGACATCTGATCACAGTGAAAAAAATGGGAAATTTCTATTGCATATGAGCTGTGCGTGCGTATATGCGCGCGCGCGTACGCGTCCGTCAGATTTTTTCATTTTTTCAAAAAATGCTCTAAATGGTCTGAAACGTGTGCCAAAAAAAATTGGGCTTGATTGGAGCATACAAATATTTCAACGCGCGCGTACGTGCACGTTTTAAGAGAAAATATGAATTTTGACAATATGAATAGAATTCGCTTGACTTGAAATATATGTGACGTAAATTTCATTTAAAAATTCCATTCCATTAATGAGATATGATTGAGAATGTGTTTTCATATAATGACGTCATAGTGACGTCACGGTCGATTGATCACAATGATTTTACTTGATCTGTCGTCTTTGGGACACGATACATACATGGTATAAGTTTGAACTTGATAGGCATAGCACTTTCTGAGCTAACCTCTGCACAACTTTTCAGGAGAAATAAAGAAAGAAACAAAGAAAGAAGAACTAGAACCGGAATTTGTCAACACTGACAAATTAAGGTGATCCGATTTTTTTTTTTTTTTTTTTTTTATCAATGATTCGAGTCCTGATAGTGTAAAGTCTCAGCTACAACATGTTAAAATCTGAGAGAAATTCACCGAAGCATAAGTAAGATAGTGCTCGATAAAGAGAGTCATGTCAATTTTCACATGTAGAAAAATTCCCTCCCATAGAGATAACACGTCATAACGAAGATAGAAAAAGAAGTACATATGACCTTTGACCCCACTTTGC
The DNA here is from genome assembly GCA_033980235.1 of Diadema setosum. Classification (NCBI taxonomy): domain Eukaryota; kingdom Metazoa; phylum Echinodermata; class Echinoidea; order Diadematoida; family Diadematidae; genus Diadema; species Diadema setosum. The sequence continues at coordinate 36,712,371 of CM067071.1, read as the reverse complement.
ACAAACAAGATGGCATCTGAGCAAAATGTGGTAATTTTATGAAATGATCCCTGTAACATGGTCTTTACGTGTGCAAAATATGGGAAAGATAGGACATGTATTTATCAAGATACAGGATGAAACATATATGACCTTTGACCCTAATTTACATACCCAAGATGGCGTCTGATCAAGTAGTTGTGATTTTGTAAAATAATGTTCGTGACATGAACTTAACATATGCAAAATATGGTGGTGATAGGGTATGTTTTTTTTTTTAGTTATTGCACAGAAAGTTGCAGAAAGACAGAAATATTTCAATACATCGAAGATAAGCTTTAATTTCAACCAAGTTTTTAGACATGATCCCGACAATGTATGATAAAACAAAGGGCACATTTACGATAGCCCTACATCTCAGCTACAACATATTAAAATCTTAGTGAAATTCACCGAAGCATAAGTGAGCTAGTGCTCGATAAAGATAGTCATGTCAATTTTCATTTCCATAAAAATTGCACTCCCATAGAGATTACACGTAAACTGGTCAAATTTGACAAGGTTACCTTCAATCATTTTTTTCGAGGTGATGTCGTCATCTAATCAAAATTGTGTAAATACATTTCTGAAAGAGCATTCCATAAGCTACAACATATTGAAATTTAGGTGAAAATTGGCAAAGGATAAGTGAGATACGCTCGAGTAAACTTGAAATGTGATTACATCATTTTGAAAATTTACTTTTTTTATTTTATTAAGAAATTTGATATCTTTTAATCATTTTTTAAGTATCGCCACCCCATGAAATGACGTGTACAACTCATCAGCTTTCAAAATATGTAAAGAAAATGGGGGGTCACCGTCCATCCTGACGAGTAAAATCGGATTTAAAATTGGCGGGTTTTTTTTTTTTGCATTGTTGCACTGTATATCGCCATTGACGCACGCGCGGAATTTCAACTTTGACGGGCCCGTATGACGTCATATTGAGTCGGATTGACTTGAAACTTGGTGGAAATATTCCTTGACATTTTAGACATCCGATAAATGTGAAAAAACGTCAAATTTCTATTGCATATGAGCTGTGCGTGCGTATATGTGCGCGCGCGTACGCGTCCGTCCAAATTTTTCAATTTTTCAAAAATGCTCTAAATTGTCTGAAACGTATGCAAAAAATTTTGAGCTCGATTAGAGCATACAAATATTTCAACGCGCGCGTACGCGCACGTTTTTAAGATAAATATGAGTTTTGAGAATTTGGGTATAATGCGCTTGACTTGAACTATATGTGACGTAAATTTGATTGAAAAATTCCATTCCATTAATGAGATATGAATGAAAATGTGTTTTCATATAATGACGTCATAGTGACGTCACGGTTGACTGATCACTATGATTTTACTTGCGCTGTCGTCTTTGCGATATGATACATATGTGGTATAAGTTTGACATTGATAGGCAATGCACTTTCAGAGCTAACCTCTGCACAACTTTTGTCCAGAAATAAAGAAAGAAAGAAAGAAAGAAAGAAAGAATCCGTACAGATACAATTAGTGATCCGAGAGGATACTCGGATCACCTAATCATACACATCACATATCATGCAGATTACAATACACACACACACACACACACACACATACGCATAACTTACAAGTCATACCCATCCCACCAAAGCTTAACACCGGAGGAACCACCCCGAGCCCGGGGCGACAATCCGTGACGGGGCGACAATCCGTGTCGCAACAAATTTTTTGCCAACACGGATTGTCGCCTTCGAGGTCAAAAACTGGGAACTGCACAAGCGTCACGGATTGTCGCCTGGCGACAATCCGTGTAGGGGGCGACAATCCGTGCCGCCAGCGCCCGTCACGGATTGTCACCCCGAGCAGGAGGCGACAATCCGTGTAGGGGCGACAATCCGTGTCGCAACAACTATTGTTTTACAAAGTTTCTTTATTAATCTGCCGCTTATGATAATAATGATAATTATGAATCCATCTGTTTTGTCGAAAAAAATAGAATAAATTACTGCTGAATTGAATTGAATCTTAAAGAACTCGTATCATATGCATGTCTACAAAATTAGTAAAACTAATCTCATAATGTTGTAAAGAAATTGATATCGGCTGCTTCGAGGCAGTATGGTTAAAATAACAATGACTATGGTTAAAAATTGGCACATAGGTGATTTATCAACTTATGCAAAAACTATGCCAAAACTATAATATATGCCACGATTGGTAACACCCCATCTACGGCGAATCAATGCCAGTCTGGTGAAGTCTGAGCAGAATTCAGTCGGCGGAAGCTGTATCATTCTTACTGAAGGAAGTGGGGAAAACTGGTGACCACACAATGTCATGATCAATCAAATTAATGGATGATTCATTGTATGACGTATTAATTATATCATATAATTAGAATAGAAAAAAAAGTAGAGAAACGGCACAGCATGTCAGTTGACAAAATTATTATCATGCCCTATGCCCCACTCTAAGAACAATTATTGTTCTTGTTGGTTGTTTTCAAATCCTAACCAATCATTACGTGATGAATCAGTAACAAGGCAAGGTGGCTCAGTAGGTATAGTCATACTGTGTTTCTCTCTACAGCTTCCAATCGAAAAACTCGTGGACCGCGCGCTTAACTCCCCTCGGAGTCTTTCTGAGTAATGACGTGTGTTATCATGTCCTTCTTAGTAAGAAGAAATTTCCATCCCTCTGATAGGAAATAAAATGGAGGTCTTGTTTTTGAGACAGTCACACGTCATGCATGCACGTATAAAAGATCCAGCTTCAATACATTGTAAAGAGCAGAGTGCATACACTGGTGAAGTGATCCACCCTAAGTACTCAACCAGACTGTGTAAAAGAACATAACACAATCAAATTATAATGTAATTTGTTTTTGACATTCACACATCAAACACATACACACACATACATCAAACACACACACACACACACACACACATAAACATACAAACGAAAGAGTTATCAAATTAAACACAAATTAAGCTTTTTGTCTGATGTATTATCATAAATCTATATTTACTTAAAGCTAGCATTACCACGGTTTGTTTGTACGGTACGTACATGTATATAACAACAAGAGATACATTGAAAACTAAGATTAATTTTCTATTCTCTATTGTCTCTATTTTCTATCATGGAACAAACAAATAAACAAGAAAAAAAAAACTATAAAAATTCCAAAGAGTCAGAGAGAGAGAGAGAGAGAGAGAAAGACAGAAAAGAAAGACAGGCTTCTTTTTATCTGTATAGTGTTAAGAATAATTGGTTTTGTAATGACGAAATTTATTATACCATACGAATTGAGAAAAAGAGAATGCTGCTATAATGATCATTCAAGTCCAGAAATAATGCTGAAAACAAACCCATTTAAGTTATAGGAGGAATCCCCTCGTCTCTTGGCAGGATGTAGACATAGAATAAAATGAATAATTAAAATTTGACTGAGCTGGACGTTTACACACACACACTCACTCACACAAAATAAAAATGAAAGCACACATGATAGTGTCATACAAAGGTTTCGATAATCATAACAACCACTACCTAATATGGCATGGTAAGAAATCAAAATAGAAGTGTAGTAAATACACGGAAAAAAAAAAATGTTTTCCCTGACTTGGTATCATTTTATGTGCTTGTTCACATAATTTCTTTACCTGTTCCTATATTTCCTAAGGCAGTTAGGACTGACATTATTGCTTTATGAAAACATGAAAAAAACCTCGGAATTCTATACGTCTTTCTCATTGTGTGTCTTTTATAGAGCATCCTCTATTCTTTTGGTTGGACATTATTATTTCAAGTAAAAAGTCATATTTCACATGAATCGATAGTTAACCCTTTTAACCCTTTGCGCATGCGTTGTGATCACGTCAATGCTGGCACGACTCTCGCATCTCTTTACAGAACAATGTATATGATGTGCACAGTGTTCGAACGTGTTGCTTGATTCTATTCATAATCTGTGATTCTATTCAAATCCTGAGCCGAGTTCAAAGTCCATGCTGCGCATAATACATACTGTTATGTATTTTAACATCATGCTATCAAACGCTGAATTTTAAACGTTACTTTTGTATCAATGCACACAGTTACTGTTTCTGCTTGGACACATCTACACTGTAGTTACAAGACATATTTTTATAGATAAAGTCAGAGCGTATTGCCTATCCAGAGATGATTAGCTTCAAACAGTCACGTTTTCATGATAATTGTTCTGATTTTAGGTCAGTTAGTGCTATTTCAAAAGTGAGTTACAGATATAGTTCTGGATACATTTTCAAGCATACGTTTACAGGCCAATGATAAACACTTAATAGAATAATGATCTTCCGGTGGACATGAAAACATAGAACACGTACGCGCACATACACACACACATACACACACACACACACACACACACACACACACACACGACCGGACATGCCATATACACACTTTCTTGAGACCTCACCGTGACTTTTTACATGGCTTTTTTTTTTTGCATGGATGTAGCCATGCTAGTAATGTGTTGGTATGTCAATGATTTATGTCAAGAATAATGTTACCACCAAAAATGTGCTTCAAGGGCGGGCGACAATTTGTGCCGTCAGCCCTATGCATAGTTTGTCGCCTGTTTCAGGTGGCAACAATTTGTGCCGGGGCGAAAAGTTGTCTCATCCATACTGCCACTACCTGGTATGGCATGGCAATTAATCGAAACAGTATACTCCAACATAGATTTTTTTTTCCCCTGAAATGGCCCCATCAGATAGATTATGTGATATTATATAAATATATTACAGGGTATATCTATAAATCTATATTCAAGTAATGTGCAGTTTGATGTTTCCAGATTAGCACGCCTGTACAGTGATGGGGGCATTAAACTGCACATTTTTTGAATATGAGACCGTTCTGAAGCAAATATTTTTTCACACAACAATAGATATGTAAAGAACTCACAGGAATTGGAACAATCATCCCCCAGCATTCCCACTGATTCCCACTGATCAGTTACTAGCCATCCCCTTTTACTGTTCTATCGGTTTGGGCATTTGATTTCATGTTGGCCCTAAGTCAAATCTGACATTGATTGAAGTAGATAATCCTTTAGTTCCTACTTATGCCATGTTATCACGTGACCACTGAGACGGCTCCCAGAGGTCCTAACGGATAAGAGGTTATGATTGGCACGCTGTTAGAAACCTGTTGGTTGATTCGATTTTTTTTTTTTTTTTACTTATTACCATGTCACACGTAGTTTACTGCTTGGACTTTTCTACAATGTGTAGATACGGGACACTTATACATAAAGGCAGTTGATGTGGATTATACCCACGCATGCTCACAATTGATGCAAAAAAAAAAAAAAAAAACTTTTCATAATAATTGTTGTATGCCAATGCCAGCCCTAGGAGCAAGTTAAAGTAACCATTGCATTCCTATTCATTTTCTCGTTTTTAAGATCTCGTCCACTTCTTCACTGATCATCCCCTTCTTGCGTGTGAGGAAAACAACAAAGGAGACGAGTGACAGTTTTCCCCGAAAGACGCTATCGCAAAATGTGCGTATAATAATGATAATGACACTGGAAATGGCACGAGCGATTAGTTATTATACCTGTGGAGATTCAGGAGTATTCATATCACTTGTGGACAAAACAACAACAACAACAACAACAACAACAACAACAACAACAACAACAACAACAACAACGACAGATCAAATGACATACAAGTGTACCAGGCTCCTTATTTCATGACATGACATAATCTTTATTTTTCGATTTCGTTAAGGTCTTCTCCGAGGACTACTAGTAATCCTAACATGCCTAATACACGTGTTATATAAGGTAACATTTGTGAAGTGTGTTTCTAATGCCCCTAGCAATATCATATCAAGTGGCAAATTGAAGCCATTTGATTTGTTTCAATAACATCATGCCGGCCTAAACATTACTTCTACTTCTTTGAACAGTTAAGGTTTAATCATTGTATGAATGGTGAAGTGTGTGTTAGAGTTATTGTCGTATTCGTAACATGTGGATGTGATTTGCTGTCAGATGAGCCATGGTTATGCCAGTGTTCTGTTCGGGTATATCTGGTTCAGAAAAATATGGGTAACTGTGTATGCATGATATTTCCGTTGTTAGCTACTGAACCTCTACCGCTTTATTCATCACAACTAATGGATGCTGGAGTGCACTGCGCTAAACTCAAGACTCCACGCAATCCAATTGTACAGGCAGCACTTCTGTATATTCAGATTAGGGGCCTGCCTTTGGATTTGGGAAACGAATGTGTGTATTGTACAATGTCATTCATGCATGATATGAGCAAACAGTCATGTCTCCTACGAACTGAAATGTGCCAAAAGTATCAGCTGTAAAGGAAATAATATGCGAGACATAAACAGAATTCACGAACATGTCAGCGAGCAAACGGCTTCGTCGAGGGTAGAAGCATTGCACTAACTCCCTCGCAATCACTCAACAAAAGAATTCGGTCCGTCTCGGATCGGTGCAAAGATTTGGGTGTGTGTGCAGTTGGCGCCATTTTTATTAGTATAAGTGTGATTAATTTACAGTCTGCTGAGACAGTACGATCATAACGTGTATTCAATTAATTCTCGATTAATCATCTCAATCTTTGGCTACCTGTGATGGATAGAAGATTCTACCTCGTTCTCCTGTTAACATTGATTACTAATGTGTTCTGTGGCCACTATGGCGAAGGTAAGCGCTTGGACCTACTATATAATACAGACTGCTATGACTGTGTAATTATAGACACTAATCGCTCGTTAAGTAGTCCTTGCACCATGTCCTATTTCTGTAGTAGTACAATAATATAATTTTTCTACTCTAATGTCGTTATGCTCACCGACGTTGAGTCTTGATAAAAACAAGTCTGCACTACAATTTGTGTATTGAGTTATAACCTTTCAGGAGAGTTCATTCGCGAAATGCAGGTATATCACAAGAGAGTACATAATTATCTAATTAAGCAGGTCAAAGATTGTGAGATGTAGTCTATTTTGTTATCACTTTTCGTCCATTGTTTCAAAAGCCCCATGCCTTTAATTAAGGTTAAAATGGGGATATGATATTCTTTTTGTATAGTTATGATCTCATACTGCCTGATGCCTTAAAAAAACAACAACAACTCATGTGTCATCATAACCTGACACATCATAAACATCGAACTAAGAATCTCAAGTAGCATTTGCCAAGAATCGTGTTAGTTCAGTAGACATCTATCTACACAGGTCCAAGTTTCTGCAACGTCCTTTGTATGGACATCAAATATGCACTTTCATTGAATTCGTTTTAAACAAGATCGAAATTGTTTGTTTTGATAAAATGATGCAATAGAAAGAAATACATTTTGTTTGGTCTGTATATATCATGCGTTTAGTAATCACACCATTTCTGTTTCTTCCCAGGCTGGCTTCGCTTTTATAAGACATCCCATATCGCATTCCATCTTCATTTCACTTCCTACTCTATATACCTGCTTTCATAGATACAGATACATTGTAGCCAACTCCGCTGCCAGCAGTTCAGTAAGCCAACTTTGCGGCAGCTGCTTTATACGATTATACTGTCCTGATATGACTATTACAATCGTCTTGTGGGCTTTGACCAATCTAATTCCTGGATTAATCTAGGCTATTTTGAACTCTTGTATCTTTCTTCCATATTTTCGGTTTCTTCTTTTCTCTTTTGTCGAAATCCTTTTTCTTTCTACTTTTTGATACCCTCTTTCCCCCATTTTCCTGCGCTCTTTTTAGTTGCAAGCCCGTCACGTGCCCCTCATTTCTCCTTTCCTCTCCCAGCACCATCTTTTGAGTGGATGCCTCAATTTTTTTGCTGTGGAAACGTGTGAATCATTAGTCTATAGTAATATATTCACCGCGTAATGTAAACTTCACTGCAAGAAAAAAAAAATAAATAAAAAATTGTGCGTGTCGAAGAACTTGGGTCACAAATAACTGTCATTTTCTCCTCCCGATTGTCCTGATACACTTGCGCTTACAGAGTAGATGTAATGTTCAATTATGCTACTTCTCTACTTCTCTCTGTTTCTCTATATTTCCGTATCCTTAACACGCATCCCATTATTTTCCCGATATATTGTAGTTCTGTTGAGGTTCGCTGCCTCTGTTTTTGCCTTTCTGTTCGTTGTTTTTTTTTTTCTTCTTGTTATGTTCTCATTCTGTCTTGTCTTTTAGTCTTTTTTCTATTATTGTCGTCGTCCCAGTCTCGTTTAACGTTTATTCGCGTTTGCATGCGTGTCTGTTTGTTTGTTATTTAATGATTATCAAGTGAATATTCGTGGTGTTTCAATGGAGAATTATAACACTATTGACACTAATTAGGATTTATTTGTTACCATTTCAATTACTTTACATTTTTTCGGACAATATTTTGACTTTTAATTGAGGACACTGTTGGTTGATCTCAAAAAGTGCAAGAGTAGAATGGTAACAAGGCTGTGTGCTCATAATGTCATTTATGTCGTACTATTCTTAATCTTATCTTTATGATCACCTTAATCAAATGGAGAAAAGAAAACAAGTTTTATATATGTTCATTAGGAAAACATCGATTATTTTGATTTAAGTTTGGATTACCTATTATTGTCCATTCTTTCCGAAAAAAAGAATGACTTAACTTCACCTTACAAAAAAGACTTAACCCATCCAAAGTTTTTAACTTTAAGTTACGCAAGGGGAAGATATTTCTCATCTGTATAGCCTTTATATTTCAATGATCGAAAGCGTTAGAAGGACATTGACTGAACAACTTTTTGCTAGTTATACCAGACAAACTTGGGTATCAAAAAATAGTAATAATAATAATAAAAATAGTAATAATAATAATAATAATAATAATAATAATAATAATAATAATAACAATAATGATAATAATAGTAATAATAATGATAACAATAATGATAATAATAATAACAATAATAATAATAATAATAACAACAATACTACTAATTACTATAAATTACTCTGACCTCTTTGCTGCACCTCCCCCATTTTCGGTGAGGGGGGGGGGGGCATGAAGACAGGCATCACGTATACAAGAAATTTAGAGTAGAAAGCCATATTCTGTATGAAGCTCAATGCATGGATGCAATCACGCGAACTCAAATTTCTGCCGTGTAGCGTCAGTGGTAGGCACTGCCCCCCACGTTCAAGGGTGGAAAGGAGAAGACATCGTCTTGCGGTGTGAAATCAAGGAGGAGCCTCTATCTGTGTACTGGGAAAAGGAGAGCTTCTCAAATCCCGAACAGAAGACGCCTAAGGCTGGATATTTCAATGGAAATTTTGAGAGCTTGGAGGAACGGTTTGATATCGACAAGAACTTCAGCCTCGTCATCAGCAGCTTGGACGTGGCAGATGAGGGCCGTTACAATTGTCAGGTGTTACTAAAGAATTCCGAAAGTTTGGAAAATTCCACCATCATGACTATTAGCTGTAAGTACTATATGTCTCTATCCACGTCATGATTAGTGGAGAGGGAAAAATATTGTTATGAATTAGGTTACCGGTAAATAGAAATTTAAAAAAAGAAGAAGCTTTAGACACCCAAGCTAACAGAAAAGAAGGAGACGAAATAACAACATGTCAGTGACAGTTCGTCAAATATCATAGTGTCACATTGACTCGTAAAATAAAGCTATCAATGAAGCCAATCTTAAAAGTAATCGTGGTGAGGGATACTGAGACTAATTGCAATCAAACCTTTTGCTTGGAAGAAATACACTATGACACATAAAGTATTTTAATATTTTTAGTCAGAACATGTTAACATGTTGTCCCTATTTTCAGAAGCACACTTACCCTCCGTTTAGTTTGTTTTTGATAAAGCATTACATTATTTATTAGGTTTGCTACACTGTTTTAATATCACATATTTCACAGCAAACAGATAAAGCAATATATGTGACCGTGCACCTCAAATCGAACATAAAGTCGCACACACTGATTTTGCGTGAGGACTGAAAATAAGTGAAATGGGTTAGCCTAGCCAAACTTGACTTTTTCATATTTTCTGAAAGAGCGGGGCTTCTTTTACGTTATGCTAAAATGTGGTATCGTAACACGGGCAGGGATGTGTGTTTTTTTAGCAGTTTATCTCGAACATTTTTTGTAAAATAGTGTGATTAGGTGTGTCTTTAGAATCCCTTTTTCATTTCTGAAAAACCTTGTCCACACTCTTCACTTTCAACTCTAATCACTTTTGCAAGGATAGTGCTACTGCTTTGAAAGTTTGCATTGATTATGGACAGAATGTGTTAATGAGGGATGCTTAATTTCAATTTAATCTGATAATTCCTTCATTGTTGTTACTCTGGTGGTTTACTTCCTGTTTTTTGTCCCATTCATCGCACAGCCAGCACGGTTTGGTAAAGATTAAGCGCTTGAATAGATACTGTACTTTAGAGCCTTTTTTTTTTTTCAGTTCACACTTTTCATGAGTGTGTGCTTTCTTTCCAATATTTAGGTAGGTTAGGATAGTCCATTTGATTTGAGTTATACATCATTTTAAAGCTTGAAGTCTGTTCTTTCAGAATATGGTCTTGACTAAAAATTCCTGTTTGGCGACTTTTTGTTTGTTTGTTTGTTTTGAGGTGCAGGGTCACATATCAGAGACAACTTTGTAATAACGAAAAAAACACTGTATATAATGATTTTGTGTCAGAGAAGAGGAAATACATTTCAAACTATTTTTTTTTTTCAAAAGGACCTTGTCTTTTCCTCATTGTGGTGTCATAACGACTTTCCTATTTGATATTACTGTTTATGCCTTACAACAAAATAGATTTATACTGCGGGCAATTAGTGTGTGGACTTTCTCTATAAATCAGTCATTAATTATGTTTTGATACAATTTATATTGAGCTCTTTTCCCCTAAAACAACAGTTTCTAAAAAGGCGTTAATAAAGGAATCACCAAGTTTAAAAAAACAGTCAGACTTTCAATGACCGAGTTTTCTATGACAAACGAAAATTTTACTTGTAAAAGATGGATACTCAGACAGGTTCAGTCATTTATCTCACATTCGCTTTTCGCATAATTGGTAACATGTTTATTTTATATAGCTTTATAACTACACTGTGAATAATGATGTTTTTCCGTTTTATTTTGTAACGCCGTTCCTTTTTGCGTTTATAATGATACTTATGAATTTAAGGTATATAAACGGTGATTTTGGCTTTAAATCATAAAGCTATATAAATTTATTCGTCCTAAATTTCGAATTCAATTAATGTAAACAGGTTATTTTTTTTATTTTTTTTTTTGTTATTATCCAATGGTCATAATTATGTTTCTTTACCTGAGCATTGTTCAGGTTGTAGTCTCATTTTGTAAAATAGCAAATAAAAAACAAGCAAACAAACAAAACCAAAAGCGAAAACAACTCTAATACGCAAAGTATCAGGTGATGTAATGTCATGTCAGTTATTTGCCGAGTAAAGATTAGGATACGTATATATCATATACGTTATTTCAAAATGATTTTCCTATTTTCCTAGCGATGGCATCAAGACATAGGATAGAGGAGTGTGCTGATAGAAGTCAGTCTCGTCAAAGCCGGTGTACATATCAATCTCCCTCCAACACCCCTTCCTTTACTCTAACGTGTGTCGTGAGTGGATTCAAACCTAACGTTTCCATGCTATGGACCGAAGAGTTGGGAAAGAGACTGATTTCAGTGGTTTCACAGCAGATCACACTTTCTGATGGCACATACGAGAGGTTCGAGACAATCACTGTTTCAACCAATCACGGGACAGGGCAAACTTTCATGTGCGTTGCTGCCGGTGACTCGCTGAATGGAACGTCGACTCGAGAAATCACAGTTCTGCCTTTATCAGGTTCTTGAAATGTTGTCAATTTTACGTTTCTGAACAATAGGTGGCAAGCAATTATTAATATTACTTAAAACAATGTTCTTGTTGAGATTTGTAACGTGGAAGTATAAATAGCTCATTCATATTTTTAGCAAAGTAGCCTTTAAGCACAAAAGTGTCTATTTAACTGGTCTCCAACTTACTATTAAAAAGAAGATGCATTAAAGAGAAATGTTAACCAATTTCAAAGAATACAAAGTAGGAGGACATGAAGAGAACAAAGAAGAAGAAGAAACCTACTTTTTTGTTTTTGTTTTGCTTTTTGTTTTGTTTTGTTTTTTTGCCTATCAAAAGTAAGCCTTGTTTGCCTAGTGCCGGTCTCTTGACCTTTTCACCTTATGTTAAGCTGACAGGCTGTAAATGACAAGTCAGCTATGTTACTCATGGACCTGGACTTTTTATCAGTATCGAGCTCTTTGGCCGTATGACTCGTGGGTGTCGGTCTGATAGGATCATTGAATTATAAGTGTGTCCTTTGAGTAATTTTGTCATCATAGTGATGATATGTATTCAGGCAATCAACCACTTTGTTTTCACTATCAAACATATTCTTTCACACACACACACACACACACACACACACACACAGACACACACACACTCAAACACATATACTAAAGTATTAACTTTGAATTGCATATCTAAGTATTCATAATATATGTTTATTTTACTGTCTTCTAAATGAAGTAATGAATGAAAACGTGATTCATTTTTGTCTCTATCAAGTTTCAGGAAAACGCGTTAATTCGGGTCTCATCAGTGGACTCGCCATTGGTGTGCCTGTTGTCATAGTCATCATATTTCTCTCTTTTGGGAAATATCTGCAAAGCAAACATCCGGACTACCTACCTCGTAAAGGTATTGGTTTATTTTCTTTAAGGTTAGATATTTGCATTTGTTGCGTTAATGATTATGCGCGTGTGTGTCTGTGTGTGTACGTACGTGTGTGTGCATATAAGTGTGCATTTCTTTGTTCTTATATATGATTTTTCTATAGTTTTGATACAAAATAAATGTTAAAAATCCATTACTTATGCATGTACTAGTCAGCATTACCGAGACCAAAAAATTGTCCCATGTAAGCAGAACTTCCAAATTTATTATTAGCGATAATCTCTCTATGTGAAATAAAATACATAATTTTTCATGAAGTAATGGATTATACCTGATCCGTCCACACATAGAAAGCGTATATTCTTAAGAGAATCTGGTAGTGAAAAGAGGGGGAACGAGAAGGGTGTTGAAAATAAGTTGTGCCCCTGATATACTGTGTATGGAAATTATCATTTATAGTGACGCTCTTATTGTTATTGATGATGATAATATTTCAGGATGTGGCTGGAACCCCTGCTGGCGAAGACCAAACATACCAGAGCGATTTCACGAGGAAGAAGAATTAATGCTGGGTGAGAAATAATTATGTAGATAATCACAATCTTATTCGTTGTCTTGAAAAAACGCAGTATTCTATTATGCACAGTGACTTTTATATTTTCAAGGTTATAAAACTCATCTCTACATTCTTTGTGCAATGATACAGCTGTAATATGTAACACGGTTATTAGAAAAAAACCGCTATTTCATATTACAGGCCTTCTTTCTCTCTCTCTTTCTCTCTCTGTAAACATGTTAGTATTCCGACGTGTCTGCGGGTATTTACGTACACTCTTATATTTAGGTGATCCGAGTATCCTCTCGGATCACCTTCTGTTTTTGTACGGATTCTTTCTTTAGGTGATCCGAGTATCCTCTCGGATCACCTATTGTATCTGTACGGATTCTTTCTTCTTAGGTGATCCGAGTATCCTCTCGGATCACCTCCTGTATCTGTACTGATTCTTTGTTTTTTTTTTTTTATTCTTCTTTATTTCTGGACAATTTGTGCAGAGGTTAGCTCAGAAAATGCATTGCCTCTCAATGTCAAACTTATACCATTTATGTATCATGTCGGAAAGACGACAGCGCAAGTAAAATCATAGTGATCAGTCGACCATGACGTCACTATGACGTCATTATAAGAAAACACATTTTCATGCATATCTCATTAATGGAATGGAATATTTCAATGAAATTTACGTCACATATATTTCAAGTCAAGCGGATTCTACTCATATTCTCAAAATTTATTTTTATCTCAAAACGCGCGCGTACGCGCACGTTGAAATATTTGTACGCTCAAATCGAGCTCAATTTTTTTTTTGCACACGTTTCAGACCATTTGGAGCATTTTTTGAAAAATTGAAAAAATTGGACGGACGCGTACGCGCGCGCACATATTCGCACGCACAGCTAATATGAAATAGAAATTTCCAATTTTTTTACACGAATCGGATGTCCGAAATGTCAAGGAATATTTCTACCAAGTTTCAAGTCAATCCGACTCAATATGACGTCATACAGGCCCGTCAAATTTGAAATTCCGCGCGCGCGTCAATGGCGATACACAGTGCAACTATGCCAAAAAACCGTCAATTTTAAATCGGATTTTACTCGGCAGGATGGACGGTGACTCCCCATTTTCTTTACATATTCTGAAAGCTGATGAGTTGTACATGTCATTTCATGGGCTGGCTATGCTGACAGAATGATTGAAAGATATCAAATTTCTTAATAAAGTAAAAAAAGTAAATTTTCAAAATGACGTCATCAAATTACAAGTTTACTCGAGCGTATCTCACTTCTCCTTTGCCAATTTTCACTCAAATTTCAATATGTTGTAGCTTATGAAATGCTCTTTCATAAATGTAATACACAATTTGATTTGATGACCATATCACCTCGAAAAAATGGATTGAAAGTAACCTTGTCAAATTTGACCAGTTTACGTGTAATCTCTATGGGAGTGCAATTTTTATGGAAATGAAAATTGACATGACTATCTTTATCGAGCACTAGCTCGCCTATGCTTCGGTGAATTTCTCTAAGATTTTAATATGTTGTAGCTGAGACGTAGGGCTATCGTTGGTGTGCCCTTCATTTTTTCATACGATGTCGGGATCACGTCAAAAATCTTACTTGAAATTAAAGTTTATCTTCGATGTATTGAAATATTTTTCTTTTTGCAACTTTATGTGCAATAACTCAAGAAAAAACATACCCTATCACCACCATTTTTTCCACATGTTTAGTTCATGTCACGAACAATATTTCATAAAATAACAACTACTTGATCAGACGCCATCTTGGGTATGTAAATTAGGGTCAAAGGTCATAAATATTTCATCCTGTATCTTGGTGAATACATGTCCTATCTTTCCCATATTTTGCACACGTAAAGACCATGTTAGAGGGATCATTTCATAAAATAACCACTTCTTGCTCAGATGCCATCTTGTCTGTGCAAAGTGGGGTCAAAGGTCACATGTACTTCTTTTTCTATCTTCGCTATGAGGTGTTATCTGTATGGGAGGGATTTCTTTTAGATGTGAAAATTGACATGACTCTCTTTATCGAGCACTATCTTACTTATACTTTGGTGAATTTCTCTCAGATTTTAATATGTTGTAGCTGAGACTCTGCAGTATCAGGACTCGAATCATTGATTAAAAAAAGAAATCGGATCACCTTAATTTGTCAGTGATGACAAATTACAATGTCTAGTTAGGTGATCCGAGTATCCTCTCGGATCACCTATTGTATCTGTACGGATTCTTTCTTCTTCTTTATTTCTTTCTCCTCAAATCTTGTGCATCGGTTAACTTAAAAAGTCTCCTACCTATCACTTTCAAACTTATACCATATATATATCATGTCCTAAGGACGACAGATCTAGTGTATCAATGTGATCAGTTAACCGTGACGTCATTATGACGTCATTATCTGAAATCACGTTTACATCAATATCTCATTAATGGAACGTAATTTTTGAATGAAATTAAGATATCATATAGTTCAAGTCAAGGTCTATTGATATATTTCATAAAATTTAGTCACTTTCATACTAAACAAGCGCGTACGCGCGCGTTGAAATTTAAACATGCTCCAATCAACCTCAAAATTGTTTTGCACACGTTTCAGGTCATTTACAGCATTTCAAAAAAAAAATCGATGGACGCGTACGCGCGCGCGCATATACGCACGCACAGCTCATATGCAATAGAAATTTCCCGTTTTATCGCACGGATCGAATGTCTGAAATGTCAAGGAATATTTCTACCAAGTTTCAAGTCGATTCGATTCAATATGACGTCATACGGGCCCGTCAAAGTTGAAATTCCGCGCGCGCGTCAATGGCGATATACAGTGCAACTAAGCCAAAAAACTGATAATTTTAAATCCGATTTTACTCGTCAGGATGGACGGTGACCCCCCATTTTCTTTACATATTTTGAAAGATGATGAGTTGTACATGTCATTTCACGGGGTGGCAATGCTGACAAAATGATTAAAAGATATCAAATTTCTTAATAAAGTAAAAAAAGTAAATTTTCAAAATGACGTCATCAAATTTCAAGTTCATTCGAGCCTATCTCACTACTCCTTTGTCAATTTTCACCCAGATTTCAGTATGTTGTAGCTTATTTAATGTTCTTTCAAACATAAATTACTAAATTTTGATTGGATAACGGTATCGCCTCGTAAAAATGGATTGAAAGTAATCTTGTCAAATTTGACCAGTTTACGTGTTATCTCTATGGGAGGGCAGTTTTTCTGAAAATGAAAATTGAAATGACTATCTTTATCGAGCACTAGCTCACTTACCCTTCGGTAAATTTCTCCCAGATTGTAATATGTTGTAGCTGAGACTTTACGCTACCGTAATGTGCCCTTCGTTTTTTCATACGATGTCGGGATCACGTCAAAACTTTTGGTTGAAATTCAGGCTTATCTTCGATGTATTGAGATATTTCTTTCCTTCTGCAACTTTCTTTGCAATAACTCAAGAAAAACGGCCTCTATCACTTCCATATTTTGCACATGTTTAGTTCATGTCACGTCAATTATTTCATAAGATAACAACTACTTGATCGGACACCATCTTGGGTATGTAAATCAGGGTCAAAGGTCATAAGTGTTTCATCCAGTATCTTAGTGAATACATGTCCTATCTTTCCCATATTTTGCACACGCAAAGACCATGTTACAAGGATCATTTCACAAAATAACTACTTTTTACTCAGATGCCATCTTGTCTGTGTAAATTGAGGTCAAACGTCATATGTACTTCTTTTTGTATCTTCGTTATGACGTGTTATCTCTTTGGGAGGGAAATTTTTTGAATGTGAAAATTGACATGATCGTCTTTATCGAGCACTAGCTCACTTACCCTTTGGTGAATTTCTCCCAGATTTTAATATGTTGTAGCTGAGACTTTGCGCTATCATTATCTTTGATTTCGTTATTTCATACGAAGTCGGGATCACGATAGAAAAAATTGGTTGAAATTAAAGCTTATCTTCTATGTATTGAGATATTTCTTTCTTTCTGCATCTTTCTTTGCAATAACTCAAGAAAAACACGCCCAATCACCCCCATATTTTGCACATGTTTAGTTCATGTCACGTACATTATTTCATAAAATAACAACTACTAGATCGGACAACATCTTGGGTATGTAAATTAGGGTCAAAGGTCATATGTACTTGTTGCTGTTTCTTCGTTATAGTGTATACAGAATTTGGTACCAAACATGGCAGATATGACTCCCTTTGCTAAATGAGAATGCAAACATAACACGGCCAATGTCTCTAAACACAGATGAAACTTGTATGGTCATGCCTATTGCGATCAGGACTCGAATCATTGATAAAAAAAAAAAAAATCGGATCACCTTAATTTGTCAGTGATGACAAATTACAATCTCTAGTTAGGTGATCCGAGTATCCTCTCGGATCACCTATTGTATCTGTACGGATTCTTTCTTCTTCTTCTTCTTCTTTATTTCTTTCTCCTCAAATCTTGTGCAGCGGTTAACTCAAAAAGTCCCCTACCTATCGCTTTCAAACTTATACCATATTTGTATCATGTCCTAAGGACGACAGATCTATGGGATCAATGTGATCAGTTAACCGTGACGTCATAATGACGTCATTATCTGAAATCACGTTTACATCAATATCTCATTAATGGAACGGAATTGTTGAATGATATTAACATATCATATAGTTCAAGTCAAGGTCTAATGATATATTTCATAAAATTTAGTCACGTTCATAGTAAACGAGCGCGTACGCGCGCGTTGAAATTTGAACATGCTCTAATCAACCTCAAAATTGTTTTGCACACGTTTTAGGTCATTTACAGCATTTCAAAAAAATTCGACGGACGCGTACGCGCGCGCGCATATACGCACGCACAGCTCATATGCAATAGAAATTTCCCGTTTTATCGCACGGATCGAATGTCTGAAATGTCAAGGAATATTTCTACCAAGTTTCAAGTCGATCCGACTCAATATGACGTCGTACGGGCCAATCAAAGTTGAAATTCCGCGCGCGCGTCAATGGCGATATACAGTGCAACTATGCCAAAAAATCGCCAATTTTAAATCCGATTTTGCTCGTCAGGATGGACGGTGACCCCCCATTTTCTTTACATATTCTAAAAGCTGATGAGTTTTACATGTCATTTCATGGGTTGGCGATGCTGAAAAAATGATTAAAAGATATCAAATTTCTTAATAAAGTAAAAAAAGTAAATTTTCAAAATGACATCATCAAGTTTCAAGTTCACTCAAGCGTATCTCACTTATTCTTCAATTGATTTTCGTCCAAATTTCAATATGTTGTAGCTTATTAAATGGTCTTTCAGTCATATAATAACAACATTTTGATTAGATGACAGCATCATCTCGTAAAAAGGGATTGAAAGTAACATTGTCAAATTTGACCAGTTTACGTGTTATCTCTATGGGAGTGCAGTTTTTCTGGAAATGAAAACTGACATGACTATCTTTATCGAGCACTAGCTCACTTATGCCTCTGTGAATTTCTCCCATATTTTAGTATGTTGTAGCTGAGACTTTGGGCTATCGTTTATGTGCCCTTCGTTTTTTCATAAGGAGTCGGCATCACGTCCAAAAACTTGGTTGAAATCAAAGCTTATCTTTGATGTATTGAAATATTTCTTTCTTTTTGCAACTTTCTTTGCAATAACTCAAGAAAAACAGCCCCTATCACTTCCATATTTTGCACATATTTAGTTCATGTCACGTACGTTATTTCAAAAATAACAAGTACTTGATCAGACACCATCTTCGGTATGTAAATTAGGGTCAAAGGTCATAAATGTTTCATCCTGTATCTTGGTGAATACATGTCCTATCTTTCCCATATTTTGCACACGTAAAGACCATGTTACAAGGATCATTTCACAAAATAATCATTTTTGGTTCAGAGGCCATCTTGTCTGTGCAAAGTGGGGTCAAAGGTCATATGTACTTCTTCCTGTATCTTCGTTATGACGTGTTATCTCTATGGGGGAATTTTTCTAGATGTGAAAATTGACATGATTGTCTTTATCGACGACTAGCTCACTTACCCTTGGGTGAATTTCTTCCAGATTTTAGTATGTTGTAGCCAATTTAATACTCTTTAAGATTTGTTCAATCAAAGTTTTAATCGGATGATGTCTTCACCTCTTGAAAATGGATATAATGTAACCTTGTCAAATTTAACCAGTTTACGTGTTATCTCTATGGGAGGGAATTTTTCTGGAAATGAACATTGACATGACGGTCTTTATCGAGTACTAGCTCACTTATTCTCTGGTGAATTTCTCCCAGATTTTAATATGTTGTAGCTGAGACTTTGGGCTATTGCTAGTATTCTCTCCATTTTTTCATACGAGGCCGAGATCACGTCCAAAAACTTGGTTGAAATCAAACTTATCTTCGATGTATTGAGATATTTCTTTCTTTCTGCAACTTTCTTTGCAATAACTCAAGAAAAACAGCCCCTATCATCCCCATATTTTGCACATGTTTAGTTCATGTCACGTACATTATTTCATAAAATAACAACTACTTGATCAAACACCATCTTGGGTATGTAAATCAGGGTCAAAGGTCATAAATGTTTCATCCTGTATCTTAGTGAATACATGTCCTATCTCTCCCATATTTTGCACACGCAAAGACCATATTACAAGAATCATTTCACAAAATAACTACTTTTTGCTCAGATGCCATCATGTCTGTGCAAAGTGGGGTCAAAGGTCATATGTACTTCTTTCTGTATCTTCGTTATGAATTTTTATCTCTATGGGAGGGAATTCTTTATGTGAAAAATTGACATGATTGTCTTTATCGAGCACTAGCTCACCCTTTGGTGAATTTCTCCCAGGTTTTAATATGTTGTAGCTGAGACTGTGCGCTATCGAATGTGTGCCTTCGTTTCTTCATACAATGTCGGGATCATGTTAAAAAACTTGGTTGAAATTAAAGCTTATCTTCGATGTATTGAGATATTTCTTTCCTTCTGCAACTTTCTTTGCAATAACTCAAGAAAAACAGCCCCTATCACCCTCATACTTAGCAGATGTTTAGTTCATGTCACGTCCATTATTTCATAGAATTACAACGACTTGATCAGACAATATCTTGGGTATGTAAATTAGGGTCAAAGGTCATAACTGTTTAATCCTGTTTCTTGGTAAATACCTGTCCTATCTTTCCCATATTTTGCACACGTATAGACGATGTCGCAAGAATCATTTCACAAAATAACCACTTTTTGCTCAGATGCCATCTTGGGAGTGTAAAGGTGGGTCAAAGGTCATATGTATTTGTTGCTGTATCTTCGTTATCTAGTGTATACAGAATTTAGTACCAAGGATGGCAGATATGACTCCCTTTTCTAAATGAGAATCCAAACATCACACGGCCAATCTCTCTGAATACAGATGAAACCTGTATGGTCATGCGTATTGCGATCAGGACTCGAATCATTGATAAAAAAAAATCGGATCACCTTAATTTGTCAGTGATGACAAATTACAATCTCTAGTTAGGTCATCCGAGTATCCTCTCGGATCACCTTCTGTTTTTGTACGGATTCTTTCTTCTTCTTCTTTTTCTTCTTATTTCTCCCCAAAAGTTGTGCATCGATTAGCTCAGAAAGTCCTCTTCCTATCAATTTCAAACTTATACCATATATGTATCGTCTCCCAAAGACGGCAATCGAACTAAAATCAAAGTGATCAGTCGACCGTGACGTCACTATGACGTCATTATATGAAAACACATTCTCAATCATATCTCATTAATGGAATGGAATTTTTCAATGAAATTTACGTCACATATATTTCAAGTCAAGCGCATTCTACTCATATAATCAAAATTCATATTTTCTCTTAAAATGTGCGCGTACGCGCGCGTTGAAATATTTGTATGCTCAAATCGAGCTCAATTTTTTTTTGCACACGTTTCAGACCATTTGGAGCATTTTTTGAAAAATTTAAAAAATTTTACGGACGCGTACGCGCGCGCGCATATACGCACGCACAGCTCATATGCAATAGAAATTTCCCGTTTTTTCACACTTATCGCCTGCCTGAAATGTCAGGGAATATGTTTACCAAGTTTCAAGTCAATCCGACTCAATATGACGTCATACGGGCCCGTCAAAGTTGAAATTCCGCGCGCGCGTCAATGGCGATATACAGTGCAACAATGCCAAAAAACTGCCAATTTTAGATCCGATTTTACTCGTCAGGATGGACGATGACCCCCCATTTTCTTTACATATTCTGAAAGCTGATGAGTTGTACATATTATTTCATGGGTTGGCGATGCTGGAAAAATGATTAAAAGATATCAAATTTCTTAATAAAATAAAAAGAGAAAATTTTCAAAATGACGTCATCAAATTACAAGTTCACTCGAGCGTATCTCACTTATCCTTTACTAATTTTCACCCAGATTTCAGTATGTTGTAGCTTACTAAATGCTCTTTCATTAATATAATAACAATATTTTGATTAGATGACGGCATCACCTCATAATATTGGATTGAAAGTAATCTTGTCAAATTTGACCAGTTTACGTGTTATCTTAATGGGAGTGCAGTTTTTCTGGAAATGAAAATTGACATGACTATCTTTATCGAGCACTAGCTCACTTATGCTTCGGTGAATTTCTCTAAGATTTTAATATGTTGTAGCTGAGACGTAGGGCTATCGTGATGTGCCCTTCGTTTTTTCATACGTTGTCGGGATCATCTCTAAAAACTTGGTTGAAATTAAAGCTTATCTTCGATGTATTGAAATATTTCTGTCTTTCTGCAACTTTCTGTGCAATAACTCAAGAAAAACATACCCTATCACCACCATATTTTGCATATGTTTAGTTCATGTCACGAACATTATTTTATAAAGTAACAACTACTTGATCAGACGCCATCTTGGGTATGTAAATTAGGGACAAAGGTCATAGATGTTTCATCCTGTATCTTTATCAATACATGTCCTATCTTTCCCATATTTTGCACACGTAAAGACCATGTTACAGGGATCATTTCATACAATAAACACATTTTGCTCAGATGCCATCTTGTTTGTGCAAAGTGGGGTCAAAGGTCATATGTACTTCTTTTTCTATCTTCGTTATGACGTGTTATCTCTATGGGAGGGAATTTTTCTAGATGTGAAAATTGACATGGCTCTCTTTATCGAGCACTATCTTACTTATGCTTCAGTGAATTTCTCTCAGATTTTAACATGTTGTAGCTGAGACTTTACACTATCAGGACTCGAATCATTGATAAAAAAAAAAAAATCGGATCACCTTAATTTGTCAGTGTTGACAAATTCCGGTTCTAGTTAGGTGATCCGAGCATCCTCTCGGATCACCTTCTGTTTCTGTACGGATTCTTTCTTCTTCTTCTTCTTCTTTTTCTTATTTCTCCCCAAAAGTTGTGCATCGATTAGCTCAGAAAGTCCTCTTCTTATCAATTTCAAACTTATACCATATATGTATCGTCTCCCAAAGACGGCAATCGAACTAAAATCAAAGTGATCAGTCGACTGTGACGTCACTATGACGTCATTATATGAAAACACATTCTCAATCATATCTCATTAATGGAATGGAATTTTTCAATGAAATTTACGTCACATATATTTCAGGTCAAGCGCATTCTACTCATATTCTCAAAATTCATCTATACCTTAAAACGTGCGCGTACGCGCGCGTTGAAATATTTGTATGCTCAAATCAAGCTCAAATTTTTTTTGCACACGTTTCAGACCATTTAAAGCATTTTTTTGAAAAATTGAAAAAAATTGGACGGACGCGTACGCGCGCGCACATATTCGCACACACACCTCATATGCAATGGAAATTTCCCGTTTTTTTTACACTTATCGGATGACTAAAATGTCAAGAAATATTTCTACCAAGTTTCAAGTCAATCCGACTCAATATGACGTCATACGGGCCCGTCAAAGTTGAAATGTGACCCGCTACAACAAAAAGGTCCTAAAGTCGCGCACGGTCGAAGCCGTGAAAATCGAGTTTGAAGTCAGAGCATTAAAATTGGTCAAAACTTACGATTTTCTGATTTTGATATATTATTGGAGTCTAACATGTCTTCTATCATCTGTCGAAATTTTGAAGCAAAATGATGAAAGGAAAGACCAAAAAATAGCGTTTTTCTGAGCCATGTTTTTTGGCGTTTCAACGAAGCAGAAACTGGTTCGAAAATTTGGATTGAGCGCCACGGATAGGTTCCGCCCCTAACAACGACCAGAGTGATCTCATTGGTCAGTTTGCTGCTTGCTGCTAACCGAAGCGTGAAGCTCGCACACTGCCCAGTCGACTGGTGCGTGCGGGCGGGGTGCGCTATGCTCAGCCGCTTCTCACATCCTGGTCACTGATTGGTTGGTGAGGAGACCGCCGACGCTGATGTGCTTGAATGAACTCTTCGGGGGTTGCTAGGGCTTACCTTCTATTGTCCAGAGGTGAAAACTGACTTGCGTGTGTTGATCGCGATTGCGTCGAAAGGAAGACTTTTAGGGCGCTTTTCTCGAAACAGTGATTTTCCAGACGTCTCGACATGCTCTCTTTTAAACATCGATAACTCCGCAGCCGATTATTTTTATAAAATGTGTTATATATCAATTTAAAGCAGAAAGATTAGGGGATTATACCATGCAATTTTCAAATAATCGACCTCTCCCGACTTTAGGATCATTTTGTTGTAGCGGGTCACAAATTACGCGCGCGCGTCAATGGCGATATACAGTGCAACTAAGCCAAAAAAAAAAAAAAAACGCCAATTTTAAATCCGATTTTACTCGTCAGGATGGACAGTAACCCCCCATTTTCTTTACATATTCTGAAAGCTGATGAGTTGGACATGTTATTTCATGGGTTGGCGATGCTGGCAAAATGATTAAAAGATATCAAATTTCTTAATAAAGTAAAAAAAGTAAATTTTCAAAATGACGTCATCAAATTTCCAGTCCACTCGAGCGTATCTCACTTATCCTTTGCCCATTTTCACCCAGATTTCGATATGTTGTAGCTTATTAAATGTTCTTTCATTAATGAAAAACAACAATTTGATAGGATGACGTTATTGCCTCGTAAAAATGGATTGAAAGTATCCTTGTAAGATTTGACCAGTTTACGTGTTATCTCTATGGGAGAGCAGTTTTTCTGGCAGTGAAAATTGACATGACTCTCTTTTTCGAGCACTAGCTCACTTATGCTTCGGTGAATTTCTCCCAGATTTTAGTATGTTGTAGCTGAGACCTTGGGCTATCGTAACGTGCCCTCCATTTCTTCATACAATGTCGCCATCACGTCGAAAAACTTGGTTGAAAATGGCACGAGGCTTCGATGCAGCGTCATTTTGCTTAATACACAGGGCCCATAGAGAATGATATAGGTCATTGCGTAGCGCATTCGACTCGTAATCGTAAGGTCCCTGGTTCGAGGCTCATCCCTGCCACTTTTTTTATCTTTTTAACACTTTTTTCTTCTTTTTCTTTAGTTAATCTTAATCTCCCTTTCCTTACTTTATCTTTTTCTGATTTTTTTCTGCTTCTCCTTCAAATTTCAAAAATGGCTATCAATCCCATATTTTGCACATGTTTAGTACATGTCACGTACATTATTTCATAAAACAACAACTACTTGATCGGACACCATCTTGGGTATGTAAATTAGGGTCAAAGGTCATAAATGTTTCATCCTGTATCTTGGTGAATACATGTCCTATCTTTCCCATATTTTGCACACGCAAAGACCATGTTACAAGAATCATTTCATAAAATAATTACTTTTTGCTTAGACGCCATCTTGGATGTGCAAAGTGAGGTCAAAGGTCAAATATACTTCATTCTGTATTTCCGTTAGTGTATACGGAATTCGGTACCAAAGATGGCAGGTCTCACTCCCTTTTCTAAATGAGAATCTAAACATCACACGGCCAATGTCCCGTCAACACAGATGAAACCTGTATAGTCATGCCTATATTGGGATCAAAACTCAAATCATTGATTTTCAAAAGATCGGATCACCTAATTTGTCAGTCTTGACAAATTCCGGGTCTAGTTATAATATTGATTTTTTTTTCTTTTTCTATCATTTGGTTTCTCTTCTAAGAATCACAATCGCTTACAGAGGAACAGATACAGCAATGCAGGGAAGAGCTGAAGGAGTATTACCGTGTGTCACGAAGCAAGGTCATGGTGGATCCACTCAACTTTATGGAACGTGTTGAATTGGATGATATTTATACGAATTTAAGTATAATAGACCAAAGCAGCAAGCGTAAGACACCGATAACATACGGCGATCTTCTGACAAACAATGAAAATGGAAATCTTTCAAAGCGACTGCTGATCCAGGGTGAGGGAGGTGTCGGTAAAACAACGCTTTGCGCTAAGATTGCCTGGGACTGGTGCAAAGGAAGGATTCTCCAAGATGTGGACATGGTTCTCCTAATACCTCTTAGAGATATCAAGAAAGCAACAAGTATTGGTGGTTTTGTCAAAACGTATCTCTCTCATTCAAATACGGCAACAAAGGAGAAGATAGATTACTATATTTCAACAAATCTGAGTAGGATTCTCATTGTATTTGATGGTTTCGACGAGTTTGACGAAAAATTAAGTAAAACGAGCAGCAGTGAGGTTATTCGCATTCTATTATCAGAGCAATACGATTCATGCAAAGTAATTGTGACAACACGCCCTTGGAGGACAAATGAATTCGTGATGGACAAGAGTCTTGCCGAAACTTACACTTTTCTAACCGTCGAAGGATTTAACAAGGAGAATTTATCAGTTTATATTACGAGGTATTTTCGGATTAGAGAGAAGGACAATCTTGCCAAAACCTTGATCAGTTTTATGGAGGAAAATGATATCATCCGGTCAAACATGGCCCCGTTTCCTATTTACTGTGCAATGCTTTGCCTCCTGTGGAACGACTTCAGTGAAGAAAGGAGAAGAGATATGCAAAAATTGCACACTTTCTCCCAGATTTTTGGAGAAATGATCTTTTTCCTTAAAGAACACTACGCATCAAAAACATGTGAAAATCTACAAAATGATAACATTGTTGAACATTTAAAGGAAGCTGGTAGAGCAATTCAAGAAATAAGTGAGATAGCGTCCGATGGTTTATTTAACAGGAATCTCTCATTTCCTGAAGAACAATTCAGAGAGTGTCATGATGCCATGGTCACATGCTGCAGAGTGGGTGTTTTGACTATAGAAAAAGATGTCATGACAAGGGAACGTCGGCGCGATGTCAACATTTCATCTTTGGTTACATCAACTGTTTCTTTTCCCCACAAACTGTTTCAAGAATACATTGCAGGGGTATACATTGAGTATTTATTCGACAATAACCGTGCTAAGTACGACAAGGTGAAAAACAAACTTCTTAGTCGTCCTGGGGAGTTCCGCTACATTCTATATTTCACCTCAGCTTCAGGGAATGAAATCGGCCTGGATATCATTAAGGGCCTGGTGGAGTGTTCTTACCGTGATTTCTGCGTTGACGTTGCGTTTGAATGTCACACTGAGGAGTCAGCAAGGGCAGTGGGAGAACAATGGAATGAATACACACTAGAGTCCTATACACCAGAACACGTAGTGTCAGGAGTAGTGTTCATGGTGCGTTATAACCAAGTGGTGAGTGACACAACTTGAATATTGATTTGAAATATGTCAGAAAATATAATGTCGAACGAAAATAACATTCCTTGCGTGTGGGGTTTGTGTTTGTGTGTGTGTTTCCCCTGTGTGAATTTGAGTGCATAATCTACAACCTCAACAGCTTTATTAACATTCTTGTTAGACCTGGAACAGTCCCTATTATTTAGGGAAATCGTTTTTATATAACATTTTGTGCAATTGTGTTAACGTTTTAAGTATTATTGTTATGTAAAATAATTGCCCTCCTCGCATGATACATTATGATGACTTAATGTGTAAGTTTAATCTGAATTGCCATGACACTTCTTTCATTTCTTGTTATTAATCAGAACGTTTGATGGTAAATTGTATGAAACGTTTTTCGTCGTGGCTTATAGAAAAAAAAACTGTTATGAGGAGTCAAGCAAAATGTTCTTATTGCAAAATAATTGGACTACACGGAGTTTCAACGTCTACTAAAATGAGGCCCCTTTGCGAGAGTTGCAGTTGTCAAACTGCCCTTTGTAGTAATCACCAAAACCTTGGCTAGAATGAAGACTTGTATATTAAAGGGAGATGTCAAACTGAGTATCGTCTATAGTGTTTTGAACATACAGCTACTTAGGGCACCTAACACGAGTATTGATGAAATGCAATCATATTCATCGCCCCTCTACCTTTCTCATCAAACTGAAAATGCATTCTTTCCTTTCCGAGTTGTGATTAGTAAAATAACGATATGAATAGAACCTGTATAGAATGACTTTTTTCTCTCTCTGTGAGTTTCAAACCTCCAGTCAACTGCGAGTACTTTATCAACCTTATTCTTCTGAGAATAATTTATTTCCTCTACTGTCAATTCATGTTCGTTCTATCAGCAATCGCTAATTATGAACGAAGTGAAGTGCGGAAGAACCGTGTCACGTGACTTGGCGGAGGGCATGTGCTCCAGCAGTGTACTCCGTAAGGTATGTCTACGGCACTCACAATTTCACGTGGAATTCTACAAGATCCTCGGGGCAGAGGCTTCAAACTGTCTGGTAAGAACTTTCATGTATTATCATGATCTACAACACATGTCTTTATGTACAAACTACAGATGAAGTGTTACTATATGTGACAGTGCACCTCAAAACGAACATAAAGTCGCACACATTGATTTTGCGTGAGGACTGAAAGTAAGTGAAATGGGTCAACCTAGCCGAACTTGACTTTTTCATATTTTCTGAAAGAGCGAGTCTTCTTTTACATCATGCTAAAATTTGGTATCATAAAACGGGCAGGAAAGTGTGTTTTTTTTTAGCAGTTTATCTCGAAAATTTTTGGTAGAATAGTGTGATTTGGTGTGTCTGTAGAATCCCTTTTTCATTTCTGAAAAACCTTGTCCACACTCTTCACTTTCAACTCTAATAACTTTTGAAAGGATAGTGCTACTGCTCTGAAAATTGGCATTACTTATGGACAGAATGTGTTAATGAGGCATATTTAATTTCAGTTTAATCTGATAATTCCTTCATTGTTGTTACTCTGGTGGTTTACTTCCTGTTTTTTTTTTTTTTGTCCCATTCATCGCACAGCCAGCACGGTTTGGTAAAGATTAAGCGCTTGAATAGACGCTGTACTTCAGAGCCTCTTTTCGCAGTTCACACTTTTCCTGAGTTTGTGCTTTCTTTCCAATATTTATATAGGTTATGAGAGTCCATTTGATTTGAGTTATACATCATTTTAAAGCTTAAAGTCTGCTCTTTCATAGTATGGTCTTAACTAAAAATTCATGTCTGGCGACTTTTTGTTTGTTTTGAGGTGCAGGGTCACATATAAGATATTTCAAAGAGGAAATACATTAAATGGATGATAATAAGAAATGTAAAGAAAACAATCTTAGGTGCAAACAATGTTTCCTTGCAGAAAAAAAAAACATCTTCTTGAACAAAGAATCCAAGTTACATCTGAAAACATATACTGATCATGTTATAGTAGGTGTTTCAAAAATGGAATGTTCCTAGATATGCATTTCACAGCAAAAGTGATGTTGAGGGCATCATAAATCAATACATTAAATCGACATGCATTTAGATTTCAGGGGCCCTTTAAGGTGAAGGATTATCCCCATTTTTGGCTGCAGCTCTTCAACTCTCCCTCCACCCCCCCCCCCAAAAAAAAAATGCGCTCTAAGCATCGCGGTAAACTATGACTATATTTATGTAGTAACTTCCTGTAGACGCAAAAGGCAACACAGAAACAAGGATATGCAATAATATATTACGGTCAATAGAATGGCGCACCTGACATCCTTTTCAATGCCATCGTCTTATCGTCAACTAAGCTTGTTATTAGAATTAATTGAGTAATATGTTGTTTTCCCATCTTCTTTGTGACCAACAGCAATAAGCCCTAAACATATTCTTGTCCTCGCTATCTTCCGCTGAATATCTTTGCAAAGACATACACGAAGTGGATACTATAAGATTAAATCTACTTTATTCATTTGCGTAACGAATGACAATCAGCCCGCAAAGTCAATGCAAACCAGGTAATTATATGCAGGGTTCTAGAGGAGAATTTACAGGGATTTTCACTCAGTATAAAGCTGCTACAAAGATGGGGAGGAAGGAAGGCTTCTAGATCGGCGTCCGGGGACATGTAGGCAAAGGTACCTCCTCATCTAAGAGTGCCACACAAAGTTGACAATTACATTCGAAACGCCTGACATATATTCCGCCTTAAAGCATATATACTTCAGGCATAACATTACATAGCGACGAATGAACCCCATGATGATTGTGCACATAATTATATAGGCGATTGTTTACTATCATGATTAGGACAATGAATGTTCTACTACAATGGGAAGTTATATCAGAAACCGAATGGATTATGACGTGCAGTGAGTATTTCTTGCGGCAATCATGCATGGGTAAATACCTCTTGTCGAAATGGAAACTAAATCCTAGCCTCGCCACTGTGTCCGTGTAGAAGTGAATGAGAGAAAAATAATCCCCCACCCCACTTACCCCAAATGAAAGGCAGAGTTCAAAGCCTGACGTTAATGGCGAACGATAAAGTCAATATTAAACCAATGGGCGTTTATAAGCCAATCCAGGGGTGAGACAATAATATGCACAAAGTGTCCGTTTTGGAACTAAGTCATTTGGCAAATAGTGATAAAAATGACTTTCTTATGGGGGACTTTGATAAAAAAAAATATAAAAGCAATAACCTTTTATCATTTTTTTGTTGTTTTATTTATTTTCAGTATAAAAACAACAACAAAACATTAATCGTACAATCAACAGAATGATTTTTTAAATTACGGCTGGATTGCCCTACTCAGGTGTGCCTACACGATACAGCTGTTCTACCGAGAGGTCCAGGAACAGAGTAAATTATAAATGCAATAGAAAACATTGATGGCGAAAAACAAAAACCCCAAATCAAGAAACAAACATTAGTATAACTTTAAAACAATTTCTAAAAAGATTGAGCAAGAATTAGGCCTAAGTACCTCCCCAACCGCCCACCCTATTTTGTAAGCTTGATATTTATCTTAATATGAACATTATGAAAAGGGAATACAAATTACAGGTACAGTTTATTTAATTAATTAAAACTGGTTACACTCAAACAGCCCTTGGGCTCTGAAGGTAATTCATTATAACTGAAAGCACTGTAGTCATGGTGACATTTGGAAACCATGGAATTTAATTTTTTTTTTTTGCGCCTTACGTTTAAAAAAATCCCAGTTTAGAAGTTGATGAATATCATGATTTGATACGTGCTTATATGGATTTATCCCAAGAATTATCCTACCCGCCCTATTTTGTAACTTTTCTATTTGCGAAGTAGAATTTCAGAGAGGCCAAGTCATAAATTAAATCGGCATAATCAAATCGAGGGAGTATAAGAGAATTATATGATAGTTTTAAGCATGTTTCATTGACAATATGACGAAGTCGACTAAAATATTTTACAAGTTTACCAGCTTTACCAAGTAATGCATTGATGTGAACATCCCACTTTAATTGCTGGTCAAGTGTAACTCCAAGGTACTTAACTGTTTCCTTGTGTTTGATCACCCTTCGCATAACTTTATGCCAAGGGCATTGCGGCGTGATAATAAAGAGTGAGAACCAATAAAAAAAAAAAAAAAAAAAAAAAAAAAAAAACTCTCAGTCTTTTGGACATTTAGACTAAGTTTGTTAACGCACATCCAATCATGATATTCTTTTAAGATCGTTGTTTAGAATGTTTCCAATATGGATAGGGTCATTACGTGACAAGTGAATGCGACAATTCTTTACTTGACTGACAATGTCATTGATATAAATCACAAAGAGAACTGGCCCCAGGATAGAGCACTGTGGACACCATGGAGGATTATCTGAAAAAATTGACATAGAAGAATTTAAAAATGTTCCGACTTTTCGATTTGTTAAATAGCTTCTAAACCAAGCAAGACAAGCGTCAGAAAACCCCCAGTGGCTTTACCTTTTGTAACATAATGAAAGGATCCACCGTATCGAAAGCTTTCTTCAAATCAATGAAGATTGACCGTGTGTAAAGACCAACGGCGTAGCCAGGATTTCATCTTGGGGGGGGGGGGGCGGTTAGTCTGCGAGGGAGCGAAGCGACCGAGCCCGAGCGAGCGGAGCGAGCGAGGGGGGAGGGTGTGGGAGGGGGGTTGTCCCCCCTCCCACGGTAAGAACTTTGTGCATTTTTATGTTGTAAATGGTGCAATTTGATGCATGTTTTTGCGCGTTTTATCGACGTGAAACAGTCCCACTTGTTTAAGGTAGCAGTATATTTGAGTGTAGATTATTATTGAACAATTTGCCTATAAAATGGTACCATTTAAATACACTTCTTGTATTAAATCTTCTCACTGAATATCATGAACGCGACTAAACCCGAGCGAGCGGAGCGAGCGAGGGGGGAGGGGAGGGTGTGGGAGGGGGGTGTCCCCCCTCCCACGGTAAGAACTTTTTGCATTTTGATGTTGCAAATGGTGCAATTTGATGCATGTTTTTGCGCGTTTTATCGACGTGAAACAGTCCCACTTGTTTAAGGTAGCAGTATATTTTGATGTAGATTATTATTGAACAATTTGCCTATAAAATGGTATCATTTAAATAATCTTCTTTTATTGATTCTTTTCACTGAATATCATGAACGCGACTAAACCCGAGCGAGCGGAGCGAGCGACGGGGGAGGGGAGGGTGTGGGAGGGGGGTGTCCCCCCTCCCACGGTGAGAACTATTTGCATTTTGATGTTGTAAATGGTGCAATTTGATGCATGTTTTTGCGCGTTTTATCGACGTGAAACAGTCCCACTTGTTTAAGGTAGCAGTATATTTTGATGTAGATTATTATTGAACAATTTGCCTATAAAATGGTATCATTTAAATAATCTTCTTGTATTGATTCTTTTCACTGAATATCATGAACGCGACTGAACCCGAGCGAGCCGAGCGAGCGAAGGGGGAGGGGAGGGTGTGGGAGGGGGGTGTCCCCCCTCCCGCGGTGAGAACTTTTTGCATTTTGATGTCGCAAATGGTGCAATTTGATGCATGTTTTTGCGTGTTTTAACGAGTTGAATCCGGTCCCACTTGTTTAAGGTTGCAGTATATTTTAGTGTAGATTATTATTGAACAATTTGCCTATAAAATGGTATCATTAAAATAATATTGTTGTATTAATTCTTACACTGAATATCATGAACGCTGTCTGCAGTTCAGGAATCAAACAGAAAAAGCATGCACACGAGGGTGTAGATAGGGGCATATCCCCTCCCACACCAAGGTGATTTTGCGTTTTCAGACCTGAAATTCAGCGATCTGGTGCAAATTTTTGGTGCAATACTTTTAGCTTTTATTCCGAATGTGCACCATCTGTGTGTATGTATAAAGTCTAGTGAGGTAGAGCTTAGGGGAAGGGGATTCCCCCTCCCGCTCGCGGAGCTTTTGCGTTTTTAGAATTGAAATAAAGCGATCTGGGTATAGCCACAGTCTACTTCTATGCATGGCGGAAGGGGGGGGGGGGGAGGGGCGGGCGAGAAGGGAGAAGGCGTGGGCGAGTGTTATCTCCACCCTTCCCTTCCGATGGAGCTTTTGCCTTTTTAAAGTTGAAATTGAGATATCTCGTTTACGCATATTTGATGGAATCAACATTATTGGGAAATCACCAAAGGAAAAAAAAAACAGATGGGGAGGGGGGGGGGGGACTGAGGGAGGAAAGGGTCGATTAAAAGGGGAAATTCCCCTTATACATGAGGGAACGTGCTTTTGTGCTATATTTTCAAGATCTTTTGAAACACAGGGTAAAATCGCAATGGGGCGATAATTTGTAGGACAAGATTTATCACCTGACTTGAATAAAGGAATGAGTTTGGTCACTTTCCACTGAATGGGGATGATTGATTAATTTTATTTCTAAATTTCTTTGTCATATATAAATGAAATGCAAAGTCAATTGAACAAACTAATTGAGTACAGTGTAATTTGAATCTGACAGTTAAAACAAATGACTAATTCAAATATTTTACTTTTTCCCTGACACAATAAAAAATGGAACTAAACAAACTATTTTGGGCATACATTTATCCAAGCATACGTTACAGTATATTTATTGCACAAAGACAAATTATGCAATTCTCGATACAGAGAATTCAGGAGACCATTATCATAAGCAAACGCTTGACGAGGACAATGGCCTCAGAAATTATTGTCTATGTAGTATACAACATTTTAAGAATATAACATATAAATTACAACTCACTGAGTGGCGATGAAGAGAAAGAAAGAGAAGAATGAGGGGACAAAGTGCAGTGATATATTGTGCAAAATGTGAAAAAAAAATATACAATCTATATGCGTTCTTCTCTGATGCTTTAGGAACGATAGCTTGTGCGTTTACATGGTAGCATTATCATTATAAGAACGTGTAATATCAGGAAAAAAGAAATAACAACATTATGTTCAGCGGATTCTGTGACTACAAAATCAAATTTGGAAAAATTGATGCTCTTGGGATACCAATGTGAAAAACTTCATTTTTAGAGAACAACCAACACTGTCTGCAGCAACTCGATACCATAGCACAACAGAAAGATGAGAGGGGGGAGAAACATTTTTCTTTTTATCTCATCGTAACATATATCGTCGATGTTCCACACGTTTTTTCAATTATGCAAAAGAAGAGCAAGTTACAAGTTAGTAAGTGTGATATCTTTTATTCGCAGTATTTCTAATCTCTTGTTTTGATAGTCATTTGCAGGTTAAGTATCTCGCCATCAAGTAGAATGGTATTTTAATTTGTAATTAACTACAGTCAAACCTGTCTTAGCGGCCAACTATCTATGGCGAACACCTGCTTTATAGCGGCCACTGAAAATCCCCCGCACGAAATTTCTTTATGAGAGCGTTTATATAGCGGTCACCTGCCTAACGCGACCAGTGGCAAAAAAAAAAAAAAAAAAAAAAAAGCTGAACCGTTGAATCAGCCATGAGTATACTTCGGCTTTCTTTTTCATTGCGTACATTCTACCGAGTCCTCAGTCACAACCACACAGACATGATTGACAAAATTAATGCAGCTCTTTGCCGTGAAAAGCCGTCTTTTGAATACCGCTAATTTGACACGTTTGACTAGAACTAGGCTCTAGCAATGTCGCTTTAAATAAATGCTACAAGAACAAAGACAGCTCCTAATAACATCGTAGAATTTGAACACGATTAAAATACCTTTGAATAAATAGGTCACTTGTCTGGGTATTGTGTGTTGCTTATGTCAGTTTCGCACATCATCAATCCCCTCGCATTCATTCGTGAACCCCATTCATGTAAACCGCCTCGAACCAGTGCGGTTTCTCAGGCCCGAAATGTTGTTTTAGAAATCAAAAGAACAGAAATAGGCCAAAAAAAGGAAAAAAAAAACAACAACGAGAAAACAATAAGATGAAGCAAATTGTTCACACACACACACACACACACACACACACGCACAATCCATATAATAGCTGCATATGCAAACTAATTTGCTTGTGGTTTTTGTTTGAATAACACGCGGTTTCTTATGCTATAATACAATGCAAGTGTTGACATTAAAAATGGCCACAGACCTGTCTATAGCGGCCACTTTTGTTGTTTCCCTTGGATGGCCCCTGTAGACGGATTTGACTGTATCTGTAACTACATATCATATTCAACAAGATAATTCATCTCGCCATAACGACATATACTATCTCGTGAGGTCGAGTTGACTGTATAATTCATGTACACAGACGACATTCACATTTTGTGAAGGGTACTTGTTTAAAGAGTGTAAGTGTCTCTGCAGGTATACACGTGTGTATGCATTTGGAAACGACTTTTGTACAGCAAGATAAATTTTATGTCACCATGACAATTATTCTTTTTCAGGAAGCAGACTTGGAAGATGATTTGTATGTCATCGCGACAGCATGAGTTTTCGGAAGTCACTTTTAGCAAGATACGTCAGGCAGCCATATCGACATAATATACTTTTGTAAAGAAGATGACCTGGCATGATGAACTGCTTGAATAACAATGATAGTTTATTAGATTTATATATCAAGCACCCAGATCGAAGCTTGCCAGGGAGCAGCGCACGGTACGAGTTTGACTGCAGTCACAGACAGACAGAAGTGATCAATGTACAGCATGAGGGTGCTATCCTGTGGGAGTTACTTCATGTGGAGACAAACATTGTACAAATGTTGATGTAGTACAAGGAAGGAAATTAGAAATGTTGCTTTATTGTTCTCTTCCTTAGAAGCACTGGTTATTTGCTTGAAAGTTTTGTTTTTCTTGAAAAGCAATTTTGATTTTCTCATTCTATTGTATGCATCACACTTTTTTTTTCAGTTAAAGTCGGGGATCCTGGTTAATTCGGTATATTTCGAATAACGATATGCAATAAATCAGACAGTACATTGTATCCTTCTTGCATTTTATAGCTACATTACAATGTTAAATTGTCCAATAACAATAAATATTCCTCTTGATTAGGCAACAATAATGTTCAATAACAATGTTCAACAATGTTCTTTACTTTGGAGATTGCCTTCATAAAATATCGCGCGACTTTACTCCTCTTGCATGCAAGCGCGCCGGAACACTTCTGGTTTTGGGGGGGCAAAATCTCAACGGGGGCACATTGTGACGATGTGAGATCCTCGGCGCGTGAGCGAAGCGAGTGAGCGGGGGGGGGGGGGGTTGGTGGAAAGGGGGATTACCCCCCCCCCCCCCCACTGTAGGGAGCTTTTGTAAAACAGGGTACAAAAGTCGCGTTTATAGACCAAATTTCTAAGGAATTAAACATAGTGAAAATAATCAGTGCGAAGGACTGTGATCATTACATACGGGAGTACATAATAATGTGATGGTGTGAGATCCTCGGCGAGGGAGCGAAGCGACCGAGCGGGGGGGGGGGGGGGGAGGGTGTGGGAGGGGGGAAACCCCCTCCCACGGTGGGGACTTTTTGTAAAAACAGAGTATAAAAGTTGCGTTTATAGAGGATTTAAAGCAAATTTCTAGGGAATTAACATATTGAAAAAATCAGTTGGAAGGACTATGATCATAACATACGGGAGTACATTAATAATGTGATGGTGCGAGATCCTCGGCGAGGGAGCGAAGCGACCGAGCGGGGGGAGGGTGTGGGAGGGGGTATCCACGGTATCCACGGTGGGAGGGGGTATCCACGGTAGGGACTTTTTGTAAAAACAGAGTATAAAAGTCGCCTTTATAGAACATTTAAAAGCAAATTTCTAGGGAATTAACATATTGAAAAAAATCAGTTGGAAGGACCATGATCTTAACATACTGGAGTATATTATGTGATGGTGTGAGATCCTCGTCTAGGGAGCGAAGCGACCGAGCGGGGGAGGGTGTAAGAGGGGGATACCCCCTCCCACGGTAGGGACTTTTTGTAAAAACAGAGTATAAAAGTCGCCTTTATAGAACATTTAAAAGCAAATTTCTAGGGAATTAACATATTGAAAAAAATCAGTTGGAAGGACCATGATCTTAACATACTGGAGTATATTATGTGATGGTGTGAGATCCTCGTCTAGGGAGCGAAGCGACCGAGCGGGGGAGGGTGTGGGAGGGGGATACCCTCTCCCACGGTAGGGACTTTTTGTGAAAAACAGAGTATACAAGTCGCTTTTATAGAGCGAGCCAATTTCACTTTTCAATTTATCTGAAATGTACTCATTAAAAGCTTAAACGTGATCGCATCGTTCGAACAATAAAAAATATTCTTATACTACTAGAAAGCAAAGAAGAAAATGAAAAATGTAAGGTTTACTAAAGGTATGTTTCAGCGGGCACACTCGAGGACACGAGGCTACCACCTATACACTAAATTTACTCATAAGTTACTATTAGTGTATAGATACAATAATGTATGTTGTTAGTGCATTATTTTCGCCCCGTTAGGGGCGAAAATTTTTGCATTTTCAGTTATGAAATTACAACATTTAGACAAGAAATATGCCTTTATTGTTCATATTGGTCTTTAAACCAGTGATTTTTGTTACAGGGGGCACTTTGGGGGGGCAGGGGGGGCAAATGCCACCCCTGCCCCCCCCCCCCCCCGCTTCCGGCGCACTTGCTTGCATGTCTTGTTACTGTTCAAGGAGACTGTCTTTGCCACTATTTCGTCCAGTTTTGTCCCGCCTTTAAAAAAAAATGTATACATATATATATACATACATATGAAGAGTTTGTTCGCAAAAACCGATAAGTCCGATTTTCAAGTACGGTCTGTGTCATAAAGTACAAAATAATACCTTTTAAATGATATATTGGTCAGTACACACAAAGGTACATTTTTGAAGTTATGGTCAAAAGAAGCAAAGATTTTCTTATTATTCTCTTTA
Source organism: Diadema setosum (assembly GCA_033980235.1). Taxonomy (NCBI): domain Eukaryota; kingdom Metazoa; phylum Echinodermata; class Echinoidea; order Diadematoida; family Diadematidae; genus Diadema; species Diadema setosum. Next base: position 36,674,445 of record CM067071.1, on the reverse strand, counting down.
TTTTTCTCGACATTTTAATTGCAAATATCTCCATTTGGCAAATATGGACTTATCGGTTTTTGCAAACAAATTCTTCACATATATATATATATATATATATATATATATCATACATGTGTGTGTGTGTGTGTATTTACTGCCGGTTTGTCTCTCATTAGGTATTGCATCGTAGCTCTGTGTATAGTTCTGTATGATCTATGATTCCATGATTATTTTTTCTCCTCCATGATCGCTCTATGACTTTTTATTTCATTTCATTTTCATTTCAATTTATTTTCATATTTCTCACATATATCACAATAAAGTATATACATATAAATACGAAAATTCTACAAAACATAATTTAGATGAGACTTCATCAGAATGTACAGAAGTTTGATTTGGTATAAACACGAGGTCTGTATGCATGCGAATTAAATGTGGTCACAATGCGAAAAAAATATGATGGGGCCTGCGTAAAAGCATTAGCTTGTACAGCCGTAGGTCCCGTGATTAATCAGATTAGATTTATAATTAGTATCTCTCGAAATCTTCCCCACTGTCTAACTTTTTTATTCCCCGTCATGCTTCGATGAGATAAACTCCCAAGTTTCTAAACTACAGGTGTATATAATGTCGCGAAAATGATTTCATCCAGTGTTTTTTTTTTTTTTTTTTTTTTTTTTTTTTAATCCAGGAAGAAAGAATATTAGCTGCTGTTTTTTATCTAAGTCCTGTATGAAGTTTGGGCAGTCAGAGACTGCAGCCAATAGATAGTGATCGAGAAGGCTAGAGCCAAACGATTGGGAAAGCTCTATCCAAGAGTGGAAAGGGCTGCTGCAAAATGATCAAAAGGGCTGCGAGATTATGACTGGAATGCCGCAGCAAAACCCACCAAAAGGCCGCGGGAAGAGCGCCATGGGGTATAGAATGTAATGCCAACCAAACGCCTATAATATTCGGCATAATACAAAGTGGGTTGTACAGGTACAATAGATTTCAGACACCCCGACCTGTCCATAGTGAGATCTCCGAGCCCATGTATATATGTCCGGAGAAGATGGATGATCTTGGAATTATGAACACATTGCATACAACTTGGAAGGAAGATATTCCTGACATGCTCTCATACAAAGATCCCCCTTTTCTTCATTACCACAAAGTCTAATTGGATGATGTTTTCTGTATCGTGTATAAAGATGGGGGTAATATAGTTATAGTTTTGTTCCTTGAAATTGATTTTGGATTGAGTTACTACTTTTACACAATTATTGCGGAAAGTCCGATTGTATTTCTTTTTCTTGGGGGGGGGGGGGAGACGTACGGTCGAACTTTGTTTACCTCAGGTAAAATGATATTTTGATGGCTATTCTCAAGGGTAACTGACCATCGTCAGATAGTACCATAACAGTTCACGGAAAAACCACCCTTATCATACCATGAAGATTTCCTAGACTCTGACAGCAGAGCGTCGAAGATTGCTCTATTTTGTTTTGTTTTTTTTTCCGCATGAATCAACGTATACAATACCACTTCCATATCGAGTTACAACCTTGTCCATGTATAAGCAAATGCCGAATTGCTCTCTATCAATTGATAGGTTTCATCGCAAGACAACATGGGGGGGGGGGAACAAGAGTTGAGAAGTGTACATGGTAGATTTTATGTTGGCTATAATCAATAAGCAATGTACATGTATGAGTCTCATTGGTCCCGTTTTGTCTGTGTTGCTGTTGTAAGCGATAATGCAAGTGTTGCACAGTGTGCGTATTTGCTGTATTTGCTCGGAATAAGTTCGTCTTCATGTGATTGTAAGCATTTCTCCGCTTCGATTCATTTCTCATGATTATGTGTTTTGTATTGTACGGGGATGGTAAAAAAAAAAGAACTGTACGCATCCGTTCCCGAAATTAACGAGTGAATGAGGGGTGCAGTGCCGACGAGGGTCCTACGCACGCTTTTGGAAATAATTAGAAGCAAGTCGTCCAGTCTCGTGAGATTTTAGCTTTGTATCTAACAACGGCATGGGTTTTTGAAAGTCCACGACAAAGATAGGCTGTACCAAGTGGTAGCACAGCAGCCTGTAACTCTGAGATTGGCGATGACATGGCGTAATGAGACTTGCATACACCATGCCATACAAGAAGCTGCTCCAGTGGAATGCAAAACAACAACAACAAACAAACAAACAAACTACGCATTGCACAGACACTGCAGAGAACTCGCACAAATCAGGGAGAGGTCACCTCTCTGCACCGATGCATAAATAGAGATCATACACATGCACACATATTCAAGCATAGATTTATATGCGATAACCAGGTGCATGTGCTATATTAGAATATCTTACCCTTTTTTACCCTTTCTATTACTTTTTCTGTGCTGAAGAATTAAACGTTTAAAAGGAATGATACCTTAATTCATGTTTCCCACTGATAATCGCATTATCAGTACAAGCCACATGTAATCCACGCACTGATTGTCAGACGATTGAAAGTGCAAATTTCAATTTGTCTTACAAATGTGTTATTCACATTTGAAAGACATTAGAACCGTTTGTCACTGTCCATCGCTTCCTTCGCACTTCACAGTGAGACATTATAAGCCTAAGTACTTTATTTCTTTTCGTGTCATTGTTCGTCCGTGCCTGAATGTATTGAGACAGCATGTTTTTGCAAACGACTGAAAGAATTAACGCTTCATGAGGTAATACATTACCTGTAATAATACAGTGAAGTCAATGAATGACGCAATGAATGGTTGTGATCTCTCAATGAATACAGTAATTAAGACCACTGGCTCGTTCCCAATTGAGTATGCTAAAAGTTATCTATGTCACATGTGTGTGTGTGTGTGTGTGTGTGTGTGTGTGTGCGTGTGTGTGTGTGTGTGTGTGTGGATGCGGTTTGCGTCCTTGTTTTATATATATATATATATATATATATACATATATATATATATATATATATATATTTATATATATATATTATATATAGATATATATGTGTGTGTGTGTGTGTGTGTGTGTGTGTGTGTGTGAGTGTAGGTATAAATGACACAGAGAAAGGTGAATCGCAGCTTTGGGGAATATCTTTTACGCGGTTCCTTTCCAATTCTTTGAAAGTAAGAACATGAATACAATTATAGTTCGCACCATTGCGCATGAATTTTAATTGAGAAAGAAAAGATAACTATAGTTATGCGCGACTCAACAGGGGTCGAATAAGCTAATGATATCCACTCTAACCTCGTCCAAGCATACAAACAGACAAACATAATATACACTGACGAGAACACACACAGAGACAAAATCCTGCCTGTAATAAAAAAAAAAAAAAAAGAGAACAGGGGTGGAATCTCAGCTAATGGTATCCACTCTAACCTCGTCCAAACAAACAATTATAGACATTTACACTGACGAGAACACAGACAGAGACAAAATCCTGCCTGTAATTGAAAAAAAAAGAAGAAAAATCTGCCTTGTTCTGTACATTGAAAGACGAACGATACTAAAACATGCATGTAGAGGTAGCACTTGTAAATCATGTTACAAATTGAAGTAGGCCTTCGAGTGGTACATCTGTACTGTATTATGTATTGCATGTAAAAGTATTACAATGTTTCAGTTTAATTGTTGATTTTCTCCTGAAGTACTGAAGCGCCGTATGATTCAATACCGTCTTCATTTGTAATAGCCCTAATTCATTTTCACGAAGTCATGATTTGCACAATGTAGCTACATAGTAGGAAAAGATTGTATGTGTTAAGTCGTGCAGTGTGACATGCTGTAAAGGCCGTTTTAAATACTTGTTCACGCCATCACGCGTGAACGCCTTCCACGTTTGCTTGCTATTCTTATTAGGGTGTTAAAATGTTAATATTTCCAGATTAAGTAGCATACAACATACTGTTGGCACTGTTTGTTCGTAGGAGACATCCTCTTAGGTTCGGTGTGAAGTAAACTTATTGTTTGTTTGCTCGTATCGTGTTTGAGAATGATCTCCATAAAACTTGTAATTCCCGTTTAGTGCACACGGGTCATCTTATCTTTTTAACAATTTCACCCTTTATTCATTATGTTTTATGATATCATTTTACTTTGATTCACTCGATGTACATGTGGATCGTTATGACTGGCAATACATGTATTGAACCGAACCTGACGAGGAACGGTAGAAAAGCAAGTGATGTTAACTGCCATTAAGTATAGGGATCACGAACTGTAGGGAATGACGAAGCCGTCTTTCATCCACTGACTCAACTGATTGATTCTGTACACTCCGATTATATGTATCAAAGGAGAGTACATTATACTGTATACTTCCAATAACATCGTTATTAGTGTTATCGCAACACAATCATATCAGTTTGTTGATTAAGTAAAAAAAAAAAATATAGCTTGATCTTATGTCTATAGCTTTGAAATGTCCGCACTTTACATCATAATATATGGTAGTCTTCTTCCTACCTCTACAATGGTCTCTTTTCTTCGTGTTCATTTATTCCTTCTTCCCATTTTAACACCGTTCCATTAATCTTCCGTTTTCAATTTCATATTTTGATTCCTTTATTTTCTTCAGATTGAAGATCTGGAATTCAGTCTTAGAAGCAGTGGGGATGATATCCTAAATCAGTCCTCGGTGGGAGAAGACTTTCATCTTTCATCCACTGACTCGTTGGTTCTGTCGATACACTCCTATGTATGAAAAAAAGAACAAAAAACGGGAGAATATATTATGCTGCTTCAAATAACGTCGTTATTAGTGTTATCGCAAAATAATCATAATACTGTGTTGATTAAGTAGAAAAAAAATAATACAGCTTGATCTTATGTCTATAGCTTTAAAATGTGCCACAATACATCATAATGGTAATCTCCGATCCACCTCTACAATGGTTTCTTTTCTTCGTGTTCAACTATTCCTCTTTCTCATTTTCACACCTTTTCATTAATCTCTGTTTTTAAGTTTCACATTTCCATTCTTTTATTTTCTTCAGATTGAAGATCTGAATTTCAGCCTTAGCAGCCGTAATGATGATATCCTAAGTCAGTCCTCGGTGGGAGAAGACTTGGCCAAATGGGTGTGTGCTATGCCACGTCTTTGGAAGTTCACTGTCAAATGTCCCTACTTGCCCGATAGTTTCCTCTCAACGGCCGCCGCCTTATTATCATCATGCAAGGTATCTCGTTTTTACTATAATTGATATGAGTCATGTAGTGTTGGGAGAGGACTTTGTTTTATTTTTTTTTTCGAGAAATGAAAAAAAAAAAGCCTGTATGGTAGGGTAGTGCAGTGACTCCTTTAGCAAATCAATCCTATTTTACTTGATATTGACAAGATATTATTTGTAACTCCAGTCCTCCTCAGCATTATGACATTTAATGTATGAATGAAAACATTTGTATAGCAAGATAAACTTTATGTCACCATGACAATTATTGTTTTTCAGGAAGCAGACTTGGAAGATGTGTATGTCATCATGACAGCATGAGTTTTCAGAAGTCACGTTGCAAGATACGTCAGGCAGCCATATCGACATAATATACTTTTTTTTAAAAGAAGTTGACCTGGCATAATGAACTGCTTTAATAACAATGATAGTTTATTACATGTATATACGAGGAACCCAGATCGAAGCTTGCTAGGGAGCAGCGCACTGTACGAGTTTGACTGCAGTCACAGACAAACAGAAGTGATCAATGTACAGCGTGAGGGCGCTATTATGTGGGAGTTACTTCATGTGGAGACAAACATTGTAGATGTAGTAGAAGGAAGGAAATTAGAAATGTTGCTTTATTGTTCTCTTCCTTTGATGCACTTGTTATTTGCTTGAAAGTTTTGTTTTTTCTTGAAAAACAATTTTGATGTTCTCATTCTATTGTATGCATCACACTTTTTTCGGTTAAAGTCGGGGAGCCTGGTTAATTTGGTATAATACCATGCTTCGAATAACGATATGTAATAAATCAAACAGTACGTTGTATCCTGCTTGCATTTTATAGCTACATTACAATGTTAAATTGTTCACTAACAATTTATTCCTCTTCATTAGGCAATAATAATGTTCAATAATAATGTTCAACAAATGTTCTTTACTTTTGAGATTGCCTTAATAAAATATGGCGCGACTTTACTCCTCTTACATGTCTTGTTACTGTTCAAGGAGACTTTAAGTCCAGTTTTGTCCCGCCTTTTTATTTTGTGAACACGGGTCATCTTATCTTTTTAACAATTTCACCCATTATTCATTCTGTTTTATGATATCATTTTTACTTTGATTCACTCGGTGTACATGTGGATCGTTATGACTGGCAATACATTGCATTTATCCGAACCTGACCAAGAACGGTAGAAAAGCAAGTGATATTAACTGCCATTAAGTATGAGGATCACGGACTGTAGGGAATGACGAAGCCATCTTTCATCCACTGACTCAGCTGGTTGGGTTTGTACACTCCTATGTGTAAAAGGAGAGTACATTATACTGCTTCCAATATATTTTTTTTTTATTTATTCTTATCGAAACATAATCATATGGCGTGTTGATTAAGTAGAAAAAATAATATGGCTTGATCTTACGTCCATAACCTGAAAATGTCCGCACATTACATCATATGATGGTCTTTGATCCACCTCTACAATGGTCTCTTTCCTTCGTGTTCAATCATTCCTTCTTCCCATTTTCACACCATTCCATTAATCTCTCTTTTTTAGTTTCACATTTCGATTCCGTTATTTTCTTCAGATTGAAGATCTGTATTTCAGTTTTAGAAGCCGTGATAATGATATCCTAAATCAGTCCTCGATGGGAGAAGACTTAGCCCAATGGGTGTGTGTTATGCCACGTCTTTCCAAGTTCACCCTGGTGTACCCCTACTTGCCCGGTAGTTTCTTCTCAACAGCAGCCACCTTAGCATCATCATGTCAGGTAGGTAGTATTTGACTATTATTGATATGAGTCATGTAGTGTTTGGAGAGGACTGCATTTTTTTTTTTCGAGAAGTGAAATAAAGAACCTGTATTGTAGGGTAGTAAAGAGACTCCTTGAGCAAATCAATCCTATTTTACTTGATATTGACATAACATTAACATTAACATTAACTCTATTCCTCCTCAGCATTATGACATTCAATGTAATGAACGAAAGTATAGGTAAGAACACTTTTTATGCACTGACAAATGTATGGAAATCGGGTGCAATGCGTTTCTTCCGTTATCCGGTTGGGCTTTACACGTAAAGTATTTATTTTTTACTAACGATAAAATGTTTCTCTCCGATAAGTGTGATTATTAATTTTTTGCCATTAAAAAAAAAAAAAAAAAAAAATTGCACAAGCAGGCAGAGAGGAGTGAGGGAAGTTGGAGCGAGAGGGAGAGGGAGAGAGAGAGCGAGAGAAAGATAGAAAGGGAAAGAAAGAGAGGGATATATGTACATTTGTATATATATATATATATATATATATATATATATATAGAGAGAGAGAGAGAGAGAGAGAGAGAGAGAGAGAGAAAGAAAGAGAGAGAGGCAGAGAGAGAGAGAGATTGAATACGAAAAACAAAAACCCCAAATCAAAAAACAAACATTAGTATAACTTTACAACAATTTCTAAAAAGAAGGGAGCAAGAATTAGGCCTAAGTACCTCCCTAACCTCCCACCCTATTTTGTAAGCTTGATATTTATCTTAATATGAACATTATGAAAAGGGAATACAAATTACAGGTACAGTTTATTTTATGCCACATTTAAATCAAAGGTATTTCAGAATAACATTAATCATTTTATTAAAACTGGTTACCCTCAAACAGCCCTTGGGCACTGAAGGTAATTCATTATAACTGAAAGCACCTCTGTACGAAGACATTCTCCGAAAATATTCGGTCCTGGGTTTTGGCAGTGAAAGGGTACCATTTAAAGCGAAGAGAGTAATTTCGCGACATAAATTTAAATGATTATTTAAGATATGGGGCACTGTAGTCATGGAGACATGTGGAAACCATGGAATTTAAATACTTTTTGCGCCTTACGTTTAAAAAATCCCAGTTTAGAATTTGATGAATGTCATGATTTGATACGTGCTTATATGGATTTATCCAAGAATTATCCTACCCGCCCTATTTTGTAACTTTTCTATTTGCAAAGTATAATTTCAGCGAGGCCAAGTCATAAGTTAAATCGGCATAATCAAACAGAGGGAGTATAAGAGAATTATATGATAGTTTTACGCATATTTCATTAACAATATGACGAAGTCGGCTTTAATATTTTACAAGTTTACCAGCTTTACCAAGTAATGATGTGAACATCCCACTTTAATTGCTGGTCAAGTGTAACTCCAAGGTACTTAACTGTTTCTTTGTGTTTGATCGCCTGCCCGCATAACTTTATGCGAAGGGCATTGCGGCGTGATAATAAAGAGCGAGAACCAATAAAAAAAAAAAAAAAAAACCTCGGTCTTTTGGATATTTAGACTAAGTTTGTTAACGCACATCCAATCATGATATTCTTGTAAGATCGTTGTTTAGAACGTTTTCAATATGGTTAGGGTCATTATGTGACAAGTGAATGCGACGATTCTTTACTTGACTGACAATGTCATTAATATAAATCACAAAGAGAACTGGCCCCAGGAAAGAACACTGTGGGACACCATGGAGTATCATATCTGAAAAAATTGACATAGAAGAATTTAGAAGAAGTAGTCCGACTTTTCGATTTGTTAAATGGCTTCTAAACCAAGCAAGACAAGCGTCAGAAAAACCCCATTCGCTTTAGCTTTTGCAACGATAGCTTGTGCGTTTACATGGTAGCATTATCATTATGAGAACGTGCAATGTCAGGAAAAAAGAAATAACGTATATGTTCAGCGGATTCTCTGACTGCAACATCAAATTTGGAAAAATTGATGCTCTTGGGATATCAATGTGAAAAACTTCAATTTTAGAGAACAACAAACACTGTCAGCAGCAACTCGATCCCATAGCACAGCAGAAAGATGAGAGCGGGGAAAAACATTTTTCTTTTTATTTCATCGTAAAATACATCGTCGATGTTCCACACGTTTTTTTTAATTATGCAAAAGAAGAGCAAGTTACAAGTAAGTAAGCGTCTTTATGCAAAGGTCGATAAAAGTGCGATATATTTTATTCGTAGTATTTCTAATCTCTTGTTTTGATAGTCATTTGCAGGTCAAGTATCTCGCCATCAAGTAGAATGGTATTGTAATTAACTACAGTCAAACCTGTCTTAGCGGCCAACTATTTATGGCGACTACCTGCTTTATAGCGGCCACTGAAAAATCCCCCGCACGAAATATCTTTATCAGAGCATTTATATAGCGGTCACCTGCCTAACGCGGCCAGTGGCCACTAAAAAATTAGCTGAACCGTTGAATCAGCCATGAATATACGTTGGCTTTCTTTTTCATTGCGTGAATTCTACCGAGTCCTCAGTCACAACCACACAGACATGATTGACAAAATTAATACAGCTCTTTGCCGTGAAAAGCCGTCTTTTGAATACCGCTAATTTGACACGTTTGACTAGTACTAGGCTCTAGTAATGTCGCTCTAAATAAAGGCTACAAGGACAAAGACAGCTCCTAATAACATCGTAGAATTTGAACAAGAATGAAATACCTTTGAATAAATAGGTCACTTGTCTGAGTATTGTGTGTTGCTTATGTCAGTTTCGCACATCATCAATCCCTCACATTCATTCGTGAACCCCATTCATGTAAACCGGCACGAACCAGTGCGGTTTCTCAGACCCGAAATGTTGTTTTAGAAATCAAAAGAACAGAAATGGGCCAAAAACCCAAACAACAACAAACAACCAGAAAACAATAAAATGAAGCAAATTGTACACGTACACACACACACTCACACACACACACACGCACACACACACACACACACACACACACACACACAACAGCTGCACATGCAAACTAATTTGCTTGTGGTTTTTGTTTGAATAGCACGCGGTATTTTATGCTGTAATACAATTGTTGACATTAAAAATGGCCACAGACCTGTCTATAGCGGCCACTTTTGTTGTTTCCCTTGGATGGCCCCTGTAGACGAATTTGACTGTATCTGTAACTACATATCATATTCAGCAAGATAATTCATCTCGCCATAACGACCTATACTATCTCCTGAGGTCGAGTTGATTGTATAATTCATGTACAGACGACATTCACATTTTTGTGAAGGGTACTTGTTGAAAGAGTGTAAGCGTCTCTGCAGGTATACACGTGTGCATACATTTGGAAATGACTTTTGTACAGCAAGATAAATTTTATGTCACCATGACAATTATTCTTTTTCAGGAAGCAGACTTGGAAGATGATTTGTATGTCATCACAACAGCATGAGTTTTCGGAAGTCATTTTTAGCAAGATACGTCAGGCAGCCATATTGACATAATATACTTTTTTTAAGAAGATGACCTGGCATGATGAACTGCTTGAATAACAATGATAGTTTATTACATTTATACAGGCCCGTAGCCAGGATTTTTCAAGGGGGGGGGGGGTGCGGTCACTAAAAAAACGGACCTTCGGTACCAATACCAATGATGACACACACACACACACACACACACACACACACACACACAATTATATATATATATATATATATATATATATATATATATATATATATTCTTTAAACGACCGAACTACAAAAGTTGTACAAGAATTTGCGCGCGAAGCGCGCCGCAAATTGTGAATTTTGACTGTTTTAATGACGATTTAAAGTCTCGAGGAAATTTGTATTTTTGTCTGTTGCATGCAATCGCGTTACGGTATTTCATCTAGGAAATAGTAAAAACTCATTTTGCCAGGAAGTTGCAAAGTTTAATTGTGCTCGAGACTCTGCGCGCGTAGCGCGCCGCAAAATTGAGAATAGTGATTTTCCTGGTGTTGTTTTAACTTTTATTTTTTATATTGTATACCCGCGTTAGCAGGCCTGAAGCTAGGATTTTTAAAGGAAGGAGGGATTGCGTTAATTAACAAAACGGTCCTTTGATACTGTCCCTGGAGGGGTAGCGACAATTAAAAGGTGGACACCATGCTCATACATGGACTTTCAAACTGGCCCCTAAACGAGTAATGATCATATGATTTTTTTCGGGCCTTAAAAACAAGTATTCCTTAAATGTTTCCTGCACCCTAAAGAAGTACTTCATCATGATTGAACAATATACCATTTCCCCAAATTTCGGCCTTTTTGATACCCTTTGATTATATACGCTCGCACATCACACTTTCCATCTAATCCGTGAGAAAAAACGACCCCTATTACCTACGCGTTTTCTTTAGCGAGTATGGTCACGGTGTCCACCTTTTAGTTGGAGTTTTCCATCCCATTGGATGCTGTTTGGAAGATGAAACATTCACTTTACTATACAGTATATCAGCCGTTGGTATGCGAGTTTGTCAAAAACGAAAATAAATAAGAAAATTTTTAAAACAAAATGAATTGTAAATGTGAACCATTTATATTTTGCCTCCTTGTGGTAAGACATTTCCAGCATTTCCGAACTTTCAAATAATCATTATAGATTTAATAATATTAAAGGTAGTAGATCCGATTCGCAAACATCTCCAATATCAGTCAAATGTCATATTAACCATCATGCTTAGAAGGTTTTCTTTGTGAAATTTGGAGGTCAGTGAAATTCAAAAATTAAACATCCGTTAGCCATTGGAAGAAGTTGAGTGCAAATTCAGACCTCAGGCTTAGTGCTCAGATGTTTTCCTATTTGATTTGATCTGTCTTACTTTGCACTTACATACTGGAATGGTTATTTCTTATTTTATAAATTATAGTAGCATATTTGGTTACTGGCTGTCTCTAGGCATTTTCGAATTTGGGCTGCAAAGAGATCCACTACCTTTAAGTTAGGGAAGAGATAAGTAAATAATGATAAAATAAACAAGCAAAAAAGAATGAGTTTCTTTTGTAATACTATCTGACAAACTTTTTACTTTACCATTTTACTTCATAGCTCAGCACTTTCCATTCTCTCTCATACCCTCTTACCCATTACATTTAAATGAAATACAACTAAAATGAGTTTGCGTGCCTGCATAATACTCATTGGAAATTGTAAGTGAAAATGTTCTTAGGTTTTGGCTCACTTTAAAATGAGAACCAATAGAACTGTCACAACATGAGAAAATGTATAAGTAATAATCAACACTACATTTCCGAATTTGGCCTGCAAAGAAATTCGCTACCTGTAAGTTAGAAAAGAGATTAGTAAATAATGATAAAATAAACAACAAAAAAGAATGAGTTTCTACCGCCGTATCCAGAACAGAGCCTGAAACGGTGCAGGCTCAAGAAATCGTTTGTACTATAATACGTCTTGAAGTACTGTGTGATACTGTTGACTCAGACTTCTACAAAGCTGTAAGTGAGAATTGTAATCCAATCCGACTCATTACCTGAGATATTTATGAAAATATATCAATAAAGAATGTAAATTAAATGACAATGCGTCACAATGCAGTCTAACGCTCTCACAATGCTATCATACATAGGGTTTTTCACTTACTGTTTTTACTCCGGAGCTCTTGCAATATTCAGGCTTTTGTAATACTATCTGACAAACTTTGTACTTTACCATTTTACTTCATAGCTCAGCACTTTCCATTCTCTCTCATACCCTCTTACCCATTACATTTAAATGAAATACAACTAAAATGAGTTTGCGTGCCTGCATAATACTCTTTGAAAATTATAAGTGAGAATGTTCTTAGGTTTTGGCTCACTTTAAAATGAGAACCAATAGAACTGTCACACTGCTGACAACGGCAGACAGTGAAGGTCAACGGCTCAAATTTTCGTTGGTAGTCTCGTCACGTGATAGTTCTGTATGGATTGTACACGTTCCCTATATGACAGCAATTGTGAATGGGTAGTCTAGCTTTATTGCAAATTTGCGTCAGGACTGCTCAACCAGTGGACAAGATTCTTATGTCACAAAAATGGGCAGAACCTCTACTTTCTGAAACCGTGTGCCCCAAGTTTGTGCGATCTTCCTTTCTCGAGATATCCCGTCTGGAAGAATTGCAAGACGGCAAAATATGCTCAAATTCGTCAAATTTGGACTGTTCGCCATAGACAATTCTACTCATAAGGTACTTTTCTGATCTAATTTGCGTCACTGCTACAAATGTTACAATAAAGATATATACACATAAATAATCCCTATAAAGTGTCCACTTTCAGAATCCAGGCGCCCCAAGTTTGCTTCTTAAACAGTTTAAAAGTTATGGCAGATTTAGATTTTGTGGAAAAATGCGTCGATTTTTGACCCGTTTTACGTGTTGTAGCGTTCGCGCGGAAGCGCGGCTTCGCAGATGACCGAAAGTTTTCAATATGTAATAGCTCGCACAAATTGATACATAACATTTGTGTTTGTGTGCATGGGGACGATCCGATGGTTCATACAACAAAAGGGTTTCGTACAATTATTTTTAACATTGTTAAACGTACTCTTCCACATGTACGTAGCATATAATGTGTCTTTATATTTATTTGGATTGTTATCTTGAGAATTGCTAAAAACCGTTATTATGAAAAAGTGGACCTTACAGAATTTGGGGGGGGGGGGGGGGGTGCGTACGCACCCGACGCACCCCCCTGGCTACGGGCCTGTTTATATACCAGGCACCCAGATCGAAGCTTGCCAGGGGAGCAGCGCGCTGTACGAGTTTGAATGCATTCACAGACAGACAGAAGTGATCAATATACAGCGTGAGGGCGCTATTATGTGGGAGTTACTTCATTTGGAGACAAACATTGTAGATGAATTAGAAAAAGGAAATTAGAAATGTTGCTTTATTGTTCTCTTGCTTTAATTCACTGGCTATTTGCTCGAGAGTTGTGTGTCTCTTGAAAAACAATTTTGATGTTCTCATTCCATTGTATGCATCACACTTTTTTCAGTTAAAGGGAAGATAAACCCCAAGAGCAACGTAGATTGAGTGAAGGCAGCAAAATTAGTAGAACACATCAGTGAAAGTTTGAAGAAAATTGGACAATCAATGCAGAAGTTATGCATTTTCAAAGTTTAGGTGTTGGAACCGCTGGATGAGGAGACTACTAGAGGTTATGACGTATGAGTGGACAACAATACCAAGAAAATATTAAGAAAATTCTACAAAAAATCCATTTTTCATGAAAATTACACATTACATCAACTTGATATTGACATATGTCAAGGGTAGCAATTATTCCCCCTGCTTTCTGAAAGCGGTTGCTCCATTGCTCTTTCATAATTCTAGAAAAGTGAAATTTTGTTGAATTTCCTTGATATTTTCTTTGTATTGTTGTCCACCCATACGTCATATCCTCCAGTAGTCTCCTCATCCAGCGGTTCCAACACCAAAACTTTAAAAATTCATAACTTTTGCATCGATTGTCCGATTTTCCTCAAACTTTCGCTGATGTGTTCTACTAATGTTACTGCTTTCACTTAATTCACGTTGCTCTTTGGGTTTATCTTCCCTTTAAAGTCGGGGAGCCTGGTTAATTCTGTATAATATGATGCTTCGAATAACGATATGTAATAAATCAGACAGTACGTTGTATCCTGCCTGCATTTTATGGCTACATTATTATGTTAAATTGTCCACTAACAATATATTCCTCTTGATTAGGCAACAATAATGTTCAATAACAATGTTCAACAAATGTTCTTTACTTTGGAGATTGCCTTCATAAAATATGGCGCGACTTTACTCCTCTTACATGTCTTTTTACTGTTCAAGGAGACTTTGCGACTATTTCGTTCAGTTTTGTCCCACCTTTTTTTCTGTGTGTGCACATCTTACCTTTTTAAAAATTTCACCCAATAGTCATTATGTTTTATAATATCATGTTTACTTTGATTCACTCGGTGTACATGTGGATCGTTAGGACTGGCAATACATGCATTTATCCGAACCTGACCAAGAACCGTAGAAAATCATGTGATACTAACTGCCATTAAGTATGAGGAACACGGACTGTAGGGAATGACGAAGCCATCTTTCATTCACTGACTCAACTGGTTGGTTCTGTACACTCCTATTTATAAAACACAAACAAAGAAACAAACGGGGGAGTACATTATGCTGCTTCAAATAACGTCGTTATTAGTGTTATCGTGAAATAATCATATTACTGTGTTGATTAAGTAGAAAAGGATAATGTAGCTTGATCTTATGTCATATAGCTTTAAAATGTGCCACGTTACATCATAGCTATGGTAGTCTTCGATCCACGTCTACAATGGTTTCTTTTCTTCGTGTTCAACTATTCCTCTTTCCCATTTTCACACCTTTTCATTAATCTCTGTTTTTAAGTTTCACATTTCAATTCTGTTATTTTCTTCAGATTGAAGATCTGGAATTCAATCTTAGCAGCATTGATGATGATATCCTAAGTCAGTCCTCGGTGGGAAAAGACTTTGCCCAATGGGTGTGTGCTATGCCACGTCTTTCAAAGTTCACCCTGTTGTACCCCTACTTGCCTGATAGTTTCTTCTCAACAGCCGCCACCTTAGCATCATCATGTCAGGTATGCACATGTAGTATTTGAATATAATTGATATGAGTGATGCAGTGTTTGGAGAGGAATGATTTTTTTTTTCTTCGATATAGATGAAAAAGAGTCTGTATTGTAGGGTAGTGTAGTGACACCTTTAGTGAATCAATCCTATTTTACTTAATATTGACATAATTTTATTTGTAACTCCAGTCCTCCAAAGTCAGCATTATAAAATTCAATGTATAAACGAAAGAATAGACCATGAACGCTTTTCATGCAGTGACAAAAGTATGGAAATCAAGTGCAATGCGTTTTTTTTTTCCGTTATCCGGTTCTGCTTTACACATTCTGTTCTTTACTAATGATACAATGTTTCTCTCAGACAAGTTTCATTGTGGAATCTTTGCCATGAAACAAACATTGCACAAGCAGGGGTGGAGTGGGGGGGGGGGGGTTGGGATTAAGGGAGGGAGGGAGAGGGAGATTGAAAGTGAGGTCAGTGACGGCTCCCGTAATGCGGTAACGTTGTGCAGGTGGCTCTGTACTATTCCCAGGAAGTTTTTTTTTTCTTTTCTTTTAACAGGAAGGGAGAAGAAAAATGATAATATCGTTACTAAAACACAGACACACAGAAAAACATACATGATTGTGTCGGGTTAACAAACAAAGACTTTAACAAATTCAATTCAATTTATTTAATTTCATTTATGATAAATGAAAGAACGAAACAAAACTAATGATTGATGTCAATTTTGGCCTTAAGATAAGCAAATGTATTTTTCTTTTACTCAAATAGAAAAGTAATCGTTTTGTTAAGTATAAATAAATGACATTATAATTAAAATAGATAAACAGGTAGATATTTTTTAAGTGATTTAAATGTTTGCATGCAGTTGACGTACGAGAGTGCACGGACCTCGGTTTTTTCAATTTACCATTCGTTCACAAAATGTATGTGTGTGTGTGTGCGTGTGTGTGTGTATAAGTTCACTGTGCCAATATGATGCAAATACATAGCTTATGTCAGGAGCTTTGATCTTTACAACAAATTCGTTTTAAAAACAACCAACGACGTCACTGGCTGTAGCTATTTCACGTCTTAAAGAAGCGTATAAGGCCTAAATAATAATCACAATATATTATAGACCTGTAAAACTCTTTTCAATATGGTGCTCGGGATCATGAGTTTGGTTTCTCGTACAGTACACTGTATATTGAAATCTTGGAATCCCAAACACTGGACGCTACGTGTGCGACTTCACAATGCTACAGTTTGTAATGCGGCACAATGAATCCTTCATTTACGATAAAATGGAATAGAGTAAAGATATTAAAAGATATTCTGACGGAGAATGACACTGAACGACTCTGTGTGCGAAAATGTGATAGGTATTTGTGATCACTTCCTCGCTGGCAAAGACCGCAAAAAGCAAGCGGAGGTGCAGTAATTTGCATTCTTAAGTCACAACTCATTATTTCAATCTAGACGGAAACAATATACCGTTAACAGAAGACTACTCATGTGTCTATGACTCTACGAGGACGTCAAGTCATACAGTAACAATGATACACCTTCCTATCATCTGTCAATTAGTTTATTCTCCCCAGGTTTTACATTGTTTTATGCTGCTCTCATTGACCATTAGTCATAGAGAATGTTACCTTTCTACAAGAATTCCATGTCGCATAAAAATTGCTTAATAATGTATCTCAATACTAAACATTGCGATTTGCGTTTGTTTGTTTTTATCGTAAGTTAATGTTATAAACTGATAAACATTATTGCGACGTGTTCGTAACAAAGACCAAACTTAGTGGATTCCATTTCGTTGTCTGCTTCCATAGAGCAATAACTATAGTTAATTTTGTAACACAGTAACGATACGTTACGAATGCTCAGAAAATTTCGAAAGAAAGAGAGAGAGAGAGAGAGAGAGAGAGAATCAGAAACGGACGAAGGAAAATGGGTCTGTAGAGTAAACGATTTGTGGCTGTTTTTTTTTTCCTCTTTCTGATACAGATCAGCGAACTTT
The DNA here is from genome assembly GCA_033980235.1 of Diadema setosum. Classification (NCBI taxonomy): domain Eukaryota; kingdom Metazoa; phylum Echinodermata; class Echinoidea; order Diadematoida; family Diadematidae; genus Diadema; species Diadema setosum. Next base: position 36,656,881 of record CM067071.1, on the reverse strand, counting down.
ACATATTTGGCATGTCTACCATGTCAGTGGGGGACTTCGCCTCAGAGTCAGCAGCAGCAAACTTGGCTGAATTTCTGTGTCGTCTGCCTCAACTTACACGTGCCGATCTCTATGATCTAAACCTGCCAAGGACATTCTTCACGACAATTGCCTCCCAGGCTTCACGCTGTATAGTAAGACTCAGTTATTGCCATCTGTCCAACACTGTCGTGTTCAAAATGGGGGGGGGGGGGGGGCATCAAATTGAACGAGATATTTCGACTTATTTCACCATGCAGTTTTGTCTTTCCGGTGGCATTAATTTGCTAAATTCGCCAGTCGCATAGATGAAATATAATCGCATGCTTCCCCAATTTCAGTGTACGATGTTGCTAAGTTTGAAAAAGCAAAGGAAAAGTCTCAAGCATTGGAATTTTAGTCATGTGTAATCTCAATCCGTATCGACGCTCGACCATTAATAAAGGTTTTGTGAAAGCAAATGTATTAAAGCAAACACTTAATTTTTGCAACGAGGGTGGATGTTCAAATTCATGAAATTCTTCCGTCGAGGTGTTTTTAAAGCACCTGATTGACAAATTACCCTACATTGGCATAAATAAGCAATAAATTGATCAGTATTTTAGAAGTATTCATGATAAAAAAAAAAAAAAAAAAAAAAAAAAAAAACATTGATGCAGGTACTCAAGCAGGATTCGAACCTATGAATCTCGAATAATTACGCAGTACCCGCTGTATGCTATTAGGATTACAACCAAAACTTGCTGTCGGGCGAAAGCCCGGTGGTCTAGTGGAGATGACGCTTGTCCGGAGATCAGGAGGTCGTAGGTTCGAATCCTGCTCCAGTACATACGCCCATGATTTGTAATCATGGCTACCACTTAAATACTTATCAATTCAGTGCTTATTTACGTCGATGTAGGGCAATTTGTCAATCAGTTGCATTGAAGGTGGATGTGTCTTTCCATATTGGTAGAACACGTGATCCAAATATTCAGTATGCTGCCATGAAACGACTTCCTTTAGAGAATATCAAAGTCTATCTATCTATATGAAGGGCTTGCTACCAAAAGGCGCTAAATCCATTGAAAAAATGATGGATATAGCTCCATTTGGAAGCAAGCTCTCCTTCCCTCTCTCTCTCTCTCTCTATATATATATATATACACATATATATATTTATATAAATATAAATATATACATATATATATATATATATATATATATATATATATATATATATAGTTTGTGTATATCTTATATATTGACAGAGATATGAACTTTTTTAATTCTTTCCATCATGCTATAGGTGGAGTGCATCACAATCAAGGGAAAGCCGTTAAGCGAGTTGCTGGGTAACTATCAAGGAGGCACAGAGATATACATACATATTGTGTTTTATCTCATCAATTATTATACCTTATTCATAATGAACTAGCATTGCCTAGCTGGACAAATAGAAATTAAAACAATCTAATCAAATGTCACCGTTCACCTCAAAACGAACAAAAAGTCGCACACACTGATTTTGCGTGAGGACTGAAAATAAGTGAAATGGGTCAACCTAGCCGAGCTTGACTTTTTCACATTTTCTGAAAGAGAGGGTCTTCTTTTACATTAAGCTAAAATGTGGTATCATAAAACGGGCAGGAAAGTGTGTTTTTTTAGCAGTTTATCTCGAACATTTTTGGTAGAATAGTGTGATTAGGTGCGTCTTTAGAATCCCTTTTTCATTTCTGAAAAACCTTGTCCTCACTCATCACTTTCAACTCAAATAACTTTTGAAAGGATAGTGCTACTGCTTTGAAAGTTGGCATTTATTATGGACGGAATGTGTTAATGAGACATGTTTAATTTCAGTTTAATCTGATAATCCCTTCATTGTTGTTACTCTGGTGGTTTACTTCCTGTTTTTTTTGTCCCATTCATCGCACAGCCAGCACGGTTTGGTAAAGATTAAGCGCTTGAATAGACACTGTACTTCAGAGCCTCTTTTCTCAGTTCACACATTTCCTGAGTTTGTGCTTTCTTTCCAATATTTAGATAGGTTAGGAGAGTCCATTTGATTTGAGTTATACATCATTTCAAAGCTTAAAGTCTGCTCTTTCAGAATATGGTCTTAACTAAAAGTTCATGTCTGGCGACTTTTTGTTTGTTTTGAGGTGCAGTGTCACAAATGCTCTGTCAAAAACTACACACATTTGAAATCATTTCATCTAGCAACCTCTCTATGACAGTTTTGTGCATTTTATTTTTGATAGCCATGATATTTTTCTCAGTAAAACCTTAGTGCCGTGTCATGCTGTGATGACGATATCATGTTTGACACTAGTATACGTCTTGAAGGTCCCGTCCAATAAAATGATCTATATTGTATCGTTGTCGATCATAAATGCGGTCCGCCCATTGTTATTCACAACTTAATTTTTGAAATAATTTGTCCGTCATATCGCACGAAGAAAGTACCTAGATTTCGCCCGTGGCTTTTAATGCACCATTGAGATTATCATGCCAGGGCACATTTTACTTATACTGTGTAGAGGCAACTGTAAAAATGTTTCAACCTTAAATCACAATGGGTACGAACATGAAATGAGGAAATACGGGCGACTTCAAAAGTGAATCATTGCAAATCGCTACCAAACACGTGCTTAAGCAATAGGCGGCCAAAGAAGAATAGTTTATATCTAATTGCATACTAGTACTACGTTTCTTACTCGATTCAGACAGCATATTCTCAGTATCGTATTTTCCATTTGTTCAGGATGATTTCAGATATCCCATTTCGATTTGCAGTCTTAACCAAGTACAATTAATCATTTCTATTATATAAAATACCGTAATGGCGATTGACGAAGTGAAACAAGAGAAAGTGAAGGTGAGAAAAAAAAAACATGAACAAAGGAAAAATACATCAATGTTGCGTTTTATACTTTTACATTAGATATACCCGTCTCATTAAAAACAAAGTCTACTATGATACAAAGGCCTTCATTTTTAACGACGTAATGTCAGTAACTTCAGAAGGAAAAAGAAAGCAGCAAATATAAGGACGATCTTGTGTTCTTTTCCAACAATACCGAGTACTAGTAAATTCAATATGAATTGGAAGAGATGCATTAAACAATATAGAAGGGGGCATTTAGCATTTCAATCAGTTGTGCATCATTGTGGTTTAGAAACATTCATCTTTAGCAATATCGGGGGGGGGGGTATTTCATGAAGCGTACTGTCTGTCTGTTTTTTTCTGACAAACTGTCATAAGCTACTGAAATCATGGCAACTGATTGGCTGAGAAACACTTTATAAAATGCCACCCCCCCCCCCCTCTCAATATCGGAAATGACGAGGGTTACCTGAAATCGACGTCAACTCGCATGTCGTTTGCTGAAAACATTCACTTTTCGAGATCTTCGCAAAGTGCGCTACTGCCTGCGCAAAATGTAAATGGAATTAGCTTCTTATTTTGTTTTTTTCAGATTTGCGCAAAAGTAGGTTGCTAACTTCATTTTCAGATATTATAGGCTGTGTAAACAGTGAAGGGTAAGTTACTTTGAGTGACGACATGCAATGCCGCATATTTGAGTAAAATGTGCAGTGCGAAGTTCCATAAGCGAAAAATCGGCTGAACTTTAAAGATAATATCACATAAGTTGCGAATTAACAGTAGCAATGCTGACGAAGAGAGTTCTCGTAACCGAGGTACCTTATTTGGATCAGACGAAAAATTACAAGTCATCTACAACTATCTGACAATACTTGGTCATTCTGTCCAATCTCCTCTCACTCTCCAATAGACACTCAGTGACGGAAACGGCTCGGGAGGCTACAGCAGGCGCGAAACTGACCAGGTTTGCTATGGTGGTTCAGAAATCTCAGACTCTTCGGATGAAGCTGAAACAAACAGCGATGGAAGCATGTTACTATTCGAGGATTCGGTTTCTTGAAAGGACCAGGACAACAAACGACATATGAAATGAGAAGAAAAGAACCAAGAGAACAAATTCAATTGTGGGGAGATGTACTAACCAAGGCTAAACGTCATAAAGGAGAGTCACAAAGTTCTTAGACATTGATAGACAAGCCACCGAAGGGGGGAGGTGGGGGAAGAAGTGAAGAAAGGAAGGAGGATGAGAACATGGACCAGAGCGAAAGGACGCTAGCAGAAAGACATAGAAAAAAAACATTCGAATCGGGAAAGAAAGCGAGAAGAGACAAGAATCAGTTCGACAGGAGGACGGGACGTATGACACTGTACAGTATAACATGATAGGGGAAAAATCATTCTAGTGAGCAATCCACGTGCTGGACAACACCACAACCAAGATTCAGAGAGCCTCAGTGAGCTGAACTGAAATACAGTCGACCCCAGTTATAACGAAGTCCTTGAGACAGGCGTTTTTCTCTTATTATATCAGAATTTCTTTAGATCCGAACAAATAAACAATACAAACAAAAAAGAACGGATAATGTCGGGGCATGAATTTTGTACTACGTTGTTACTGGAGCTTCGTTATTACCCAGTTTGTTACAACGGGGTGCATTGCACTTGTAGTAACATTGGAGAGCTCTATTGATTTACTAGTGTCATGTGCCTGTTTACTGACGAAAGTTGAAAAAAGAACATTCAGAAAACGATCACAAACTTAAACACGACAAATACCATCTTGAGTCACTGCTCCAACATTGTGAGAGTAACTTGCGAAGATGCTAGTCTTTTATGGCTGCATGATTTACCTTCTTGACCGGTCTTGTAGATCTACTTGTGTTTCATGTGTTTCCTTTACTTAGAATGTGTGTTTGTGGTTTTTTTTAAATCAGTTTTACAAGTACAGTATTTATTCTGTTTTTAAGAACTTTGTATCGGTGTCATGCACAATGATCAATTTATCGGTTTCCGAGGAGCAGGAATACGAACAGCAAGCAAGAGTTCGAGCTAGTAGCTTCATGGTTATAAGTATACTGAAAACACACACACACACACACACACACACACACACACACACACACACACACACGCACACACACAAACACACACACACACACACACACATACACACATACACACAAATGATTATATTACATTAGACACAGGAGCTTCCGCAAAACAAACAAACAAAAATCGTTTGGCACATAAGAATAGGAATATAAAATCACAATACTACTCCAGTCATATCCCACTCTGGTGGACCATGCAATTCAGAATAATTTTCGTCTCCAATCAACATTAATGCCTTCTGGTAGATTCCGAAATTTGTTGGTCACAATTGTTACTCTCATAGTTAAATTGATTGACATGTAAATAATGATTAGTAATTCGATTATGATGCATTTCGTGTGTGGACGGTTTGACATGCTGATGCATTTTTAATTAAGCTGCCTATAATGCATGTACATGTATATATATATATATATATATATATATATATATATATATATATATATATATATATATAAGAGTTGTTGCTTATAGAATACGAATACTGTGTGTACAGTTTATATCAAAGGATGTTCATTGTAGGGTAATTGCCTCGTTTTGTTTTTTTTGAAATTGCATACAAGGTGTCTTGCAATGGTACTCTTCATTATCATTCTATAGTTCATAGGATGTTATCATCTTTTGTCTTCTTCCTCGTTATGGATTATTTTCATGGAGACTCATTGCGTTTTGAAATGCCATAGAGATTGCTCGCATTAGGACGAGCTTCCAGTCCTGCGCAGCTTCTGGATTAGATTCGTTATTTTGTGACTGGATGAACACTCCTATGATGAGTCAGTGAATTTGACTCAAGTCGAAAGAACCCAATCGAATCTACATGATTCACGGAAGTGTGCACTCATGCAGGTGTGTAATATCATATATCGTGCAGTCTGCATGAGCAGTGGGATTGGGGTTACCATCCTAATGGAGAAATGATGATGGGTTTGTACTTTTCTCGCTTAAAGAAACTGAGATTGGCCCTCTCTCGATTAATGAAATTAGGTTGGCACCCTGCTCGAGAAATGGAGTTGGGTTTTAGCCTTGCTAGACAAGTGAAATTAGATTTGGACCCTGCTAGAGCAGTGTATTTGAATTGTACCTTGCCAGGAAGTCAAATTGGCTTTGCAGGGTGGCTGAGAAGTGAACTTTGGTATAATACTCATTTTAATCAGTGAACCTACATTTCATTTCAATTCGAGTCATATCCAACTCGGGTCTTCCACTTGCTTCATCCAACATCTGGATAATTATTTTTTGGTGCCCGTTCAATCATCTACATTTCAGTAATGCAGTCACGGTACAATATTCCGATGAAAGCACTGTAATTAGATATATTCAGAGTCCTTACGCGTTGCTAAATTAAGATTTGGAAAAAAAATACACCGTCACTGACCAGGGACGCTAACCTGGAAGCATTAAACTGCACATTACTCGAATATGAGACCATTCTAAAGCAAATCATTTTCACACAACGATAGATATACAATGAACTCTTGAATGAATCCCATATTAAAGGATTGGAACAATCATCTCCCAGCATTTCCACTGATTCCCACTGATCAGTTACTAGCCTTCCCCTTTAAGCTTTGGATAACTTGTTTCTAATGACTGGAACGTCGATGTTTCTGGAATTTAGCGTTGCTGTTAATAGTGTATTGTTTGTTTAAAAAAATGTACAGGCAATGAATGTTGGTGTAGATGCTTTTATATGCGTGTGTATGTTTGTTATTCTATAATTCCATGTGATCAAGATAGTCTGTATATAGGACTTTTACCACATGCAAAATTGACAGTGTGTGTCACTCTGCTACAATCGTATTCCCGAATGTAGCGTTGTCTTTCTTCAATGTATTTCCGAAATTCCTTCATTTTCTTTTTTCTTCTGCACATTCAAAAACACACCTTAGAGCTACAGCTGCACTTCCCGATAAACATTTCTCTTTCTATGTTTTCTTTGTATGCCAGTGTTGTCTCTTATAGTCCTGTTAACATATCATTTTTTTTTCTTGGTATTGGGCTTCCGAAATCAAAGTATGTTGTATTGACAAACTTATTCAGAAGGGCCAAGATTATTACACGGGCTGCCTGTTCCGTAGGTCCATCTTTTGTTCATACACTACGCATCTGTTCTCCTAGGTGATGTATCAAAATGTTTTGTTACTTCAATGGTGTATCATGATGTCTTGCTATTATTTTACAAAGTTCCATTATAAATTTGCCACTTATAATACGAATGTATATGTTTTGTCGAAAAAAAATCAATAAATGTCCACTGAATTGAAATGAATCTTAGAGAACTCGAATCATATGCATGTCTAGAACTTATTAAATCTCACCTCACTATGTTGTAAAAAAAAAAATCAATATCGGCTGCTTCGAGGCAGTATGGTTGATATAACAATGAGTATGGTTAAAAATTTGCACATAGGTGATTCCTCAACTTATGCCAAAAGTGTGTCAATACTACAGCTGTATATGCCTAGACTGGTAATACCCCACCTACGGCAAATCAATGCCAGTTTGGTGAAGCCTGAGCAGAATATTCAGTCGGCGGAAGTTGTTTCATTCTTACTGAAGGAAATGGGAAAACTTGTGACCACACGTGACCATTCAGAATGGAGAATTCATCGTATCACGTATTAATTATATCATACTATTATAATAAAAACATGTAGAGAAACAGCACAACATGTCAAATAACATAATTATTAATGAGGCAGGGTCCCGTTTTTCCGACATTACCAAGAATCTCGCTTTCGCGGGATTCCAAGAGGAGGCGGGGCCCAGCGTGTGTAGACAGATGGATCACATGCTTTCGGTGCCTTCATGTCCATGACGTGGGTTCAGGAAGACAGTAGGGGTGAAGATGGGGGAAGGGGAGAGGAGGAGGAGGATCCCAGCCCATCCTGATGACCTAAAAAGGAGGAGGAGAGGGAGGGGGTCCACTAGTACTACTTATAATCACCATTATTTCTAATAGCCTTTACATTTGCACATATTATTGCCGTTCTATTTCCCCTAGCCTTATCATGCCATTATTATTCTTCGGGGGGGGGGGGGGCGATCCAGCAGTATTACTCATAATCACCAGTATTTCTAATAACCTGTACATTTGCTCATAATCATTATTACCATTCTATTTCCCATAGCCTTATCATTTCATTAATATTCTTCGGGCGGGGGGGGGGGGGGTGGTCCAGCAGTATTACCACAATTACTTATGACCTGTACATTTGCACATATTCCTAACCTTATCATCCCATTAATATTCTTCATCACACATATCACTGTCATCTTCTGCAGACTAAAAATACAAATATACCTATTCCTAAAGTATTCTAATCTCCAGAATTCACTCAATCATTTATATATACAGCGACCTTCGATATACCTGCATAAATACTCTATACTTTATAACATTCCTGGTTATCACTGTATTTCTATAACACAAAATAAACATATGAAGAAAACACAGGCTAACCACAAGTGGGCCATTCTCCCCAAAAAGTGTGCAAAACTTTGATTTTCGTGTCGCCCGCATGTTCATACAGTTTAAATTGATATTTTGTTCCACAGAAATCATTTTTTCTTTAGGTAATTTCATCCGAGAGGTTAGACTTGTAAAATACATATCAATAAAGCTATTAGGACATCCGGGATGATATCAGAAATACGAATCGAAGTTTGATGTAATCCTAAATACCCCATGTCGCCAGACAAGAAGTGCTCGTATAACAATGTTAACATACCATTCAAATAGAATCCTTGGAAGCTCATTCCATTGCCGCTGGAGTGCCTGAATGAAACATACTATTACATAACAATACTATTATGATTTTTTGAGAGATCATTAATACCATGTCGCCAAATCGCAGTCAGATACGTTAACCTTTTTTCAGACACTTGAGATAAGATTAGAGAAATGCCGCGTGGCAATGTAATTTCATGTGTTAAACACAGTCAACCTATCGCAAACGTGGAACCATGATTTATTCATTGAATATTTTGTCAAAAAAAAAATATATATATATATATATATATATATACTGATCCGAAGCCGCGGAAGCCTACTGTTACGATGAGCTGAAATCAGATACGTTACCTAAACTTTGCTTCATTTAGAAAAAAAAAAAGGGATAATGTAAATAAAAAAAAGAAGCCCAAATACTTTTGAATACTTCAGGTAATGATTAATCACTCAACAGAAACTGTTGGAAAAAATGAATATTTTTGTAGATAATAGTGTGAGAATGGTAATGGCACATCAGATATGTTAATGTTACCATCAAACATGTTAGATACGTTACCAAAATACCAATGAAATGTATCGTGCAGCAAGGTTAAAGGGGATGGCTAGTACCTGATCAGTGGGAACCAGTTCGATTATCTCGCAAAAAGTTAAAACCTAAATGTGACCCTGCACCTCAAAACAAACAAAAAGTCGCCAGACATGAATTTTTAGTTAAGACCATATTCTGAAAGAGCAGACTTTAAGCTTTAAAATGATGTATAACTCAAATTAAATGGACTCTCCTAACCTATCTAAATATTGGAAAGAAAGCACAAACTCGGGAAAAGTGTGAACTGAGAAAAGAGGCTCTGAAGTACAGTGTCTATTCAAGCGCTTAATTTTTACCAAACCGTGCTGGCTGTGCGATAAATGGGACAAAAAACAGGAAGTAAACCACCAGAGTAACAACAATGAAGGGATTATCAGATTAAACTGAAATTAAGCAGGTCTCATAAACACATTCTGTCAATGATTAATGCCAACTTTCAAAGCAGTAGCACTATCCTTTCAAAAAATATTAGAGTTGAAAGTGAAGAGTGTGGATAAGGTTTTTCAGAAATGAAAAAGGGATTCTAAAGACACACCTAATCACACTATTCTACCAAAACTGTTCGAGATAAACTGCCAAAAAACACACTTTCCTGTCCGTTTTATGATACCAAATTTTAACATAATGTAAAAGAAGACCCGCTCTTTCAGAAAATATGAAAAAGTCAAGTTCGGCTAGGTTGACCCATTTCAGTTATTTTCAGTCCTCACGCAAAATCAGTGTGTGCGACTTTATGTTCGTTTTGAGGTGCACAGTCACAAATACTCATCTGAACCAGAACTCCACTATCCCATAAAATTGTGGCATTTACAAAAAGGGCCGTCAGTATACGTTACAAATTGTTGTTGTGATTGTGTGTGTGTGTGTGTGTGTGTGTGTGTGTGTGTGTGTGTTGTTTCACGATATCATAGAAGGACTTTACGGAGTGAAGTGTGTACCCACCTTTTTGTCAACTTTACAACAAACACAACAACATAAACGGCCTACCTTTCGTCATTATAATTGTGCATCTTATCTACAAAAAAGTGAGCTTAGTATATTATGGTTTAAGTCATGAGCACTTCCTTCTTTGCAGGTTTATGTTCTGAAAATGAAAATAGGTTATGATGTCTGACATGTTTGAGTAGTTTATTGTGTCAATGAACATAAAATACCTTGTCAGATACGTTACTATCGTTTATTAGTTCTCAAGACATAACCTATTACAGATAGGAACAAAGGAAAATTTAATTCACGTGTATTATCTGCATGAATCTTTTCCAATTTCATTCTTACCGTCTTCCGTGTATCAAAATAACACAATTTCGGAACTACAGTGTATATCAGAAAAGAAGTATTGTGGATTTGTGCCTGCTTCTCTCTCGTATTGCACTTATCTCAAAGTTTTATTAAAGAGTTATCGAATCTTCAATCTATGACGAGAACAGTTCAACTGGACTTACATGTCATGGGAGAAAGCTGCAATACTTAGAAGAAAGTATACGTAGTTTGAATCTCTCTTGGAAAGCAATTGATGGTATGTTCTGTGAGAGGTTAAAGAGCCTATGCCTTTATAAAGATGCTCACAATTCACAAAGTGTAGTTCAGATATTTTCAATATTCTTCAGAGAACAGCTGATATTTATGATATTCTTTCAGGAGTTTCAAAGACTTCTACTTTTGTAAAGATTCTCTCAACAAAGTGTAGTTCATGTATTTTGAATCTCTCTGAGAAGGCTGATGATAGTATATTCCGTCAGTTTCAAGGACCTACAAAATGCCATAGATTCTCTTCCCAAAGTGTGTATATTGCGAAGGTCTCCATGAAGGCCGATTGCTGTTGAATATGTTCTGTCAGAGTTTCAAGAACCTATGCCTGTATAAAGATGCTCTTCAATCCATGTTTATAGTGACGTTGTCTGCTCTTGTTACGATCTGATGAAGATATGAAAGCCTTAGTTCATGTCATGTGTTGTTCTTTCTCAATGGATACCCCAAAATGCATTTGACATAGCTCCTCCTAAGAGCATGGAGAATATTTGCTCCGTATGTCTTGAGTAGAAGGTAAAGGAAATGCGTACTTTCATTTGAAAGAAAAGATTAATGAAGATTCAATATTCTCTTTGTGTTTTCTGCTACTGTACCATTAACATTTGTGACCCTGCACCACAAAATAAACAAGAAGTCGCCAGGCATGGATTTTTAGTTAAGGACAGATTCTAAAATAGCAGACTAAGCTTTAAAATGATGTATAACTCAATTCAAATGGACACTCCTAATCTATCTATTGGAAAGAAAGCGCTCACTCTGGAAAAGTGCAAACCGAGAAAAGAGGCTCTGAAATACAGGGTCTATCTGTCTATTCAAGCGCTTAATCTATACCAAACCGTGCTAGCTGTGCGATGAATGGGACAAAGAACAGGATGTTAACCACTGGAGCAATAACAATGAAGGGATAATCAGATTAAATTGAAATTGAGCACGCTCTATTAACACATTCTGTTCATGATTAATGCTAACTTCCAGAGCAGTAGCTATATCCTTTCAAAAGTTATCAGACGTGAAATGAACAGTGTGCAAAGGGTTATCAAGAAATGAAAAGGGGCCTTTAAACATATCTGATCTCACTACTCTACAAAAAAAGGGTTGTAGAAAAACTACTGAAAATGCACTTTCCCATTCATTTTATGATTCCAAACTAAAGAATTATGTAGAAGAAAAATAGCTCTTTCAGAAAATAATTATGGAAAACTCAAAATTGACTTGGTTGACCCATTTCACCTTTCTTGAGTACTCACGTGAAATCAAGGGGTGCGACTTTTTGTTCGCTTTGTAATGCACGGTCAAATTTTATGTAAAGTTCCTGTATTGAGAAGGTACATTATAACACTGAAAACAACCAAAATGTGTAGAATTCATAATTTTTGAACAGATCATCTGTTCTCCAGAAACGTTCACTTTAATGTTCCATTAAACATTACTTTAATGCGAAACTAACCCTGTAACCCTGTCTTATTTTATTCATGGTCTGTGGAACAATTACTATTTCTTGGCTTATCATGATATTACAACTGGATGTTGCAAATAAAGAGAGATTAAAGGGTATGGTTGTAAAGATAAAATTGTTTACTAATTGCTGCAATGGCACCTTCCATCCCCCCCCCCCCTCCCCATGAAATTTACTCGTCTGGGGCAACGAGCGGGTCATCAAGTTGGTGTGCTCCATTCGACTCAAGGAGTTTGCAAACAATCTCAAGGAGAGCGGGGTGCACGGGGAGATCCTGGCCCTGGACGAGACGTTCGACGTGGGCACCCTGGCCCTGGCCCTGCAGATCCCGACGCAGAACACCCAGGCGGGGCAGACGTTGGAGCAGGAGTTCAACAACCTCCTCACCGTCGGCACAGAGCGAAGGCTGGAGGAGGTGAGGGGATGCGAGGAGATTTCATTGGTGGTGGTGTTGGTGGAGATTATAAATTGATGATGACGGTTGCTCTCTTTGTTAGTCTGATGATGATGATTGTTGTGGTTGCTACGATGACAGACAATCTATAGACAAGAGGAGAAGTTGATGATGATGACGATGATGATGATGGTTGCAAGACACAGGTGACCAATATCATTCTATAGGTGGTAGTGAAATAGGGGAAGATGATGGAGATACCAGAGGAAGCTAGTGATCATGAACATAATAAAACAACAACAACAACAACAGCATCAAAGTGATGACAGCGATGTTTCACCAATGGAATACTCCTCATTGGTAACATGGGAAGGAGGCTAAAGAGAGGAATGATTGCTTGGATGTGCAAATGATTACTCGGATGATGATCATGATGGTACTGTGACAATCATGCCATGTAGCTTGTAAGCCAACCAAAGTCGATAAACGTAAAGAGCCAGTGGTAAAGTCAACCTTAGCCCTAACTTACCGGGGGGGGGGGGGGGGGGCATTATGCCCCCCCCCCCCGACACTTCGCCCGACATCTCCGCAACGTGAGAACGCATCCACATGGCGATTCATTACAGTTTACCTTAAGGCTTTGCGCAACTTTAAGACCAAATTTGCGACGTCCGGGTACGCGGTTTTGAAGTTACGCAACATTATGTAAGTGCATGTCAGACAGAAAATTGCTCAAAAACGTGATTTTGTGTACAAAACCAATGCAAATCAGGTTACTATCTGAAATTCGTAATTGTATCATTATTTGAAGAGTTTGTTTGCAAAAACCGATAAGTCCATTTTTGAAGAACAGTCTCTATCATAACGAACAAAATAATACCTTTTAAATTATGTGCTAGTCACTACATATTAAGGTACATTTTTGAAGTTATGGTCAAAAGAAGCAAAACAAATCTTATTATTCTCTTTATTTTTCTTGACCTTTAATCGCAAATATCTTCATTTGGCAAATATGGACTTATCAATTTTTGCAAACAAACTCTTCATTTTTACTTTAAGTGATTAAAAACAATTAATTTTATGTTTCTTATAATTGAAATAGTGTTGCCAATTGTTCCCATTGAAAAACAATAAAAAACAAAAATAAAAAACAAGAATACATAAGAAATTATAAAAACAATAAAATACATAAAACTTTATGACCTAGATTAAATCAGAATTCACCAAAGAGTCCTCAAGAAAAAAAAAAAGAGGTTTGGGGGCTTTATTCAATAATTTCCAGCCAAATTCTAATTTTATGCATAAATTAACATAATAAATTCATGTAAGAAATAAAGCGATTTATTGAAATTTAACAACACAGCCCTATAGATTGCGTCATGAGTGACGTGTGTGCCAATTTTTTGTAACGAACGCGGGAATCGTGGCTGAGATCATAAGGGGGGGGGGGAGGCATCATGCTCCCCCCCCCCCCCCCCTTTATCCCGGACTTTAAGCTCACAAAAGAGCCCAGGTATTAAAGTTAGGGTTAATATCCAGGAAGTAGACTAAAAGTGGTGATCAAATGTATGGATAAAGATGAAAATGATGTTGATGATGATGATGATGGTGATGGTTACTGTAGACACTTAACACCTGAGATACAATGTAGATAAAAAGCAAGTCAAAAGCACTAGACACTTTCAACTCTTCATTCGCTCATTCAAATTTGTCTCCACAAGTACAAGTTCATTTGAGGCAAATGTTGTTTTCATTAAAATTCAACTACACGGTTGTATATTATCCAGTATTGTTGACCTCTGTGAGCTGAAGGGGACAAAAAATTATAGCATCTCACAAATTCTTAGATATTTTTCACTGGGATGTCATTATTTTTGTTTTGAAAGGCACAAATGCATCAGCTGTTTCTGTCTTTATTTGCATCTTGATATTTTGAGTTTGCATATTGAGTCTTAAATAATCACACAACACACACACACACACACACACACACATTGATGATTTGCAGTGATATGATATTTCAATATTTCACTCACAATTTGATTTAACCATTGTTACTACACCTGCATAGATCCAGTGGAATCCAATGAAAAAGGAACTTGTCTTAATACATCAAAATGTCATTTTTGTGTGAGGAAAATTTAGTGAAAGGACAAATAGAAGGTGAAAATAGTGTGACAGTTTCGATATTTTATTTTAGTTAGATATCGTCAAACACCTAGAAATAATACTAAAATCCTAAAGTATTTTGAAGAAGAAATACAAGTCTAAAATAGACAATATCAATCGTGGCATGTTTGGTTTATGGGTTTTCACCTATTTCCCACATCAAATGCCAAAATATAGATGTACAAAACAACAAGGCAAGTCAAATACAACAAATTATTAAAAAAAGAGATTTGCTGAACAGAAATTATTATTTGTGTTTTGAACTTTTCCCGCTTTGTTCACGGAACTCAAGACTTGAAGAATATTCACGTGAATCATCTTTGTATGATGTTTTGTGTATGTTTGTTACTAAACTTAGTAGTTTAATGGGAAAGTTTGGGAAGACTGGGTGTTTGTGTGTTTGTCTTGAGTAATGTATTCACGTTGGTGACTTTGAGTGATGACAATGTGTAGTGCACGTAAACTTGTTTTATGATCTGATGATGTGTTTCATTGGCAGTGCACTGAAGTACTCCCATGTCAAAATGATAATGATTTGATTTGATAATAATTTGAAGATCATATATCAGAAATGATCATGCAGATAACTCAACTGCCTGTGTGCCCATATATTATTACTCATAATGAATGGTTTAACAACGGATTGCGCAAAATGATTAATGCTGCTGTCTCTATATTCGCAACGTTTGACTTTTGAAGATGATAAACTAATGGAGATTTGGCCTATAATATCAGAATTTATCGATTGCATTTTTGGTAATAATGCACTGACTGTATTTATGATTAATTCATTGTTTGTTGAAATGTATGTACATGTATGAATACCCTTCAAATGTGTTTATATAGCTCAATGATTCTTTTTTATTTTAACAACATTCTTTTATTATTGGTTAGACCTGGCTGAACTGTTCTGATCCATAACTTTGCCTGATTTCTGTTTGAACATAGATCCGTCTTTCATTTCATGTTATTCCTCCATTTTTTTTTTTCTTTTTTAACCCGTTCCATACGGGAACCTGGTGGCCTGTGAATCAAGTCTATGGGGAATTTCAGAATTCAGTACCGAACAGGTTAATCTTGTGTCCAAATGCATTGCATGCACACGAAATACATAGTGTACACAAGTGTAGTGCATGAGGGCGCCCTACTAGTTTTATCCTTTATTGTAGCCGTTTCCTTTGATGCTAGCCATAGATAGCCTGTTGCTGTGTGTAACCATTTTTCCTTCTTTTTTTTTTTTTGGACACTATTCTTAATATGACACAAAACATTCCTCACGAGCCTATTTCTAGAACTACTCTTTGACAAGAATTCACGTAGAACCGCTTTTAGCAATCCACGATAAAGTGGAAAATGACACCCATCTTCCCCTCCCCCCCCCCCAAAAAAAGGGGGGAGGTAAGAAGGCATATCTTGAGGTTCCCTTTCAGAAGACTATCTAATAAAACAAAAACAAAAACCCATCATACTCACAAATAAAACAACTTTCATTCTCAGAGAGAAAAAAAAAACTGTACAAGAATCTGTTGAACACATAACAAATAGACAAAAACACCAACCCCAACGAACACTGTCCGTCAACTAATCAATCACTAATGATAATTCGAATGATGAAACATGACATAACCCAGTCCCTGCATTTGAATGTCTTTAATACTACTTTCGAACATACCTCTAGCTTTGTAAAACTCACTTTAGATGTACTTTCTCTCTACTGGAAATTCTTTGTCTCTTTCTACATTTAATCATAGTTTATACTTTCCTGCATTACAACAAGTCTTTACCACTGCTCTCTTGCCATCTTAGACTCAGACAAGACTGAAAGATACATGTAGCATGCCATTTGCCATGAGTGGTCCCACACACTGACAATAGAGTTTGTTTGGATAGTTGATACACTATGATAATTGCTTGAAATATTTGAATAGCAAAATTAAGGAAGGGAAAAACTGCAAAAAAAAAAAGACATCTTCGCTCCACAAATACAATGCACCTGTCTTTATAAATTTACAGATTTTTGTAGATGCACACTTAAAGTCCACATCATATATTCTGACATTAGATGTTGTCATCTTCAGGAAACCTTCGGTAGAACTTTTAGAGCGCTGAACGAGCTTCCACTTTCCTCTATTCATTTGGGTATTCATATTTTGTTTATATATATGTTTATTCATCTATCCATTCATCGAGCCATGAACTCTATTCTCAATAGTGAAAGATTCAACCTAAGGCATCCATGGTTTCTGTACTCAAGGCACATGTGCATTTTACATTTTATTTCAAAGCTGTACCTGTCATCTTTACTTTTCCAAGCAGAAATATTGGAAGCATTTACACTGCACATACAGATTATCGTAGCTGATGAACATTAAGCAACACTTTTACCTCACATCAGCAAGTTATACGTTATATCCGTATACAAAGGCACACCTCACGATTGTTATGCGATGAAACAATGAAATTTCGGTGTGTTTATGGGTGTCAGACTTTCATATCTATATATGAAGAGTTTGTTTGCAAAAACCAATAATTCCATATTTGCCAAATGGAGATATTTGCGATTAAAGGTCAAGAAAAATAAAGAGAATAATAAGAAAAATTTTGCTTCGTTGACCATAACTTCAAAAATGTACCTTTATATGTAGTGACCAGTATATTATTTGAAAGGTATTATTTTGTACTTTATGACAGAGACTGTACTTCAAAATCTTCAAAAATGGACTTATCGGCTTTTGCGAACAAAGTCTTCATATCATCAAGACATGTTATTTTAGCACTTTTTTTCTGTCTCTAATCTTTTTATTTTTTTTTATTGCAATGTGTGTTGTATTGTGACCTGCTCTTTCCTAAGCAAAGAAGTGATTGTTCAAGTGTAGGCGGCAGTAAAGTTTGCATGCCTCAATTTCGTCTTCCAGTAGCCTTTGCTGTAGACCAACTTCCCTCTTGGTCAGTCCCATATATGTCTGTCGTTGAACAAGTTTAAGTTTTTGTGCAGTGTATGCTCAAAGGGTGCAGAATTCAACAATTTTAGCTTTTGTGTATTATTTCTGAGATTGGGGTTATGTGTGTGCTACCTTTACCCAACATCGGAGGGTGGGGGGGGGGGGAACAGAATAAACAGAAAAGGAGCCTGCTTAAAAGGAAGAAGAATATTAAAGAAGACATGAAGATAAATTCGATATCATACTTAGATATGAATACATAGTTCATTGTGTCTCAATCAAAATGAGAATGATAGAGATGGATATCAACATTTTTAACACTACATTTCATCAATAACAAAATTTCAGATTGTATCCCTGTGGAAAGTTTGCAGAGCTCCCTAATTGCTTTTAATAGATTTGATATGTTTTTGGACGAGGAAAGTGATAGTTTGTTCCACTATGACTTCTACATGTATAAATGGTTTTTGTTGTGAATCCAGCTCGCTGAGACCCTGTATACATGTTGTACCCAAGGCCATGCATAGGCATGAAAGGATACCCCTTTCTGTGTTGCATTTCCTGTCTCAATGTACAGTATGCGTTTCTTGTTGGTATACACTAATTTAGGACAGCAGTTTTCCCCTCCCGCTCTCCCCCCCCCCAAAAAAAAAAAAAAAAATAAAGAAAAAAAGGGAAAAAAAAGTTATTATATGAATTGAGCACTCTCAATGAATAAATCAGTTATGTAAATGAATATAATTTCATTATGATATATTTCACACTTGCCACAGAGCATTATGACAGTAAACGAAATACACCTTGTAATTATGTAAGTGAATAGGATTGCATTCTGATATATAATTTCATGTTGCCACCGAACAAGCCAGAAAACGCCTGTTAGTAAGCAAACATGAGATACATGCATGGAGAAAAAAGAAAGAAAAATGTCTGTTGCAGGGATTTAAGGGATTATATTGATAAACAGGCAGAAAAAGAGATGAATGCACTGAAAAAGAATTGAAACAACAGATCATAGAGAGTGTTTGTAGTTCTTCGTGTTTGTGAGTAGTAATGGGGACCTTTCAATAGATTGAAAAAGCTACAGCCACCATTAAAGTGGAAATCTTAGTGCCTTCTGATTAGATAAAAGCACAGGAAATTTTGCTTGTTATATATGTGTAGTTCTACAATGTATCTTATGCTCGGATATTAAATATTATGCAAAATTCATCTTTCCCTGCTAAGTGCAAAGAAATCACTCAAGCAAAAATCTCCGCTTGTTAAGTTTTCTTTAAGGATTACTGTCTGAAGTCTGCGTGAACACCGAGGGGGCGTGGGCATTAAAGCTTATCTAATAGACAGAATAATGCCAAGACTTTGTGTGTATGTGTGTGTTTGCGTCTGTTTGTGTCTGTACCACTTGGTTTATACATACACTTCATATGATATGCATGTAGGTTTATGAATGAGCTCAGTAGGGTCCTATACACTGCATCACCTGTCGAAGTTCATCTGCCAAATGTTCCAGGCTATTTCACAATGGCCATCTCTCCTGCCTTGTGACATGGCTAGTATTAAACCGCATCTTGTTACCTTGGCATCTATCTAGATGGTAACCCAGTTTATATCTATCCTCCTGCCTATATTCAAACCATCTGGCGATCTTTCTATTTGACTCGTAATCATTTCAAATCAATGACTTTTGCCTGTAATATTATTGGATTCTGGGAAAGAATTTTCAAAGCAGGGTTGAAAGTATTTATTTTCCTTCAATACATGTTTATTTGTTTTAATAGTGCAATGAAGACAAGCCAATTCTAGCTGCAAAACATTGAGATCTCTTTTAATTACTTTGCAAGAATAGAAATAGGTAGATTAAAGGTCCAGTTTACCTAGAGCATTGATTTCAAAAATTCACATTTGATGCATATGTGTAGGTCTGTAGTATCACAAAACATCCTGCCATATAGAATTTTCGCAAGAAAGCCTAAAATATTAGGAGATATCAGTGTTTTTCTGAATAAACCATAACTGTAGACGGTTTAGTCTGAAAACATCTTTATTATAACTATTGTTCACATTTTGTGTATTTAACAACACTTAACATCGATTATACAGATTCATATTTTCACAGTGGTTGTTTCTATCCCTAACTTACATTTTAGAATTATTTTAAAACACTTATGCTGGGTCTTTGTTTTATCTGCAAATGGTAAATTATGCCTTTAATTTTTGTCACAAACTTTGAAAAGGATAGTGATTATTTTGGTTCTGACTTTGATAGATTGCATTGCCATTTCCAACTGTCACAATGTAGAATGATAACACAGTCAATTCAGTGAGTTCTTCAAATATTTGTACATATTTTTTCTTTTTTTTGAAGTTGAAAACTGATTGATTCAAATGTACAGATGGCAAAGTATAAGGACCTGAGGTCTATTGTTCTAAGTTTGTTGGTTGGTTTGTTGTTTTTTATCCGATCCTATGAGAGAAAAGATCCATTTCTGAGATTAAATTGTGTTCAGGTGGAAGAGTAAATAATTTAATTCCTTGACTGAATAAAAAGCTTTTACTTTTTTCTCTCTCTCTCTTTTTTTATTGTTTTGTTTTGGGGTGGTTTTGTCTTTTGTCTTTATTTTCAATATTTTGGATGACAGGCATGTAAGCGTCAGTAGAAATCTTTGCAGTGTGCCATGGAATATGCAATGCATAAAGACTGTCACAAGTTTTCACCAGTTTCACATCAGTTCAAATTAGAGCTGCTTTACATTGACAAGGAAATCCTTTGAAATAGCAAGCATCGTATGAAGAATTATGGTGTATTCCGTCAAATTAATCATGTACAAAATTTGCAATAAGCATAGAGAGAGAGAGAGAGAGAGATAGAGAGAGCGAAGGATAAAGGGAAGGAAAGGAAAAAAAAAAGCAAAGATGGAGAAAAGAGAGAGATACAGAAGGAGTCGTATTTTCAGCAGAAATGAAAGAAGAGCCTTTCACATAATTTAGTAGCGATAAATTAAACCAGCCAAGTCCTTCACATAGAGCGCAATAGTTACTTTCAAGAAAAATGCATTTGAAGTTTCACGTAACATGCAATTAATCGCCAGTTGCGAATTGGCAAAGCCGCTTTTTCTGTGAAATTTATCAAATTTTGGTCTAACCTTTCGTCATAAAATGGACCACACCTTCTACCATTAGATACACGAAAACCTTGAATTTCAAGGTGTTCCTTGTGTTCTCAAAACACACAATTGGATAGTTTGATTTATCTGTATCCCCTCATCTCAATAAAACTACAGTATCCCTCTTCATAATTCTTGCTTCTTATTGGGTAGCACACAAATTACAGCCATCTGCATCAAAGCAACACAGAACACAGTAGGAATGAGATAGCTATGTGACAGGTGTGATGAAGTTAGATTAAAGGGTGTGTACAGCTCTGGTCGAGGTGTAGAATAGCTGTTAACGTTTTGCGAGATATTCAGAAACCATTCTATGAGATGTCAAAGAGCATGCAGTTCTAAGGGGTATTAAAAGTTTATTTGATGAAAATCGGTTTTGAAATGGCTGAGATATGCAAAAACAAGGTGAAACAAAGAGATCCTAATAAAGTTGTGGCATGTCGCCTTTTATTATTAACACTTTTTGGGATATCTCAGCCATTTGAAAACCAATTTTCTTCAAATAAACGTTGAATCAGTCTTGAAATTACATGCTCTTTCATATTTCATGAGAGGCTTTTCATTATCTCACTTAGGAATGTTCAAAACATGAATCCCTACCTCAACCAGTACTGTACAGTCACTTTAAGAGTCGTTTATACTTTTCAACACTTTTCCCCACAAAGTTAAATCTGAAAATGACATTTTCTATTACCCTTTCCTCACAGGACGTTGATGAACTGTGTTATAAATGTATAGGAGAAACAGCAAATATATCTGAATGAAAAACAATAGATTGTGAGGAGAATTTGGATTCAACTGAATAATGTCCTTTTTGTAAGTTTCCTTGGGCTTGTTTCATCCGACATGTTTTAACTGTGAGAGCTTGCTGCAACGTTGTAGCCAGCACAATCTTTTCCCTGAGAACAACCTCGTATGCTGTGAGACACATAGCAATAGATGACGCCTATTTGTTGCACCTGTAACCCCAGCACAGTGGATGAACTTTGGCACTATATATCTGCCATGACCTTTGACCCTTGCCTTTGACACACCTGCACAGTATGTAGTTAATACACACTTCACACCGGACTAGAATCCTCAACCTTCAAGTTCGTTTTCACCTTTAATGTGTACGGTCTCTCTAACTGACGGTGTTATTTCTGTGACCCGCAGAATACTAAGTCCAGGAACTTTCTACAGCAGACTGCTTAGTCCAGGAACTTTCTCATAACGGATATATTACTGTCATAGATAATGTATCTGTACGTTCTTAACTGTAACAGCAAAAGGATAAACAATCAGCACTCTAACAAAAACTACCAAACAAAATATATTACGAGCAAGTCCCTCAAACCAACAACAAAACAATTGATAGAGAATTGTGGACAGCTTAATATAATATAAAATGTCTCTTTCTTTTGCATAATTGTATTTTGTGCTGAATGGCTTAGAAGTATAACTGCAGGGGTCTTTTTGTTCTAAGTGCTTCAGGTTTTTAATATGCGCTGCACTGTTGCTTACTCGTATTTTATTTTTAAATCTGATTCATGAACAAGATCAAATTTGGTTTGACATTTCTATTCATGAAAATAAACGGTACACAGAAATCATGCGAGTATAGCCAACATGAGATATTGATACAATGAATGCTAGGACACATACTCACACTGACTACTTCCGTAGAATTATATACCGTATGTCCCCACAAAAATTACAATGGGGCCGTCCGCAGTGATATCTTCAAAAATATTGCATCAATCTAAATACAAATTCAGGGTATGAAATTATAACTCTTTGCCCACATCTTACAGAAAACCCCATTCAATTTGTTTCAGTGGTCAAAGAGAAATACAGAATTTGGGAGAGAATGTCGGGAATCTCTTCCCCCCGAAGTTCTGCCTATTATTCACACACAAGATCATCAAAGTGCTAAACTTGGAAGAATCAGACTCATGACATGCTCAACCAAATCGAATGGGGATTTCTGCAAAGTAGAGCTAAAATGTTATATTTTAAAACCATGAAGTAGCATTAAAAAAAATTTGATCATATTGGGTGTTATCAATGCAAAAATCTGATTGTAATTTTCTTGGGGGGGGGGGACATACTGCAGTATGTTCCCCAAAAAATTACAATCAGATTTTTGAATTGATAGCACCCAATATGATCGACCTGTCTAAGTGCTACTTAGCGTCTTAAAAGATAATATCTTAGCTCTATTTTGCAGAAAACCCATTTCAATTTAGTCATTGAAAGCGGTCACAGAGAAACGTGGATTGTTGTAAAGCATGTCATGAATCTGATTCTTCCAATTTTAGAAATTCAGTGCTCTTGTGTGTGAATAATAGACAGAACTTGGAGGGAAGAGATTCCCAACATCCTCTACAAAATTCCTCATTTCTCTTTGACCACTGAAGCAAATCAAAACAGCGTTCTCTGTAAGATACGGGCAATGACTTATAATTTCATACCCTGAATTTGTATGTAGATTGATTAACTATTTTTAAAGATATCATTGCAGAGGGCCCTGTCGTAATTTTCTTTTGGGACATACTGTACAGTTCAGCTGATAAAGCACAGAGCAATTTAAGCATGCAGATATTTTTGAGGGTCTGAGAATTTGCACTGGCCAAAGATAGTGCTGAAATCCAAGAAACTGTATTATAGTGTTGCAGGGTCACATATAGTGTACTGTGAATATTTATGCATTTACAGCACAGTGCAGCTTGAACACAGGGCCAGCACATTGCTTTAAAAAAACGGGGGCGGTTTATATTGGTTTATATTGGTTTATACTGGTGCCACTTTCATGATCCATCAGCTACCAAGCAAAAAAGAAAAGAAAAACAATCCTTTAGTGGCAATTTTCTGGTACAACTTCCGGGATTCATCAGCTTGTAGCCAGTGGCACAAAGATGCACCGTAATAAAGAAATCGCATGAGGTATAATTGGATCGAAAGAAACCCTCTGACCAAATGAACATAGCCACAAAAACAAATAAAGCTTAGCACCTAAGAGAAAACAAAAACACCTTAGCAACAAAAAGAGAGACCCTGAGCCGTAAAAAAAATCCTTAGCCACAAAAAGAAAAACCCTTAGCCACAAAAAGACACAACAAAAAACAAAAATAGAAAACATTAATAATGCCTTTATTTGTCCAGGTATGAAGTTTCAAATTCAAGAAGATGTAGGAAAGCAGAACATATTATGTATTCTGAAATGTAAACCTTTAAAGAATATGAAGGACTCTGTTCGTTTTATTTTTTTAAATTTGTAAGCAACAATGAGCAGAGGTGATAAGATGAACGAAGAACTTTTTTCACTCTATTCTTAGGAAAGTATGCTTGGATATGCTTACAAGTGAGACCTTATCATATAATATCAACACTCGTTCAGAGATACGTGTAAGTAGGGAAAAAAAGATCATGTGCTCAAGAATGATCTAAGTGACATGAAAAGAAAGACGGATCTTTTTTTAAAGTCTGGATCAGAAACAGGAAAATGGATCAGAAAAAGTCAGCCAAAAGTGAGACACCAACGAAAGTGGGGTCTTCACATTTTTGTTGTACACTTATCTCTGTCTTGCAGGGTGAGCTGGGTAGATTTAGGCGCGGCCCCTCTTGGCGGAAAATGTTCAAAAGCAAAGAGGCCGCCGCCCACCACCGCAAAGACAAACTCCCATTGGACATGACGGCGGGGGAGTGCATGGAGGCTTACGGCCCCTCTCCGGGCTCCCCCACCCAGAGGACCATGATGTTCCCCACCCAGCGGGCTGCGCCCGTGGCCCACGGGGTACCCGTGCTGCCCGCCTCCCCACCCCCAAAGGGGCCCGGGGGCGGGATCGGTGGAGCCGGAGGGGGAGCGACGACCTCACCTAGCAATACGGGCGATCTCAGAACTTATTCCTGCTGACATAAGACCAGTGAGGGTGCTCTTACATCGGTTAGCAAAAGGTGTGTGTCATACCTGTCATTTCTATCTTTAATCCTATCAGGATTTGACAGTTTAGATTTTACCCTAAATGTCAGAATTTTGCTAGAAGCTGTTTGGTACCCCACAAAGTGAAGATAATTAGACTTAAAGGGATGGTACAAGTTTGGTTGAGATAGGGTTTCAATCGTTGTTGGGTTTTTTTCTTGTGTGTGTAAGATAATAAGAAACTACTCATGAATTTAGAAAGGGCATACAATTCTAAGAGGAATTCAAAGTTTATTTGATGATGGAAATTGCTTTTGAAATGGCTGACATATCCAAAATCAGAGTACAAAATCAAAGTGGGCCTGATAGAATGTAGGACCCACCTTTTATTAGGGCCACAACCAAAACTGTGTCATCCCTTTAATGTGTTTGATTGGCTCTTTACTATTTATTACATCATAGCACAAATTATTATAAAGGGTGCATTCCTGCAATGAGAGTTAGATGTAAAATTTATCAATAAGTAAAACATAAAAACCAATGATGACACTACAGTTCGATATTTAGAATGCAATTTGTAATGAAAAGAACAGGGCAGGAATAGTGTTGGTTGGACATGGATTTCAGATCCGTACTCACAACTGTGAACTTGAACAGCCTGAGCAAAAGTTTGCTGCAGGAACTGAAGATTGACATCTTGGTTTACATCGACAGAAATTCTTTTGGAAGTAATGGAAGAGTAGTGGTTTCAGAAAAAAACAATTTGTACAATGGGAATTGGGCTCTTCGATTTTTTTTTTCTTGAAATATTTTTTATAACACAGAAGGGACTTCATTTTTTAGATGGATGTCCTTGTATGTAGCCTTGCTTGATTAACAATCATTAACTTTAATCGTAACCGCCACCTACAGTACCTAATCAGTTTTCAAATTGTCGCATGCTTCCATAGCTCTCACCACTAGTTGCTTGTTGGATTAATCTCTAAAGCCGTCTACTATAGAGCCAGACGGTGAAATTCGCATACCCAATACATGCACAAAAGTCTCAAGAGGCCTGTGGTTTTCACGAAACAATAAAGCACGCATTAGTTTCATTTTTCAACAGAATGTAGTTTCTGCTTTTGAGTGTTTTCTTTTCATGATTTAAAGTCCCAGATTGATGACTCGGTCAGACCAAAAGTTAAGCAACCTGTGCAATTTTCTATTCTTGGAAAGTTTGTGGTGTTCATTTCCTGTAAACTGTGGTGGAAAGAAAATGCCTGAGAAAAAAAAAATGAATAAATAAAGCAGTTTCTATTAAAAGCGAAAACATATATTAGGAGACCCAAGCTTCAAATTGAGAGTCATAACCTGAATATCGTTTGGATTTACAGCTTCGATATTTTTTTGACTGTTAACCCGTTAAGGACAGACTGATTTTGCTACGACACGCATTTTTCATAGACACCTGCCCAAGTTAACTCGGGAGTCGGGACTAGTCTTCAACGGGTTAAAGTGACAGTAGTGAGATTGTGGGTGTGTGCAAAATTCACAAAAGACTTGTTCTGCCTTGCCATTGCTCGCAACGTCAGTGAATGACATACTTACATCCATGCAGGTGTGGCTTAAAATTACAAGTGTGACCGTAATCTTGTGAGATTGTTTTGTGTGTATTATATGGGGATGGGGGTGGGGGAGGGGCAGTAATTTTGAGGTATGCACACACATACACACACAAATGCACACATTTTCTAGTGTCAAGCGTATGTACTGTGTAGTGATAATTTCAATTCCAAAAGATGTAGGAGAGTTACATGTAAACTGTAAAGGAAGGAATTTGTGGCTAAAAACAATGAAAACATTTATCCGTAATTACAGCATAGCATAGTAGCATCATTTTAATAGTCACATGAAAATATTTTGTATTTTCTCTGCAGGTGATAACATTGCAATGTCACATTTTGTAGATAGATACTGATTTTATTTATTTTTCATTTATTTATTTTTTTGTAAGTATCCAAAATGGGTCACATTTTCATATGCAGCTTTCAGGTCAAAGGAGGTATTAAAATGCATTCATGCAAATTTCAACCAATACCAATTTATGGCACGAGACCTCAGGTTATGTGCATGGTAAATTAAGTGTTCATCCTAGCAGGCATTACATTGTAAATATGTAGGTTATATAATTGCCCATGGATTTAAAAGGTCTGTAGAACACAGAGGGGTCAAGATCTTCATTTGCCAATTTATATTGCTACTTCTGAATTTGCTAGAGAAAGTATACAGAGCAATTTTACGTTTCTGGTTTTTTTTTTCCACCTTGGGAACATCTTCTAGGTATCATGCATAAACTATGACAAGTCCTGCATGTGGATGGGTACCCATAGCCTGCATTAACAGTCATGTGCTTCTTCCTGTAAAATAGCTTCCATCATGTGTGACATGTATTTTGTTGTATTTAACCCTACCTTTTTTACTTCCTGTGATGACTGAACTTCCTTTCCACAGATGTGCATTTCACAGATTCATCAAATTTTCCGTTTGCCCTTTTTTCCTTTCATCTTATGAAATATGTAGGATTTTATCCTCGTTTCCATTTCAATTCTGGGTACTATTGAGCTAATTTTTCATTAGGGATGTAATCTGTGCGAGCGGGAAATTACCTTGTATGATATGCAAAGAGAGAAAGAGACTTATTTAACACACCTCTTTTCCTTCCAATCAAAACGTTACCCGAGATGAGATATTTTTGGCTTTTATGAATGTAAAAACATTCTGGGCTAGTTGATATACAACGTTTGTAGATGGCAAAATGAAACAAACAGTGCAAAGGAAAAGAATACATCTGCTTTCTTTATCTTTTGCTTTCTTTCATGGATTTCCAAAGTTTGTCATCATAATGCAGTGCTTGTGGTATACGTAAGGTGGCCTCTCAGCCAGAATGCATTTCTGTGTAAAATGCTCCTTTATGATTTGCCTGCTTTACAGGCGCGGTGGAGCACCCCAATTATCTCGCAGAAATCCATCGGCAGCCGAGCCTCATTTGCATAAAGTAAACAACATGTACTCGCGTAGTTGAGAAAAAGTAAACAACTTCTCAAGCTAATAACAATTTAAGGAAACCCATTTTCGGATTAAAATAGAGTTAGTTTGAATTTGAAAACATGTCCGAATATGCACATATAACATATTAAAGGATTTGACAATGATAAAATGTGAAATTTTAGCGAAAACCTGGCGAGCAAAATTACCAAAAATATGCCTCGAAAATCATCCTAAAATTCACGACGTGGGATTACGGAACCAAAGCGCCATTCCAACAAAGTACACCGAAATTTATTTATCTGCTTGCATTTTAAATTTCATACCGTAATATTCCCGGCCATGGTTGTGTCGGAAAAAAACCAGAAGGTGGTGTCAAAAATGACACGAACGCAAAGCGTACAGGTCGGTCCCATGTACATATAATCGCGTCACTGTAGCCAGGGCGGTGAGTCTCGCCTCCCTGCTGTAGCGTTGCATGTCACAGCACACACAACGCATTGCTGCATGCAGCGTGCGCGGCAGCAGCTCAGCAGTCACCGCCGTGCGACTCAGCAAATTGACTGCGTCACATGCAAACCAACAATGAGCACGAAATCCTGAATCTCACGTACCACGCATGCCCAATATTACGGGAAAAGAAATGACGTCATTTTCAATTGTTTCGCTCACTACAATTTTCTATTCCAAACCCTGTAGAAACAAGTTGATTTCTCAAAAAGTACAGGTGGAATCAAGCGAAAACTTTCACCATATATGGATTGAGGCCTGATGAACTTATATTGACAATTTCGCACACATTGGAGCCCGGCCATAGTCCAGTCGTAAAAAAACAGAGAGCATGTTTTGCGAGAGGTGATTTTCAAAACGCTTTAATATCTCAAGTTCTAGTGCAGCAAATTTCATAATTTCTTCATCAAAAGGAAGGTTTTTAAAAACTTAGATAGTGTGGGAAGTTTGAGTTTACTAGCGGCACGCATAGCGGCACAAGGAGAAGGTAAAGATTTGACTTTTTCACGCACACAGTTTCGGGCAGCCGTGGATGCCCGTTGGAAATTCAAATAGAACGGGGCGATAATGAGATGCAAATTGGGGTGCTCCACCGCGCCTGTTTACAGCAAACTTGTATTTGTGTCCGTCAGTATGTTGGCAGGAATAGTAGAAATCAAATTTGTGTTGTAATAGCTTCCTTGTGCTTGTGTATAATCCCAGCTTCATGTAAAAAACAAAAAAAAAAAACGAGTCAAAATAAGCTAAAGAGGGAAGGATCTGTGTAATGACTGCATTGTGCTATTATGTTCAAAACCTTTATTAAAGTGACAAACAGTAATTATTTCAGCATTTGTTTCTTGTTTGTTTGTTTTTTCGCAAGAAAGGCTGCCTGTTCTTTGTTTTTCCTTGAGACTTTCATATGTCCTTGTGTTTTTTTTCCCCGCCTACAGAACACATCACCGTGGAAACAAGGACCAAGTCACCCTATCAGCTGACCTCGCTTTCCCTAGCGGAACAGACTGTATGGTAGGCCAAAATTTTCGGAAAGCGCAGGACGTCGTTATGCCGCAGTTCCTCGTGACTTGCAACCCTTTGCAGGGAGCGCTACGTGACCAATCGCTCGCCCAGATCGGCAGATGCTCTGTGGTGTATGGTTCAATTCATTTGTGGGGGGATGGCATTATTCCACAGTATGGACCTGTGAGTGTCGGGGGCCATTGGTGTTAATTTGCGATGACTTCCGCGTGACACAAGAGTCCGCGAGAAATTGTGCACCACATGCAATGATGGGATGACCAATCAGTTTTGTTAATGTGTCCAACCAGACATTAAAGAGAAAAGCTGGAATACTCCAGGCCACCAAATGCAAGAATTGTCCTTTCCGCGCATGGTCAAGCCAACCCACGTCCAGAGAAAGACGGCCTCTGGGCCGGATGACAGCCCCGCAGGATTTGAGGTCCTGCCCCACCATGATGCAGAAGAGATGACCTGTTACTGAACCCCAACCTGACCCCCCTCGCTCCAATATTAGCAAAGGCAGCTCCGCAGATCCACGAACAATGTTACTTCTGTCTTGGTGAGCAAGCCTGGCCAAACTCTCAGCAAGTCACACGCTCTCTTCAATGCCAAACTCTCACACATCCTCTCCAATTATCTTTTGCGATGCTCTCCGATCAACTGAAACTAAAATGCTGACATGCAATGAAGTACTTAAATCACTGTATTGAAATGTTTTCTGTGTATCCTTCTACAACAAGCAGAATCTACACATTCCATTGAGGAAATAATATTTTGTTATTCGTAAGGTTCTGTCCCTGGAGTGTAAATGCTCACGAGATTCCATTGTTTCGATGTACAATTGTTTGTGCACTTATTCGTTAACAGAAAGGAATGAATAGAAGAATCAGAGTGTGGTATTTTAAACAGACTGCTGAGTCTGGTTTTGGTAAGAGAAGAGGAAGTAGAGAATATTTTATAGCAGTAAAACATATTAATTTGGCTGTAGCATGGTTTAAAGGGGAACACCTTTCAGCCAGATCTGCATTCAGCTCATTTAAAATTCCAGCAGCAGATAAATTGATATTGCTGTAGATTTGCTTAAAGGGACTACAACGTAGCCCACTTGAAATCCCAGAATGAACTCAAAATGAGTTTCCCTGTCATGTTTTTATGTTGCCTCCCTAATACACACAGTGAAAAGAGACACAAAGTCATTTATGTTGATTTCTACAAAGTTTATTTGTGTTTGTAAAGAGAGTACCAAAGTTTTGATGTCACAATCTTTTGTTTTGAGTTTGGCTTGGAACCCGGTGCAAGCCTGGTTAGCAACAATAGTGTTTACAGACTGGAGTAGATGAGGTTTTGTAGACCCAGTTTCCATGGCGATGAATGGCTATGACATCACACTTTGATACTCTATTATAGAGAGTTTGAATCATGAATGGGAGGCAGAGATTTGAAAGAGTGTGGTAAAGAGCAGCTCTCTTGCAGAAAGATGAGGACGTATGATCAGTTATGGTGCTTGAGGGTGTCATTGATCATTAATTTTAGACTTTCTTTCCATCGTCATTGGGCTTTGCCTTCACAATCATGCAGTAGATTTTGAGTTTTTCTAGGTAGAGGACATCAATTAATATTTTCGCTAGATGCCGACATTCATTTGTGATGTGTATCAATCCTTCCATTCACATACATTGCACGTTCTGAGGTGTTGGGGTTGTATGGTACAATGAATAGGATAATGTGGTATATCCTTTGTCTGTGCTATTGTACATGTACGTAGTCACCAGTTCACGCTCATTGTCAAAACTACCTCTCCCCCTCGTAAAGACCAGGCACCGATGGTTAAAGCTGCAAGCAGCCAGTCCGTCACAGATCAGCCTGCATGGAGTGAGTTCATTGACCTCCGTGTCCCCAGAGTGCTCTTTTGCAACATTATCCCTACAAGTACCGAGGAGAATTCACTTGAAGAAATCATCATCTTTTTCCTCATCAAATTGGCAACCCTCATTATAAGTGCATATCCCTTGTTGGAACATGATAAGATGAAACAGGTTAAAATAATTCAATTAGCTTAGCATAAACTTTCATCTTTAAAAATGTGTTGCCAATTTAGCAATCACTTTAAAAATATTTTCTCAAATCTGTGAAAGTTCTGCAACAGAATCAAACATGGTATATTCTTGAATACTTCTTTTCTTAATTCTATATCATCTTTACTTTGTACTTGTGAGCGGCAATATTTTCAAAACCCATTTGCTAATGAAATTAATGAAAATGGCCAGTCACGTAAATTGTTATCCCAATATCTCATTTGCATCACTAAGCTTTGCTAAAAGTCAAGATTCTTTCTTGTTTCCCCCACTAATAAATTCTTATATGATATCATGCCTGTCTCTCATCAAACTGATCATACCAATGACATAAAAATAATGAGAAAAACCATAACAAAAAAATGCAAACAAGAGACTTAAAAAAGATTGAAAAAAGGGAGAAGAGATTTTTGCATTAATTCTTATACCCTAAAAGGAAGGAAACAAAATATATGATACTTGTTCCGATTGTTCGATGCAAAAAGGTCAGAATGAGGTTAGTGCCAAGTGGTAGAGATGACTTCCTTCCGTTGATGCAATGCTCGTGGTTGTTGCAGAATGTGCCATGTGTCGGGACGAAAATCGTCGTCTTTATTTGTCGAAACATCAGGGAACCCGTAGGGACCGAGAGCAACTCACAGTAGAAAAAAAAAAAGAAGTTAGAATATTAACAGTGTACGTGTGTTTTCTGCTCTGACTGAAGATGCAAATATTGATATAATGAGCAGGAATTTAGAGAGAAAGAGAGAGAGAGAGCGAGAGAGGGTGAGTGAGAGTAGATATATACAGTATGTAGAATGTGAATCACGTTTATTACTTAAACTGAATTCACGCGACAAAATTTCTCTCAAGTATTGTGTACATAAAACTATATAAACGTAATGATATACACTCTATGTATATGATGTACAGCATATCGCAAACGTAGCTAGTAGAGAGAGTAAGAGAGTAAGAGAGAGAGAGAGATAGGTTGGCGATCCCCAGTTAAAGTAGATTTAAGACTGGTTTACAAGCCAAATATGTAATGTACTTTTTTTTTTCTATCGAAGTCTAGGGAGATGCTGGAGGATGAAGTTTACGTTGTCTATGCAAATAATAGGACAGGGGAGAAGAGAGAGGATATATGATGTGAATCAAAGGAAGTGAATGTAGATTGAAGAGCTGAAAAAGCTAGCGATCCTGTCAAAGTGTTATTTTTTTTTTTTTTTTTTTTTGAGATGCAAGTACTCCCGTTGCCGACAAGAAAGTCAACTCTGGGAGGCGCGGTTAAGATATACAGGTGATAAACATTGCAAGATATTTTATGTTGTCATAGTGCTGTGGTGGACATGAATCTCTATTTTTTCTTTAAATCATTCTTGTGTTGCAAGGTAGTAAAGTGTTACTTTTTTTTATATCACATTGTCTGAATTATGTTTTTGATCTCACAAGTTACACCCAGTACCAGAAGGAATGCAAAAGTGTTGAATATGGATTTCAATTTTGAGATGTTGTATAGTCAATCCCCCCTCGTAAAGGACTCGAAAACAGAGACAGGAAAACAAAAAATCATACCAGTTGCCATAATTGTCACGAATATTATGGGCACACAAGTTATTCCCTCAGTCCCACCTACCTACATCTGTGTGGGTTTGGGAGATCAGTACAGCCTCTTACCCCATCTGCAGGGAGTATTAAAGTGATATCAAGTGATATGAAATGGCTTTTCTGGGTAAACTTCTGCTGACGACAGAAAATTGTTATTTTAATTGAGACTGACTGTTCAGTTTGTGAATTGTAAGCTGAAGATGTGATAATATTATGATCCTGTTGATTTTGGAAGAAGAAATTGCAAAAAAAAATGATAAAGAGATGAATAAATAGATCTATATAAAAAGGGGGAATATTGACATCAAAAGATTAAACATATTCAGCAACCATAGTGGTTTTTTTTATGATTGCATAATTCTTTGTCACTCTGTGTATGGTGTTAAACACATTGCTATCTTTATTGTGAATTTGTTCAGTATACCTGGTATAAGTATGTTCAAAAAGAAAAATCTTTGTTTAATTTCAAATATTGTCATTATATTTTGTATGTTGTCTTTTAGTACAAAAGAATGAAGGGAGAACCACGCCCAAACAAAAGGTTATGTTTTTTGTTTTTGTTTTTGTTTTTGTTTAAACATTGTGGATATGTGAGGGAACTTTGGTCTGATTTAGCAGAATATACTGTATATCATTTCTGGTACAGTATGATTTGTAACGCTCACTGAAAGGTCCTTCCATAACACATTAATGATTTATTGTGCCCCATGTTTATAATACATGTGAGTAGGATTGCTAATGCCTTCCTTGTTCCTAATGTGCTCTTTACCCTTTTCTCCTTTTTTATTTCTTGGAGGGTTTGACTCAGATTCTGACTCTCAAAGTAAACCATCTTATTTAGTGAAATGTCCCATCAGACTGAAGAAATGCCATAATTAATGCCACATTTTCAACACACAAAGGGTGCATTTGCTCAATTTATGAAGCCAGAATCAGCATTTTTGAAACACTGATTTTAAACGCCATTCATTGGAATGCTGTTTATGCTCAATTCTTTCAAGCTCCATAAAGAGCGGATTTTGCAAACATGCACTGCGCATTGTTGAAAAACTATAAATTCCTCTTGCAGTAAGCTGATCAGCATACATGATTTTGCATACTGCTTTCCCAATAAATGTGATTAGAAAGATTTTAAATGTAACCTTTCGTGCATTTTGAAACATTTGAATATCGTAGTGAGTCAGGATGTAAGGGTGGTTTTTTTTTTCACTTATCACATTTCAAAACACTGATTGTGGCCCCAAAAGTTAAGCAGAAACCACCCAAAGTGATGTCATGCCCCTGCAAGCTCGATAACTGTAAACTTGTTCAGGATGCCGCTCTGTATTTATCACAGTTTGTCTTTTTGTTTAAAAACAGATTCTTAAAGCCAAGATGATAATGCCCAACACAGGGATAAAACAAACATTATCAATATTTATGTATATTATTTTATCAAATTTTGTCCACAACCTGAGTGGGTGCATTGTCTAACTTTATCAAACCTTAGTGTTTGTATGAAAACTTTGTTTGTGTTTGGAATTATTTTATCTGTGTTCACAAGCAGTGTCTTTAGTTTCTAATGGTAACACCAATGTATTTGTCTAATTAGTCCAGAATATATGTACACCAATCTTTAAGATTCTAGGAAATAGCATTGAAACTATATACCTTCTCTTTTGTATCCTTGTTGAAGATACATATTCATTTAAAAAAAATATACCTCAGCGGAGTCGAATATATATGCATTGTGCTCAGTTCCTGTGAGTGCAAGAGATATACATTCCTCTTCTAATTTTTGCAAACGAAATAACAGCTGTTGTTTGTGCCTGTTTGTCGAACAAAAAAGAAAGAAATCGTGAGAGTATACTGTACCAAATTACTGCTGGTCTCTTGTTCAACAATACTGTGTTAACTAAAAAAAGAAACTACAGCAACAAAGACAGGGGTGTTTAGTCTTCGTCCAGAAGGCTTGCATTTTATTCTCAATGAAATCTGATACCACTCAATGTGTGGGAGGGTCATTCAAGATGAAGACTCCATGGCGATGGGATACCATGCAATGGTAAGGCTGCCTGACTTGGATTTATTTGGGAATCTCCATAATAAATCTCTACCACAGATCTCTTATGTTCAAGTACACACACAGCCAAAGAACCTCAACTGGAATTGAATATTACCAGAGAGCGTTTACTTTGATGTCCATGTTTGCTGCCGAGCAATTCTATTCTAGCATTCCTGGGCTAGTCGTTTTTTTTTTTTTTTTTTTTAACCCGTTGGGGATGAACTTATTTTTGTTACAACACGCATTTCCCATAGAGACTTGCCGGAGTATATTCGGGACTTGTCCTCGGTGGGTTAATAACACCGATGGGCAGCGAATAGATTGATAAAATTGGGTCAACCTTTCCTCCCCGAACACTGCTTGGTCTTTAAGCCATACTCTGCAAGATTCCTAAATCCGCACAGAGTCTGCACAATGCCTTCCAGTTTCCTGTGAGCAAAGGGTTAAGTATGTCATGATTGTAAACGGAAAGTTTTCGTCCAACCTATCAGATTTTGTGCTCTCCATTGTTTTGTGGTGTAACCCTGTATTTTACTCTTTTCTTTTGTCATGATTTTCTGAAAACTGGAATTGTTACTAAAAGAGTATTTCTTTCAAAATCAAATAACATCATACTAAAGAATGACTTTGTGAAGTCTTGTGTGTTGATGTAAAGAATGTTTGCCCTCTATAACCCCTATCCCCGCAAAATATATCACAGCTTGCTGCTAAAAAGCCAGTAAAATTATTTTCTTCAGATAAATGATGGACCCAGGCAAGAAACTAAAATTATGCAGTTCATTTAATTTGTAAACGTTGCTGAATGTTGTTTTATATTTATTTTATTTTCTTTAGGGGGATGGGTGGGATTGTGTTCAAGTAACTGTCCTCTGTTTGTTTTTTTCTTACTTTGAGATGTCACTCATTTTGTCGCAAAGTCCGTAGTTGAGCATGTTTCAAACTGATTTTGTGGGATCGAAAACTATACATAGTGGTGCATGTACCATTCTCTGCTCCACCCTACCACCTCCACTTTCTGGTTTGTGTGCCGCCATATAGGGTTGACAAAAATCCCTAGAGACAGTGATATATTAAATATGTGGTCCTTCAGTCAAGCCACAAAATCCACGGACTAGTGAAAGATCATTGAGTGTGAATGTCCCTGACTTTTCTGTTGATTCGAAAAATATGTTATCGTCACAAACACAGGGACCTTCACAGGCATTCTCTACTTTGATGAATTATTCATGAACCTGTGTATGGAAGAAGTATACGTTATGCATTTTGATATTTCATATAGTTGTAGTACGAGAAATTAATTTTGAACGTGTGAGAGAGATAAAAAAAGGAGTGATTATATATTCAATGAGATCATTCTGGGATTGTCTCTATATCAGAAGCGCATTGGTAACAGGAAGATTAAAAGAAATTATCTCAGAGTGTATATTTTATGGGTACATTACAAGTAGTACAATATTTGTCCAGGTATAGAGGATTAATTTTGCTTTCTTTTATTTGTGTCTTTTTTTCTGTTGTACTGATATTTTTGCTTGATGTTAGTTGTATGTAGTGTAATGCAAAATGATTTTCAATGCCAGAGTGGACTTCACCCTGTGACATGAAAGTTCACAAGAGGAGAAACTGTTGCGTAGTCAAAGACAGTGTACAGATGATAAAGAGGATACTTGGAAATTGATTCCTTCAGAAATCTGCTATGATTACTATGATACAATAACTGACGATGTTGATAAAAGAAGGGTTATTTGTTTTATGTACCAGATACACTCTGTATGTTACAGGACTGAAAATAGAGAGTGAGAGAAAGGAAAGCAAAAGAAAAAAAGGAGAAAGATAACCAAATAAACAACCTAAGTTATTCTTTATCAGGCCTTGTGTATTATTGTGTATTTTTTCCTCCTTGTATGTCTTTGCGTGAAAAGGAAATTGTTCTGCGTCACATGCGTGTGATGAGCTAAACAGTGGCTATTATACATTTCGGAGCTTTGATGTACCCTGTCAAGGGAATGTAACAGAAATGAAAATAAAAATCATGGTAAAATATACTAAGCCTTTGTAGCAAAGAGTATTACGTTCTTTGTAGGCTTGTCCCTTAAAGATAGGACATACAATTATTGAGGTCCCGTGTATGAGAAAGTCACAACTCGTGCACGTAAAAAGATCTCGCTTCATTCATTCATCACAGGGTGCACAACTCGCAGAAGTGGTCCCGCCTCACATCCAACTGGACCCCATGGAAGACCAGCTAGTGCACCTAAATATGGACTATCCAGCCATCCATGAAAAATTAAGAAAACAGTTACATGATATCTGGATGTGTTTTTGTTCTTAACGTTTCCTTCCAAACCAACATGGAAAGATTGACAGAAGAAAAAGACAGAAAGAGAGACATTATAGAGACAGACAGACAAACAAGGAAATATTAAGCAAATAAAAGAAAACACTTCAGGAGATGAATGTCTATCGTCACTTTCTCATCCTCACTTTTCGCGCGATTACTCCCCATTGCAAACACGGTGTATGCAATATAATTTACATTTGCTGATGTGCTTGTTCGCGACACTTGGCATGGCATGGTTTTATAATCATTGACGAATGCTTCCCTTTTGTGACGTCAGTGTAGTGTTGATGTTTGCGTTTTGAGGATATTTCTTTATAAGTATAAGCTAGGGATTTAGGTACTTTCCTGAAACTGTAATTCATCAAGTTTGTATTGTTCTGATACTTTTTGGTACATGAACACTGGACGCTGCCCTACCAACCGCTGCATGATTATGGACATGTATTTTCAGAAATGACAGTGTATGATATCTAAAACTTTCTCACAATCATCTTTACATTCTGTAGGCCTCTATTCAAGAGGGTTTGACATTCAGAAGCGAAACGAAACCACTTTACTTCGAAGGTTCCATCTCGAAAATTTTGCATTTTAAGCTCTGTATTACAACTGTAGTACCAATGGCTGCAGAATGATATCAGCGTTTAATAGGTCCTACTAATGGGCTTGGTACTTATCACAATGACATTCACATTTTTATGGCCTATTCTACATCTCAATTACATTTAACGACACTATAACATTGTCTCGGAAAATAAAATTTGGTTGTGTTTGTAGATGCGAACGAGCTCTCTAGTAAAGTAGTTTTGTATGCTCGTTCTAGAGACCCAAGAATACAAAATAATTATCTATTGTGTTCTGCGACGAGATAGTCATGATAGTACGAGAATGGCGGAATAATGCCTTGCGGTTTCTATACATCATTTTTTTTTTCTTTAACTGTCAAAGCTGCCTTGAGCACAAACGAAGACTTACACAGAGTGTCATAAACGTAAACTCTTTCCAGAATGGGCAATGCATATTCCGGTAAAAAGAAAATAATTGCTGTGGGGAAGGGCATTTTCCGCTTCTCCCTTTGTTTTCGTCATGATCTGATAAAGAAATATATATATATATATATATATATATATATATATATATATATATATATAATGGTATTATTATCCGCGTGTTGGAATAAGAGCATGAAGACGATGAAGACAAATAAGTTGACATAATGCATTAGAATCCAACTTGGTTTAACAATAAATTAGATTAAATTAAATTAAATTAAATTAAATTAATTCATTTATTGGTTTGCCAATAAATGTAGTTATATTCGAATGCATTATGTCAACTTGTTTGTCTTCATCGTCTCTCTCTCTCTCTATACATATATGTATGTATAGACACAAATAAGGAGAGTATGTATACTGGTCAGAGGAGTATATTTCGTTGGTAAAGAGACTGCATGTACAGTCATTTACTTTACTATGTTAACAGTAATATTCATGACTTATTCATCGTTATGTTTTCATTGCTTTCTTCTCAAGCCTGTAATGGCATTTCTCCATGATTGCACACGATGAAAAATCAACAACAAAAACAAAAATCTGTTGCTAAAGAGGCAAGTTTTTCTTTATTTTCATATTCCCATATTTATTATTTTTTTAATTAATTTATTGATTTATTTTCTAATCATGTATCTAATTCTTTAGTTATTCATTAACTGATTAGTTAATTAATTAATTCATTTATTTTCTATTCATTCATTCATTTCTCTAGCTATTTATTAATTAATTAGTTTATTTATTAATTTATATATTTCAGCGTTAAAAATGCCTACGCATCTTTCAAGCGTGGCAATACCTTGCATATTCTGGAGGGCTCGACATTTGTGGAGGACTTGTGGCATCATGATGTGGTCCTTCATAATTGATGTCGGTCACTATAATGCCAAAGAAATCCCAACAAACCCACAATTTGATAACAATCACTTGGGACCCTTATTCTAGTGTAAAAAATCAGTAATTTATTGAAAATATAGTATGCGTTCTTCGAGCCTCATTGTTGAAAATAAGATGTCCATGAATAATTTGTAGTATGAATTATTTTTTTTTTGGGGGGGGGGGGAGGGGCGTCTTTTGTCCGGAAGAGGGGGCTATCGTGACAAATTTGATAATACTATATAATCACAGCTTCAGCAATGAATTGTAATTGTTTCTTTTGATACATTTTATCATAATCTTTTGAAGTTTGCGAATATGTGTGTAATTGTTTTATCACGGCCTCCAGTGTTCTACTCACTAAATGAAGCCACCCTGTGAAAATAAAACAAATTGATAGACTAATAAATGAAATAAGATAATAGATGAAAAAATAAATTCAAAGAATAATACCGCTACATGAATTGTATTCAATAGGAATTGACTTTAACCTAAATATCTTGTCACTGAAGTAATTCAACAGCTTTATCAAGATTTTTTTTTTCCATGTTAAGTATATTTAGGAATGAATACAACGAAGATTTGTATATTTGAACCACTAAGATTTTTGTTTTCGAATATAGAATTGTAAATTATGGGCACATTTTGCAGGATGAATAATATCAACTTTTAACATGGAGTTTATCTCCATGATGCTTAAATATTCTGGTCTCTACGATATATATATATATATATATATATATATATATATATGAAGAGTTTGTTCGCAAAAACCGATAAGTCCATATTTGCCAAATGGAGATATTTGCGATTAAAGGTCAAGAAAAATAAAGAGAATGATAAGAAAATGTTTGCTTCTTTTGGCCATAACTTTAAAAATGTACCTTTATGTGTAGTGACCAATATATCATTTTAAAGGTATTATTTTGTACTTTATGACAGAGACGTTACTTCAAAATCTTCAAAAATGGGCTTAATGGTTTTTGCGAACAAACTCTTCATATATATATATATATATATATATATATATATATATTGGACAAATCAATGTTTGTACCCAAACATCAATTATTGATAAATGCATCAATCATCGAGATGAAAATGAAAGAGAAGTGTTAAAAACATATGCAGGTGCATTGATAATTTGATAATGATTCTTGTTCAAGTTCATTACACCGGCACTCATCAAAATCAAACACGAAGAAACAAAACATATTTGAATTATATACCACGGTTGGGATAAACTACAGTGTAGTAGGCCTATATAAAAAGAAAAAGATGCAAAAAAAAAAAATCTATCTGTCGCTTTCTTTATGTCCACCATTATGGCTACCAGATGTTTAATCTAATGGTTTTAGTGGCCAGAAGGGGCAGCAAAGAAAAGGAAAGGTGTATCTGTGTATGTGTAGACAATGTGCAAATATTTATGAATAGAGAGAACAAATCGCGTACATTGTTATTCATGTAACAATAAATAAGGCAGAAACACTGATGTCTTTCCTATACACCTTTTGAGTTTTGAAGGCAATCATGTAAACTGTTATACCAGAAGATTTCGTATACATTACGTAAAGTTGATTAAATTCTATGATTATGGAAGACAAAATACACCATACAAATACACATCCTTAGGGCTACACAAGCAAAATAGTTTACAATCATTATGAGTTTGCCGGTGTATGATGGGTTAGTATCAGCGATCAAGTCGAGATAACTTCCGTCCAATTACCCAATACAATACGATATGGAATGCTATTTAGACTAAGTACATGTATGATTCCAATAAAAAGTTCATGCCAGATTCAGGCTTTGTATATTCAGTCTGTACGTTCAAGAACAAGAGGTTATTTCACCAACTTCACGTTTGAGAGTTATAGCGTTGGTAACATTTATGATTGAAAATTGAAAGATGCGATGTTAAAAGCTTTGTATGAAAAGCGAACAGTCATGGCTATTCTATGCTACCATCGGGTATTGGCGGACTGCTGAAAATCATTTGCCGTTTCTGTAGGCCTATCAATCTCCTCGGATTGTTTTACACTTTTACCTGCTTCCACAGAACATCGGTCCTTATCCGATTAATATTCCTTGTTCGGATCACGTTGTGTGTTTGTTACATCGCTGGATTCGTAGAGTGAGTTGACGACCACTTCGTCGTCCTCGGCGAAAAAGTCGTAATCGTACAGGTGAAGATCGATGTCATCAAGCTCTTTATCCTCATCCCAAAAGGCCGTTTGTTGCGATATATACGGGATTCTTTCGTAAAGGTGAGGGTACTGTACAGATTCACCCTTCTCTGTGGCATCCCGGAGTGCTGCTCTTTGGGAATTAGCAGGAATCGTTTCGTAGAGGTGACCCTCCTGATTAAGAGATCCACTCCCCGCGGCTCCCTCGCCAACTGGGTCCCGCTGATTCCTGCAACCTTTGACTGG
The DNA here is from genome assembly GCA_033980235.1 of Diadema setosum. Taxonomy (NCBI): domain Eukaryota; kingdom Metazoa; phylum Echinodermata; class Echinoidea; order Diadematoida; family Diadematidae; genus Diadema; species Diadema setosum. The sequence goes on along the minus strand of CM067071.1, from coordinate 36,615,076 downwards.
GCACGCGTGTCTCATGTTCTTGTGTCTACTAATCAGGTAAACGATGATCGCTACGACTGCTATCACGCTGATGATGATGATGACTCCATTTGATGGCCAAGAAGGGGGAGATGGTGAAGTAGGCCTACCCGAAAATGAAAGATCGCAATAAGCTTGAGATGGCAAAGTGGACGAAAATACTTGTGGTGCTGATGGTGACGGAAGATTGCCACACCAGATTGGAGTGACATCCGAAAACGGTTCAAGTGTAATGTTCAATGAACGAATTATCGGAAAGAAGTTTTGTTCCAGTGGATACGTAAATGAGCCACCAGACATATTTACTTTGAATTCCTGATGCAGGCTACATGGTCTAACGACCCCATCATACTCGTCGTGTCGTAGCCCCGTGATGTTACAGCTTACGATGTAGACTCTCAAGGGATCGCAACAATAGCTTGTATCAAAGAAACATGTGCATCCAAACACAAAAACACGAAACTTTTTTGTCCTTGCATATCCCGTGCGATTCGCTGCTATTGAACATATATAGTTACCGGAGTCATTGTAGGAGATATTAGTAAAAGACAGATACAGGGAACCAGTTCCATTCACATCTTCTTCATATGTGCTGATGGTGTGGTCATTTATCCTTTCTCGCTTTGGCAAGTTTTCATCTAACTTGGAGTAAAACGCGAAATAGTCGTTGTCGGTAGTATCCATTTGGTGTTTTGTTTTGGAAAATCGAAAGCTGTGTGTTCCTTCATAGCCATTGCACTCCAACGTCAAATTATCACCTTCATTAACAGGTATATTGATGTAAAGGACCCCTCCATCACAGAGCATGCAGACCTTAGAAAACACCACAGAAAACAGCAGAAGAAGAAAAATGTCCCAATGTAACTTGGAAATGACATTAATGGACTTCATGATGCCGTCGCATTTTTCTCCGACTTACACAAACAAGATTAATATTGTTCTGTCTTTCGGCAAGTAGAACCATTCAGAGATGAAGTATATTCAAGAGATGTAGGCCTAAGCTAACTCCATAATAGCGGTCTCACCAAATGAATGTACAGGAATTAAGGTGAACAATTCATCACAATGCTGTAATCCCGAGTATAAGAGAATTTGCTTCAAATCATTTCCATTTAAGTATCCGTCTGTAGCTCAATATCTAAGAAACGTAGCAGCAACATCAGTTATGAAGTTTGTGTTAAGACGTCAGCGAGTTTTGATCGTGAACTCCTGTTCAGAACTTTTTTACGCACTGCTGGTTCTTCTTAATGATTCCTTTGCAAAGAGAAATGAGGTAGCAACAGTCTATTACATTGTGATGAAGCGACGTCTCTACTGTAGATTTATACTGTCTTCAATGTGTATATCCACCAGTCGCCTTTCAAATTTTCAACCTCTGTAAGGGATCAATATCCAATCTAAAGCAAACCCACTTACATTTTGATCTCGAGGCGACTGAAAAGAAACTAACAGACTCTTTCCCAGGTCGAGCATTCACGAGCATGAGTACTTACGATTGAAGGAAAACAGTTGGTTTTGACATTATCAATGTTCCTTCATTACTGGTGATTGTTCTCAGTATTCCTTTCAGAGAGTACCCTCTTTAAATCGAGCGTGAAGAGGGATGCATATCGTATACAATTTGCAGAGAGCTCGTCTTCACAGTATAGATTGTTTGAAGGAGACTTCCGGATGATTTTCAGACTTTTACATAAACAACTATGAATTTGTTATACGTGGTAGAGAGTTTCAGAATCTATAGTGATTGGAGTGAGGAATAAGAATGTTTTCAAAATTTATAATAAATCACAATGAGCAAGGGTGATGACATGGTAGCCTCACTATATACAAGAGTGCATTAGTAGGAGCTCAAGGAAACAGAACAAATCTTTACACAGGTGAATTTGTGAAGCACGTGATATTGTAATGGATATTACCTTGCTCCATTTTTAAATACGTGAGACTCCTATGTCATCATCCTTGTTCAGCGTAATTTGTTTTGGGATTTTCAGAGTATTAATTTCTCTGCTCAAGGGCCACAATAAACTCCCCAAATCTGTACATGGAGATGTCGATTTATGTACTCCAGGATGTCAAATTATGAAAAAGACAGGAGTTGCTGCAATAATTGCATGACTATAATACTTTTTGTCGTCTGTTGAATACCCAGGAGAACAAATTCCAGAGGGGGAAAAGTTAAGAGATTTTCCAATATGTAGCAGGTGTAGTATGTTGGTATAGTGTGTATTACTTGACACTGTTTTAAAAAGCGAAAAAATGCGAATAAAAATTGATGTTATTTTACCATCTCTATACGTTACTTTTCTAAACCACTCTTCCTTGACTACTTCGGGCTACAATACTAGGAGAATACTCTTCTTAACAAACAAAAATTCAAACAAACTGAGAGGCCTTTAAACTTCGATCCGAGTGGGAAATTTCATCGGTATCAAAGGGTGGATGCAAATCTCACATACCCTCAAAACCAAATTATCAAATGCGCTTTGGAATCCTTGCAATCTGATTGGTCAATTATCGTGCATTGACTTCTACAGTGATCCACACTGAGCCATGCGTTCAATGAAATCCGAAGTCTTGTAGAGTTGTTGTTGCTGTTTTTGTATTTGAGGCGCGTCATTCAAATATGAATATTTACGCCTTTATCTTTTTGATACGATTATTTTGTGTATATTATTATTATTATTTTTTTAATGAACGTTTTGCAATTATCTTTATGCGCGCTATGTGTCTGCTGTTATACGGTTGGGGCAAATAGGGCCTACGTTCTGGTGCATGCTGATGGCAAACTCTGATCAGCCCGGCTCGTTACATTGAGCAGGCTTCTCGGTCACGCACACAGACCTAGATCCCTCATTTGCTGCACCCAGGACCCTCTGCCCAATGCATATAATATAATGGTGCACAAGCAGACTCCCGAATGCGATATATAATCATCAAAAATAATTATTTCACATGTACTTTCCATTAAATAAACCTATAATTTACAAATAATTCAAAATTTTGATTATGTGATAATCAAACATTCGGTTGCCAGTGTGCAAATCTAAATTAAACAAAACTCAAAAGGTAATTACAGTATCTGCATAACTCTACAAGACTCAAATAAGTCTATTGGAAAACCTTCTTGTTCTCATCACATATAAAAGTAATGCCCTCAAATGGTCAAAATTTTCTGTGGATAATACTTTTCTTATATCCCGTTGATCTTTGCCTTCAATGTCTGCGAACAACATGGCTCTCTCTATCAAATATTTCGGACAATCGTATAAAAAATGACTTAAATGTTCCTTTTCCGGGCAATGGGGGCAGTTGCCTGTTTCATGCAAATGTACGTCCCACTAATCATAATTCAGTGCAATATTACCCATACGGACTTGATGAATAAGGATTTGTTCTTTCCTGTTTTTTAATCTACATTCATATTTTCCACATATACTTCTGTACTTCTTTTAAAGGGGACTGTGTTTCTTCCCATCTTTTTTTGCCACTTCTTATTAAAATAACTACTTAAAACATATTTAACTTCCATCTTATTGAGTCTATTATTGATTCCGATATGTTTCTCTCTTAGGGCTGTTTTTTGCTGCTTTATCTGCTGTCTCATTGCCCCTGATGCCACAGTGGTCGTGATGCCTACAGTCTTGTAGAGAGTAGTGGGTGTATTAGTCTGGCTTCCAGGCACTCTGCCCGTAATATTTCGCTATATAGGATATTGACGCCGTCAACGTCGAAAACTAGTATAGTTTAAGGTGGTTTTGTCCTGCCTTCGGCAAATGCGGTGACTTCGTCGCGGGGCGGCGACTAGTTAGCAAATGGTCTAGAAACCAGACTATGGGTGTATCGGACCCACGGTGGGGAAAATGGTTGCATTTTATAAATTTACGGACCCATTTTATAACACAAAAGATGCACAGGCCTATTTCGCGGACCAGCGAGAATATTGGATGCTCTCGTTTAACTTTGGAACAATCTAAAACCCACTCGCTGCGCTCTTGGATTTAAACAGTTCCAAAGTTAAACTCACCGATCCACTATAGCTGTCCCGAGCATCTTGCACACTCTTATGAACAAACTTTTCCCGAAAGCCTGCACCAGGGAGTTGGGACAGTATATACAAATTGCTATGGGGTTTTCTGAGCTCATCGGCACTCAAAGCACCCACAAGGTTTGTGCCCGAAACAATGTAGCTATAATTAAGCTGTGTACACATCCTTCCCAATTGTTAGAGAATATTCTCCTCGAACCTCTCCTCTTTTTTCAGCCCACAGGTTTCGCTTTCACGTCAAGCGGTTGTGATGCATTAGCTGAAAATGGCCAAGATATTTTATGGTGTAGTTCAGCGACATCAGACGAAATATCCTGATAGTTCCCTTTGCCTGTGTGATTTGTATACAATATATATATATATATATATATATATATATATATATATATATATATATATATAATATATATATATATAATATATATACATATATTATATATATATATATATATATATATATATATGATATATATACGTATATTTTTTATACATATATATTGTATATATATATGTATATTGATATCATGCACAATAACTTCATGTTTATTGTCTCCCCACTCCTTCGTTACTACTGGCCTATTATGAAACACACCCTCGATACCCAGCTTGCAACTGGACCAACGGGCTATCTCAATAGACAGTGAAATGCAGAGGGAATCTCGTGACGTCAGTGGACAAGCTGCCAGAGCGAGTTCCAGTGTGAAACCAGTAGGTTACGTCGTGCTACTAACGAATGGATAATCCATCCAGAGCGACTGCAGCTGATGAGATGTATATTCTACCTCCGAACTTCAATACAAACAGCACATAGAGCAACTTAAAGCATAATCCACCACTGGCTAATGCCGTTTCCTTCAATTCCTGGGTTGATGATCATCTGTGGGAGAGCAATCTCCCGCAGTAGGCCTAATAAATGGAGTTTCCCCAACCCCCCCCCCCCCCCCATTGAAAAGTACTGTTGCACCGGATTGTGTATGCTAACTCATATGGACGAATCCTTAGGGTGGGATTTCACGGAGCACGCGAACGATTTGCGAAGGTCGCGAATGGCAAAATCCAGCATTCGCATTTTGGTCTGCAAAAGATCGCCAAACGAACGTGAGGGTTCGGAAGCGTTGTCAATTGTTCGCGAATGTCGTTTTTACTTCGGCGAGAATTTCAAAAAAGTTTGAAATTTTCTGCGAACCTTTTCCGCACACTTGGTCGTGATTTGCTCGTGAATTGTTCTCGAAAGTGTCTTTAAAGCCTCGTCAAATGCGCAAGACCTTCGCAAGACAAGCGCGATGTTCGCAAAATGTTCGTGAAACCCCAAACAGACTCCGAAACTTTGGAGAATGTCTCGCGTATGTTTCGCGTATGTTACGCGAAATCTGCGAAGTTTTTCCGATCATTTTACGACGTAATCGCAAACTGTTGAGACATTCTCGCGAACGTTTAGCGCACGTTTGGGAATATATGACCTATACGTTTTCTACAAATAAAAATCGTAGCATACACATAAACATCAAACAATTATTAACAACTATAGTAACAAAAGAAATTAAAGACTAGCAAAGAGAAAGAAATGTTTGATATACAAAAAAAAAATCGCAGAATACAGTTAAAATTAATCTAAAGTATGTAAAATTTCATTTGAAGTACAGACATTATGTGTTGGAGGAACTGCAAAAAAAAATCATATGCTTTACTAGTGGAGATACGTCCTAGGAAAAAATGTAGGCAGGCACACAATAGAAAAATGAGAGAAAAAGAAAGGAGAAATAGAGGAAAGAAAAAAAAATTCAACTCAAGACAGCTTCCATCTCTCCTTGGGTACATTTTCTCCCATGATTACTGAAAATTTTTCGTTGTTCGCATTTCCGTCGCGTGTTCTTCGTGTACGTAACATGGTGTACTTAAGCAATGATACACACGACATTCGCACATACGTCGTGGAAACTTCGCACAAATCGCGCAAGAATAGTTTTCGGCTTCATTGTCGGAAAACATTCGGAGAAAAACTTTTCCGAATGCTGGATTTTGTCATTCGCGTCCTTCGCAAATCGTTCGCGTGCTCCGTGAAATCCCACCCTTACCACTGAAACTATCCATGATACTTAATTTCCTCCTTTTCCTTATCGAAGATCATTTCTTTTTCACAGTTTCTCACGTCTAAGGTATTCTTCCTATTCTAAAAGAATAAACTGCGTCGTCGCGATATTTAGCACATGTTACGTTAATAGCACAGTCCAACTAAGTGACGAGAACATAGAAAAAAAAGTTGTTCATATTTACTATAAAAAGTATGTGATACTAGTTCTTTGAGAGGTGTTTAGTGTGAATAAGGTCCGTTTGATTGAACTAGACACTCAGGAGCAGCACATTTTAATGATGCATTTAAGGCTCACTACTGGAACGGTGCAGTGTTCATACGGGCATGTGGTGTGCCTGATGGGCATCTTCCAGTCATTAATGTCCTCTACAAACGTGTCAGATCACTCAGTATTTGTAAGGTTGTTGCTGACACCTACGCAACTACAATCCTCAATTCTAGTAACCGATCTCTCTGATGACGGTCATAGTCATAGCAGTAAGTTTTAATAATAAGGCTTGGGGAGGGGAGTATCAGCTTCAGTCACTGTTATTGCTGGTCTGACGATAAGTTTGGTTCTGCTTATGTAAATATTACTCCAATGGAATGACACGTTTACAGGGTCGAGTTTAATAATAGTTATAAGCTTCTCCCCTATTCGAGGACCAACTCAGCCTCGTAAATCAATTGCAACGATGCACAAATGAAAATGATTCACAGTACAAATTAAGATTTAGGATTCTTTGAAACAAGGTTACATAGTGTAATAACTCAAATATCTGGTTGTAACATATCAAAATTATTATCTTCACGGAGCTCCTTTAATGCGGGGGGGGGGGGGGGGTTATGGATGGCGAATATAAGCGCCCCCCCCCCCCCCCCCCCGAGTAATAAGCCAGTTCGGAGTTAGCTCATGGGCACATTGGTCCGAATGACCTTTCCTTTTTCTCAGTCGGTTAGGGGCACTTCAATCGTTTTAGAGCGACATAATACATAACTTTACATAACAATTTATGGAATTCATTGATCCTGTTCAAACAAAGAATGAACTTGCGTCGACCTGATGACCAGAATGATCCGTGAATTAACACTTGGGAAAGCATCCATTTCGTTATTTTGCATTGAATGTATTGACGATCTCTTTCTATTGATATTGCCAAATACCACTTTTGCTGCCAGGTGAATGTGCTGGCAAGCAGCATTTATAAGTAATTCATGAATAATCATTACATTACAGATGCTTATCCCATGCAGTGAAATTAAAAACCAACATGCCTGTTGGTCCGAATGACCTTGTTTCTGCTCATGCGCAAAGTGGAACTCCGAACTGGCTTATTGCAGTGTGATACCAGTCTCTTTGCCAGTCGGCTACGCGGGGGTCATCAAGACGCTCAAGTCCGTGGTACGGCGGTACTTGTCCATTGGTACATAACCTACGTTACTACAAGTGTGTACAGCTTGGCGATGCGGGAGCACGCCAGCACGAGCACAGATCTGACCATCGAATTCTGTAGGTTGTCTGCTGGTGTATTGTTGCTTTTCTGCTTGCGTAGATATGACCCGACGTGTGTAGAGCGTACACTGTGGATCACATGCTTTCGGTGCCTTCATACCCATGACGTGGGGTTCAGGAAGACAGTAGGGAGGAAGGTGGGGGAAGGGGGGAGGAGGAGAAGAGGAGGAGGAGCCCAGCTCGTCTTGATGACCTAAAAAGGAGGGGGGGGGGGTCCAATAGTATCACTCATAATCACCAGTATTTCTAATAACCTGTTCATTTGCACATTCCTAACCTTATCATGCCATTAATATTCTTCATCACACAATATCACTGTCATCTTCAGCAGACTGAAAATACAAATATACCTATTCTTAAAATAATCTTATCTCAAGAATTCACTCAATCATATATATCCAGCGACGTCCGACATACATTTACCTGCCAGCGCTCCCTACATACTTAATCAGTTATACTTTATAACCTCCCTTGTTATCTTTGTATCTCTATATCACAAAATAAGCATATTAAGAAAACACAGAGTAATCATAACTTAGAATGAATAGTGTATGATAACCTATACGGCCCCGTCAAAAGAAAAGCGAAAACAGTGTAAAACTAACTCAATTCAATTACAAAATTTCAATATCAATTTATATTAATAACGAATACTTTACCACTTGGTTGAAAACTTGTGAAAGCATTTCATGCACAATTCAATCAACTCAACTTTATCTGCACTAGTTCACACAGGCAAACCTCAACTCCTTTCCAGCCTGTTCATACAATGATTATACTACACACATATCAACCAAATAAATACAATAATAATTATCACATATTTTATACACATTCCACAAATACAAACTAATAATGATTATACAAATTTTAACATGATTGTTCTATCGTCCCCTCCTCAGTTGCAGCGGGGCCTGACTGTAGTCTCCGGCTTGCGCTCCTCACTGCAGCTGGGTTTTGCAAACGCGTCCCTGGTGCTTCCTGAGTGGCAACTGAGCTACTTTGTGTCACTTGCTATCCTACCCTTCGTCATACTCTAACTCTCCTATTTCATCCTATCCTATTGTCCTTCTAACCTTCCATCATAAAACACATGTATACTACAATATCTCCCAATCCTGGGGTTACACGCATCTACTCACTCTGCTCCACTAACCCTTATCTTAACCGGTCATCGCCTTCCTACCTATTATCCTATCCTACCCCACAATCTAGCACATACTTATCCTCTCCACTCTACCTATTATCCTATCCTGCCCAACTATCCCGCACCTGCTTGACCCTAACTATTCATTATGCCCAGACTCCCTTGTTTCACAAAACCTCAGTATCTTAATGTCTATTTCTATTCCTGCTTTCTGCTACCCGAGCTGCCCTGAATTAGATTCACCTTGTGACAGGAACATTTGAACATTGATAGCAAAACTTGTTGATGTGGATATTATTATGTTTCAGGAACAAGTAGCCCAAATTGAAATAAGATAGTACACTCTCCTAATAACTGATAAAATCAACAGTAATATTCAATTAGTGTCCTAATGAAGAAAATGTAATCTGATTTGCCATAAAAGACCCTGAAAATAAGGGAGAGAAAGGAAAATACCCAGGTTGGGTGTGTGTGTTTGTATGTATGTGTGTATGTATGTGTGTGTGTGTGTGTGTGTTGCTAATATTGCTGCTAACAGTCTACATTCATATTTGCCGTAGGCTTTGATTTTCTTTAGGAACTCTTGGTATTGATGGTAGTTTTACATAATGTTGGTCCTCAATGAGCAATTAACACTGGATGTAGGAACCCTATTATATCACAAAGGATAAACTGAACAGTTTTGTGAGGTTTCACCGTTCGCGCCACCGAGCACCAGGAAACCTTCGTGTCACGTACTTGACACTCACACATCATCTTATGGACAATCTGTGTTGTTTACCATCGGTTTTATGAATTTGAAAGAAACAACACAAAAACCAAACACACACACACACAAACACATACAACAATAGAACAAAAAATATTACTGACCTTCCATTTTGGTATTGATTTAACAACACCAGCGTTCACCAACACGTATTATTATTAGTGTCTGTTGCAAATCATGATAACATTGTATAGAAAGAATCGTCAAGCTAAATAATCAACATAAGAGAGAGGTGGATTTCGTCTAAAATTGTAATTGTCTTTGTTCTACCCTTTTTTCTTTATGTATACGTAAGGACATGTGTTTTTTTTTTAATCATAGGGTGATCATGGTCTCAATGACACGAACGAGTCAATTGAGTTATCTCTTCCCCCTTTGTTATCCAGAGTTGAAATGCATTTTATCTCATCTGTGGGTTAGGAGACATTGTGAATGATATTTTCTATAGTATCTCTTTACGTTTGCCCTACCTGGCATGGACTAAAATGAATATGACTGAATTTGAAAATATTCTACCCCCTTAGATCATCCACTCTTTTGTTGGGTTGACATTATTTCAATGTGAGTTAGTATAGATGAGCAATAAATGAAGTAGGCTACCATAGATCTATAACATCGTGGATTTATGTGACCACTGCCACGACTCTAATGCATTAATTGAGAACAAAGGTTAAAATGTGCACGCTGTTTGTACGTGTGTTTGATAAGGTCTGTCTGTTTCTGTGTTAAGCACAAAGTCCATCCAGATTATGGTATAGTGTATGAATTATGTATATTTATCGAGCTAATGCAAACACCAAGACATTTTCGTGCATGCCTTATCGTTTTACACACTTATTCTTGGACACTTCTACATTGTATAGATATGTCACACTGAAGACCTAGTCGGAACGTATTTTTTACACCTATCATGCCTATAGGATACCCAAATGCAAAAGTGTTTCTGTGAATTACATACATAAGTATTATGTACGTAATTTTAAAATAGATAAGTGTCATCTTACAGGAATGGATTGGTGATAAGTTTGTATACTTTACATGTTTTATCTAAAAGTCACCTTTTCGCAGAAAACAATCAAATATTAGTCTTAAAAACAAAGCACACTTACACAAACAAACACACAACGAAACAAGGGGTATGTCGATTGTTATTAGATTCAAAAGAGACATATAAAAACTTTGTGGTTCATAAATATTTCCCCTCGCTTTATGCAATACCGACAAGACAATAATCTAAGATAAACCGTGTCACAATAAAGCTATTTATTCGTGATGACAGTATGAATTTTATCAAACTTAAAGAAGTTTGATAAACTATTCAAGACAAACAAGGTTAATCACAAATGTCTACCAAAGCTCAAACTGTGTTACATTCAAATGTTATTAACTCTTTATGTGCGATGGTAGAAACCCCCTGTGCGCCACGTTATTCTGAAACACGGAGGTGGTCATGCTTTGAGAAAGAATTCGGTCTTTCCAGTTTGTATAACATCTACAAATGTCTCTTAAGGTGGACACAATAGTGAGCAAAGTTAAAGAGGAATGCCAAAATTGGCATCGATAGAAATTGTATGACAAATTTATTTTCAACTTTTCTTTTGAATGACAACTTGCTACATTACAGTAAAGGCATGACTTTTGCTCATAAAACCGTGACAGAAACTTACAATGTACGCCCAAATCTAGTTGTTAACACCGCTTGATAGTCTATCACCACATCTAGAATGCAAGCCGTATGTGAGAGGAACAAAAGCGCGCGAAACGCTTTCATTGTACCGCAGGATTAGCGATTTATCGATCGGTTTAAGCGGCTTTGTTTGTTGAGCAGAATACGCGAACTTGACACGCCGTTGACTGAGTCGGAAGTGCGAACGTGGCACATAGAGAGTTAACTGCGTCAGTTGTACTCTTTCGATTCATATCATAATTCCAATATTTAATTCACGTAAAACTCAACACAACCAAAATGAAAGCAAAAAGAAAGAATTATATTTTTTATCTTTTGTCTGTTTATCCCTTTAGTAGCCCCCTGAATTTCGCACATCAGTGTATATCAAATATGTAGGGAATAGTAATGATGGGTGATGCTTGTTATTCCGAAGGTCCGTTATTCCAAAACGCACAAATTTCGTGTTCCACCACGTTTGCTGATCCTCAAACTACTAGTAAATTGGGTTCGTTAATCTGATTATCTGTATAGTCTTATTCCCGAGATTTGTTACTCAGACGTTTTGCTGTTCTGAAGGATATACTATTTGGAATTTCGAACCATGTTTTCTTTCTTTTTTCTGACTAATAAGCCTTCGAAAACCATGAAAGTAGACAAGAACACACGACACATGGGTAAATCTGTGCCTGGGCAACTGCTGGGATCAAGATTAAAGCTAACGTATTTCGAATAGTGGTATATCTATTCTTGTGTATTACTTGTGTAACGCAAGGTCCATATACGTGCCCTTTTTATCTTGTTTTTTTTTTTCCCGCCGCGCAGTTATAACGCGATCATCGAAAAACACTGCGTCGTACTGTTGTATCTGTTGATTTGACGCAGTTGTTTTATTTGGGAGATTACATGAACAACACAAGCAATAACTGGAAACAGCATGCTGTGCTTTTATCAATTTTTCAATACGTTGTCGTCCATTTCTTTCTTTTTATGGCGATATCAGCATATAAAGTAAAGTAATAGAAATTCTACCGCAAGACACTACTATCGTAAAGTTTGCAAAAAATAAGGAAAAAATACGTGAGGCATTAAACATTGCATTAAACTGTTACAATGTAACATTATACACGCATTGTCATCAATGTGAAAGCCAGGACCTGGTTCCCTGTTACATCATATGACAGTATTTCTCCAATGTATTCAGATAAAGGTCATGACATATGATATATGATATATGATATATATATATATATATATATATATATATATATATATATATATATACATATATATATGTTATACATATATATATATATATATATATATATATATATATATATATATATATATATATATATGGGTGAGAATTTTGAACGGTGTACAATTGCCAATTTTCGTACCTAATGGCATTCTTTCCCTTAGAACACGCCAGGATGATCTGAGAAACCATATTTTTTAATGTCATCTCAAAGATTGGTAAATTTCCTTTCAGGAAATATATGGTTTGGTTGACTTTTGCCTGATATTTTTCATTTCACAAGGACTTAAAGCGTAAAAATACGGTAAAAACGCTATTTTCACAATATTTTTTGTTTTTCAAACTAATGATGTGCATTTTTAATGGTACGTGGCATCTAATATATGACCATGTTCTGGATCTGACATATCATTGGTATGTACCACATAATTATAAGAACTTTATGAGCACGTATAAAATTACAGAGAACAATTAAAATATCAAAGTCCTAAACAGACGAACGTCCGTGGTGCTTTTATTTCTATCGCTGCTGCAAATTCTACTTTGTTGTCCCAACTGTAACGTATACGAAAATTTGGTGTTCTACCTAATGAACATATCCTGCAAAAAATGTACGTCTGCTGGCTGTACATGGGACGTAATATTCTTTTATGCAAAATTATACTCAGTTTTCGTCACGGACGTGCTTCCGCTATTTTCTAATAAAGATCGTAGCCCATGAAACGTTATTGACGATATTGTTCTGAGTCGTAATCAACTAAGATCTAGCAACACGATAATATGTTTGTTTTGAGTTTCTGTCCATCCTTTGTCAAATAGGAACCGAAATTATAGTTTTAGACGAACCTCCAAGAAAAAAAGAACGTCCGTGATGATTAAAACGTTTTCAAGTGGGACACCATCTTGCTTCGATGGCGAAGGTGCATTTTACCTTTGGCTCTCTAGCCGAGGAGCTGCATGCCATTTTTGGAGCGGACTGAGGTTCGTCCGCAGTTTTTGGACCATGCAATTCACCAAAAACCAAGCAAATAATTAATATTTTCTCTGAAATTCACCTCCTGAACCCCCTCTGAGCAATACATATGTTGTAAGGATGTCAAATTTCTTATAATTTGCATTGACAATACCTTTTCAAATTTTTGAAAGAGTTAGAAAGGCTAGGTACTCTCTGACGATTAGTTATCCGTCCTGGAACATGACCCTAGTAGTAGAACGAACGTCCGTGATAATTCCAGAGAACGTCCGTGACGTATGCAATCCCTCCGATAGGGATAACTTGTCCCGAAAGTGTCCTGTATTCTTTAAAACTTTTGGCTCGAATAGCGACAAATAAAGTTTTACAAAGTAGAAAATGAGTTTAGAGCAGTAGTTTCAGAATTTTTAAGGCGTTATGTGATCATGATGAACAAACAATTGAAAATTTACTCACAATTTTACGCTTGTTTTCCCTCTAATTATACAAAAAAAAAAACAGCTAAACACTTAAAACAAAGTGATAGGAAAATGGAATTTTGCGTAATCTATCATTTCTGTGCGTTTAAATTTCTTTCCAATGAGGTTCTGGCGACAATTTGTACTGTTACAGGTTCTGAAAGTTTCGCTCACGGACGTTCTGTCCGAGAAAGGAAAATTCTGACAATAACAAAATTAATATATCACTGCACATAAGATTAATGTTAGTTGAAAATATTACTAAATCACCGAGCCGCTCATACCCGAAAGTGAATAGCGTTCAGCACTCAATTTACCTGTAATAACAAACGGAAAACGTTGTTTTCACGGATGTTCGTTGGTTGAATAAGTCAATGGATTACATAGTGGGAGAAAGAGGATCAGTGCCACTTTTTTTAGTGACAGGTGCTCTAAGTGTTTATCTTTTGAGTATGGTAGCTGCCGTCTCAAACAGAACACATCCAGTTTTGGTCTCCATAACGGACGTTCGCTGTAATTGTCATGATATTAAATGCCTTAATTCATTCTTATTTTTCTCTTCATGATGATTTTTCTCTCATTCCCTCAATAGCCTGAACATGCTGCGACCAAATAGAAAACAAAAAAACAAAACAAAACAAACCAAAACAAATCCGAAAAGTGCTATGCAATCACATTCAGGATAATGACGGAAGAAGTCTGTAATGAGCATGTGTTGAATAAGAAACGGAAAAGTTTCAAAAGGACGTGGAAGCAGTTGAATGAAAATGACTGAGAAACAGAGAAGGGAATCGAGCTCCAACACACAGAGAAAAGAATTGCCAGTGCACTCCCGTTATACCAAATTCTTCTGGAGAAGTTTTTGTTTGTTTGTTTATGTTTTTTATTCATCGAAATGCCGTCACAAGCGAACAAAAATCATGCAGTACACAATTATTGATTGATGAAAACACACAAATCCTCCGCTTATCATCGCATTATGTTGTTTTATACTCCTCAATGAAAAACAATATTCATTTGTAATTTTTTCCAAGATTTTTTTTTTTTTCATTTTACATTTAAGAGACAGAGAGATCGTCAATTTGTTTGTGCATTTGTGCTTACTTTGAAAACACATGTTAAAAAAAAGTAATGATTAAGAATAGGTTTATGGTTGCACTTTGATACGTTCGCTCTTCCAAAGATTCGTTACTCCGATGTCCAAAAGTTTGTTATTCCAAAATGAAAAACAAAAATTGTAGTTAATTCAGGAGGTTTGTCATCAGAAATGTTCTTCGAAAAATAGATATTAAGGATCATTGTTTTTAGGTCCGTTCTTTTAAAAGTTGAATGGGCCTAATATTCGTTTAGGTGAAAACGGTTATTATGAGGTTTTGAAATTGGAGGATTTTAGTTGTTAACTTGTTTCTCCACATTTGGATAAGCGAACATAATTTTTCATGTTCCAATTAATAAGCCTTTCGGTTAACCTTCGGAGATTCCTATCATTCACCGAATAAAAAAGCTTCATAATAATACGAACTCTATCAATTTTTGTATTGACAAACTGTATGAATAACGAGCCTCCGAAATGACGCGCTACAAAAGGTTTGTTATAACAAACCATATTGTATAATATCGAAGTCACAAACATCCATCCAAGTTATATGGACTTATTATGGACTTGTTATGACGAAACTTCGCAGTATGGAACCAATTATCAGTTCTGACTAATATAATAACACAAATTCTCCTCGATAACAGTGTGTAGCACAAGGAGCAAACACAGAGGGATTTCTTCCCAACGTATTCGTTTGCCCTCCCCAGCTAAACTTCGTATTTCTATAACAGAGCACATTTCTGTTGTTTTTCTATATTAATTCTTCGTCATAATTTTAGATGTGACCATGTTCGTTATATAACAAGCAAATTTTGCATTGTAGACTTTATAATTATAACAACTTTAGGACCTGAATATTTACTTCATGAAAACGAAATTTTGATAAATATATTCGTTCTCAAGGATGGACTACGTCACTGAGGTTACACGTACGTTTGTACGTTCATTTACGAGAGATGGAAAAATTGTTTTCTTTGATTCCCCAGTATGAGAAGATAAACAAGCTTATATAATTGAGAATTGGTAATATTTATTCAGGATTTTGCAGAGGAGTTTGTTCTCGACATGAAATTGCTGTTTGTTGAAAGTAGAATGCGTTTCCAATTCAAGAGAGCTGCATTGTTTAATATCTTGTTTGTTCCGAACGTCCGTGAGCTACATGCGAACCTCCGTGATGAAAACTATGCTATGTTTGTTGGGTTATAGAGACTGCCCAGATGAGATACATCTTAAAAAGGTATATTATTATTTGGGAGTGAGGATTAAAGTATGTGATAGTGAAATAAGAGGTGAAAATATTGAGTTTCTGTAAAATGCGCGTAAAGTTAAGCAAGTGTTTAGCGGAAGAGCAATATTTCCACAGAAATGACGAATTTAGTTAAATCATCAGTTGTCTACCATTACGAACAGGTTAAGAGTACAAGCTTAATATTCTGCAATCACGTACACATGTCCCTTAAGATATTTCGTTAGGATTTTGAACTGAATCAGATCTTTGTAAACTATGTTAAATGGTATTCAAATGTATGTGCAGTACTATTCCTCACGGACGTTCGCTGCTCTGGACATGGTAAACTTCAGCGGTGAATAAAAACTTGTTCCTCTGGGAAAATCCTAGTATAATTGGGTTCATATTAAAGCTTGAGTTATACTCTTTCAGGTAGGATGAATGATTTGGAGAATTTCCTAATTTTTGAAATTTTGCCTTGTTTTGGCTCAATTGTACATCGTTCAAAATTCTGACCCATATATATATATATATATATATATATATATATATATACATATTCACCCCCTGGAAATATACAATTGTTGTGCACAGGTGAGCTGTAATGCCCCTTACTTATCACATGCACATATGCAAGTGAATATCTTCATAACAACGAAGAACTTGACATGCACAGCATCTTGGTCATTGAATCAAAAGTCCCACACAACTGCACTTTCCACCTTGCAAAAATGGCCACCTAATGGATAACATTTTTTAAACAACCAATATGTCAAAGTGAACACCTGCTTTGTCAAAATGATGTTAATGAGTGTATTCTGTATTTAGGGATGCTTTCCTTCCTGATTATGCTAATTCTCAGAATAAAATCAGTTAGCTCTCAAAACTGGACATTACTTTACTTTGGTCTAAAAAAGCTTCCATCAGGAAATTTATGCCACGTCTTGCTTGGCTTCTAGGGCTCATTCTGTTACATTTTGTGATTTTTGATTCAGTGACCAAGATGCTGTGCATGTCACTTTTTCTTTGTAATAAAGATAATCACTTGCTATTGGGTATGTTGTTGCTAATGGATATGCAGCATACCTGTGTACAAAAATGGTTTATTTCTAGGTGGTGAATTTTTGTGTGCAACCTTTGACAGAAGTGGGTACTTTCTTTTGCTGTCCAGTGATATATGAAGAGTTTGTTCGCAAAAACCGATAAGTGCATATTTGCCTAATGGAGATATTTGCGATTAAAGGTCAAGAAAAATAAAGAGAATAATAAGAAAATTTTTGTTTTTTGTTTTACCATAAATTCAAAATTATATATATATATATGTGTATGTGTGTGTGTGCGTGTTTGTGTGTTAGTGTGCGTGCGAGCGTGTGATCATTCAGTGGAGCCCTCCAATGAGGGTCATTCCAAGATAGTAGTGCTATACCCACATTCATATTATACGGCAGGCGACCTAAACATAAGAAAAAAAAAAGATCCATGAGTCATACACCTACGAGTCATACACCCTCAGATTAATTCAGCTAACAACCTATAAACGCCAGGCAAAATAGACCCATGAACTAGACACTATAGGTAATTTCTAATAAAGATGTAATATCCAGCTCATGGTCCTTTTTGCCTGTAAAGGGTCCAATCCTTTTGGGCCTTATTTTCCTAGTGTCTAACTCGTGGTCTTCATTTGCGTAGTGTCTATAGCTTGTCTATAGTACAGCTCGTCGGTGGGCCTCATTCACTTTAGTGTCTAGTTTGTGGGCTGTTTGACAACAGAGCTGTATCACTCATGACGGATGTCGAGCTTGTGATGTACACCACTCGCAAGTACCCAATTTGTAACGTGCCCATAATATACAGAAATTATAGACAGGAAACAAGATGGCGTGTGCTGTGGCAGTTGTCTCAACTGACACTTCATCATAACTACAGCTGATGTCGGCCATGCACTGACTGAAGACTGTATGATCATTCTCCAATTTTATTGTACAGGTAGCACTCCCTAATTATCTTCGAGTTGGCCTTTGTCCGCGAAAAAAAGAAAGAAAACAGAAATAAAAGGCCAAATAAGAGTTCGTACGCGTTGTTTGCAAATCATTATCAAACACGACACGAGCAAACAGGCAAGTTTACTTCTCACTGTACCTTGGACTATGTCTCCAACGAACAAACAGCGCCAACAGAATGTTGTATGCTACATACTATGGAAATATGAAAATTTTAACAACTTAAAAATAGCAAGCAAACGGCTGTGACGCGGGCAGGAGCGTTACCTTTACTTCCACGCGCTCACAGACGAATTCATTTTGTCCCGCAAGGGTTTATTACTTGTGATGTATTCCAATATATTTTGTTTTAATTATGATTGTTGTGATTGCCTGACAGTATTTTAGGATATTACAATCCAAACGTGTCTTCAACTTATTCTTTATGAATCACCTCAGTCTCTCAGACTACCAGCGATGGATAGAATATACGACCTCTTTCTCCTTTTGACACTGAGTGTTAATATGTTCTGTGTCCAAAATATAAAAGGTAAGTGCAACATTGTTTTCGTGAATCTGCACTGAATTTAATTGTTTCCGAATGATTATCGATATAAGTTTGTTCAAAACGACAGATCCTTCAAGAAAATTACGGATTTTCTGACAATGAATAAAAACACTATTGTGAACAGAGTTGTCCGTTATAGTTGTATCTCTTTCACTTAAACCGTTTGTAGACTTGAATAAGAAAGTTTCTTCAGTTCAACGTATCAAATTTAACTTGAACAATGAGTGTGTTCACATCAATTCTTTACAAGGTATCAGTCCTAGACATAGGCCCACAGCAATCTATTCGAAGTTACATGTTTATCATGTTTTAGGCCCGAGAATGTGGGCAAGAGGGATGTTCCTTAAAGAGTTAATGTTATTATCATATAAGCTGCTAATAATCCTAAGGGAAAGGATAAGAGTAGAATGTTATCTATTGATCTTCGGGTAAACATTCGTGGTGTTTCAACGAAGGAATATATTATTATTTACTTTATTTAGGATTAACCCATACCATTTCAATAACTTCACGATTTTTTTTCAGGACAATATTTTGAACTTTTGTTGAGGACACTGTTGGTTGATTTCAAATCGTGCAAATTAGTGTAGGACCATAATATGACTATGTGCTTATATCATTTGTGTCGTATTTTTCTTACATCTTATCTTTATGATCATCTTAATCAAATAGAGAGAAGAAAACAAATTTATATATGTTCATTAGGACAACATCGATTATATTGATTTAAGCCAAGATTACCTTCTATTTTCAATTCTTTCGGGCAAGAAAAAAAAAAAATGTCTTAATTTCAACTTAAGAATAAGGCTCAACTCATCCAGAGTTTTAAATCTTAAGTTACGTATGAGAAAGAAATTATCATCTGTATAGCCTTTACATTTTAATGATTGGAAGCGTAAGAAGGATATTGAGTGAACAATTTTTCGCTAGAAGTCCAGGAAATCTGGGCTATCAATTAGTGATGATAATAAAATATTAATAATGTTGATGATGATAATAATAATATAATACTAGTAATGGTGATGATAACAATAATATTGATAATAATAATAATAATAATAATAATAATAATAATAATAATAATAATCATGGTAATCATAATCAAAATCATAACAAAATCAATCTGATCTCTTAGCTGCACCTCCCCCATTTCTTCTTCTTTTTTTTGGGGGGGGGGCATAAAGACAGGCATCATGCATACAAGACGTTTAGAGCATAAAGCCATATGTGTAAAGTTCAACACTTCAAATGCATTCATACAATCATGCGAACTCAAATTTCTGCTGTCTAGCGTCAGTGGTAGACACTGCTCCCAACGTTCAAGGATGGAAAGGAGAAGACATCCTATTGCGGTGTGACATCCAGGAGGAGCCTCTCGCAGTGTACTGGGATAAGGGGAGCATCTCACATCCGGACCCGAAGACGCCTAAGGCTGAGTATTTTGATGGAAATTTTGAGAGCTTGGAGGAACGGTTTGACATAGACAAGAACTTCAGCCTCGTCATCAGCAGCTTAGAGGTGGCGGATGAGGGTCGTTACTATTGTGAAGTGCTGCTGAAGAACACCCGAAGTTTTGACAGTTTCACTATCTTGACGATTAGCTGTAAGTAACATCTGTCTCTATTCATGTCATAATTAGTGAGATGGAAAACATATTGTTATGAATTATATAGGTAACCAGTAAATAGAACAAAGAAGAAACTTTAGACACTCAAGTTACCTGAAACGAAGGAGACGAATGAACGACATGTCAGTGACAGTTCATCACAACAAGTGCCACATTGACTTAAGATAATGCTACCAGTTCAGCCAATATCAAGAGAAATCGTGGTGATAGATAACTGAGACTAATTGCAATCAAACCTTTTGCTTGACAGAAATGCAACACGACACATAAAGTATATAAAAGTTGTTAGAACAGGTTTGCATATTGTGCATTTTTTCACAAGGACACTGAACCTTCCGTTTAGTTTCTTTTTGATAAAGCATTACATTAACTATCAGATTTGCTCCAACGACATATCTGAAGATTTTCATATCACAAGTTTCACAGCAAACAGATAAATCAAGATAGTAGAGACTTACTAGAACTTTGTAAAGAAAAGAAGTATACATAATAATTGTGTGTCAGAGAGAAAAAAATTACATTAGAATTTTTTTAAGCAGGTGGACCTTGTCTTTATTTTTTCTATCTTATATATATATATATATATATATATATATATATATATATATTTTTTTTTTTTTTTTTTTGTAGGGGAACACATTTCCACATTGTGATGTCATTGCAACTGTCCTATTTGACATTACTGTTATGCCTTAAAACAAAACAGATGTAGTCTCCGAACAGTTAGTGTGTAAACCTTCTGTACAAACCAGTCATGAATAATGTTTTCATACAAATTATATTAAGGTCTTTTCCCTTGAAACAGCAGTTTCTACAAAGGCGTTACCATAGCAACCACTAAGCCTGGAACAAGTCAGACATTTGATGACCGAGTTTTCTATGACAAACGAAATGTTCACTTGTAGAAGACACACATAGACAGGTTCGGTCATTTGTTTCACATTTGCATTTCGCATAATTGGAAACATGTTTAGTTTCTACTAGATTTATAACTACTCTATAAATAATGATTTCTTTCTCTCTCATTTGTAACGCTGTTTCTTTTCTTTTTGCGTTTATCATATTACGTCGTTTCTTTTTTTTTTTTTTTTGGGGGGGGGGGCGTTTATCATATTACATAATATACTTTTTTATGTATAATCAACAGTGATTTTAGTATTAAGTCATACATCTATATAAATGTAATCATCCTACATTTCAAATTCAAATGAAACCAGGTGAGTTTTGATTATTTTGTGTTATCATCCAACTGTCAAAATTATATTTCTCCATCTGAGCATTGTTCAGGTTGTAGTCGCATTTGTAAAATGGCAAATCCAAAGGAAAAACAAACACTAAAAAAAAAGAAAAAGAAAACACGAAAACAACTCTTTGTTACATCTGCGCAAAGTATCAGGTGATGTCATGTCATGTCAGTTATTTGCTGAGTAAAGTTTAGGATCCGTATATAAAATAATAATTATACGTCATTTCAAAATAATTTCCTTATTTTCTTAGCTATAGCATCAGGACATACGATTGAGGAGTGTGCTGATAGAAGTCAATCTCGTCAAAGCCGGTGTACATATCAATCTCCCTCCAACCCCCCTTCTTTAAATCTTACGTGTGTCGTGAGTGGATTCAAACCCAACGTTTCCTTGCTATGGGCGGAGGAGTCCGGAAAGAGACTGAATTCCGTGGTTTCACAACAGAACACACTTTCTGACGGCACATACGAGAGACGAGAGACAATTACTGTTTCAGCCCAACATGGGACAGAGCAAACCTTCATGTGCGTGGCTACCGGTGACTCGCTGAATGGAACGTCGACCCGAGAAATCACAGTTCTGCCTTCATCAGGTTTCGTGAAATGTCGCCAATTCTATGTTTCTGAATAAAAACAAAAAAAAAATGGCAAAGAATCAATATTACATAAAGGGGATTACTGGTAACTGATCAGTGGGAATCAGTGGGAATACTGAGGGATGATTGTTCCAATCCTTGTAAGATTCATTTAAGAGTACATTGTATTACTGTTGTGTGAACATTATTTGCTTCAGAACGGTCTCATATTCCAAGTAATGTGCAGATTAATGCCCGTCACTAAGCTGGCACGATAACCTGGAAACATGAAACTGCAGTAGATATATAATGTACTCTTAATTGAATCCCACAAGGATTGGAACAATCATCCCTCAGTATTCCCACTGATTCCCACTGATCGGCCATCCCCTTTAAACCAATGTTCTTATTGAGATTTGTAACGTTCAGGTTTAGGCTTTAAAAAAAGGTCCAAGAGTTCGACACCTATTCTTGTCATAATTATGCGTTGTTGGTCTCCCGAACCGCTTTTTTCATTTTCGTTTTCTTTTACCTAATATCAAGCTCACAGACTGTATGACTGGTGAGCTGTGTAACTCATGGTCATGGACCTATCATCAATGTCGAGCTCGTTGGTCGTATGACTCGTGGTTGTCGGTCTCGCAGAATGACTCAATTAAAAGTGTGTCCTTTGAATAATTTGTTTTGTCATCATAATGATGATAATGATTGTGACCCTGCATAACAAAACCAACAAAATATCGCACCCCTTGATTTAACTTGAGAACTCAAAAAAGGTGGAACATGCCAACCGAGTCAAATTCAAGTTTTTCTACTTTCTGTAAGAGCTAGTCTTCGTCTTATTCTGAAGTTTTGGATCATAATATGAATGGGAAAGTGTTTTCCAGCAGTTTTTCTACAACCATTTCTTGTAGAGTAGTGTCATCAGGTAGGTCTTAAAGGTCAATTTTTATTTCTTGAAAATCCTTTGCACACTCTTCGCTTTTCCAACTCTAATAACATTTAAAAAAAATGCTACTGCTTGGAAAGTTTGCATTGTTCATGAACAGAACGTGTAAATAGAACATGCTCAATCTCAGCTTAGTCTAATAAAGTTTTCATTGTTGTTGCTCTGAAAGTTTATATTCTGTGTTTTGTCCCTTTCATTGCACGGCTAGCACGGCATGATAAAGATTAAGCGCTTGAATAGACCTTGTAATTTAGAGCCCCTTTTCTCAATTCATACTTTTCCAGAGTATTTGAATTGAATTATACATCATCTGCCCTTAGTTAAAAATCCATATCTGGCGACTTTTTGTTGGTATTGTGATGCATGGGCAGACATGTATTTAGGCAATCAACCACTTCGTTTTCACTATCAAACATAAATTTCACACACACACACACACACACACACACACACACACACATACACACTCAAACACATATAATGTTAACATTGTATTGTATATCTCAGTATTCCTATGTGTTTAATTTACTGTCTTCTAAATGGAGTAATGAATGAAAACGTGTTTCACTTGTGTCTATATCAATTTTCAGGAAAACGTCTTAATTTGGGTCTCATCATTGGACTCACCATTGGTGTGCCTGTTGTCATAGTCATCCTATTTCTCTCTGTTGGGAAGTATCTGCAAAGCAAACATCCGGACTATCTGCCGCAAAAAGGTATTGGTTTATTTTCTTCATGGTTAGATATTTGCATTAATTGCGTTAATGATTATTCGCTTGTGTGTCTTTGTGTGTTTCTTTGTGTGTGTGCGCACGTGTGTGTGTGTGCGTTTAGGAGTGCATTTCTTTGGTTTTATCTATGATATTTTCGTAGTGTTGATACAAAAATTGAAATTATTACTGATATTTATCAACATTACGAAGACCAAAAAAAAAAAAAAAATGTCTCATGCAAGTAGAACTTGCAAATCCATTACCAACGATGATTACTCTAATATGTCAAATAGAAGAAATGATATCATTCGTAAAGGGTGAATGCATCAGACCACAAATCGAAATCGTATATGCTTGAAATGTTGGCCTGAGAATCTGGTAGTGAAAAGAGGGGAAACGAGAAAGGTGTTGAAAATAAGTTGTGCCCCTGATATATTGTACATGAAAATGTTCATTTACACTGATGCTCTTGTTGTTATTGGTGGTGATAATATTTCACAGGATGTGGCTGGAATTCCTGCTGGCGAAGACCAAACATACCAGAGCGATTTCACGAGGAAGAAGAACTAATACTGAGTAAGAAAAATATGTAGATAATCACAATCTAATTCGTGCCTACAAAAAGTGTATTATTCCATTATACACAATGACTTTTATATTTTCAAATTAATGAAATCTCATCATTTATGACTACATTCTTTGTACCATGATACTGCTGTATTATGTAACACGGTTATTATAAAAAACGATATATCATATTACAGGCCTTCTATCTCCCTCTCTTCACACACACACACACACACACACACACTCTCTCTCTCTCTCTCTCTCTCTCTCTCTTTCTCTCTGTATACATGTTATTCCTACGTGTCTGCGGGTATTTACGTACACTCTTATATTTATAATATTGATTTTATGTTTTTGCGTTTTCCTATTATTTTCGTTTCTCTTCTAAGAACCACCATCGCTTACAAAGAAACAGGTACAGCAATGTAAGGAAGATCTGAAAGAGTATTACCGTGTGTCACGAAGCAAGGTCATGGTGGATCCACTCAACTTTATGGAACGTGTTGAATTGGATGATATTTATACGAATTTAAGTATAATAAACCAAAGTAGCACGCATAAGACACCAATAACATACGACGATCTTCTAGTCCTTCTAAAAAACAATAAAGAGGGATATCTTTCGAAGCGACTTCTGATCCAAGGTGAGGGAGGTGTCGGTAAAACAACATTTTGCGCTAAGATTGCCTGGGACTGGTGTCAGGGACGGATTCTCCAAGATCTGGACATGGTGCTCCTAATACCTCTTAGAGATATTAAGAACGCAATAGGTATCGGTGGTATAGCCAAAACGTACCTCTCGCATTCAAATACGGCAACAAAGACGAAGATAGATGACTATATTTCAACAAATCTGAGTAGGATTCTCATTATATTTGACGGTTTCGACGAGTTTGACGAAAAATTAAGTAAAACGAGCAGCAGTGAAGTCATTCGCATTTTACGAAGAGACCAATACAATTCATGTAAAGTAATTGTTACAACACGCCCTTGGAGGACAAATGAATTCATGACGGACAAGAGTCTTGTCGAAGCTTACACTTTTCTAAACGTCGAAGGATTTAACAAGGATAATTTATCAACTTATATTAGGAGGTACTTTCGGATTAGAGAGAAGGACAGTCTTGCAGAAAGCTTAATCAGTTTTATGGAGGAAAATGATGTCATCCGGTCGAACATGGCCCCGTTTCCTATTTACTGTGCAATGCTTTGCCTCCTGTGGAACGACTTCAGTGAAGAAAGGCGAAGAGAAATGCAGAAATTGCGCACCTTCTCCCAGATTTTAGGAGAAATTATATTTTTCCTGAAGGAACACTACGCATCAAAAATGTGTGAAAATCTACAGAATCAGAACATTGTTGAACACTTAGGGGAAGCTGGTAGGGAAATTCTGGAAATAAGTGAGATAGCGTTAGACGGTTTATTTGACAGGAAGCTCTCATTTCCTGAACAACAATTCAGAGAGTGTCATGATGCCATGGTCACATGCTGTAGAGTGGGTGTTTTGACTATAGAAAAAGATGTCTTCACAAGGGAACGTCGGCGCGATGTCAACATTTCATCCTTGGTTACATCAACTGTTTCTTTTCCCCACAAACTTTTTCAAGAATACGTTGCAGGGATACACATTGAGTATTTATTCGACAATGACCGTGCTAAGTACGACAAGGTGAAATACAAACTTCTTAGTCGACCTGAGGAATTCCGCTACGTACTCTACTTCACCTCAGCTTCAGGAAATGAACTCGGCCTTGATATCACCAAAGGCTTGATAAACTGTCCCTTCAATAACTTTACATCTGATCCCTACAGTGACAAAGAGAATGATTGTCGTAATTTCTGTGTTGACGTTGCGTTTGAATGTCATACTGAGGAGGCAGCAGGGGCAGTGGGAGAACGATGGGATGAATACAAACTATTGTCTGATTCAGCAGAACACACAGTGTCAGGAGTGGTGTTCATGGTGCGCTACAACGAGGTGGTGAGTGACACAACTTCAATATTGATATGAAATGTTTCAGAAAATATTATGTCGAACGAAAATAAGATTTCGTGTGTGTATATATATATATATGGGTCAGAATTTTGAACGATGTACAATTGAGCCAAAACAAGGCAAAATTTAAAAAGTGGGAAATTCTCCAAATCATGTATCTTACCTGAAAGAGTATAACTCAAGCTTTATACTAGGATTCTCCTAGAGGAACAAGTTTTTATTCACCGCGGAAGTTTACCATGTCCAGAGCAGCGAACGTCCGTGAGGAATAGTACTGCACATACATTTGAATACCATTTAACATAGTTTGCAAAGATCTGATTCAGTTCAAAATCCTACCGAAATATCTTACGGGACATGTGTACGTGTTGGCAGAATATTAAGCTTGTACTCTTAACCTGTTCGTAATGGTTGACAACTGATCATTTAACCAAATTCGTCATTTGTTTTGATTATTGCTCTTCCACTAAACACTTTCTCCACTTTACGCGCATTTTACAGAAACTCAATATTTTGACCTCTTATTTCACCATCCCATACTTTGATCCTCACTCCCAAATAATAATATACCTTTTTAAGATGTATCTGATCTAGGCAGTCATTATAACCGAACAAACATAGCATAGTTTTCATCACGGAGGTTCGTATATAGCTCACGGACGTTCGAAACAAACACGATATTGAACAATGCAGCTCTCTTGAGTTGGAAACGCATTCTACTCACAACAAACAGCAATTTCATGTCGAGAAAAAGCTCCTCTGCAAAATCCCCAATAGATATTACCAATTCTCAATTACAAAAGCTTGTTTATCTTCTCATACTGAGGAATCAAAGACATTTTTCCATCTCTCGTAAATGAACGTACAAACGTACGTGTAATCTCAGTGACGTAGTCCATCCTTGACAACGAATATATTTATCAAAATTTCGTTATCACGGAGTAAAGATTCAGGTTCTAAATTTGTTATCTAAAGTCTACAATGCAAAATTTGCTTATAACGAACATGATCACAGCTAAATATGACAAAGAATTAACATAGAAAAACAGAAGAAATGAGTCCGTTATAGAAATATGAAGTTTAGCTGGTGAGGGCAAACTATACGTTAGGAAGAAATCCCTCTGCGTTTGCTCCTTGTGTTACACACTGACCGAGGAGAATTTGTGTTATCATATTAGTCAGGCATGATGGGTTTGATACTGCGAAGTTTCGTCATAACAAGACACAATAAGTTCATAACTTGGATGGATGTTTGTGACTTCGATATTATACTATATGGTTTGTTATAACAAACATTTTTGTAGCGCGTCATTTCGGAGGCTCGTTGTTCATACAGTTTGTCAATCCGAAAATTGATAGAGTTCGTATAATCATGAAGCTTTTTTATTCGGTAAATGATAGGAATCTCCGAAGGTTAATCGAAATGTTTATTAACTGGAACATGAAAAATCAGGTTCGCTTATCCAAATGTGGAGAAACAAGTTAACAACCAAATCCTCCAAATTTCAAAACCTCATGTTAACCGTTTTCACCTAAACGAATATCAGGCACATTCCACTTTTAGAAGAACGGACCTAAGAACAATGAACCTTAGTATTTAATTTTCGAACTAACAAACTTTCGGAATAAAACCATTTTTAATAAGAAACCTCCTGAATTAACTACGAGCATTTTTTTCTTTCATTTTCGGAATAACAAACCTTTGGACATTCGGAGTAACGAATCTTAATCTTAATCTTAAAGTGAAACCTTAAACCTATTCTTAATCATTACTTTTTTAGCATGTATTTTCAAAGTAAGCACAAAAACACAAACAATTTGACGATCTCCCTGTCTCTTTAATGTAAAATGAAAAAAAAAAACTTGGAAAGAATTACAAATTAACATTGCTTTTCATTGATGAATAAAAAATACCATGTCATGATAGGCGGAGGATTTGCGTGTTTTCATCAGACAATAGTTGTATACTGCATTATTTTTGTTCGCTTGTGACGGCATTTCGATTAATAAAAAGATAAACAAACAAACAAAAAAAAACTTCTCCAGAGGAATTTGGTATAACGGGAGTGCACTGGCAATTCTTTTCCCTGTGTGTTGGAGCTCGATCCCTTCTCTGTTTCTTCTCATTTTCATTCAACTGCTTCCACGTCCTTTTGAAACTTGTCCGTTTCTTCTTCAACACATGCCCATTACAGACTTCTTCCGTCATTATCCTGAATGTGATTGTGTATCACTTTTTAGGATTTGTTTTGTGTTGTTTTGTTTTGTTTTTGTTTTCTGTTTGGTCGCAGCATGTTCAGGCTACTTAGGGAATGAGAGAAAAATCGTCGTGAAGAGAAAAATAAGAATTAATTAAGGCATTTAATATCATGACAATTACAGCGAACGTCCGTTATGGAGACCAAAACTGGATGTGTTCTGTTTGAGACGGCAGCTACCATACTCAAAAGATAAACACTTGGAGCATCTGTCACTAAAAAGTGGCACTGTTCTTCTTTCTCGTAATCCATTGACTTATTCTACCAACGAACATCCGTGACCAAAACGTTTTCCATTTGTTATTACAGGTAAATTGAGTGCTGAACGTTATTCACTTTTGGGTATGGGCGACTCGGTGATTTGGTAATATTTTCAAGTAACATTAACTTAATGTACAGTGATATATTTGTAATTATCAGAAATTTCCTTTCTCGGACAGAACGTCCGTGAGCGAAACTTTCAGAACCTGTAACAGTACAAATTGTCTCCAGAACCTCTTTAGAAAGAAATTTAAATGCACAGAAATTACAGATTACGCAAAATTGCATTTTCCTATAACTTTGTTTTCAGTGTTAAGCTGTTTTTGCATAATTAGAGGGAAAACAAGCGTAAAATTGTGACTAAATTTTCAACTGTTTGTTTATCATGATCACATAGCGCCTTAAAAATTCTGAAACTACTTCTCTAAACTCATTGTTTACTTTGTAAAACTTTATTTGTCGCTATTGGAGCCAAACGTTTTAAAGAATACAGGACATTTTCGGGACAAGTTATTCCTATCGGTGGGATTGCATACGTCACGGACGTTCGTTCTACTACTAGGGTCATGTTCCAGGACGGATAAGTAATCGGCAGAGAGTACCTAGCCTTCCTAACTCTTTCAAAAATTTGAAAAGGTGTTGTCAATGCAAATTATAAGAAATTTGACATCCTCACAACATATGCATTGCTCAGAGAGGAATCAGGAGGTGAATTTTCAGAGAAAATATTAAGTATTTGCTTGGTTTTCGGTGAATTGCATGGTCTAAAAACTGCGGACGAGCCTCTGTTCGCTCCAAAAATGACATGCAGATCCTCGGCTAGAGAGCCAACGGTAAAATGTACCTTCGCCATTAAAGCAAGATGGTGTCCCACTCGAAAACGTTTTCATCATCACGGACGTTCTTTTTTTCTCGCAGGTTCGTCTAAAAATATAATTTCGGTTCCTATTTGACAAAGGATAGACAGAAACTCAAAACGAACATATTATCGTGTGGCTAGATATTAGTTGATTACGACTCAGAACAATATCGCCAATAACGTTTAATGGGCTACGATCTTTATCAGAAAATAGCAGAAGCACGTCCGTGACGAAAACTGAGTATAATTTTGCATAAAAGAATGTTACGTCCCATGTACAGCCAGCAGACGTACAATTTTTTGCAGGATATGTTCATTAGGTGGAACACCAAATTTTCGCATACATTACAGTTGGGACAACAAAGTAGAATTTGCAGCAGCGATAGAAATAAAACATCACCGGCGTTCGTCTGTTTAGGGCTTTGGTATTTTATTTGTTATCTGTAATTTCATACGTGCTCATAAAGTTCTTATAATTTTGTGGTACATACCCATGATATGTCAGATCCAGAACATGGTCAGACATTAGATGCCACGTACCATAAAAAAGGCACATCATTAGTTTGAAAAACAAAAATTATTGTGAAAATAGCGTTTTTACCGTATTTTAACGCTTTAAGTCCTTGTCAAATGAAAGATATCAGGCAAAAGTCAACCAAACCATACATTTCCTGAAAGGAAATTTACCAATCTTTGAGATGACATGAATAAATCTGGTTTCTTAGATCATCCTGGCGTGTTTTAAGGGAGAGAATGTCATAAGGTGCGAAAATTGGCAATTGTTCATAATTGTTCATAATTGTTCAAAATTATATATATATATATATATATATATATATATATATATATATATTATATATGTGTGTGTTTCCTCAGTGTGAAAATGAGTGCGTAATGTACAACCTTAACAGCTGTTCTCAAAGTTAGTTTCCTGACATGGAACAGGTCTTATCAATTAGGGAAATTGTTTGGAAAAAAAAAATAAATCCCGGACAATATTGTTTTCATGTTTCACGTATAATATATATTTTTTTTTTTGGTAAAATAATTGCCTTCCTCCGTATGTTACACTTGTATGAGACTTGATATGTGAGTTTAATCTGAATACCCATGTCACTTGTTTCATGTCTTGTTATTAACTCTTTGTGTGCCATGGTAGAAACCCCTGTGTGCCACATTATTCAGAGACATCAACTTAATCATGCTTTCAGAAAACATTCTGATTTTCCAAACTATGAAATTTCCATCCGATTAATGTGAAGCTGGACATGTAATGAGCAAGTTGAAGAGAAAATTCCAAGCTTTGCTTTAATGGAAATAATATGACAAACCAATGATTGTTTTCAGGGAAATTGATCAGTAGCTACATTAATGTAAAGGCACAAATTTTACAACCAAAACAGTGACATATCAATAAGGAAACACCGATTGAAAGTCAATCATTGCGAGAAAAAGAAAATCAAGCTATATGAAACGAACGGAAGCGCGAGAAAAACTTCCATTGTACTGCGAAACTTGGCGATTTATCGATCGGTTTTAGCGGATTTGGGGATTTTGAGCAGAGTATATGCGAAGTTAGCACGCCGTCGACTGAATCGGACCTGCGAACATGGCACATAGAGAGTTAATCAGAACGTTTGGAGGTAAATTGTATGAAACGTTTTCCATCGTGGCTTTTAGGAAAAAAAAAGTTATGAGGAGTCAAGCAATATGTTCTTATGGCAAAATATTTGAAGAGTTTGTTTGCAAAAACCGATAAGTCCATATTTGTCAAATGGAGATATTTGCGATTAAAGGTCAAGAAAAATAAAGAGAATAATAAGAAAATTTGTGCTTCTTTTGACCATAACTTCAAAAATATACCTTTATATGTAGTGACCAATATATCATTTAAAAGGTATTATTTTGTACTTTATGACAGAGAATGTACTTCCAAATCTTCAAAAATGGACTTATCGGTTTTTGCAAACAAACTCTTCATTTGGACTCCACGGAGAACATAATGCAGTTTCTTTGTCTACTTAAATCAGACCCATTTGCGACTGCTGCAGCTGTCAAACTGCCCTTTGTAGTAATCGTCCAAGTTTGGTTACACTAAAGACGCCGTGTATTTACGGGGGATGTCAAACTGGGTATCATAATGTAAAACATACCTGTGTGTGTAGAGCATACATCTACTTAGGGCACATAAAACGAGTATTGATAGAATCATATCCATCGCCCCTCTGCCTTTCTAATAACATATCCATTTTGAAAATATATTCTTTCCTTCTCAAGTTGTGATTAGTGAAATGACGATATGAATAGAATGTGTATCAAAATGATCCTCTTTGCTCTGTGAGGTTGAAACCTCCAGTCAACTG
Organism: Diadema setosum; assembly: GCA_033980235.1. Taxonomy (NCBI): domain Eukaryota; kingdom Metazoa; phylum Echinodermata; class Echinoidea; order Diadematoida; family Diadematidae; genus Diadema; species Diadema setosum. The sequence goes on along the minus strand of CM067071.1, from coordinate 36,582,870 downwards.
CGAATACTTAATCAACCCAATTCTTCTGTGTATAATTGCTTTTCCCTATCGTCAACTCATGTTCGTTCTATTAGCAATCGCTATATATGGACCTGGTGGAGTGCGGAAAAACTGTGTCACGTGACTTGGCGGAGGGCATTTGTTCCAGCAGTGTGCTCCGTAAAGTACGACTATGTTACTCACAGTTTCACGTGGAATTCTACAAGATCCTCCGGGCAAGGGCTTCAAACTGTCAGGTAAGAACTTACTGTATTACCACTATCTACAACACGTATGCCTTTTTTTGTTTTATGTACAGACTACAGATTTAATGTTACTAAGATATTTGAAAGGGCAATACATTAACTGAATGACAATAAGAAAAACCCGTCTTAGATACAAACAAGGTTTCCTTGCAGAAAAATTTTCTCAAACAAAGAATCCAATGTACATCTTAAAGAATATGAAATGATCATGTTTACCATCGTAGATGTTTTATTAACTGACATTAAGTATGAGGATCACGGACTGTATAGGGATTGATTAAGCCATCTTTCATCCCCTGACTCAACTGGATGGGTATGTACACTCCCATGTATAAAAGGAGAGTACATTATACTGCTTCGAATAAAGTCGTTATTAGTCTTATTTAAACATAATCATAATATTATCATTAGTGGGTTTATTAAGTAAAAAATAATATAGCTTGATCTTACGTCTATAGCTTTAATATTATGTCCGCACATTTCATCATAATTACCATATGTGACCCTGCACCTCAAAACAAACAAAAAGTCGCCAGACATGATTTTTAGTTAAGACCCTATCCTGAAAGAGCAGACTTTAAGCTTTAAAATGAGTATAACTCAAATCAAATGGACTCTCCTAACCTATCTAAATATTGGAGAGAAAGCACACACTCAGGAAAAGTGTGAACTAAGAAAAGAGGCTCTGAAGTACAGTGTTTATTCAAGCGCTTAATCTTTACCAAACCGTGCTGGCTGTGCGATGAATGGGACAAAAAACAGGAAGTAAACCACCAGAGTAACAACAATGAAGGGATTATCATCCCTATGAAATTAAGCATGCCTCATTAACACATTCTGTCCATAATTAATGCCAACTTTCAAAGCAGCAGCGCTATCCTTTCAAAATTTATTAGAGTTGAAAGTGAAGAGTGTGGACAAGGTTTTTCAGAAATGAAAAAGGGATTCTAAAGACACACCTAATCACACTATTCTACCAAAACTGTTCGAGATAAACTGCTAAAAAACACACTTTCCTGCCCGTTTTATGAAACCAAAATTTAGCATAATGTAAAAGAAGACCCGCTCTTTCAGAAAATATGAAAAAGTCAAGTTCGGGTAGGTTGACCCATTTCACTTATTTTCAGTCCTCACGCAAAATCAGTGTGTGCGACTTTATATTCGTTTTGAGGTGCACGGTCACATATGGTTTCTGTCTGTTTGTTTGTTTTATTTGTGTTTTTTTTTTCATCTAAGAAGATGGCTGGATAGCTTATGTTCAGCTACGTTAATTTGGTCTTCCGTGGGGTCCAGTTGGTAGTCTACGATCCATCTCTATAATAATCTCTTTTCTTCTTGTTCAATTATTCCTTCTTCCAAAGTTCACACAATTTCACTAATCTCTCTCTCTTTTTTCGTTTCACATTTCGAATCCGTTATTCTTTTCAGATTGAAGATCTGGATTTCCGTCTTGGCAGCCGTAATAATGATATCCTAAATCAGTCCTCAGTGGGAGAAGACTTTGCCCAATGGGTGTGTGCTATGCCTCGTCTTTCGAAGTTCACTCTGGGATGTGACTACTTGCCCGATAGTTTCCTCACAACAGCCGCCACCTTAGCATCATCATGCCAGGTATGTAGTATATGACCATAATTGATATGAGTCATGCAGTGTTGAGAGAGAACTGTATTTTTTTTTTTTTCGAGAATGAAAAAAAAAAAAAAAACCTGCGTTGTAGTGCAGTGTAGAGATTCCTTCAGCAAATCAATCCCAATTTACTTGGTTTTGACTAAACATTATTCGTAAATCCAGTCCACCTCGGCATTATGGTATTCAATGTATAAACGAAAGCATAGGTATGAACACTTTTCGTGAAGTGAAATGTATGGAAATCAAGTACAATGCGTTTCTTCCGTTATCCGGTTGGGCTTTACACAGTATTTTCTTTACTGAAGATACAATCTTTCTCTCAGATAAATGCACTTTTTGGCATTAAACAATCATTGCACAAGCATGGAGGTGTGTGTGTGGGGGGGGGGGGGGGAGAAGGAGAGAGAGGGAGAGGTCAGTGGGGATCCTTAGATGCGGTTTCGTTGTGCAGGTGCATGGCGCTGTACTATTCCAAGGAAGCAAAAATTGTTGTTCACATTATCTTTTTTTATTTTGTAATAGGAAGCGAGAAGAAAAAGAATATCGTTACTGAAACACATACAGACAAACATGTATACATGTGTCGGGTTAACAAACAAAAACTTCAATTCAATTCAATTCATTTATAATCAAAGAAATATCATAACATATAATGATGATAAGTTTATCTTGGCTTGAAAAAACAAATTAATTAGAAATACATGATACACATATATGTATATGGGTCAGAATTTTGAACGATGTACAATTGAGCCAAAACAAAGCAAAATTTAAAAAGTAGGAAATTCTCCAAATCATTCATCTTACCTAAAAGAGTGTAACTCAAGCTTTAATATGAACCCAATTATACTAGGATTTTCCCAAAGGAACAAGTTTTTATTCACCGAGGAAGTTTACCATGTCCAGAGCAGCGAACGTCCGTGAGGAATAGTACTGCACATACATTTGAATACCATTTAACATAGTTTGCAAATATCTGATTCAGTTCAATATCCTAACGAAATATCTTAGGGGACATGTCTACGTGATTGCAGAATATTAAGCTTGTACTCTTAACCTGTGCGTAATGGTAGACAACTGATGATTTAACTAAATTCGTCATTTCTGTGAAAATATTGCTCTTTCGCTAAACACTTTCTTAACTTTACGCGCATTTTACAGAAACTCAATATTTTCACCTCTTATTTCACTATCCCATACTTTAATCCTCACTCCCAAATAATAATATACCTTTTTAAGATGCGTCTCATCTGGGTAGTCTCTATAACCCAACAAACATAGCATAGTTTTCATCACGGAGGTTCGCATGTAGCTCACGGACATTCGGAACAAACAAGATATTGAACAATGCAGCTCTCTTGAGTTGGAAACGCATTCTACTCACAACAAACAGCAATTTCATGTCGAGAACAAACTCCTCTGCAAAATCCTGAATAGATATTACCAATTCTCAATTATATAAGTTTGTTTATCTTCTCATACTGAGGAATTAAAGAAAACAATTTTCCATCTCTCGTAAATAAACGTACAAACGTACGTGTAATCTCAGTGACGTAATCCATCCTTGAGAACGAATATATTTATCAAAATTTCGTTATCATGAAGTAAATATTCAGGTCCTAAACTTGTTATATAAAGTCTACAATGCAAAAATTGCTTTTTATATAACGAACATGATCACAGCTAAAATTATGACAAAGAATTAATATAGGAAAACAACAGAAATGTGCTCCGTTATAGAAATACAAAGTTTAGCTGGGGAGGGCAAACGAATACATTAGGAAGAAATCCCTCTGTGTTTGCTCCTTGTGTTACAAACTGTTACCGAGGAGGATTTGTGTTATTATATTAGTCAGAAATGATAATGTGTTCGATACTACGAAGTTTCGTCATAACAAGACACAATAAGTCCATATAACTTGGATGGATGTTTGTGACTTCGATATTATATAATTATGGTTTGTTATAACAAACCTTTTGTACCGCGTCATTTCGGAGGCTCGTTATTCATACCGTTTGTTAATACGAAAATTGATAGAGTTCGTATAATTATGAAGCTTTTTTATTCGGTAAATGATAGGAATCTCCGAAGGTTAATCGAAAGGCTTATAAATTGGAACATGAAAAATTATGTTCGCTTATCCAAATGTGGCGAAACAAGTGAACAACTAAAATCCTCCAATTTCAAAACCTCATAAAAACCGTTTTCACCTAAACGAATATCAGGCCCATTCCACTTTAAGAAGAACGAACCTAAAAATAATGATCCTTGATATCTATTTTTCGAAGAACATTTCTAATAACAAATCTCCTGAATTAACTACAATTCTTTTTTTTTTCATTTTGGAATAACAAACCTTTGGACATCGGAGTAACGAATCTTTGGAAGAGCTAACGTATCAAAGTGCAACCTTAAACCTATTCTTAATCATTACTTTTTTAACATGTGTTTTCAAAGTAAGCACAAAAGCACAAACAAATTAACGATCTCTCTGTCTCTTAAATGTAAAATGAAAAAAAAAAATGATCTTGGAAAAAATTACAAATGAATATTGCTTTTCATTGATGAGCATAAAACAACACCATGTGATGATAAGCGGAGGATTTGTGTGTTTTCATCAGACAATAATTGTATACTGCATGAGTTTTGTTCGCTTGTGACGGCATTTCGATGAATAAAAAACATAAACAAACAAACAAAAACTTCTCCAGAGGAATTTGGTATAACGGGAGTGCACTGGCAATTCTTTTCCCTGTGTGTTGGAGCTCGATACCTTCTCTGTTTCTCAGTCATTTTCATTCAACTGCTTCCACGTCCTTTTGAAACTTTTCCGTTTCTTATTCAACACATGTTCATTACAGACTTCTTCCGTCATTATCATGAATGTGATTGCGTAGCACTTTTCGGATTTGTTTTGGTTTGTTTTGTTTTGTTTTTGTTTTCTGTTTGGTCGCAGCATGTTCAGGCTATTGAGGGAATGAGAGAAAAATCATCATGAAGAGAAAAATAAGAATGAATTAAGGCATTTAATATCATGACAATTACAGCGAACGTCCGTTATGGAGACCTAAACTGGATGTGTTCTGTTTGAGACGGCAGCTACCATACTCAAAAGATAAACACTTAGAGCACCTGTCACTAAAAAGTGGCACTGATCTTCTTTCTCCTAGTATGTAATCCATTGACTTATTCAACCAACGAACATCCGTGAAGAAAACGTTTTCCGTTTGTTATTACAGGTAAATTGAGTGCTGAACGCTATTCACTTTCGGATATGAGCGACTCGGTGATTTGGTAATATTTTCAACTAACATTAATCTTATGTGCAGTGATATATTTGTAATTATCAGAAATTTCCTTTCTCGGACAGAACGTCCGTGAGCGAAACTTTCAGAACCTGTAACAGTACAAATTGTCTCCAGAACCTCTTTAGAAAGAAATTTAAATGCACAGAAATTACAGATTACGCAAAATTGCATTTTCCTATAACTTTGTTTTCAGTGTTAAGCTGTTTTTGCATAATTAGAGGGAAAACAAGCGTAAAATTGTGACTAAATTTTCAACTGTTTGTTTATCATGATCACATAGCGCCTTAAAAATTCTGAAACTACTTCTCTAAACTCATTGTTTACTTTGTAAAACTTTATTTGTCGCTATTGGAGCCAAACGTTTTAAAGAATACAGGACATTTTCGGGACAAGTTATTCCTATCGGTGGGATTGCATACGTCACGGACGTTCGTTCTACTACTAGGGTCATGTTCCAGGACGGATAAGTAATCGGCAGAGAGTACCTAGCCTTCCTAACTCTTTCAAAAATTTGAAAAGGTGTTGTCAATGCAAATTATAAGAAATTTGACATCCTCACAACATATGCATTGCTCAGAGAGGAATCAGGAGGTGAATTTTCAGAGAAAATATTAAGTATTTGCTTGGTTTTCGGTGAATTGCATGGTCTAAAAACTGCGGACGAGCCTCTGTTCGCTCCAAAAATGACATGCAGATCCTCGGCTAGAGAGCCAACGGTAAAATGTACCTTCGCCATTAAAGCAAGATGGTGTCCCACTCGAAAACGTTTTAATCATCACGGACGTTCTTTTCTTCTTGGAGGTTCGTCTAAAAATATAATTTCGGTTCCTATTTGACAAAGGATGGACAGAAACTCAAAACAAACATATTATCGTGTTGCTAGATCTTAGTTGATTACGACTCAGAACAATATCGCCAATAACGTCTCATGGGCTACGATCTTTATTACAAAATAGCGGAAGCACGTCCGTGACGAAAACTGAGTATAATTTTGCATAAAAGAATATTACGTCCCATGTACAGCCAGCAGACGTACAATTTTTGCAGGATATGTTCATTAGGTGGAACACCAAATTTTCGTAAACGTTACAGTTCGGAAAACAAAGTAGAATTTGCAGCCGCGATAGAAATAAAAGCATCACGGACGTTCGTCTGTTTAGAACTTTGATATTTTAATTGTTCTCTGTAATCTTATACGTGCTCATAAAGTTCTTATAATTTTGTGGTACATACCCATGATATGCCAGATCCAGAACATGGTCAGATATTAGATGACACGTACCATTAAAAATGCACATCATTAGTTTGAAAAACAAAAATTATTGTGAAAATAGCGTTTTTACCGTATTTTTACGCTTTAAGTCCTTGCGAAATAAAAAAAAATATCAGGCAAAAGTCAACCAAACCATATATTTCCTGAAAGGAAATTTACCAATCTTTGAGATGACATGGGAAAATCTGGTTTCTTAGATCATCCTGGCGTGTTCTAAGGGAAAGAATGTCATAAGGTACGAAAATTGGCAATTGTACATCGTTCAAAATTCTCACCCATATATGTATATATATATATATATATATATATATATATATATATATATATACATACATACATACATATATCATTATTATTATTATTTCATTTTATTTTACTTTTTTAGTGATTTGAATGGTTGCATTCCATGCGATGACGCATGCAGTGGATGTACGAGAGTGCACGGACCTCGGTTTCAATGTACCATTCGTTCACAAAGTGTGTTTGTGTGTGTGTGTGTGTGTGTGTGTGTGTGTGTGTATGTGTTTGTGTAAGTGCGTTGTGCCCATAATTATGATGTAAATACATAAATTATGTCAGGAGCTTTGATCTTTACAGCAGATTAGTTTTTAAAAAAAACAACGACGTCTGTTGCGACACGAATTGTCGCCCCTACACGGATTGTCGCCCCCGGCTCGCGGGGCGACAATCTTTGACGGAGTTGGCGTCACTGATTGTCGCCCCCGTCACGGATTGTCGTCTGGCGACAATCCTGGATGAGGGCTAGAGGCAAGGATTGTCGCCCGCCCTCGAAGCACATTTTGCTGGGTAATATCGTTCTGGACATAGTCGTTGAAATATTAACACATAACTTACATGGCTATATCCATGCAAACAATCCATGTAAAAAGTCATGGTGAGGTTTCAAGGAAGTGTGTATGTGCACGCGCACATGATAATTTCGTGTCCGTTTTTTTTTTTGTGTGTGTGTGTGTGTATGATGGAAGAATGTGTTTATTATGTCAGCTTTTTGCGTATGTGTTTTTTAACTGCGCGTGGGGAGGATACCTGGTAAGCTGTTGCTGGCATAAAAGTTGATATTGATTTTATCAGCAGCTTTGACTTTGATGAGTTTGTTTGGCGGATTTGAATATGAATTCGGAGTGGTGCTTGCGTGCGGGCGGATGCTGCTTTTCTGCATACGGTCCATTATGTCTTATTTATCAACATTGGAGGCATTTTACTCGTAGCAAATTATCGGAATTACCTTTTATGCATTTTACCGTGTATGTATAAAGAATTGCAATATTTACATTCATGTTTATATCTGCAGTACAGACAGGTTTGTTATATGTGTGCATACATCATGTCTTTTATGTACAATTGTGAGCAATTCAGCAACCGAAATTGCTGCGAGTCACGATTTCAATAAACCATGAATAATAATAAAAAAAAATGGGAAGTCGTTTCATCAGGAAGGGATGTGGTATCGGTTCGGGTGTGTGTGTGTGTGTGTGTGTATTTTGAAAGGGGGTTGCATTTGGTTATTGCAAAAGTTCGTTATTCTGACGGCTCTTTAGTTAAAAGGTTCTTTATTCCGAAGGTTCCTTATTCCGAATTTCATTTTTAGATCAACGAACCTCTAGGTATAGGGAATTGTGTGTTTCGGATAAATGAAGCTTCGGAAAAAAAAAACGAACCTTTAGAATAACGAACCTTCGTATGTGTGTGTGTGGGGGGGGGGTGTGCGTGTGTGTGTGTGTGTGTATGTGTGTGGGTTGGTGAATGTGGGTGTGGGATGATTTAGGTTTTGGTTAATCAGGGGTTTTTGGGTTGGGGATTGGATTTGAAGAAGGATAGTTATAAATGGTATGACAGATTTTGGTAGGATTTAATATTTAGGATAGATGTAGGCCCTAGATTTGTTTGGGGGGGGGGGGGGTTGGTCGGGTTTTTTTAATGACTGATTTCATTCTAGATTTGTATAATGTATTTGTGGTTTTGTTTATGTATATGCCCTTGTAAGAAAGAAGGTGTTACATGATCCAAACCAATATATTAAAGGGATATGGGTTTGGTAGGGCCCTACATGTCAAAACTTTCTCGTGAAGAAATTGTTAGTAGGGTTGGTCTATAATCGGGTTATCTATGTTGAAGTGAAATTATATGTGTAGTATAAATTGACAAATGAATTTGTTTGTGTTTCGAATTGCCATTTGTAACTCTTTTGTTCATGTTACACCCAGAATTGTTCGATTTACGAATGATTTGAATGAAATCAATAAATATTAAGGGAAAAAGTGTTGAGTTGGTTTATTCGCATTATAAGGATTTGTTTCAGTGTTTGTTCGTGTTGGTTTGTATTACGTATGTATTAGCGGTGTTCATATGACAGTTCGTTGGTGCTAATATCAACTAACGATTGACAATTTTTTTTACGGCGTGTGGAAATTATTCGCTCATGCATAAAGCATGCCAAACTTATTCTGGGACAAAGAATAGTCTCTCGGTCTCATTCTTGTCTAGCCCGCGTCACCGCTGAAATTGACACACCGATACTATTTTTAGATCAACGATGGTGTGACCTCTTTAAAGTTTAAACACGTGCTCATACACGCTGAAGGCATTTTCATTGCCACAGTGTATAGCGCCTGCAGCAGTTTCGGATTAACGAACATTCGGAATAATTAACCTTCGAAATAACGAACAGCACCCGAATAGAACACCCCTCAATTTCCAAAATACAAAATAAAAAAATGTAATACACATTCCATGGAGTGTAAAGTGGTTAAGACTTTATAAAATTACAGTCTTTCTCATTTTATATAGTTTGTAAATGAAATGATGTTGCCCCATTCCCTACCCAAAATGTGATTCGAATAACATACATTCAGAGAGTGCAAGAACAATAAGTTCAGTACCATGGGTCAACGATGTCATCTGTATATGGGTGCCACGTAAAATGACCATTTTGTGGGAGAAATGTCATAACTCGACCATGCATCGGTTCTGCCACTCCATCACTCTGACTGTGTTGCAGTATTCCTTCAGATACAATGCGCTGCAGCTTAGCAACATGGGTGGTGTAGTTTACCATTAGTCTCTATTCCTATGGGAGATGAAAATGGAAAACGCCAAAGGACGCACTTGTCCACAGCTGCAGACGTAACTGCCCGTAAATGTCCGTAAGTTATCCTAAGTGTTGTGATACGTCAACTTGCGGATAATTTCGGATACTTACAGTGGACGGGAATAAACGCAAATGAACGGGAGGTAAACTTATTTTTGGATAGTCTCCATACAAGCTACGTTCAGTTAAGGATAGATACGTTTAATTACGGTTACTTGCGTAAGTCTGCATCCGTGGAGACCCTCTGCTAAATTTTGAACAGTTCAAAAATTTCGCAGGCTTGGCGCCGTCATTTTGCGTTTCTTTACGGATTAGTTACGGACAGTTACGCCTACTAGACAGGGCAGAGCCAGGCAAAAACTGCCTTTTTTTCCAATCAAGGTTTTCTCGCTTGATTCTGGTACTTTAGACCATACTTAACGAAATAAGCTTCTGCGCCATCTTGAAATCTGTCCCGAATCCAAGATGACCGCCAAAAATCCAAAATGGCCGCCAGAGGACCTAAAAAGTGCCTTCTGTGGTTAAGATTTGTCTGGGGATGTTTTTTGTTTTTTGTTTTTTACTCTATTTGATGATAAATGGTAAGAAAAATAAGATTCAGTGGATTAAAATTAGAATCAGTTTCTTTTTTATTGTGAAAATCCAACATAGCCGCCAGACGCAGCTCCCGAAATTAATAAATGTCATAATAACCGGAGGGCCAAACCCTAAAAACTCGCTTACTAAACGAGTGAGTTCCACTCTCTCTACAAACTAAGTACACCATGCTTATTTTCAAATTTCTATTGTAACAAACAACATAACACTGGTCTACCTCAAAAATATAAAAAAAAAAATTGCTGCGAAAGCCTCTAAATCCAAAATGGCGTCCAAGATGGCCGCCATATTTACTGAATTTGCTATTTGAAAGGTAGAATTTGATAGAAACATCAAATTTCAACAAATGTGATGTAATATGAAAGGGAATAACATTTCCTATAAGTTGATACCATTTTTGTGGGAGATTGTGATAACTGATTTGAGATTTTAATGAAAAATTCTCATATTTGATATTTTTCTGAAAAAAGGAAAATCATGAAAATGCTTGATTCAGCATAAATCAGAAAAAGAATGAAGGATTATCTTGAAACGTTTTTAAGAATTTTGTTTTAACATATAATTAATATTTTAGAGAAAATTAGGGGTCAGTACCATTTGTGGTTCAGGAGTTATAATGTCTCAAACTTGAAAACTCACTATGTAAAAATTTCCATTTTAGCTGTGACAAGACCTTGTTGGTCGTAAAGAGAGTCTGCACACGCCAAGACTACTGCACGCACCACTGGCACTGACGCTTGTAGCAGTGGCAGTGGTGCGTGTAGTAGTCTTGGTGCGCTTTTTTTTGACAAACAAGAGTTTGTGCCTGCAAACTAACTTTTCATACCAAGTGGTAGCTCAGGTGACGCCGATCGCTATCATTTCAAAGTAGATTGTTCTGGAGCAGATGAGATGAAGCAAAAAATGTCTTTCAAATAGAGGGAGAAGCTTGAAACAACCATGTTATAGAAAGTTTAAAACAAAATTTGGATCAAAACAGCGATCTCCTTTGCCAGAACATCTCACTCATGGTAATCAAGTTGAGTTAGCCAATTGTTTTAATCAATATTTCATTGATAACATTGTGGCAATCCAACGGAGTTTCCCAACTTGTTGTGAACAGCCAAAGGACATTGTATGTGAAGTCAAGTCAGAATTGAGTGATTTTCAGTCTGTCACTGTTAATGAGATAGAAAAGCTTATTAAGAACTCACAACAAATCATGTGAACTTGATCCAATCCCAACAGACTTGGTTAAGAAGTGTGGCAGAGTTTTAGCACCCGTTATCACAAGAATCATAAATGCTAGCCTGAGATTAGGTGTAGTTCCACAGGTGTGTAAAAAAGCAGTTATTCATCCAACTTTGAAAAAAAGCAGGCTTAGGTCAGGAGTGTCTAAAAAATTACCGCCCAATTTCAAATTTACCTTATTTAAGTAATTTGCTTGAAAAGGTTGTTTTCTCACATCTGACAATGTATCTGCAAGATATTGCTTGATTCATTTCAATCTGCGTACAAGCCTGGGCATAGTGTAGAAAAACTGTTAGTCAACTTATCAGATATTGTGTTCAGAGAATTAGATAGTGGTAATATCACTGCTCTTATCATGCTTGATATGAGCTCAGCTTTTGACATAGTCGATCATGCTATTCTGATTCAACGACAGAGATATTTGGGCATCAAAGGAACTGTTCTTTATTGGTTTGTATCCTACTTATGTGATCGATCTCATTATGTCAGAATTGGTGATTCTACCTCTTGTAAAACTATGACAAAGTTTGGTGTACCTGAAGGTTCTGTTGGAGGCCCGCTGCTTTTTTCTCTGTACATGCAACCAATTAGTGAAGTATTTCGCAAGCATTGTATCAGTTATCATTGTTATACGGATGATATACAACTACATTTGTCCTTTAAACCCACTTGTCTTCATTGTCATCCGCCATTGCAAAACTCGAAGCATGTTTGCAAGACCTGAAAATCTGGCTTACATCCAAAGGCCTTAAACTAAATGATGATAAATCTGAGTTTCTGTTATTTGGATCAAAGCATATGTTATTTAAAGCAAAGTTGATTATCAGTCATGTCGTGTCAACCTCGGTAGCACTTGCATTACTCCGTCGAAAACAGCCCGTAATTTAGGTGTCATATTTGATCAGGATATGTCATTTCGAAGTCATGTAACTCATATTCAGCTGAATGTTCGATATTAGTTGCGTAATTTAAGTTTCATAAGGAAATATTTGTCTAAATCTGCAGTTGAGATACTTATTCATGCTTTGATTTCTTCTCGGTTGGATTTTTCGAATTCATTGTTGTGTAATCTTTCAAAAAAAAGATGTCACAAAACTTCAACGGTTGCAAAGTTCTGCTGCCCGATTGTAAACTTTTCCTAATAAGTTTGATTCCATGTCACCAGTTCTCCGTTCCTTACATTGGTTACCTGTAGAAAAAAGGATTGTTTTCAAGATTCTGTTATTAGTACATCATCAGTTCATTGTTTTTCCCCAATATACATAAGTAATCCTGTTCAAAAATACAATCCGACACGAAGGCTACGTTCATCATCAGATGCATTCTTACTCCAAACACCCAGAGTAAAACATGGCTATGGTGATCGTGCTTTTTCCGTTATGGGACCAAAATTGTGGAATCAGTTACCTTTTCAGTTAAGGGAACTGTCATCGACAGAGTCATTCAAATCCAAACTTAAAACTTATCTGTTCCTTTCATACTGAGGACTGTAATTGCTGTATGTCATTAATATTGGATCAATATTGTATTCTTAATTGGTATATGTTGTATTCTTTATTTGGTATATATTTGTTTTTGTTTACCATTTTCTTTTTGTTGAAATGTTTTAATATGTATATGCATGTAAATATATTACAAATGTATATCTTTTCATTTTTGAAGCGCATGAGCACTGAAAAGTGGACCTGTGCGCTATACAAGTAGCCACTATTATTATTATTATTATTAGTAGTAGTAGTAGTAGTAGTAGTAGTAGTATATCAATCACTCAAAAACTTCAAGATTGCAGGCCATCAAAGCTGACGTAGTTTATTGCGACAAATTAAATGTATTATTTTAATTTTGGTACAATTTTGTCTGTTGTGCTATCTATTTATAATTTTTATATATTTTGAACATTGTAGTGCTATTTCAAACCGTCATGGGTTTTTATGGAGATATTTTTAAAACCAGTGATATTCTACTCAGAAAAAGAAAAAAAAAATCGAGTGGGAGTTTCATTTTTGAAGGAGTTAATAACGGAAATCAGTAAATTTAAAGTAAAATTGGAGTGAATTTTGAGTAAAAATTTTCATTTTCACTCATTTTAGAGTGACCTTAGGGATCACTCGTTACTCTTTGAGTGATCCCTGAGATCACTCTTAAAGGAATGAAAATGAACATTTCCACTCTCGAGTGATCCTGATATCTAAAATGTGAAAGCATCTACCAATGGCATTAGTTCAATTCTATTAAAACACTATAACCCACATGAAATCAGCCTAAAACGAAGTAAGAAAAATCTATTCACAGTGAATACACTTTCAGCATGCTTATTTGTAAATTCAATTCAATTCAAATCAATGTGTTATTTCATTTTTCGACAAGAACATACAAAAATCACTTCTTCTTTTTTATCACAGAAAATCAGGTGCGTAGAACTATGTGGGACGAAAAGAATATACATCAATTGTAGCACCTTGCAATAATTACACATTATTATAAAACTCGAGTGATTTGAAGTAAGTAAACATTGTGGATAATTCGAAAGATAGAGGGACCCACTAAAAAGACAAGTCTTGTAGAATGTGGGCCCCTCAGAAATGTGAATATACAGTATGTCCCCCCAAAAAGAAAAAAATTACAACGGGGCCCTCCGCAATGATATCTTTAAAAATAGTGAATCAATGTAAATACAAATTCAGGGTATAAAACTATAACTCATTGCCCACATCTTACAGAAAACCCCATTCGATTTGCTTCAGTGGTCAAAGAGAAATACGGAATTTTGTAGAAGATGTCGGGAATCTCTTCTGTCCAAGCTCTGTCTATTGTTCACACACAAGATCATCGAAATGCTAAACTCGGAAGAATCTGATTCATGACATGCTTTACAACAATCCACATTTCTCTGCGACCGCTTAACCAAATCGAATGGGGATTTCTGCAAAATAGAGCTAAAATATTATATTTCAAGACCCTGAAATAGCATTTGAAAAATGTAATCATATTGGGCATTATCAATGCGAAAATCTTATTGTAATTTTTTTGGGGACATACTGCAGTAAGTCGCCCCAAAAATTACAATCAGATTTTCGAATTGATAACACCTATTATGATCAACCTGTGTACGTGCTACTTCAGTCTCTTAACTATAGCACAATGTCTTGATAATGTGTGATGACAGTTTCACACAATTGGCAAAATATTAAAATGACAGGTTTGCCACAAATCAATCTCTTGACAATGTGTGATGACAGTTTCAAACAATTGGCAAAATATCAAAATGACAGGTTTGCCACAAATGTGCTAAATGTTCACTTTCCTAGAACTAGGTTCAATTGGATGAATGATTAAAACGTCAGAGTGCAGGTATTTGGGGAACTGATGATTTTTACTTCACTTTCGACCCTTTTATAAGTTCATGCATTGAGTAATTTTCAAGGTATTGAGAAAAAATATAATGTCAGTATCAAATGGTAATATAGCATTATCTAAACCTGGCCTTTGACCTTTGACCTCACAGTTCCAAAGAGAATCACTGTCAGGTAGAACATGCATAAATAAGTAAGTTTCATGATGATACCTTGAGTTACTTTCGAGATATGGAGGAAAAAGGGCAATTAAGCACTTTCACTTGACCTTTGACCTTTTGACTTTTGACCTTTTGGCAAAAACGCATACAGGCACACGTATACACACAGACAAACAAACCACTACCACTATGCAACCACCACACATGCACAGTTTCTACATATTGTATTATTATACACACACACAACTATACGGAAACTCATACACAAGTTACTTATTGCACGCACCTACAAATCATACACAGCACATACCATGCAGCTCACCACAAACACACATACGCATAACTTACCAGTCACCACCCCGAGCCCGGGGCGACAATTGAATTGAATTGAATTTATTTATTCAGCATAAAAACAACAGAGAAAGACATTGATGAACAATCATGACAGACACAGATAAAAAACAAACAAACATAACTTTGGAATGCATAAAGCTGAAGGGAAGCAGCCAACGAGGAATTAAGTTTCCTTAAAATATGGCCGACCCAGAAAATCAATTTTAAAAATGCATTGGTGGTAAATTTTTCATATTTATTTAAAAAAAAAAGAATGAGATGAGCAGATATACCGTTGCAAGACAAACATAAAGCAATACAGCATGATACACAATACACTACATTTACATTACGAAGACAATACGAACAAAATGAGTTACAATCATTAGATAGAATACATGTATTGCCAGCCAAACATGTCAAAAACTTAGGAATTATAATTTTGTATTAAATTCTATTTAACTTTACGCTTGAATACATTGAAAGAGGTAGCTTTACGGATATCATTTGGTATTGAATTCCATAAAAGCGGACCTTGATAAAACACAGATTCCTGAAATAACGATGTTCTTACTTTTGGCATATGAAAATTCTCAGCGTTTCTGGTATGATATGAATGAATATTGCAATTTATGGTGAAATAATGCATCAGAGAATCGGGTAAAAGCTTTCTTTGCCATAAAAAACATAAGATTACCTAAAATATACTTATATCTGTCATACAACTTTAAAATCTTTTGGGAATTAAAAATTGTGAAGTGTGAGCTAAATTAGTTGAATGGTTTGTAACCCTTATTGCACGCTTTTGTAGTTTGAAAAGTCTGTCAATGTATATATTTGCAGCACTACCCTAAACAGAAAGACCATGTTACAAAAAAGGCGCAATAATTGCATCATATATCATTTTAAGAACAACAGTGAGTAAAAAGTTAAGTCGAAAAAGTATCCCGATATTTTTTGAAATTTTGTTGCATATAATAATTTATGTGATCTTTCCAAGTCAATTTATTATCAATTGTGATTCCTAAAAATTGCAAAAACACTTCATGCTTAATTTCAGATCCTGCTAAATGTATACTAATATCCGTGACATCAACATTTCTATTGGTGAATATCATAAAATGTGTTTTACTTGTATTTACTGATAATTTATTCATTTGATTATATAACCATACAGAAATTATACTTAGCTCATTATTGACTATCATTTGTAATGTTTGGGGATCATTACGAGATATAAAAATGCTGGTGTCATCAGCAAACAATATATATCTAAAAAACCTCAGACGCATTACATAAGTCATTCATATATAAAAGAAACAAAAGAGGTCCCAAGATTGACCCTTGGGGTACTCCACACTTCAATTCTTTAGATCTAGATTGAAAACCATCCACAACAACATATTGCACTGTGTCGGATAAATAACAGCGGAACAAATCTAAAACAACTCCTCTTATACCATACAAATACATCTTACTAGGTAAAATAACATAATCAAAAGCCTTGCTCAAATCCAAAAGTATGCCGATTAAAATTTCCTCATTGTCTATAGCACACATCACATTTTGAATAAAATTGATTAAAGCATGAGAAGTGGAGTGCCTCTCCCTAAAACCATTATTGATTAGAAGTGAATATATAGCACTCTTTGATAAAGGATAATAAACGAACATAAATGCCTTTCTCAAAAATCTATGAAAAAAGAGATAAAACAAATATCGGCGGTAGTTGCTTAAAATCTCATGAGAGCCTTTTTTTTTTTTTTTAAAGACAGGTATTACACGTGCTATTTTCAGTTTATCTGGGAAGACACCAGCATCTAAACACTTATTAAATATTGCACACAGAGGTTCACATAGATAATCAATAACTCTTTTCAAAACACAAATTGCAATTCCATCTGAACCTGGGCTACTATCATTCATAAAATTCTTAACAATATCAACAATTTCATCAGGAGATATTGGTTTTAAAAATGCAGATTTCTCATTTTTAATAATATATTTTACATTAGGTGACTTCTTATCATAATCAAACTTACGTTTCAAATCGTAACCAACATTAACAAAATACTCATTAAAAACATCAGGAATTATGTGATGAGTTTGTTTGCAAAAACCGATAAGTCCATATTTGCCAAATGGAGATATTTGCGATTAAAGGTCAAGAAAAATAAAGAGAATAATAAGAAAATGTTTGCTTCTTTTGACCATAACAAAAATGTACCTTTATATGTAGTGACCAATATATCATTTAAAAGGTATAATTTTGTACTTTATAACAGAGACCGTACTTCAAAATCTTCAAAAATGGACTTATCGGTTTTTGCAAACAAACTCTTCATGTTCTTATCTGAAATCAATTCATTATCAACAATGATCTTATCAACACAGGATTTCTTTTTATGTTTTCCCAAAGCCCTATTAATAACTTTTCACGTTTAACTACTGTCACCATGTGCAGCTTGAAATTGAATCTTATAATACATTTTTTTGCCTGCTTGAGTTTATTAAAAACTTTGTTTCTAATTTTCTTATACACCCTTTTTCTATAATCAGTTCGATCTTTTAAATATAAGTCATACAAACGGTTTTTCTTTTCTATTATCTTTCGAATTTCATCATTAAACCAAGGTGCACTTTTATTACTTTTTAACACCTTTAAATCAATATGTTTTAAAGGAAAATATACATCATAATAATCTAAAAATACATTATTTATGAATTCATTATAACAATCAGTGGCATTAGGAAATGTGGTATTCCATTGGAAACTATTCAGACGCTGCGCAAATCTAATTATATTCATCTCACTGATTTCACGTTTATAAAAATATTTGTCTTTAAAAACATTCGAAATTGTATTACAAATACAATATATGGGAAAATGATCGCTTACATCACATAAAAAAAGCCCCGATGAAGATACATTCACAGTATCCTCATTTGTAAATATATTGTCAATTAACGAAACCGAGTCTGGAGTAATCCTTGTAGGATATTTGATAAGAGGAAACATATTATGAACCAACAACATATCAAAAAACTCATTTACGTATTGCTCTTTATCTATTCTTAAGAGGTTAATATTGAAATCACCTATCAAATAAAACACTTTTTTCTCATTTTGCACAATTCGTAATACTTCACTTAAAACTTTCATAAAATCTTCAACACATTGATTAGGTGATCTATACACAACTCCAAATAAAATTCTTCGATGATTAATATCAATTTCAGAAAATATACTTTCAATGTAATTATTGTTTACATCCAAATCAGTTATTCGTTCAAATTTGACATCATTTTTTTTTTATATACAAACCAACTCCACCACCCCTCTTAAATCTACGACTATTTGCAAAGAAAGAATAATTGTCAAGCCTGTACATATCAAGAGGTGAGTTAGCATTCAGCCATGTTTCAGAAATTCCTATTATAGTTGGTGCAATATCAATTGAAGTTAAACATAAGTTTAAGTTATCAAAGTTACGAGACATGCTCCTACAATTAAAATGAATACAAAAAAGGGGAGATTCATTTTCTTTTGCAATCATCTTGGAATGTAAAACGCTGTTATAATCTTTGGTTGAATAGTAATACTGATCAGAGACATATTCGTTATCGCTAGCAGGAGAAATATATTCATGTAGTTTTTTAAGTTCAGGGTTCACGTGCGAAAACTGGCATTGGTTGACTATATCAGAACAAATACATTGAACAACAAAACAAGACTCACTACACACAATTAAAATAACTTCAAGAACAAAGAACATACATAAGAGAGGGTGAGAGCAAAAAGAGAGTCTGCTCCTAAAGAGTGAATGAGGATGCATTAAGTGTCAAGGAAATTCGATTGGGTTAACATAATATGTTAACCCAATATATAACCCAATTATATATACATATAATATTATTATATGTATATAGTAGATATCAGTTTACGAAAACAACATATTTTGTTTAAAGCTTTTTCAATTCACTGACTAACCATATTCTCTTTCTCACAGTGGATCCATTGGTTGCTTTGATCTGCACGATGACTCTGCCATCACTGGACCATGCTCCACACAGTTTGTCGTTTCTTTCTACTTCTTCTTTTGCTTTGGTCAACAGAATGCGATTTTCTGCTGTGAGATCTTCCTCAATCCCTACATGAGTACATTTCAGTCTTCTCCGGCTTTTGATGACCGTGTCTCCGATGCGGTAAGTGGTGAACTTGACTATGATGGCACGTGGACCTGGTCTTGAGCTGGTGGTACGCGGGGCACCCACACGGTGAGACCTGTCAATCTCATGTCATGCAGCTTGATGTTCAGCTTCTCCGAGGCTAGATCAAGCATCACCTGGTCTGTATCCTCCTTTGGGTTTTCCGGGATGCCATACAGCCGCACGCAGTTACGACGCGAGTATTGTTCAGCATCATTCATGTCTCGTTTGAGCTTGGCTATATCGGCTTAGTCAAGCTCGTGTTGTTTTGCAGTGACGTGATGACACTCGCCTTTGATTTCACTTCAGCCTCCAATTCAATCACCTTGCCTTCCGGGATTTCAAGCTGTGCTTGAAGCTTTCGCATTTCGTTGCGGACTGCGTCCACAAGGGTAACTTTGAACAACTCCTTGAATTGCTCACTGCTGAAGAATTCTCTGACCTCTTCACTTATCTGTTCACAGAATTCAGAAGCATCGACACCAGGGGGAGAAACAGATGAACACGATTTCTTTTGACCCCTGGTCCCTGGCATACCGATTGATGAGCAAGGCAGTTCACCACACTGTAAACAGTGCAAGGTGTTGAATAGCCACTGGAGTAATCACCCCTTTCAGAAATACTTGGGGAGTCTCGGGATGCCTGGTGCTCTTACACCTAAACAAAAGAAGTGATCAGGAAGAGTGCACTCACACAACACTGGGCGGGGAGACTGAATAGGTAGACACGTAGTGTTCTGTACAAAAGTCAGAGTCCAGTGTTCTATGACATACTGGATGGCAGCTGCTAACACAACTTAGTGAGCACGGGACTGAGGCAAAGAGACAGTGAAACTGAATCCAAATGAGAAATAAGAAAACTGAGCAAGTCTTTCCTTTCCTTGAACTTACATCCTCCCAGTTGGTACTAGTTCATTCCAGAAGGTTCACCCTTCAGTCATACAACACACAAATATCCAGAAGATGGGATTTCACCAGAGAAAATGCGCAATTTGTGCCAGTAGCTCCTGCCAGTAGCTCCTGTTTGAAAGAAATCTTTGACGGAGCGACAATCCTTGTCGCGACAATTTTTTTTTTTTTTTTGCCATCATAGATTGTCGCCATCGAGGTCAAAAATTGGGAACTGCACAAGCGTCACGGATTGTCGCCAGACAACAATCCGTGACGGGACGACAATCCGTGACGCCAACTCCGTGAAGGATTGTCGCCCCGAGCCGGGGGCGACAATCCGTGTAGGGATGACAATCCATGTTGCAACAACGTCACTGGCTGTAGCTATATCACGTCTTAAAGGAGCGTACTAGGCCTAAATAATAATCATATAGACCGGGAAAACTCGTTTTATGAGATGCTTTGGATCATGATTTTTTTTTTCTCGTACTGTATATTGAAATCTTGGAATCCCAAACACTGCATCTTACGTGTGCGACAACACAATGTTTATGCTGCAAAATAAATCTGACTTTTAGGATAAAATGGAATAGAGTAAGGATACTTTAAGACATTCTGACCTAGAATGACACTGGAGGACTCTGTGTGAGAGAATATGATAGGTATAATTGATCACTTCCTCGCTGGCTAAGACCCCAAAAAGCAAGGCGGTGGAGCAGTAATTTGCATTCGTTAGTCACAACTCATTATATGAATCTAGACGGACACAATATTCCGTAACGCGAAGGCTACTCAGGTGTATATATACATGAGTAACAATCATACGCCTTCCTATCATCTATCAAACGGTTTATTCTCTCAAGGCTTTACATTCTTTCATGCTGCTCTCATCGACGATAAGTCATAGAGAATGTTACCATTGCTACAAGAATTCCATGTCGCATAGCATTGCTCAATAATGTAACTAAATACTAGACGATGTGATTTTATTTTGTTCGTTTGTTTGTTTGTTTGTTTTTCTTGTAAGCGATGAATCCTCATTTACGCTAGAAACTAATTACTGTTATTGCGATGTGTTTCGCCGCAAAGATCGTAACAAAGACCCAGCTTAGTGGATTCCATTTCGTTGTTTGCTTCCACAGATTATAACTGAACTAATTTGTAACATATTAACGTGTATGATACGTTACTAGTGCTCAGAAATTTCCGAAAATAGAGAGAGTGAGAGAGAGAGAGAGAGAGAGAGAATCAGAAACGGACGAAGGGAAATAGGTCGGTAGAGTTTAAAAATGTGTGACTGATTTTTTTTTTCTCCTCTTTCTGTTACAGATCAGCGAATTTAACATAAAGCTACATTTACTGACTATGTCAGAGGCAGCAGCAGCAAAGTTGGCTGAATTTCTGTGTCGTCTGCCCCACCTTACATGTGCCGATATCAATTACTTTAACCTGCCAGGGACATTCTTCAAGACAATTGCCTCCGAGGCTTCATGTAGAGTAAGAATCAATCATTTTCATCTGTCCAGCAGTGTCGTGTTCGAAATGGAGGGGGGGGGGGGGGCATCAATCAGTCCTACCTCGAGTGCGCGATATTTCAATTCATTTCACCATGTACAACTGTAGTTATGTCTATCTGGTGGCGTTGATTTGCAAAATCCGCCAATCCAATAGATGAAATATAATCGAATACTTCCGCAATTCCAATGTACGTAAGATGTTGTAAAGTAAAAACAACAATAACAACAAACAAACAAACAAACAAATAAACAAAAACGAAACGTCTCAAGCACTGACATCTCAGTCATATGTAATTTCAATCCACACCGACGCTGGACAATCAATGAAAGCTCTGTAAAAGAAAATGTATCAAAATGAACACTTCTTTGCAACGAAGGTGGATGTACAAATTAATGCAACTGATTGGCAAATTGCAATACATGGACGTGAATAACCATTGAATTGATTAGTGTTTTAGTAGTAGCCATGATTTAACCAAAAAAAAAAAAACACTGCATGCTATACGGATTAAAATCAACACTTGCTGTCCGGCGAAAGCTTGCTGGTCTAGTGGAGATGACGCCTGTCAGGTGATCAGGTTCATATCCTGCTCGAGTATATACGCCCATGATTTTGTTACCATGGCTACTACTAAATCACTAATTAATTCAGTCCTTATTTACGTCGATGTAGGGCACTTTGTCAATCAGTTGCATTGGAGGTGGATGTGTCATTCCATATTGGTAAGAACACATGATTCAAATATTCAGTATGCTGCTAAGTAGAAAAAAAAAAATCCTGTAGAGAATATCAAAATCTTTCTACGTATCTGTACTGAAGAGCTTGCTTCCAAAAGGCGCTTAATCCATTGAAATATGATGGATTCATCTCCTTTTGGACGCAAGCTCTCCCTCCCTCTCTCTCTCCTCTCTCACTCCCCCTCTCTCCCTCCCTCTCTTCTCTCTCCCTCTCTCTCTCTCTCTCTCTTTCTCTTTATGTATATATATATATATATATATATATATATATATGTGACCGTGCACCTCAAAACGAACACATAGTCGCACACACTGATCTTGCGTGAGGACTGAAAATAAGTGAAATGGGTCAACCCAGCCGAACTTGACTTTTTCATATTTTCTGAAAAAGCGGGTCTTCTTTTATATTATGCTAAAATTTGGTATCATAAAACGGGCAGGAAAGTGTGTTTTTTAGCAGTTTATCTCGAACGTTTTTGGTAGAATAGTGTGATTAGGTGTGTCTTTAGAATCTTTTTTTTTATTTCTTAAAAACCTTGTCCACACTCTTCACTTTCAACTCTAATAACTTTTGAAAGGATAGTGCGACTGCTTTGAAAGTTGGCATTAATTATGGACAGAATGTGATAATGAGGCATCTTCATTTTTAGTTTAATCTGATAATCCCTTCATTGTTGTTACTCTGGTGGTTTACTTCCTGTTTTTTTTTTCCCATTCATCGCACAGCCAGCACGATTTGGTAAAGATTAAGCGCTTGAATAGACCCTGTACTTCAGAGTCTCTTTTCTCAGTTCACACTTTTCCTGAGTTTGTGATTTCTTTCCAATATTTAGATAGGTTAGGAGAGGCCATTAAAGATATGAGTTATACATCATTTTAAAGCTTATAAAGTCTGTTCTTTCAGAATATGGTCTTAACTAAAAATTTATGTCTGGCGACTTTTTGTTTGTTTTGAGGTGCAGGGTCACAAATATATGTAAATTGTATGACGAAGAATCAAGAAATTAACTAGTAATGCATTATTTCGCCCATAAGAATGAGTTAATAAACTCATTCTTATTGGTGAATTAGGAATATTTTTCGTTTATTTCTTGATTCTTCGTTATACTGGAGCCAATACGTGAATTTGCAACACAATTATGTAAATTATACAAGTTATAAAATGATCATATTGGTCATTATGCTATAGGTGGAATGCATCACCATCCATGGCAAGCCGTTAAGAGAGTTGTTGAGTGACTATCAAGGAGGCAAAGAGGTATACATCTTGTGTTTTCATCTATTGTTATACTTTATTAATGATAAACTAGCATTGCCTAGCTGGACATTTAAAAAAAAAAATCAAATCAAATGTTCTGTTCAAAAAGTGCACACATTACTTGGAACCATTTCATCTAGCAACCTCTCTATAAGACAGTATCGTGCCTTTTAGTTTTGATAGCCATATTTTTCTCAGTAAAGACTTTGTGCTGTAACTTGCTGTGATGATGACATCATGTTTTGCACTAGTATACGTTTTGAAGATTCCTTCCAATAAATTGATCTATATTGTATTTTTGTTGATCATAAATGCGGTCCGCCCATTTTTATTCAAAGCTTAATTTTTTACATTATTCGAAAAGTTTGTTCGCAAAAACCGATAAGTACATATTTGCCAAATGGAGATATTTGCGATTAAAGGTCAAGAAAAATAAAGAGAATAATAAGAACAAATTTGCTTCTTTTGACCATAACTTCGAAAATGTACCTTTAAATGTAGTGATCAATATGTCATTTAGATGGTATTATTTTGTACTTTATAACAGAGACCTTATTTCAAACTCTTCAAAAACGGACTTATCGGTTTTTGCGAACAAACTCTTCATTTGTATGCCAGACTACACGAAGATAGTTTCAAGATTTGGCCCGTGGCTTGTTTTATGCACCTTTAAAATTTTCATGTCAGGGCACACCTTTAGAGGAAACCTCGAAAATGTTTCACACTTAAGTCACAATGGGTACGAACATGACATTAGGAAATACAGGCGACTTTAAAAGTTAATTATTGCAAATCGCTACCAAACACGTGCTGAAGCGATATTCTTCCGAAGGAGAATCGTTTATATTTAATTGCATACTAGTAGTACGTTTTACAGTCGATTCAGACAGTGTATTGTCAGTAGTGTACTTTCCATTGGTTCAGGATAATATAAGAAATTCCATTTGGATTTGCAGTCTTAAGCCAGTACAATTGATTATTTCTATTTTATAATATATACCGTGCTGGTGATCTGTCAAGTGAAACAAAAAAAAGTAAAGGTGAGAAACAAATGAAGAAAAAAAAAGGTAAAAAATACATCAACGTTGCATTTTGTTCTTTTACATTAGATTTATTCGTTTCATAAAAAGTCTACTATCATAACGATACATAGGCCTATATATTATTTTTTTTCAGGACGTAATGTCAGTAACTTCAGATGGATATTTATAAGTCATCTATAATTCTCTGACAAAAAAAAAGAAGAAATCATTTGTCATTCTTTTCAATCTCGTCTCACTCTCCAATAGACATTGAGACAACAGGAGCCGCGAAACTGACCAGGGTTCTTGGCAAGAAAACGTGCACTCTCCGGATGAATCTGAAACAAACAGCTAAGGAAGCATAAATATCATGGTACTATTCGCGGAGTTGGTTTCTTGAGAGGACCAGAAAAACGAAGGGCACATGCAAGAGAAAGAAGAAAACAAACCCAGAGAGCGAAATCAATGCTGGAGACGGAAACTAACTAAGGCCAAACGTCATAACGGCGAGTCACAGAGGTTTTAGACATTGATAGACAAGCAACCGGGGGGGGGGGGGGGGGAGAAGTGAAGAAAGGAAGTGAGGCAAGGAAGAGTATGAGAACATGGACCAGAACAAAAAGACGCTAGAGAAAGACATTGGAGCAACATTCGAATCGGGAAATCAAGTGAGAAGTGACAAGAATCGAATCCACGTGCTGGACGACGCCACAACTAAGATTCAGAGAGCCTCAGTGAGCTGAGCTGAAATTCAATCGATCTCTGTTACAACGAAGTCCTCCGGACAGGCAGGTTTCTCCCGTTATATCGAAATTTCTTTATAACGAACATATAAGCGATACCCAAAAATAGAGCGGATAATGTCGGGACATGATTTTGAACTAAGTTGCAAATGGAGTTTCGTTATTACCGTGGTTGTTGTAACGAGAGTGCATTGTAGTAATAACGGAGTGCTCTATCGATTTACAGGAGGCATGTGCCTGTATACTGACGTCAGTTAAAAAAAAAACACACACATTTAAAATACGCTCACAAACTTAAATACGACAGATACCATCTTGAGTCACTGCTCCAACGTTGTGACAGTAACTTACGAAAATGCTCTTAAGAGGCTGACTGATTTATCTTGTTGACCGGTCTTGTAGATACATTAGTGTATCATGTGCTTCGTTTACTTTGTGTTTTGTTTATCAGTTTTCGTGTTACGTACTCTGTTTTCAAGGACTTTGTATTTGTGTCACTGCACAATGATCAATATTTATCGGTTTCCGAGGAGAAAGAATACGAGCAGGAAGCAAGAGTGTGAGCTTGTAGCTCCATGGCTATAAGTATTCAAAAAAAAAAAAAAACACAACCGCACACACACGCACGCACGCACCCATACACAACAGGCAACGTACTAAACAATTGCATTGTGCAGAAGAACAATGTGTTTGTATGATGTTCCCAATTTCACTATGTTCGCACGTGTCCACCTGTGGATTCAAGATCCATAGAAAAAATAAACTGTTTTACATTGACATCAAGAAGCAATGTCAACGTTCTCACAAAGTTGTAAGAAAGTTAGTAAAATGATAATCATTTACTCATGAATTTACATTTTCACATTTTGTACTTGCAGCATTTTGATTCAAACTTTAAAGTGATCTTGGAACTACTTCTGATGAGACGAACAATTTGTACCGAAAAACAACAACCAAAAAAACAAAAAAAAAAACAAAGTCATAGAACCTCGAAGGGGATGAAGAACGAGGGTGTGACACACATACACACACACACATACATACACACACAAACACGAAATGATTATATTACATTGCACACAGGAGCTTCCGCACAACATTCGTTTGACACATAAAAATAGGAATATACAATCATTAAACTACTCCAGTCATATCCCACTCCGGTGGACCATGCAATTCAGAATATTATTCGTCTCCAATCAACATTAATGCGTACCGATAGATTTCGAAATTAGATTGTCGCAATTGTCACTCTCATAGTTGATTGACATGTAAATTCTGCTAAATTATCATTAGTAATTCAATTATGATACATTTCGTGTCCAGACGGCTTGACATGCTGAGGCATTTGTAATTGAGCTGCCTATAATGCATAGAAAAATGTGTTGTTTATAGACCATGAATACAGTGCGTAAATAATACAGTAAAGAACGTTCATTGTAAGGGTATTCGTTCGTAGTTCTTTGAAATTGCTACAATGTGTCTTGCAATTGGACTCTTCATTATTATTCTATAGCTCATAGGATGATATCGCCTTTTGTCTTCTTCCACGTTATGTATCATTTTGATGGAGACTCATTGCGTTGTGAAATGTCATTGATATTGCTTTCTTTAGGACGAGCTTTCAGGCCTGCTTCGGGATTACACTTGTTATTTTGTAACTGGATGAAAACTTCTATACTTAGACAGTGAATTTGACTCAAATCAAATAAACCCAATCAAATCTACATGATTCACGGAACTGTGCACTCAGGCAGGAGAGTAATATTATGCATCGTGCCGTCTGCTCGAGCAGCAGAATCGGGGTTACATCCTGATCGAAAAATGGTATTGGGTTGGTACCTTTCTCGCTTAAAGAAACTGAGTTTGGGCCTCGCTCGATTAATGAAATTATGTGTACACCCTCCTGGAGAAATGGAGTTGGGTTTGAGCCTTGCCCGACAAGTGAAATTGTATTTGGAGCTTCCTCGAGCTGTGCATTTGAATCCGACGAATTTCATCTTCTATTAATAAGAACCGCACATGCCCAAAATACATTCCTTTATACCGGACCCAGACTTTGGAATAATTTTGATAATAGTTTAAAAGATTCCCCCAAATTTGTTACATTTAAATACAAACTCAGAAAACATTTACTTTCTACTTATAATCTTATATAATTTAGATTGTTTTAATTCATGCTTGAGCTTTCACCTGTCCTGATGTCGCAGCACTTGGCGTGTTCTGTGTGCAGACTTCTCTTCTTTCTTCTCTCCTCTTCCTTTCCTGTCTTTTGTTCTTCATAGACTTGTATTGTTACCGTCTTTTGTTCTTCGTAGACTTGTATTGTTACCGTTTTCTCTACTCTCGGTACTGTCTCGCGACTTACAGTGTATATACGAGTGGGTTATCGAATGTGTGTACGAACGTGTTGTCCTTGTCATATTTTCCCTGTACACGTGGTTCAGTGAGCAGTGTCCGGGCACTAGCATTGGTATTCTATATTTTTTTCCCAACCGGTGTATCTCAAAATAATTACATGTATATTGTTATAGAATAGTATATCATTTACTCATTATTTATCTAGCGATCCACGTCCGACAAGCTTTGCTTTTTAGTGGATCACTATTTTCCATAATCGAATTTATTTTCCGCTCGCCCACGAAGTATTTATACAGTGTATTTCCTAAATATTGTACGTGTCATATGTTGTTCTATAATTTGTCTCGTATATAATATATTACATGAACCTTTTGCAAACGTTTGAACAATATTATTTCATCACATGTATAATTTGTACTATGTTTTTTTGATTTTCGATGATGGGAAATAAACTATGATTGAATTGAATTGAATTGAATTGCACCTTGTCAGGAAGTCACATTGGGTTTGCAGTGTGGCTGAGAAGTGAACTTGGGTATATACTCATTTTAATCAGCGAACGTATATTTCTTTTCAATTCGAGTCATATCCTACTCAGATTGCCCATACTTGCCTCATCGAATATCTGGATAACATTCTTTTCGTCAAAATCAGTGTTGGTACCCGTTCAATCATGAAAAATAGAATACACAATCTTAGTGATAATATTTCAGCATTCCAGTTACGGTACACCCTTCCGATGAAAATACTTTAATACATACATTCTGAGTCATTATGCGTTGACCCTTTTCTAATGACTTGGAAGTCGATGTTTCTGGAATTTAGCGTTGCTGTTAATAGTGCGCTGTTTGTTAAAAAAATGTACAGGAAATGAACATAGGTGTTGATGTTTTTATACGAGTGTGTATGTTTGTTATTTCATAATTCCATGTAATCGAGATAGCCTGTATAGGACTTTGTTCACATGCGAAATTTACAATGTGTGTCATTTTGTTGCTACAATCGTATTACCGAATGTCTCTCTTCACTGTATTTACGAAATTCCTTCATTTTCCTTTTATTCTGCACATTCAAAACACACTGCAAAGCTACAGCTGCACTTTCCGATAAACATTTGCAGGTCACTATCTCCATGTGTTTACCTCTCTCTCTCTCTCTCTCTCCCTTTTTTTCTCTGTTGTCTTTGTATGCCAGCGTAATTGTCTCTTATAGTCCTATTTAAATATCATTTTGTTCTCTGTATTGGGCTTCGGAAATTAAAGTATGTTGTATTGACTTACTTATTCAGAAGGGCCAACATTATGACAAGGGCTGTCTGTTCAGTGTGTCCATTAATTTTTCATACACTACGTAGTATAATTTATAGTATAATTTGTTACAGTGTTTTGTTATGTCAATGACGTATCATAATTTCTCACTATTGTTTCACAAAGTTTCTTTATTAGTTTGCCGCTTATGATAAGAATGACAATTATGAATCCATATGTTTTGTCGAAAAAATTAGAATAAATTACTGCTGAATTGAATTGAGTATCATATGCATGTCTACACAATTAGTAAAACTAATCTCATAATGTTGTAAAAAAATAATATCGGCTGCTTCGAGGCAGTATGGTTAAAATGACTATGGTTAAAAATTTGCACATAGGTGATTTATCAACTTATGCAAAGACTATGCCAATACTATAATATATGCCAAGACTTGTAACACCCCATCTACGGCGAATCAATGCCAGTCTGGTGAAGTCTGAGCAGAATTCAGTCGGCGGAAGCTGTATCATTCTTACTGAAGGAAGTGGGGAAAACTAGTGACCACATATGATCGATCAGAATGGATTATTCATTGTATGACGCATTAATTATATCATATAGTTAGAATAGAAAAAAACAAGTAGAGAAACGGCACAGTATGTCAGTTGACAAAATTATTATCATGCCCTATGCCCCACGCTAAGAACAATTATTGTTCTTGTTGGCTGTTTTCAAATCCTAACCAATCATTACGTGATGAATCAGTAACAAGGCAAGGTGGCTCAGTAGGTATAGTCATACTGTGTTTCTCTCTACAGCTTCCAATCGAAGAACTCGTGGACCGCGCGCTTAACTCCCCTTGAGTCTTTAGCTTAACACCCCTCGGAGTCTTTCTGAGTAATGACGTGTGTTATCATTCTTCTTAGTAAGAAGAAATCTCCATCCCTCTGATAACAAAATAAAATGGAGGTCTTGTCTTTGAGAAAGCCACACGTCATGCATGCACGTAACAGATCCAGCTTCAATACATTGCAAAGAGCAGAGTCCATACACTGGTGAAGTGATCCACCCCAAGTACTCAACCAGACTGTATAAAAGAACATAACACAATCAAATTATAATGTAATTTGCTTTTGACATTCACACATCAAACACATACACACACATACATCAAACACACACACACACACACACACACACACACATAAACATACAAACGAAAGAGTTATCAAATTAAACACAAATTAAGCTTTTTGTCTGATGTATTATCATAAATTTATATTTACTTAAAGCTAGCATTACCACGGTTTGTTTGTACGGTACGTATATAACAACAAGAGATACATTGAAAACTAAGATTAATTTTCTATTCTCCATTGTCTCTATTTTCTATCATTGAACAAACAAATAAACAAGAAAAAAAAACTATAAAAATTCCAAAGAGTCAGAGAGAGAGAGAGAGAGAGAGAGACAGACAGAGAGAGACAGAAAAGAAAGACAGGCTTCTTTTATCTGTATAGTGTTAAGAATAATTGGTTTTGTAATGACGAAATTTATTATACCATACGAATTGAGAAAAAGAGAATGCTGCTATAATGATCATTCAAGTCAAGAAATAATGCTGAAAACAAACCCATTTTAAGTTATAGGAGGAATCCCCTCGTCTCTTGGCAGGATGTAGACATAGAATAAAATGAATAATTAAAATTTGACTGAGCTTGACGTTTACACACACACACACTCACTCACACAAAATAAAAATGAAAGCACACATGATAGTATCATACAAAGGTTTCGATAATCATAACAGCCACTACCTAATATGGCATGGTAAGAAATCAAAATAGAAGTGTAGTAAATACACGGAAAAAAAAAAAGATGTTTTCCCTGACTTGGTATCATTTTATGTGCTTGTTCACATAATTTCTTTACCTGTTCCTGTATTTCCTAAGGCAGTTAGGACTGACATTATTGCTTTATGAAAACATGAAAAAAACCTCGGAATTCTATACGTCTTTCTCATTGTGTGTCTTTTATAGAGCATCCTCTATTCTTTTGGTTGGACATTATCATTTCAAGTAAAAAGTCATATTTCACATGAATCGATAGTTAACCCTTTTAACCCTTTGCGCATGCGTTGTGATCACGTCAATGCTGGCACGACTCTCGCATCTCTTTACAGAACAATGTATATGATGTGCACAGTGTTCGAACGTGTTGCTTGATTCTATTCATAATCTGTGATTCTATTCAAGAAATGAGCCGAGTTCAAAGTCCATGCTGCGCATAATACATACTGTTATGTATTTTAACATCATGCTATCAAACGCTGAATTTTAAACGTTACTTTTGTATCAATGCACACAGTTACTGTTTCTGCTTGGACACATCTACACTGTAGTTACAAGACATATTTTTATAGATAAAGACAGAGCGTATTGCCTATCCAGAGATGTTTAGCTTCAAACAGTCACGTTTTCATGATAATTGTTCTGATTTTAGGTCAGTTAGTGCTATTTCAAAAGTGAGTTACAGATATAGTTCTGGATACATTTTCAAGCATACGTTTACAGGCCAATGATAAACACTTAATAGAATAATGATCTTCCGGTGGACATGAAAACATAGAACACGTACGCGCACATACACACACACACACACACACACGACCGGACATGCCATATACACACTTTCTTGAGACCTCACCGTGACTTTTTACATGGCTTGTTTGCATGGATGTAGCCATGCTAGTAATGTGTTGGTATGTCAATGATTTATGTCAAGAATAATGTTACCACCAAAAATGTGCTTCGAGGGCGGGCGACAATTTGTGCCGTCAGCCCTATGCATAGTTTGTCGCCTGTTTCAGGTGGCAACAATTTGTGCCGGGGCGAAAATTTGTCTCATCCATACTGCCACTACCTGGTATGTCATGGCAATTAATCGAAACAGTATACTCCAACATAGATTTTTTTTTCCCCCTGAAATGGCCCCATCAGATAGATTGTGTGATATTATATAAATATATTACAGGGTATATCTATAAATCTATATTCAAGTAATGTGCAGTTTGATGTTTCCAGATTAGCACGCCTGTACATTGATGGGGGCATTAAACTGCACATTTTTTGAATATGAGACCGTTCTGAAGCAAATATTTTTTCACACAACAATAGATATGTAAAGAACTCACAGGAATTGGAACAATCATCCCCCAGCATTCCCACTGATTCCCGCTGATCAGTTACTAGCCATCCCCGTAACTGTTCTATCGGTTTGGGCATTTGATTTCATGTTGGCCCTGAGTCAAATCTGACATTGATTGAAGTAGATAATCCTTTAGTTCCTACTTATGCCATGTGATCACGTGACCACTGAGACGGCTCCCAGAGCTCCTAACGGATAAGAGGTTATGATTGGCACGCTGTTAGAAACCTGTTGGTTGATTCGATTTTTTTTTTTTTTTTTTACTTATTACCATGTCACACGTAGTTTACTGCTTGGACTTTTCTACAATGTGCAGATACGGGACACTTATACATAAAGGCAGTTGATGTGGATTATACCCACGCATGCTCACAATTGATGCAAAAAAAAACTTTTCATAATAATTGTTGTATGCCAATGCCAGCCCTAGGAGCAAGTTGAAGTAACCATTGCATTCCTATTCATTTTCTCGTTTTTAAGATCTCGTCCACTTCTTCACTGATCATCCCCTTCTTGCGTGTGAGGAAAACAGCAAAGGAGACGAGTGAAAGTTTTCCCCGAAAGACGCTATCGCAAAATGTGCGTATAATAATGATAATGGCACTGGAAATGGCATGAGCGATTAGTTATTATACCTGTGGAGATTCAGGAGTATTCATATCACTTGTGGACAAAACAACAACAACAACAACAACAAAAACAACAGCAACAACAACAACAACAACAACAACAACAGCAACAACAACAACAACAACAACAACAACGACAGATCAAATGACATACAAGTGTACCAGGCTCCTTATTTCATGACATGACATAATCTATATTTTTCGATTTCGTTAAGGTCTTCTCCGAGGACTACTAGTAATCCTAACATGCCTAATACACGTGTTATATAAGGTAACATTTGTGAAGTGTGTTTCAATGCCCCTAGCAATATCATATCAAGTGGCAAATTGAAGCCATTTGATTTGTTTCAATAACATCATGCCGGCCTAAACATTACTTCTACTTCTTTGAAAAGTTAAGGTTTAATCATTGTATGAATGGTGAAGTGTGTGTTAGAGTTACTGTCGTATTCGTAACATGTGGATGTGATTTGCTGTCAGATGAGCCATGGTTATGCCAGTGTTCTGTTCGGGTATTCAGAAAAATATGGGTAACTGTGTATGCAGGATATTTCCGTTGTTAGCTACTGAACCTCTACCGCTTTATTCATCACAACTAATGGATGCTGGAGTGCACTGCGCTAAACTCAAGACTCCACGCAATCCAATTGTACAGGCAGCACTTCTGTATATTCAGATTGGAGGCCTGCCTTTGGATTTGGGAAAGGAATGTGTATATTGTACGATGTCATTCATGCATGATATGAGCAAACAGTCATGTCTCCTACGAACTGAAATGTGCCAAAAGTATCAGCTGTAAAGGAAATAATATGCGAGACATAAAAAGAATTCACGAACATGTCAGCGAGCAAACGGCTGCGTCGAGGGTAAGAGCATTGCACTAACTCCCACGCACTCACTCAACAAAAGAGTTCGGTCCGTCTCGGTCGGTGCATTGATTTGGGTGGGTGTGTGCAATCGGCGCCATTTTTCCAAGTGTGGTTACTTGACAGTCTTTTGAGACAGTACGATCATAACGTGCATTCAATTAATTCTCGATTAATTCTCTATTAATTATCTCAATGTTTTACTGCCTGTAATGGATAGAAGATATTACCTCGTTCTCCTTTTAACATTGACTGCTAATGTGTTCTGTGGCCACTATGGCGAAGGTAAGTGTTTTTACCTGCTATTTCAATACTGCATATAGACACTTACCGCTCGTTAAGTAATTCGTGCACATGTCCCGTTTATGCAGTAGTACAAAAATATAATTTTCCTACTTTAATTTCGTTATGTCCACCGATGTCCACCGATGTCTTGATAAAAACAAGTCGGCTCTTCGAGAACTCTCATTTTGCAGGAGATCATAACTCACCAGCATAAACCATAAAAACCTTTTGGGCAGCTACGATTTATGTATCGAGAAATAAGCTTTCAGACAATTGCATTTGTGAAATGCAGGTATTTCACAAGAGAATACGTTTAATCAGGCAGTTGAAAAATTTGGATAGGTAATATATTTTGTTATCACGTTTCGTTCATTGTTTGAAAAGCCCCGCGCCTTTAATTAAGACCACAATGGGGATATGATACTTTATGTACAGTTTTGATCAAACACTGATGGCTGATGTATTTTTCCTTTAATCCATGTGTCATCATAAACTGACACATTACAAAAATCCAACTAGACCGTAAGAAAATCCAATGGCATTTGGTAAGAAACGTGGTAGTTCAGCAGACATCTATCCATACAGGTCCATGTTTCTGCATTTTCCTTTTTATGGACATCAAATATACGCTTTCACTGAATTCGTTTAAAACAAGATCGAAACTGAAGAAACTCAAACCTGAAGATCGAAACTTTTTTTGTGTGTGTAAATGCTACAAAAGAAAGAAATACATTTTGTGTAATCTCTTTATCATGTGTTTAGTAAGCACGCCATTTTTGTTTCTATACCCAGACTGCCTCCATTTTTATAAGACATCCCACATCACTCTCCATCTTCATTTTACTTTCTACTCTATATTTACCTGCTTTCACTCATGGATTAAACTAGGCTATTTTGAACTCTGGTCTATTTCTTCCATAATATTCTGTTTCTTCTTTTCTTTCTTTCTTTCTTTTTTTTTTTTGGGGGGGGGGGGGGGCGAATCCCTTTTCTTTCTAATATTTGATACCCTCTTTCCTCATTTTTGTGCGCTCTTTATAGTTGTAAGCCCGTCACCTATCCCTTATTTCTCCTTCCCTCTCCCAGCACCATCGAGGTATGTCTGGAAAAGAAAAAAAAAAAGTCTAACAGAACCATACGTATAAGTTATCACAAGCTGTGCGAACGTTTGAATCATTAGTCTAGTAATATAGTCACCACATAGTGTATACTTCACTGCAATAAAAACAACTTGTGCTTAATGAAGAACTTGGGTCACAAAATTCTACTGTCACGTATTTTCTCGTCCCTGTTGTCCTGATACACTTACACTTGCAGAGTAAAGATTTGATTTCACTTATGCTACTTCCCTACTTCTTTCTGTTTCTCTATATTTCCGTATCCTTTTCACGCATCCCATTATTGTTTCGATATAGTTCATCTGTCGAGGTTCGCTGGCTCTGTTTTGCCTTTTTGTCCGTTTTTGTCTTCTTGTTATGTTCTCATCCTGTCTTGTCTTTTAGTCTTGTTCTATTGTTGTGGTCTTCCCAGTCTCGTTTAACGTTTATTCGCGTATGTATGTGTGTCTGTCCGTTTGTTATCAAATGATTTTCAAGTGAATATTTGCGGTGTTTCAACTGAGAAATATAAAACTATTGACTGTAATTAGGATTTATCTGTTACAATTTCAATAATTTTACGATTTTTTTCGGACAATATTTTGAGTTGTTATTGAGGACACTGTTGGTTGATCTCAAGAGTAGCATGGTAACAAGACAGTGTGCGTATGATGTCTTACATCTTATCTTTATGATCACCTTTATTAAATGGAGAAAAGAAAACAAGTTTTATATATGTTCATTAGGGAAATGTCGATTATTCTGATTTAAGTTTGGATATCCTATTATTGTCCATTCTTTCCGATACAAATGTTTTAATTTCACCTTAAAATTAAGACTCAACTCATCCAAAGTTTTAAACCTTAAGTTACGTATTGGAAAGAAATTTCTCATCTGTATAGCCTTTATTTTTAAATAATCGAAAGCGTAAGAAGGATATTGACTGAACAGCTTTTCGCTAGTTATACCAGACAAACTGGGGTATCAAAATAAAAGTATCAATAATAATGATAATAGTAATAACAATAATAATAATAATAATGATAACGATAATAATATCAATATTAATGATAATGATGATGATAATAATAATAATAATAATAATAATGATAACGATAATAATATCAATATTAATGATAATGATGATGATAATAATAATAATAATAATAATAATAATAATAAATTTCATCATCGTAATCATAATAATAGATTACTCTGATCTCTTTGCTACACCTCCCCCATTTTCGGGGGGGGGGGGAGGAGCATGAATATACAAGACATTTATGCATGTTAAGCATGTATACAAGACATTTAGAGTAGAAAGCCCTATAATCCAGGGTAGAAGGCACCCAACCTTATTTTTTGATACAATGTTTTTTGATGGTTTCCTGTCAACTCGAGGGTGCTTATTCCAAATCCGATTGATGCCACTCGCGTAACCTTGAGCATTTTCGGCAAAATGCAAAAATCCAAAATGGCCGCCTGATATGCTAATTCGGCCGCGATAAACACAATAATGTGCATTATATGACCAATCATTCCACCAAACTTTGTACATTTCTGTTCCTTGAGTTACTCCATCTGCATTTGCAAGCGAATTTTCATTTCATATAGGTTCATTTAACATTTAAAGCTCATTTTTTAATTCAAAATGGCCGCCATTCCTATGCTTATGCACTATATGAATGGCAAAACATATGCATGGAAATAATATAGAACAAATTTACTGTATTTCCAGTCCCGTACCTACGCGATCATAAAGTGTTGCATGTGCAATATGTTGGTGTCACTTACAATATAAAGGGGGGCTACATGAGCATTTGATATTCATAAACCTTACGAAGTTGAACACAATTATATATTTCATTTTGTCTCCACAAAAGTCTCAACAACATAAGCTCACTAAACGTCTCGCAAGGAATCAATATACCATCATATTTTCCATGCAGGTTCAATATAAAAATGCAATATTAACACAATATATTAAGGAGCCTACTTACATGGTATTTATCAAATAATGTTGAAAATGGAGGGGAAGCTAAGAAGCAAAGCTTGTAATAAGCATTCCCCAAAAACCATATTAACAAAGTACAGAAAAATCCTATACAGTAAGTGCAGAGATACATGGTTGCAGACAAAAACACATCGGACATTAATGACAATACTAAAAACCCTTTACATTGTAGATTTTTTTTTTTCCAGCGAGGGGTTGGGGGGGGGGGGGGGGGTCGGGAGGGAGCAGTCCTGAGGCGAGTTCGAAATGGATCATAACCTCCATCACTTTGATATAATTTAATTTAGAAGTGCCGCCTTGATATTATCGAGCAAACCTGATTGTCTTAATGCAATACCGTACAAACTATTTTAAACATCAACCAAGGAGCAATGCGAGTTACCTCTTTCAGTTCTCTCACAGTTCCCAGGTGTTGACAAAATACACTTTGACATCATGATCTCATTCAGTCTTGTCTTAAAACTAAAACTGTCATTTTTATTGTTTTTAAAGAATCCATTAATTGTATGTTTAGCAGCAGGCGACATCAGACCCAAATTTGCATAATTTTTAGGCTAAAGATGCATATTAGTCCTGCAATTGTTTTAATTGCAACCACATCTGGTGATGTTCAGCACTTCCTCACGGGTCAGAGGGCGATTATTTGCCATAGAAACAGGATGAAGACATGAAGACTTGCTTGACCACCACCCGTTGAAGCCCTATGGCTTTATTGCCAGGCCAGAGACAGTGCTGTAGGTAAATTGGGTGGTATCAGAGATGACATGAGACCAGCATCTGCACCAACCTCTTTTGGGGTCAAAGCTTTCAAGTTACAGTGGGGAAATCTAGGCTTGTGGGATTTTAGGCGCATTGCAGGTTGGTCAAGGGGGCATTTCTTGAAGTGTTTTGTCAGATCTTTTCTTTTTGACAAACTGTTATAAGCTAATAAATAATTCCTTGCGTCTGGTTGGCTGAGAGCAAATTTGTCAGACAAATTTGTCAGACAAAACGCTTCATGAAATGCCCCCCCCCCCCCCCATGCTATCGTGTTTGGAAGGTCAGGGTATGCGTTGACGGCACTGGTGACACTTGCCATCCTTTCCTTCCAGTGTGAGAGAGAGTGATCGAGTGCCAGTGAAAGAGGGTGGACTTCCTTAGCCTATGCTTGGAAGACTTGCCACAGAGGGTTACCTTGAACATAGCGTTGGCAAGATGGTTACTAAGATGGAAGGCATGGGTCTGATGATTATCTAATAAAGGTTGGGGCAAAGTCTCCAGAAGATGAAGTACTCCACTATTGTCTTGAGATGGGTCAGTACTCGGCTCATGTCATCCAAGGACTTTCTATGAGACGTAAAGGCAAGACCATCTGCAAACTTCCTACGTGAAGTGAATGTAATGTCACCACATATATGTTAAAAAGACCTCTAGTGGAGTTAGTTTCCAGCCACCATTAAGGAGGCCATCATTCAGAGTCATTACACAGCTGGTCTGGTTACCGAAAGCAATCCTGAATCTGCAAATGCTGAAGATTAAAGACAAGTAGTGTGAAGTTGTTATAACACTACTTTTAGAATGAGGCAGCACTGTACAGATCTCAGAGTCTCACTCGACATCATAGGCCT
Organism: Diadema setosum; assembly: GCA_033980235.1. Classification (NCBI taxonomy): domain Eukaryota; kingdom Metazoa; phylum Echinodermata; class Echinoidea; order Diadematoida; family Diadematidae; genus Diadema; species Diadema setosum. Next base: position 36,543,937 of record CM067071.1, on the reverse strand, counting down.
ATACTCAAACACATTCACTCCGAAAAAAAAAAACTGTGGTAAAATTCATCTACCATATATAATTCATCTAGGTTAACATTAAACACTTTGGGGCATTGTTTTCATTTCAGAGATTTGACAACAGGAAGTGAGGTGGTCCCCTTTTTTTCCACTTTCCCCTGCATCATGTTCTTTCTCGGATGAGGGACTGAAAGTTTGTATAATATCGCTTTTAGATAATGTAGAACAGGACAGTTAATTGGAAATTTCATTTGCGTCATCATCTAGGATTCAGCCTTTTAATTCAGTAAATCAGAATGAATATTTTGATGTTGAACATCTCAAGGCAAGTAAGTATCAAATGTTCATCTCTAATAATTCCTGATAAACGATCTTGATGTTGGCGTCATTTCAAGTTTTGGTGGATTTTTCCAAATACCTAGGGAAAATTCAGATTGATGTAGCAAATTTGGATGTTTGCATCAAAAAATAAAACAGCCTTTGTTAGTAACAACCTTCTGATGTATAATCAGCACAAAAATTGTTAAACAGTGTATCTGAGTGACAGAAAAAAAAAAAGAAAATTTGTTTATTTTACACGCTCTGCCGTTCATATTATGCAGGGTATATGAGTGGCATCCATTTTGAAGTTTTGTATTAATGTAACGAGCTGAAAAACGGGGGGGCTCCCGAATAGGATAGGCATTATAAAGGGAATGATAAGAAATTAGAGGGTCATGAAGTAGATAGGGCAAAACACAGGGTGAAAGAATAAAGGGAATAAAAGGGAAGGAATAAGGTTCAGACAGCGGGCTTAGGGCATGGTAGGACAGTGTAGGGAACCAGACAAAGGGAATAAAGAAGAAGGACATTTGATAGACATCAGGTGATTTTTTAAAGGACAAAGAAATAGAGAGGATTGGCAGGATGTTAGGAGTATATGTTTGACAAGGAGTTGAGGTGTTTAACGAGAATATTGTGGTAGTGTGAGTTCAATCGGGAATCCTGCTGGAGGAGTAAGTTAAAGGGCTCGTAGCGAAGCTGGGTTTTGTTTTATAAATATTAGGAGGAAGGGAGAGTGTCAGGTTGGGTTCGAGACGCAGGTAGGTTACGCAGGTGAGAGGAGAGGGTCAAGTCGGGGACAGGTTGTCAATAATTCAGGTGTGGGAAATTAATTAAAATGATTGGATAATGGAATTGTAGGAGGGATTTAAGGGTTAGTTTAAAAGGGCATGTATTGTAGGGAGAAGACAGATTTTTAGGAGAGAGGCTACATGAGACTGTCTTGCACATCTCGAGAGATTTTTCATCGAGAGATTTATAGAGAGATTTATAGAGAGATTTCCTCGAGATTTCGGGAGAATTTGGTACACACTTCGAGAGGGATTTCTGGTCACAATGTGGAGAGAACTTTGCCAGATAGATTAAATCTTAGTGAAGATGTAGCCTGTTGGCATCAATTTTTTTGAACGTTGGTGAACGTTGAACGTTGTTAATGGAGAGAGAGCCGGGGGCCGAACATTACTTCTGACGTGGGGAACGCCGTCCGTGCCACTGTCCGAAGAGTTGCCATGTAACAAGAGGAAAAAAAGATTGTAAATTGTGCACAAACCCCACCCCTGAGGCCCACTAATGTGTTGAGGAGACCCAGAAGGAAAGGAGGCGCAGCCGGAGACCAGCCGCAGGTGCGACGAACGCGATTCGGGCCGAAGCGACGACGGCAGCCACCGACGGAGCTCCGGATAACGTCGGCGACTAGGACTGAGAGAAGGAAGGGCTTCCATAACAACTGCAGTATTCCGCGGACAATTTCCCTCTCCCTATTACCCCCCCCCCCTTTTTGCACTTGCACCCGAGGCCATGTAAGTAAAAAATAACCGAGATTGAATTATGCGCATGCTTGGTTATATTGTATCAAAATGTTGAATTGCCAAGCTACTGTGGGTTTAAAGTGATTTAATAAGAGGAGATTTTTCCCTTAAATAAATACCAAAGTAAATTTATGAATTTGATGTAACGGTTGTTTAATTTTTGTCTTTAAATAAATTTAATTAATATTGTTGATGGTGTGGCAGGTGTGTCGATAAGTCCGAGTGCACTAACCAAATCCCCTCGCGCCTTACAGACCGGGCGCGAGCCCAGCCATCCCCTGCCGCTGGTAGCCCCAGCCCAGGGCGGTGAGCTGGGGCGGGAGAGTAGAGGGTTAGATTAAGAAGAATATTATATGCCTAAAAACAATAAACTTTCTGTTTGTTTGCTTGTTTGTTTGCTTGTTTTGCTAGTGGCACTCATCAGATTTGCATTGCGCATGCAAAACTTGATAAAAGCGTAGGTATGTGACTAAAAATTCGTCTTCTATTTCTATGCATATTTTGTTTTGCCATTCATAATTATAGTACCTGAGTATAGGAGTGGCGGCCATTTTAAAATGAAAATAAGCTTAAAATACTAAATGCACCTCTTCAAATGAAAAATTTCTTGCATGTGCAAGTAGAATTACTCAAGGAACAAACATTTTAAAAACTTGATGGAATAATTTGTCATAAAATTGACATAACTGGGATTATCATGGCCAAATTAGCATCTGGCGGCGATTTTGGATTTTTGCGTTTTGCCGAAAATGCACAAGGTTACGCGAGTGGCATCAATCGGATTTGGAATCAGCACCCTCGAATTGACAAGAAACCATCAAAAAAACATTGTATATATCAAAAAACAAGGTTGGTTGCAATTTTTATGGAGCCTAGCCTGGACTAATATGTATGAAGCTCATTGCATGAATACAATCACGCGAACTCTAATTTCTGCCGTCTAGCATCAGTGGTAGGCACTGCCCCCAACGTTCAAGGATGGAAAGGAAAAGACATCGTATTGCGGTGTGATGTCAAGGAGGAGCCTGATTCTATGTACTGGGAAAAGGAGAGCTTCTTAAATCCCGAACAGAAGACGCGTAAGGCTGGATATTTCGATGGAAATTTGAAGAGCTTGGAGGAACGGTTTGATATCGACAAGAATTTCAGCCTCATCATCAGCAGCTTGGAGGTGGCAGATGAGGGTCGTTATTATTGTCAGGTGCTGCTGAAGAATTCCCAAAGTTTTGACAGTTTTACTATCTTGACGATTAGCTGTAAGTATCATCTGTCTCTATTCATGTCACAATTAGTCAGAGGGAAAAAGATTGTTATGAATTAGGTTACCGGTAAATAGAAAAAAAAAAGATGAAACTTTAGACTCTCAGGCTACTGAAAAGAAGGAGATGAAAGAACGACATGTCAGTAATAGTCCGGCACAATATTATAGTGCAACATTGACTTAATCTAACTTGGAATACTCATGTCCAGAATATTACAACAGCAATATCTAAAGCAACTGGTGTTTTAAGAAGAATAAAATATTTAATTAATGATGCAACATTGACTTAAACCAACTTGGAATACTCATGTCCAGAATATTACAACAGCAATATCTAAAGCAACTGGTGTTTTAAGAAGAATAAACTATTTCATTAATGATCAAACTTTAATTATGTTATACAACACTTTATCTTTACCATATGTAATGTACTGAAATATTGTATGGGGCAACAGTAGCAAAACAAAATTGAACACAATTTTTCTTCTCCAGAAAAAGGCTCTTCGTAATATGCACACATTCAATTTTTTTGGCTCACACTGATCCCATATGTTATCGCCTAAAAACTTTGAAGGCCCATGATATACATTTATACCTAACTGCCATATTTATGTATAAACACACTTAAAATGTATTACCATTTTTTCATAATACCCTAGTAACCAATGACCATATTCATTTATACCCTACCCGTCATTCCCATGATTTTCATTTAAGTAATCCGAAGCTTTTACTTGCTCAAAAGTCGATTAGACATCAAGGTCCGGATACATGGAACACTCTTCCTGACGAGTTGAAACAATGTGCCTCCTTGTTTTCATTTAAAGCAAACTTAAAGAAGTACATTTTATTACAGTATACTTCAAATACGAACTAAAAACAAATAAATTATACAACTAATGTTGGTCTCCCGATAGCAACAGCGCTTATCGTCCCCTCTTTCAGTAAACCAATTTTACTATTCTAAATTCCAGCCTATCTGCCATTGTGCACCTTCAAGCACCTCCACGCACATTCACCACCACCACCATCACACACCAGAGTTTATTTTCCCCTGCTACCTTCGCAGCAGAATTTTTATTGTTACGAATTTAGTACGCCCTTATCTTTTCTTCGGGCCGGCCATTTTTCAAGCAATGCTTATAATGGCGGCCCTCTGCATAATCGTTTCTTAACTATAAATGTTATTCTTATCACTGCTGCATAGACATGCATAATGTATATTAAATCTCTTTCATATCGTTTATGCAAGTCAAAAGACTGTGTTAAATTTATTTTATATATTTCTACATGTTCATGATTATGTACTTATATATATCGTGGTTTATGCAAGTCAAACGACTCTGCGTTGAATTTACTTTGTATATTTCCTGCATCTTCATGATTATGTAACTTATGTATATTGATTTGCAGAAAATAAAGTATCTATCAAACAAAACTTGTAAAATAATTCTAGAAGTTAAGCCAATTTCACGAGTAATCGTGGTGATGAATAACTGAGACTAATTGCAATCAAACATTTTGCTCGAAAGAAAAACAACGTGCCACATAGAGTATACTTATTAAAGTTACTATTCTGGGCATGTTTACATGTTGTTCATGTTCTCACAAGCACACTTAACCTTCCGTTTAGTTTCTTTCCAGTTGATAAGCATTACATTATTTATTACACTTGCTACAACGACATATCGGATACAGTTTTTTTTTTTTTTCATATCACAATTTTCACAGCAAACAGATAAATCAAGATAGTAGAGACAACTTTGCAACAACAACAACAACAACAACAATTATATATAATGATGTTGTGCCAGAGAGGAAGATTTACATTTAAAACATTTTTTAGCAAATGGACCTTGTTTCTTTTTTTTTTCTTTTTTTTTTCTTTTTTTTGGGGGGGGGGGGGTGGGAGGGGCACTTTTCCACGTTGTGGTATCATAGCAACTGTCCTATTTAACAATACCGTTTATGCCTTAAAACATTAAAAAAAATGTAGACAGCAGACAGTTAGCGTGAGAACTTTCTGCAAAAAGCAGTCATGAATATTATTATTTTTTAAATACAAATTACATTAATTTTCCCTAAAACAGCTGCTTTTACAAAGGCGTTACCATAGCAACCACCCTGTTTGAAAGAAAAAAAAAACTTTTGATGATAGCGTTTTCTATGACAAACAAAATTTTCACTTGTAGAAGACATACTCAGACAGGTTCAGTCACTTGTTTTACATTCGCATTTCGCATAATGGGAAACAGGTTTATTTTTGTACTAGCTTTATAACTAGACTATGAATAATGATTTCTCTGTCCGTTTCATTTTGTTACCCTGTTCCTTTTTGCATGTATCATACTACTTATGAATTTTTCATTATATTACCGGTGATTTTGGGATGTAATCATAAAGCTATATAGATGTAGTCATCCTAAATTTCGAATTCAAATGTAAATATTGGAGTTTTGTTGAGGGAGGACGATTTGCGGTGACACCATGTGTATGTAGTCTTTGACCGGATCGTTGTTTGGTAGAAGAGCTTAGAAAGAGGAGAATTGAAGAGGGAAGCGACATATGGGGGTTGTAAGGAGGGCAAAAAGTGAAGAGTGGAGGACAGTAATGGGCTAGAAGTTGAAGTTGCACTTGTGGAGACGGTAGAGAAAAGAACAGAGAGAGTGGTATAAAGGAAGAATATAGAGAGAATCAAGTAAGATGTTCGGACATCGTTAGAAGGAGAAAGATGAGATAGAAGGGAAGAGGAAAAGAGAGAAATTGAATGTGGAAAATCATGGAGATAGGAGAGAGAAGTGAAGATTCATGAAACCAAGAGAAGAACAAAGTCGACGAACAATGTGGACTATGGAATGCGGAGTCCATGGAGAAAGGACGAATAATCCCGCAAAGGAAAGGTAAGTCGAGGAGAGATGAGACTATGTTGAGAGAAGGGAGAGAGAGAGAGAGAGAGAGAGAGAAGGAGAGAGGGGGGGGGGGGTAGAAAACAAAGAAAAGAAGAAGAAAAAGAACAAAATGAAATTCAAGAAGTAAAGGAGAGGGGCTTGGGTGGATTTTAGAAATAAATGCTGCAGAGGAGAGAGAACAAAAAATTATGGAGTGGAAAATTGTTGACAGTTAAATCCTGTCGGAGAAATGCAAAATGAGAGATTAGAATAACTTGAAAGTGTAGTCCTGAGGGGAGAAGGCAAGAGAAATAACCTGCGAAGAAAACTGTAAATTAATACAAGTGGTCCTGAAAAGGACCGTTGGGTTATATGGAGGAAGAAATAAAATGAAAAAGAAGGAAAGAAGAGAACAGAACAGAACAGAACAGAAAATAAAAGATAAGATAAGTAGCGTAGAAACAGACACAAGTGTAGGAGAAAGAGAAAAAAAAGAGAAATGAAGAGTAAAAGGTGCTAGTGGACATAGAGCAAGATGTCTAGTTATAAGAATAACTAGGAGAACCGAGGAACTTGACGTTTCGGGCGGGTTGACTGTCCTTCGTCAGAAGTGAAGCGTGACCTTAGAAGAGGCAGGCTATTATGGAGAATGCGGACATAGATGAAAGTGGTCGGTTGTGGCCGGTGTGGTAGGAAGTAATGTCCGTCCGGAAAAAGATTCCGGGGGACCTTATTTCCGGGTTCGAATTTAGGAAATAGTATCCTAGGACCAAATATCCGTTTCGCAAGGACCTAATCGCCGCCGAGGGGGATCGAATCGCCGGGTTTGTACGAAGAAGCCTATTCGGGGGACCAAATCGCCGCTGAGGGGGTCGAATGGGCGGATTTATACGCAAAGTCGGGGGGACCAAATCGCCGCCGAGAAAGGACTTGATCGGTGGGTTTAGAAGCACAAGCCTACTATTATCGTGATTATACTGTAGTATTCGCTAACGTCAAAGTGCAAGGGACTTAAATCAGCAGGTCAGAAGGATGATGAGGTGTTGTTATTTGATTTGTTTAGTGGATTCAAGAAATAATAATATAACTGTTCCATAATAGTCCCTTCATGGTGGGGTTATTGACAAATAATGTGATTCCTAGCAGTAGGCTACTTTAGAGTTAATGTTGGGAATTGGGCTCTTTTGGCATAGGGTTAGGTACGCTTGATAACAACACCCCCCCCCCCCCCCCCACACACACACACACAAACTAGTATGATTCTCAGTGCAAGACCAATTATTGGCATAAAAAAGGGAAATCATCACCTTTTCTCCATACATGCAATCTATCAGCTGTTTCTCGACAGAAATGACAAATTCAATAACACTAATAACATCCTGCACTAATAAAAAGGTTATACCAGGGGCCGCAGAAAAGAAGTTGATGCTATTCAATCCTTTGTCGAAATTATCTCACAATATAGGCCTGTTCATTGTCTTATATTCTATATACAATGTTATTTACCTCATTCTCTGTTGCCTGAGAAATTGAAATGTACATACTATGTTTTTGTCGAAAGACGAAATAAACTTTGAATGAATTAAATCCATTTTATTGACATACAAATTATGGGCAAAATATGCAAAGAAGGAGCTGCCATGTAGGGATCTACTTCTAAGGGCAGTACAAATATCATATTGTCCATGAATGTTTTCACTATTTTTATTATTTTTTTGCACTTCATCGTATAGGGAACAAACTGATTATCAGGTGTAGAAGTCAACGAAGTAGGAAATTTGTAAAGTATTTGCAAATAGGTTTCCCTTCTCTGCATGCTCCTGATCATATATACGGTATGATATCTTTTACCGCATAATCTGGACGAATCAGATCATGAACAAAGGATTATTCAATTCAATTTGATTCAATTCATTTATTTTAATTCTTCTTTTTCCAACAAACATAAAACAGAATAAATCAGGAATTGCATCATGAACATAAACATTCGCCTCTGTAAGAGATAAAATGTGACACTGCACCTCAAAACAAACAAAAAGTCGCCAGACATGAATTTTAAGGTAAGACCATATTCTGAAAGAGGAGACTTTAAGCTTTAAAATGATGTATAACTCAAATCAAATGGACTCTCCTAACCTATCTAAATATTAGAAAGAAAGCACAAACTCAGGAAAAGTGTGAACCGAGAAAAGAGGCTCTGAAGTACAGTGTCTATTCAAGCGCTTAATCTTTACCAAACCGTGCTGGCTGTGCAATGAATGGGACAAAAAACAGGAAGTAAACCACCAGAGTAACAACAATGGAGAGATTATCAGATTAAACTGAAATTAAGCATGCCTCATTAACACATTCTGTCCATAATTCATTCCAACTTCCAAAGCAATAGCACTATCCTTTCAAAAGTTATTAGAGTCGAAGGTGAAGAGTGTGGACAAGGTTTTTCAGAAATGAAAAAGGGATTCTAAAGACACACCTAATCACACTATTCTACCAAAAAATGTTCGAGATAAACTGCTAAAAAAACACACTTTCCTGTCCGTTTTATGAGCCCAAATTTTAACATAATGTAAAAGAAGACCAGCTCTTTCAGAAAATATGAAAAAGTCAAGTTCGGCTAGGTTTACCCATTTCACGTATTTTCAGTCCTCACGCAAAATCAGTGTGTGCGACTTTATGTTCGTTTTGAGGTGCACGGTCACAAATGATACAGTTTAACATAAGAATGCATACTGGCAAAAATGCAAAGTTATGTTTCAGTTAAAAAAAACAAATTGAGAGGTCCAATAACAAGCTTGTATACTGTTAACCACTCAAAAGCCGGGTTCACACGTACAAATTAGCGGGATGACGATCGCGATGCTCATCCCGAGTTTTTTTGCGAGCGTCAACACGTACCAAATTAGCGGGATAGCGATCGCGATCGGTATCCCGCTAATTTGGCGAGCGTCCACACGTACCGAATTATCCCGCTAATTGCCGATAGAGATAACAGCAAAGCCTGCAAAGTGGGTCACACAGCGCCCTTCTCTATCACCACCTGTGCGCACTTACCTTTGTCCATTGTCTTTTACGCGTCAGTGGTGTGGTTCTTCGCAGAGGCCTCGCTGTTGTGATATGCGCATTGCATGATGGGATGTAAAAACTCGAGATTCTAATCCCGACCGTTCACACGTACCAGCGCGGGGCCAATTATCCCGCTAATTGGCGAACCAGCGCAAGATTTCTTGGGATTAGCATCGCGATGCTTATCCCGCTAATTTTCGGGTTTTTTCTGTCCACACGTGCAAAAAACTCGGGATGACGATCGCGATGCAAATCTCGAGATTTGTATCCCGCTAATTGATGTACGTGTGAACCCGGCTAAAGAATCTTATGAATTACTTGTTTACAAATACTTATCACTAATATAATTTACGACAGGACGGAACAAAACAAGAGAAACACAAGACGTCTTGACAGAATAGATGGAAAGAACGGAAGGAAAAAAAGAAAAAAGAGAATGCCTATACACGCTGAACAAGGGAAATGGAACAGGGAATTGGGGTGCTTCAGAGCTCACAGCTCACAGCTGTGGAAGTATCATTATAGCTAAATCATTGCGAAATAATTAATTTAGTGACTGACTGATTGATGGTGTATTGAACCCTGAGGTTGATGAGACCTAGCTAATAAAGAAAAAAGATATCAGAGAGGATTTAACAGAAAGAATTTCAACTTGCACTTAAAATAATACAAAGATGAATATATTTGTTTGCTTCACAGCTTAATGAATTCCAAAATCTGGGACCGGTGTAAATAAAATGTATTCTGAGCCAATAAAGTTCTCAGGAGGGATAAATGAAACTCATCGATTGCCTAGTGGGATATTTATGAAAAAACTGGTTCAGTGAGAACATTGAATTGAAAATATTGGGAAGTGCATTTGTGTTGTAATTAAACACAAAACTTGCCAAGATGAAAAAATAAAGGTACAAATCTTTGATTTTCAAAATCTTACAGTTAGTGAATAATGGATCTGAATAAGAACGTGGCGGGATGCCACAAATAATACGAAGTGCTCGGTTTTTTTTTTTTCTTTTGTAACAGTAGTTTATCTAGTATAGTTTGATGGGCACTACCCCATGCTAGGAGTCCGTAATCAAGATAAGGTAAAATTAGAGAAAATACAACCGCAACAAACAGGGTAATTTGATATGAAACTTGAGTCTATCAATGATATCAATATTAGTCGAAATTATGCGGCCTCCACGAAAGTTTATCGTCCATCGTGATACGTGCAGAGTCATCAGAAATAACCTATGCGCAAAGCTTCTGGAATTGCTAAAAAGCATAATTTTATTACTCGGTTTTCTGGAGATTAAGTGATAATTCAGTAGCTCTTATCCACTGAAACACTTTTTCTTCAATTCGGAATTAACGATTCGAACGAGAGTATCTGGATTTTGGCGAGAAAAGAAAATATTTGAGTCATCGGCAAAGAGTATAAATGAGAGTATGTCACATGATCTGCAAAAGCCATTCATGTAAATAACAAAAAGTAAAGGTCCTCTAACAAGCTACCCTGTGGGACGCCACACTGAATCCTATAATAGACTCGAGTTGTTCTCGTTCAGAGTTATGTATTGTTTTCGATTTTGTAGGTAATTCCTGAATCACTCCAAGGCCTTCCCCCGTATTCAATAATAAGACAATATTTTGTGAAGTAAAATGTCATGATTAATTGTATTGACGGCCTTGGAGATGTTCAGGAAGATACCAATAAGATGAGAATGATTATAAATAGTATGCGCGGTGTGTGGTCAATAAACTTCAAATGGACATGAACGGTGCTGTGTTTCTGAAGAAACCCAAATTGAGAATTGGTTAAGAAAATTCATTGTTCTTGTAAATATTATGAACCTAAGACCCTAAGAATATGAACTTAACCAGGGAGGTGTCTCACCTCCCTGACCTAACTATTATAGTGTTGATGAAGAATTCAATATGTGAATACATGTATGTTCAACATGCATTTTTTTCACTTCTGCCCTTTATAATAATAATAATAGTAATGATAATGATAATAATAATAACAAGTTCTTATATAGCGCATTTCAGACTTGAAAAAAAATTTCAATGCGCTTTACAAACAAACAAACAAATTATATATACCATAATACAAAATGTAGCAACAAAAATTACAATTTACCAAGCACAATATATTACCCTACAATCACTATTTCTTAAATATACGTACATTGAAGGTCAGAGCTGCCAGTACTACTGAAAAATGACTTCAAGTTTAACAATCATAGGCTATTTCGTAAAGATAGGTTTTGAGGTTTTTTTTTAAATTGTCTATTGGCATCTGACTTCTAAGTGGGTCTGGCAGAGAATTCCATAGAGTAGGTGCAGCAAAAGAAAAAAACCCTGTCCCCATAAGACTTCGTTCGAATGGTAGGTACAACAAGCAAGTTTCGAGCAGAGGATCGGAGACATCTAGTAGGCTTATATGGGGTTATGAGTTCTGTAATGTAGTGCGGGGCTGTTCCGTGTAGTGCCTTGAAAGTAATGAGGAGGATCTTGTATTGAATACGATATCTTATAGGAAGCCAGTGCAGATCTTGAAGGATTATGTGTTCACGTTTCTTGGCAAGTGTAACAAGGCGGGCAGCGGAAGGTTGATGAATATTAGCACATGAGAAACGGCTCAAGGTTTATTCATCCCAACGCTTTATGGTACCATACCCAAGAAATAGCTCGAGCAAATCTTCGCTGACAAATAAAACGAAATTTAAGGTCCATAAAACGGGAATTTCACAAGCAGATATTGTACCCAAAAGCAATATGTAAATGCCTTCATTAAGTCTTCATCAAATTACCATTCAAAAGTATTACGGATTGTGGGAAAGACACAAAGAAATTGTATAAAGCTGTTATTGCTTTAACTTTTACCAAAATACCTCACTCATGGTGATCAGACTGAGCTTGAAAATTGTTTTAATCAGAATTTTGTTGGTAGAATCCCGGCAATTCAACAGTCTTTCCAAACTTCCATCGTACAGTCAGATGATATTGTCTGTGAGGCCAAGTAAGAATTGAGTGAGTTACAGTATGTCACTATAGATGGTATAGAACATTAACTTATTAATCAAGAACTCACCAAACAACTCACGTGAACTAAATACAATCCCAACAGACAGTGGCGTATCGGTGTGGGGGGCAAGGGGGGCACTTGCCCCGGGTGCCACTTCTTCGGGGCGCCAAAAAACGGAAAAAAAAAACGAAGAAGAAGAAGAAGAAGAAGTAGAAGAAGAAGAAGAAGAAGAAGAAAAACCCTCGACCCGACCGGGGGGGGGGGGGGGGGGGGGCAGTAAACCAAATCAAATAAGATAAAAACAAAACATGATGATGACGCGGACCAAATGACAATGTATATTGTGTTCACACATGTCATTTTATATTTAACAGGCAAAATGTTTCACGTAGCAGCGGCTGCAATTTCTTTTATTCTGAAGAGATCGCCGATTGGATCAAAGGAGGGCGCCAACGGTTTCGAACATGGGGGGGGGGGGGAGGAGGGGCAAAAAAACAAAACAAAATAAGAACAAAACGTAATGATGACGCAGAAATATACAAATTTCGGCTCACTCGCTCGTACTAATTCAGAGGATTTTTTCAAGTCCTGTGTTTGTTGGTATAAATCGTTATCTATAACGCCGTCACTATTATTATTTTGACTAGAATTGTAAGATTTGATAACCAAAAATGACAAGAATTCCATTTTTGTAAGCTGGAAAACAAACATTTTTGGCTCGCTCGCCTAATATTTGTCATAAAAATATAAGAACAAAACGTGATGATGACGCGGAAATAGGCCTTATATGCAAATTTCAGCTCACTCGCGCGTACTAAGATGGAGTATTTTTTCAAGTCCTCAGTTTGTTGGTATAAATCGTTATCTATAAGGCCGTCACTATATCTTGATTAGAATAAGCCAGTTCGTAATTACCTCATTTACACATTGGTACAAATGACCTTTCTTTTTTCTCTGCTGGTTAGGCACTTCACTCGTTTCGAAAGGGGGCATAATGCGTAAGCGTGCCCAACGTATATAACAATTTATGGAATTCATGTTTTGTATTTGAATGCAATAACAGCCTATTTCCTTATAGCGATGATTGCGAAATAACAGTCTTGTTGTCAGGTGGATGTGCTGGCAAGTCTCATTTATATAAGGATCACATGAATAATTATTGCATCACGGATGCTTATCTCAATGAATTTACAAACCAAAATGCCTGTTGGTAAAACTGACCTTTTTCTGCTCATGCGCAGAGTGTAATTACGAACTGGTCTATTGTAAGATTAAATGAGCTAATATGACAAGAATTCCATGTTTTATAAGCTGAAATACAAACATTTTCGGCTCGCTCGTTGCGCTCAATCGCCAAAATTTATTACATTTAAATCACCCTCAAAAGACCTCAAAAGCATATGATATGAAAAAGCATAAAGTCTCTATCGGAATGGGGTTTAGGTTGAACACTTTTTCAGAAATTAGGGGCTCAGATTTTCGCGCTTGCCCAGGGCGCCGTTTTCCCTAGATACGCCACTGACAACTGATTTGGTTAAGAATTGAAGCACAGTTTTGTTATTATACCCGTTATTATAAGAATCACAAACATGCCAGCCTGAGATAGGGTGTATTTCCACAGGATTGTAAAAGAGTTGCTATTTATCAAAATTTAAGAAATAACAATAGGTTTGGAGTTTCTCTGAGACTACCGTCTAATCTCACTTTTATTCTTTTTGAGTAAACTGCTTGAAAGTTGTTGTTTTCTCAGAATTGACAACTATCTACAAGATTGGTTTTCTTTTATCCATTTAGATCTGCAATTTAGCCTGGTCGAATGATGTGGAAACACTTTGTCAATTTAACATACATTATTGTGCTCAGAGAATTGGATTATGGGAATATCACTGTTGTTATCATGCTTGATATGAGCTCAGCTCGTGGCACAGTAAATCACGCAATGCAGACTCAGAGGCTGAAATATTTGGGTATCGAGGAAACCGTCCTTGATTAGTCCCATTTCTCTGAACAATCCCAGTGGTACGTCAGAATCACATTTGTTATTTTACCCCTGGTCATAAAGCTAAAGTTTGGCAATGTTTGATGTACCAAAGCCAGGAAAGGGTATCGTTGGAAGCCCTCTATCCTTTTTTACTTGTGCGCAATAAATCAGTGAAGTGTATTTCGCTAACATTGTAGTGGTTATCGTTGTTATGCAGATGATATAAAACTCTTTGTGTCTTAAAACCTATACTACGTTTACCGTGTCATCCGCCAATGCAAAACTGTCTTGAAGAATGACCTTAAGCTGACTAATGGTAAAGCTTAATTTTTCTTATTTACTATTAGATTCAAATGACATGCTAAGTAAGAACGACTATCACGAGAGCGCCTTATGTTCACATTGCTAGCAATTTTACATCATTCCATCAAAAACAGTCTGTTATAGGTGTTATAGGGGTCCAGGAAATGTCTTTTCCAAATCATATTATTCAAGCTCAGCGGAGTATTAGATATCATGCAGTTGCATAATTTAAGTTTCAAAAAAAGATATTCTCTAAATCCGCAAAATGAATGCTTTTTCTTCTTTTCCTTTTTATATTTTCTCATTTGGATTTTTTTTTTCGAATCTGCTGCTATGTAATCTCCACAGGGAGATGTTATAAAACTTCAACAATACCAAAATTATTCCTCCCGCCTGTCACAAAAAAAGTTTGATTACATATCACCAATCTTCCGTTCTTTACGTTGAAAAAAACATCATTTTTAAGATTCTGTTATTAGTACATCATTCAGTTCACTCTCTTTCCGCGCATACTTGCAAGTCTCTGTACGATTCCCAATTACACATTGAAGCGGAGACAAAGCCTATACGTTCTTCATGTGAGATGCACTGTCCATTCTAATACCAAGAAATTAACATGGATGGGGATAGCTCTCTCTCTCTCGGTCATAGGATCATGCAAACTGTAACATATGCCACTGCGCCAACTTCCATCTACAGGAACATTCAAATCTAAACTAGGGACGTATTACGTGTTGAGGATTACATATAACTGCAATCCATGATATATATATTAAAAAAAAAAAAATCTTGTCAGGGATTATGTTTCCTTTTTTTTTTGTCATTTACTTCCCTGTTGTCATGTTTTGTACATGTAGGCCTAGGTAATATGTGTGTATATTTTTCTTTCTTCCTTCCTTTTCAAAGCGCCTTTTGCACCAAAATTGAATATGTGCGCCATACAGAATACACGTAGTGACTGCAGGTGTATTATCATTATTATTTTTTCCAAAATGAATTTCACGAAAGTCGTACCCATGGTGACATTCAGAATGCAGACGTAGAACTTGTGAAACGTTGCATGGTAATGGGATGGGGTTAACTTTGAAACCTCCTCCCCCCCCCCCCCCCCACCACCACCATAGTGTAAGCACCACTAAATAAAACAGAAACATACTCAAGTGATACAACGTGTACATACCAATAATAAGACGATTTTCTTGCCCAGCAAAAATAGGAATGTGTGGGACTGAGTGTTATGTAGAACGCAGCGACTTAGTCACCACGTAAGTCTGTAATCAAACACTAATATTCGGATATGAAGAGTAATTTTGTTATCCAAATCACATCAGAACTTCCACTCAACTATTAATAGATACGGTCATGGTACCAAACAGACACCACTTGAAATGTAGATTTAAAATGATTAAATTTCGACCCAGTGTCCTGTACTGTCGCAGTACACATCGGCCACTGGCACTATCGCTGCTGTCAGAGTTACTGTGTGTGGGAGTAGGGACACTATTTCCGTCAGTGTTGAAAAGACCTAGGACCATATCGCCGGTTGAAATCAGGATATCACATCCTAAGACATTAAATCCTGAAACCTGACACGGAGATTTGGTCCCCCGGAGTGTTTCTCCAGGGGGGACATAATCGCCTACTACACCGGCTCGCAGGCGGGCTGAGCACCACTGAGCGTCGGCTGTTGGCGTGCGAGGTGGAGTGTTGCGGTCGTTGATGCGTTCTATTGTTCTCGGAGTGTGTTGATGGTGGAGTACTGTGAGGGCTAACTTGACTGTTAAGAAATAAAAACCAATGTTTTATTGAGATTTGTAACGGGAAAGTTTTGTTAATTTGTTTTTTTTGTGTTATCATCCAATTGTCATAATTATGTTTCTTCATCTGAGCACTGTTCAGGTTGTAGTCTCATTTGTAAAATAGCAAATCCAAAGGAAAAAAAAAACACATAAAACAAAACAAAAGTGAACACAACTCTTCGTTACATCTACGCAAAGTATCAGGGGTTATCATGTCATGTCAGTTAGTTGCCGAGTAAAGATTAGGATACGTATATAACAAATACGTCATTTTAAAATAATTTTCTTATTTTCCTAGCGATGGCATCAAGACATACGATTGAGGAATGTGCTGATAGAAGTCAATCTCGTCAAAGCCGGTGTACATATGAATCTCCCTCCAACACCCCTTCTCTAAATCTTACGTGTGTCGTGAGTGGATTCAAGCCTAACGTTTCCTTGCTATGGACCGAGGAGTTGGGAAAGAGACTGAATTCCGTGGTTTCACGCCAGAACACACTTTCTGACGGGACATACGAGAGGTTCGAAACAATCACTGTTTCAGCTGAACATGGGACAGAGCAAACCTTCACGTGCGTGGCTACCGGTGACTCGTTGAATGGAACGTCGACCCGAGAAATCGCAGTTCTGCCTTCATCAGGTTTCGTGAAATGTTGCCAATTTTATTTTTCTGAGTAATAACTATCAAACTTAAGCCAATGTTTTTATTGAGATTTGTAACGGGAAAGTATAATTTGCTCATTCATATTTTGAACTAAGTAACCTTCCAGCACAAAACGTGTCTATTTCGCTGGTATCAACTTTACTAAAAAAAAGAAATAAATAAATAAAGAAAAGTTGCATTCATGGAAAATATTAACCAATTTTAATGAATAAAAAGTAGAAGAAGAAGGAGAGAACGAAGAAGAAGAAGAAGAAGAAGAAGAAGAAGAAGAAGAAGAAGGAGGAGGAGAAACTTACCACAATTGACAGGGGTTCGTGTCACAAGTCCGACACCAACGAGTTATACAGCACACGAGTCGCACAGTTTGTGATATCGACATTTCTAGGCGAGTATATGAACCCATGAGTTTATGTAACAAAAAAAAAGGTCCACGAGTCCGATACCTATTGCTATCATATGCAGTGTTGGTCCCATGAATCGCTTTTTTGTTTTGTTTTGTTTTGTTTTTTCTTCTTCTTGTTTTCGTTTATGGAGTGTCGGGCTCTTGACCTTTTCACCTAATGTCAAGCTGACAGGCTGTACGACTCGTCAGCTGTCGTATGACTCATGGACCTGGACCTTTTATCAGTATCGAGCACTTTGGCCGTATGACTCGTGGGTGTCGGTCTCGTACGATGACTAAATTAGAAGTTTGTCCTTTGAATAATAAAATGTTTTGTCGTCATAATGATGATAATGCGACCGTGCACCACAAGCCCAACAAAATGTCGCACCCCTTAATACTACATGAGAACTCCAAAAAGATGGAACAGGTCAACCAAGTCAATTTAAAGTTGTTATACTTTTTGCAAGAGCTAGTCCTTGTCATCGTCTTATTCTTAAGTTTTGGGTCATAACGTAAACTGGTAAGGGTTTACCATCAGATTTTCTACACTCATTTCTTGTAGAATAATGTGATCAGGTACGTCTTACAGGTCCCTTTTAATTTCTTTAAAATCCTTTGCACACTCTTGACTTTGAACTCTAATAACTTTTGAAAGGGAAACGCTACTGCTTGAAAGTTGGCATTAATCATGAACAGAATGTGGTAATACGACATCTTGTATCTCAGCTTAATCTGATAATACCTTCATTGCAGGGGCCGCGGAACCGGGGGGCTGCAGCCCCCCCCCCCCCCCAACTCTTTTGGATCGTGAAAAAAAAAGAAAAAAAAAAGAAGAAAGGGGAAAAATCGGGGGGAAATCACACTACCCGAATTTCTCACAAAAAGTTTGCTTCAAATCGCTTTATCTTCATTTTAAAAGCGCAAAAGCTCCGTCGAGCGGGCGGGGGCATCCCCCTCCCACACCCTCCCCCTCTACATAATTAGACTTTGTACACACACACAGATGATGCACACGCTGAATAAGAGCTAAATGCAGTGATTTTGCTATTAACACTTTCCTGAAAGAAGTCCAAATTATTTCCATTAACTTTTTTTTGGGGGGGGGGGGTGGGGGAGCTAGAAAAAAAATCCAAGTATTGCACCAAAGTTGGCACCAGATCGCTGAATTTCAGGTCTGAAAATGTAAAATCACCTTCGTGTGGGAAGAGATATATCCCTTTTGTACACCCTCGTGTGCATGCCTTTTCTGTTTGATTGCTTAACAGACAACGTTAATGAAATTAGTTGTAATTATGAATTAATGCAAGAAGTTTATTTAAATGCTACCACTTTATAGGCAAATTGTTGAATAATAATCAACATCAAAACATCCTGCTACCTTAAACAAGTGGGGCCGTTTCAAGTCGATGAAAGACGCAAAAACATGCATCAAATTGCACCATTTACAACATCAAAATGCAAAAAGTTCTCACCGTGGGAGGAGGGAAATCCCCCCTCCAACACCCCCCCCCCCCTTCCCTCCTCTCGCTCGGGCTCGGGCGCTTCGCTCCCTCGGAGAGTAACCGCCGCCCTCCCAATATCACAAGATCATTATCCAGGCTACGCCGGTGCATCTAAGCGGGGGGGGGGGGGGGGGGTGGGTTTAAAGTCGATAACAGACTCAAACAGATGCATTAAATTGCACCATTTACAACATCCAAAAGCAAAAAGTCCTCCCGGGGGGGGGGGGGGGGAACATCCCCCTCCCACACCCTCCCCCCCCCCCCCCCCGTTCCCTCCGCTCGCTCGGGCTCGGTCGCTTGGCTCCCTCGCCTATGGTAACCGCCGCCCTCCCAAGATCACAACATTATTATCCAGACTACGCCGGTGCGTCTAAGCCCTCCCCCCACCACACTGAAAAACGTTCCGCGGCCCCTGCATTGTTGTTGCTATATAGTGGCTTACATCCAGTTTTGTAACATTCATCGCACAGCTAGCACGGCTTGATAAAAGTTAAGCGCTTGAATAGACCCCGTACTTTAGATCCTCATTTCTCACTTCACACTTTTCCAGAGTGCGTGTTTTCTTTCCAATATTTAGATATGTGAGGGGATTCCATTTCAATTAAGTTATACAACATTCTAAAGCTTGGAGTCTGATCTTTCAGAATCTGCCCTTTAACTAAACATCAATGTCTAGCGACTTTTTTTGTTAGTTTTGTGATGAAGGGTCAGATATGTATTTAGGCAATCAACCACTTCGTTTTCACTATTAAACATATCCCCCCCCCCTCTCTCTCTCTCTCTCACACACACACACACACATACATACTGAAACACATATTATACTATTTTTTTTTTACATTTTATTGTATATATAAGTATTAATTTGTGTTTATATTACTCAGCTGTCTTCTAAATTGAGTAATGAATGAAAACATGGTTTATTTGTGTCTCTATCAAGTTTCAGGAAAACGTGTTAATTCGAGTCTCATCGTTGGACTCACTATTGGTGTGCCTGTTGCTATAGTCATCCTATTTCTCTTTGTTGGGAAATATCTGCAAAGCAATCATCCGGACTACCTACCGCGAAAAGGTATTGGTTTACATTATATATTTGCATTCGTTGCGTTAATGATTATGCGCGTGTGTGTCTGTCTGTGTGTACGTGCGTGTGTGTGCGTATAGGTGTGTATTTCTTTGGTTTTATATATGATTTTTTTAAATAATTTTTGATACAAAAAAATTGAAATTATTACTAATATTTTACAACATAACACAGACCACAAACTGTTTCATGTAAGTAGAACTAGCGAATATATTATCAACAATGATTACTAGGTTCGAATCCTGCTCGAGTACTATGTACGCGGATGATTTTTATCATGGCTACTTCTGACACACTGATCAATTCAGTGCTTATTTACGTCGATGTAGGGCAATTTGTCAATCAGTTGCAATGGTTACTCTATGTAAAATAAAAGAAAGAATAGCATTCATGACGGGTGAATGGATGAGACCACGCATCGAAAACGTATATGCTTGAAATGATTTGCCTGAGAATCTGTTGGTGAAAAGAGAGGAAAATAAGTTGTTCCCCTGATATACTGTTTATGAAAATGTTCATTTATTGTGATGCTGTTGTTGTTTTTGATGATTTTAATATTTCAGGATGTGGCTGGAATCCCTGCTGGCGAAGACCAAACATACCAGCGAGATTTCATGAGGAAGACGAATTAATGCTGAGTAAGAAAAATGTGTTGATAATCACAATCTCCTGTTGTCTTAAAAAAAA
This sequence comes from Diadema setosum, assembly GCA_033980235.1. Classification (NCBI taxonomy): domain Eukaryota; kingdom Metazoa; phylum Echinodermata; class Echinoidea; order Diadematoida; family Diadematidae; genus Diadema; species Diadema setosum. The sequence goes on along the minus strand of CM067071.1, from coordinate 36,523,457 downwards.
GTGCAGTATTCTATTATACAGAGTGACTTTTATATTTTCAACATTAGGAAATCTCATCTCTTTTAACTACATTTTTTTTTACAATGATACAGCTGTATTATGTAACACGGCTATTATAAAGAGCAATATATCATATAACAGGCCTTCTTTCCCTCTCTCTTAACCTCTCTCTCCCTCTCTCTCTCTCTCTCTCTCTCTCCCTCTCTGTATACAGGTTATTCCTACGTGTCTGCAGGTATTTATGTACACTCTTATATTTGTGATATTGATTTTATGGGTTTTTTTCTATCATTTTGGTTTATCTTCTAAGAATCACCATCGCTTACAGAGGAACAGATACAGCAATGCAAGGAAGAGCTGAAGGAGTATTACCGTATGTCACGAAGCAAGGTCATGGTTGATCCACTCAACTTTATGGAACGTGTTGAATTGGATGATATCTATACGAATTTAAGTATAATAGACCAAAGTAGCAAGCGTAAGACACCAATAACATACGACGATCTTCTGACAAACAATGAAAATGGAAATCTTTCAAAGCGACTTCTGATCCAGGGTGAGGGAGGTGTCGGTAAAACAACACTTTGCGCTAAGATTGTCTGGGACTGGTGCCAGGGACGGATTCTCAAAGACCTGGACATGGTACTCCTAATACCTCTTCGAGATATTAAGAACGCAGCAAGTATTGGTGGTATTGTCAAAACGTACCTCTCTCATTCAAATACTGCATCAAAGAAGACGATAGATGACTATATTTCAACGAATCTGAGTAGGATTCTCATTATCTTTGATGGTTTCGACGAGTTTGATGAAAAGTTAAGTAAAACGAGCAGCAGTGAGGTCATTCGCATTCTACGACCAGAGCAATACAATTCATGCAAAGTAATTGTGACAACACGCCCGTGGAGGACGTATGAATTCATGATGGACAGGAGTCTTGTCGAAACTTACACTTTTCTAAACGTCGAAGGATTTAACAAGGAGAATTTATCAACTTATATCAGGAGGTACTTTCGGATTAGAGAGAAGGACAATCTTGCAGAAAGCTTAATCAGTTTTATGCAGGAAAATGATGTCATCCGGTCGAACATGGCCCCGTTTCCTATTTACTGTGCAATGCTTTGCCTCCTGTGGAACGACTTCGGTGAAGAAAGGCGAGGGGAAATGCAAAAATTGCACACTTTCTCCCAGATTTTTGGAGAAATGATCTCTTTCCTTAAAGAACACTACGCCTCGAAAATTTGTGAAAATCTACAGAATCAGATCATTGTTGAACATTTGAAAGAAGCTGGTAGAGCAATTCAAGAAATAAGTGAGATAGCGTTGGAGGGTTTATTAGACAGGAAGCTCTCATTTCCTGAAGAACAATTCAGAGAATGTCATGATGCCATGGTCACATGCTGCAGAGTAGGTGTTTTGACTACAGAAAAAGATGTCATCACAAGGGAGCGCCGGCGCGATGTCAACATTTCATCCTTGGTTACATCAACTGTTTCTTTTCCCCACAAATTGTTTGAAGAATACATTGCAGGGGTATATATTAAGTATTTATTCGACAATGATCGTGCTAAGTACGGCGAGGTGAAAAACAAACTTCTTAGTCGACCTGAGGAGTTCCGCTACGTACTCTACTTCACCTCAGCTTCAGGGAATGAACTCGGCCTGGATACCATTAAAGGCTTGATAAACTGTCCTTCCAATAACTTTACATCTCATTCTTTCCGAAACAAAGAGGATAATAAACGTGATCTCTGCGTTGACGTTGCCTTTGAATGTCACACTGAGGAGGCAACAAAGGCAGTGGGAAAACGATGGAATGAATACACACTAGAAGATTCACCAGAACACTTAGTGTCAGGAGTAGTGTTCATGGTGCGCCACAACCAAGTGGTAAGTAACACAACTTCAATATTGATATGAACTGTTTCAGAAAATATTATGTCGAACGAAAATAAGATTCCTTGTGTGTGTGTGTGTGTGTGTGTGTGCGTAATCTACAACCTTAACAGCTCTTCTCAAGGTTAGTTTTCGGACCTGGAACAGATCTTATCAATTAGGGAAATTGTTTTGATGTAAAAAATCCTGGACAATTGTATTAACGTTTTACGTATAATATTGTTATGTAAAATGAAATAATTGCCGTCCTCCGCATGATACAGTTGTATGATGACTTGATATGTGAGTTTAATTTGAATACCCATGTCACTTGTTTCATGTCTTGTAATTAACTCTTTATGTGCCATGGTAGAAACCCCAGTATGCCACATTATTCAGAGACACCAACATAGTCATGCTTTCAGAAAACATTCTGTTTTTCCAAACTATGAAACTTCCATCTAGATTGATGTGAAGCTGGACATGTAATGAGCAAAGTTGAAGCGAAAATGCCAAGCTTTGCTTTAATGGAAATTGCATGACAAACCGATGATTGCTTTTTAGGGAAATTGATCAGTAGCTACATTAATGTAAAGGCATGGATTTTACACACAATACAGTAACATATCTGTAAAGAAGCACCGCTTGATAGACAACCATATGTGAAAACTATATGTGAAACGAACGGAAGGGCGAGAAAAGCTTCCATTGTACTGCGGAACTTGGCGATTTGATAATCGGTTTTAGCGGATTTGGGGGGGGGGGCTGTGAGCAGAGTATATGAGAAGTTAGCGCACCGTCGGACGTGCGAACATTGCACATTAAGAGTTTAATCAGAACGTTTGGAGGTAAATTGTATAAAAACGTTTTTCATCGTGGTTTTTAGAAAACAAAAAAGTTACGAGGAGTCGAGCAATATGTTCTTATGGCAAAATAATTGGACTCCACGGAGAACGTAAGGCAGTTTCATTGTCTACTAAAATCATACCCATTTGTGACAGTTGCAGTTGTCAAACTGTGCTGCTTTGTAGTAATCATCCAAGTTTCGTTATACTTAAGAGACGCCGTGTATGTAAGGGAGATGTCAAACTGGGTATCGTGTCTAGAACATACCTATATGTTTTGGGCATACATCTACCTAGGGCACATAACACGAGTATGGATGCAATCACATTCCTCGCCCCTCTGCCTTTCTTAATATATCAAATTGAAAATGCATTCTTTCTTCCCGAGTTGTGATAGTGAAATAGCGATATGAATAGAACGTGTATCAAATGATCCTCTTTGCTTTATAGTTTCAAACCTCCACCTAACTTCGAGTACTTTATCAACCTTACGCTTCTGTGAATAATCAATATCCTCTACTGTCAATTCATGTTCGTTCTCTCAGCAATGGCTAAATATGCAGAAAGTGAAGTGCGAAAGAAATGTGTCACGTGACTTGGCAGGGGGTATGTGTTCCGACAGTGTACTCCGTAAAGTACAACTATGGTACTCACAATTTCACGTGGAATTCTACGAGATCCTCCGGGCAGAGGCTTCAAACTGCCAGGTAAGAGCTTATATGTATTACCATGATCTACAGCACGTGTATTTTTTTTTTTTATGTACAGATTCTACAGATGAAATGCTACTAAGCTATTTCATTGAGGCAATACATTAACAGGATGATAATAAAAAAAGTGTAAAGAAAAAAAAATAGATGCGAACAATGTTTTCTTGAAGAAAAAAATTCTTCAAGAATCCAAGCTTCATTCAAAAGTAGGCCTATATGTAATGACCATGTTTACTATCATAGGTGTTTTGAAATAAAATATGCGCTTCAGCATGATCTCTCATTTGAAATGCTCATTTCATAATGATACACTATATATATTTTTTTTTGCCAATCATAATTCTTTAGTAAAGTAATTATTATGGAAAAAATATAAACATTGTTTTGAGCGTGAAAATGACGAAAGTCACCCGAAAGGATCTATGCGGGGACCCAGCCGGACTATAACAGAGGAATACATTTTGAATAGTCATATCAACAAGTAGTCCTTTCCGCTTTGTGACAAGTAAGCCTTGTGAATTTAAGCGGGACTGCCCACATCCCCTTTTGCATACGCCAGGCAGCTGCGGACAGATCATAACACCGTGTTTCAACCCAACAACAGTGGCGTATCTGGGGGGGGGGGGGGGGGCAAGGGGGGCACGTGCCCCGGGCGCCGCTCCTTGGGGGCGCAAAAAAAAAAACGAAGAAGAAGAAAAAAAAAAGAAAAAAAGAAGAAAAAAAGAAAGAAAAGAAAAAGAAAAAAGAAAAGAAGAAGAAGAAGAAGAAGAAGAGACTCGCCGGAAGGGGGGGGGGGGGGAAGAATGGTGGGGGGGGGGGGGGGGCAGAAAACCAAATCAAAAAAAGATAAAAACAAAACATAACGATGACTCGGACAAAATGACAATGTTTATTGTGTTCACACAAGAATTCTATGTAAGCTGAAGTACAATTTTCGGCTCGCTCGCTGCGCTCGCTCTCTAAATTTTATATAGAAGAAGAAGGTAAGAACAAAATTTGATGATGAAGCCGACAAAATGATAATGTCTATTGTGTTCACACATGTCAGTTTATATTTAGCAGACAAAATGTTTCACTGAGCAGCGGCTGCAACTTCTTTCATTCTGAAGCGATCGCCAATTGGATCAAAAGAAGGCGCCAACGGTTCCGAACATACGGGGGGGGGGGGCAAAAAAATCAAACAAGATAAGAACAAAACGTAATGATGACGTGGAAATATACAAATTTCGGCTCACTCGCTCGTACTAATTTAGAGTATTTCTTCAAGCCCTAAGTTTGTTGGTAAAAATCGTTATCTCTAAGGCCGTCACTATATCTTGATTAGAATTGTAAGATTTCATAAGCAAAAAATGACAAGAGTTCCATGTTTTGTAAGCTGAAATACAAACATTTTCGGCTCGCTCGCTGCGCTCGCTCGCCAAAATTTATCAAAACGAAAAGGAGATAAGAACAAAACGTGATGATGATGATGCGGAAATATTCAAATTTCGCCTCACTCGCTCGTACTAATTTAGAGTATTTCTTCAATTCCTTAGTTTGTTGGTAAAAATCGTTATCTATAAGGCCGTCACTATATCTTGATTAGAATTGTAAGATTTCATAAGCAAAAAATGACAAGAGTTCCATGTTTTGTAAGCTGAAATACAAACATTTTCGGCTCGCTCGCTGCGCTCGCTCGCCAAAATTTATCAAAACGAAAAGGAGATAAGAACAAAACGTGATGATGATGATGCGGAAATATTCAAATTTCGCCTCACTCGCTCGTACTAATTTAGAGTATTTCTTCAATTCCTTAGTTTGTTGGTAAAAATCGTTATCTATAAGGCCGTCACTATATCTTGATTAGAATTGTAAGATTTCATAAGCAAAAAATGACAAGAGTTCCATGTTTTGTAAGCTGAAATACAAAAATTTTCGGCTCGCTCGCTGCGCTCGCTCGCCAAAATTTATCAAAATTAAAAAGGAGATAAGAACAAAACGTGATGATGACGGGGAATTATACAATTTTCGGCTCACTCGCGCGTACATGGGGGGGGGGGGGGGCATTTCATGAAGCAATTTGTCAGATATTTCGTCTGACAAACTGTTAAAAGCTACTGAAATCCTTGTTTCTGATTGGCTGAAAGCAAATTTTGCGCGACAAGTTGTCGGACAAAATGCTTCATGAAATGCCCCTCTGGTTTAGAATTAGAAGTACTCAGTTTGTTGGTATAGATAAATTGTTATCTAATAAGGCCGTCACTATCTTGATTAGAATTGTACGATTTGATAAGCAAAAAATGACAAGAATTCCATGTTTTTTATCAGCTGAAATACACAAATTTTCGGCTCGCTCGCTGCGCTCGCTCGCCAAAATTTATCAAAATTAATTACATTTAAATCACCCTCAAAAGACCCCTTTTAAGGGCTTGAAAAGCATATCATGTCGACTTTGCTTACAGTCTCTACCGGGATGGGGTTGGGGTTGACCACTAGTCTTTTTCAGAAATTAGGGGCGCAATTTTCGCGCTTGCCCCGGGCGCCGTTTTCCCTAGATACGCCACTGCCCAACAAAGAGACATTATATACCTTTGGAGTTGGAAAGATGTAATTTATGAGACAGGAGTGAGAAAAGATGATTTCCCTGGTAATCTTTAAACCATGAGCCACACTGATTAAGGTCCTGATTTGGAGAAAGAAACTGTGTCCCTCAAAAAGCCATTTCATATTTTTCTGCATAATTCCATCTCTGAATCGTTATTTTTGACCCCTCAAAATTGAACAGGAAGTGTTGAATGTAATAAAATAATAAAAAAAAACCATATGGTTTTGTTTTTAGATACCGCACCGAATAGTATCAAAAAATGATGCCATGCAAATAATTCATTCTTTTGTATGTAATCTTAATTTGTCAATAGATAATGGCATCATACCCTAAAAAATGAAAATGACCAAACTTATACCGATATTTTTTTTTTCGAAATATAGGCTAACATCCTTACTTACATAATTTTCCAAAGTGCTTAAAAAATATTTTTAAAAGAACAGTAGATTTTCTTAGAAAAAAAGACACAAAATATATTTCACAATATAAAAACATATATATTGTTGAGGGAAAATGGGTGTTGTTGCACTGACTACTGGGGTGGCAGGATGTTCACCGAGCGGGAATGATACCCCCAATAGAAAGGCACATTTTCCACAATGGAAGAGATTTAATGTAAGATATAAGGTGCATCATGTACATTCACACAATTCACCATCACGATGAGAAGGCTGCAACACAGTTCAATTGAAAAAAAAAAAACAACTTTTATTTTATTGGCAGATATACTTTACGTTGACACACGTAAATGATCAAAATGAGTTATTAACAGGACTTATCTAATTACTCTAACTGCATGACACGAAGATTCTCGCTAAAGTCCTTAGATTCAAGAAGTCGCTCCTCTTAAAGCCGGTCTGCACGAGCCATTATTTTGATGCCAGAACTTTTTTTTGTAAAAAGCGCCATCTATCAAAACTTCCGGTGGCCGGGTTACATCCACAGAACTCTAGTTCTGTGGTTACATCGTTATTTTATACTGTGGCTGATCGCCGCTTGCCGGTCAGCGCACTATCTCACAGCAGCTGTGCGCAGAGCCGAGAGAACACACACAAGCAGTGCATAATATGGTGGGGTACCAAGAGCCCAGCCCGGCCCGTCCGGCGCGGCCTCGATCTTTCGGCCAATCGCGAGGGAACGGGTTCTTGTCGCGAGAGAGATTCACGACAATCCACTCACTCAGCCCAATGACCTACTCGCTATACACCAGCGCAGCTCGCATCTCCTCCGAATGGATCCAGCATTTACCAAGTCTTATCCGCGACATAATCGCAGATTGAAGTTCGACACAACGATCAGAATAAACGATATGAGTGTTGAAGACAGTGTTTGAAAGCACCGAACAGATCGCGAAGTGATAAGTGACAACGTATAATGGTACGTACCATGGTACTATGGTACGTGGTATATACGTACGTATGCACTGGACTGCGCGAGATGCGGGATCGAAGCAAGCCGCTGCGCTGCTAGGGCATCCCCTACGTTTACGGGAACCTGGTGATCTGTGTGTTAAGTCTATGGGGATATCAGAATTCAGTATGGAACGGGTTAATTGCTGCACGCCGCCCGGCATTATGGGAGAAATGCTGGGCACCACAGAGAAAAATGAGCCTTATGATGGCGCTAGACATGTTTCTTTCCAGTGCAGACCCACTTTAAGAAGTAAAGTTTCAGAAGTACTCTGATTCGTCAGAGCAAGCGATATTTATACCTCTATGTTTAATATAATTTCTTAAACTTACAAAAGTATTCGGGCAATTCAATATGTGGAAACTTAGAAATGAGAAACATAAAATGTTTGGGGCGCATACGTTGATATGGGGTAGAACATATTATAATCATTCAGAGGACAATACACAACCTAGACTTCCAAACGACGTAATGCGAGGAATGGACAGAATTTACGGAATGTGCAAGGAATGTGTACTTTATTTTTTTTTTTTTAATTCAAGTTCCATATTCCACATTCCATATTCAGGCTTCATATTCCATTTGATTTCGGAATAAAATATGTATAACACAACATTCAATTTTAGACATAATTTCACAAATGTATAAGGACATGTAATAAAATGATGGGTAAATATGAGGAACCTACTAAAAAGCAATGCTTGTAGAATGTAGGTTCCAACGAAACAATATAAGTGTTTAGTACAACATGCTAATTACGAAAGATGACGAAACACAAGCGAAAATTGGTATGTCGAGATAATAATAAACTCTACAGAATGTACGAAATAGTTTATGATGGTCAAGGTAAAACTCAGGGATTCAATCATGGGCGTAAATCCCGGGGGGGATGGGGGGGATATATCCCCCCCTGAAATGGAGGAGGGGGGGATGGCCTGTACAATCATCCCCCCCCCTGAATTATGAAAAAAAAGAATGGAGGAAGCAGAAATGTGATTGTATCAATTTTGGCATATTCCGTGACGTTTGTACGCCGGCCTTCAGACAGGTAACAGAGCTGAACAGTATTCTATCTTGTAGGAAAATGTATACATAATTTTCTCAAGCGCTCGCTCGCTTCGCTCGCTCGCGAAGAAAGTAACATCGACATAACCGTCGGCCTTATGCCAAAAGGGCCTTAACACCATAGACTTTGTACACTATTAGTGCCCTTTTGGCATGAGGCCGACGATACTGTACAATGTAAGGTATGGCTCAGACGTTGACAACGTCACATAATATAGGCCTACATGTAAACATGCTATGACGCGAGTAACTTGGGAGCATCTGCAAAATATGTACGAAAACAAACAAACAAACAATAAAAAAAAACTATATCGCCATAATTAAACCCCCTCCATTTCCTGAATCATTCCTGAGAAACGACAGTGACTGGTGACTCAGTCAGGATACATCTATGGGCATACCCAGGGAAGATCAGGGGCGTCGAATCTATCTCCGGGGGGGGGGGGGGGGGGGGGGCAAAGGGGCATCTGCCCGCCCCTACGGAAGTGTTTAGGCAGACAAATCATTTATCCCCCAAGCAATTCCCGAGATGAGGACAAATCTCGAACCTTCTTAATGGAAAATTGTCCAAATATCGCCAGAACTATGCACCAGATAGTTGTATTGCAATCTTAAACATGCAAAAGCTCCGCTATACAGGATCCCTTTTTTCGATAGACTTTGTACACTTTTGAGATTGACGTATATTTCCCTAATTTATCAAAGAGTGTGCAGCAGATCTTTCACTTAACAAAAGCACCCTCATATGAAGAGGCGTAGATGGGGGGGGGGAATGGTTCCCCCATAAAAGCGGGACAAACAAAAGCGAAAAATATAGCCACAAACGGCAGTTTTTGGAGTGTAAAATGTCAAAATTTTAAAGCTCGCTCGCTCCGCTCGCTCGCATTTAACCGCTATGCCATTCTCCTGATGTTGCTGCCAGTGACTGACAGCAGTTGCGCCCGGCGGGTGCGCCCCCCCCCCCCTTAATTGCCAAAGCGAAAAATATAGCTACAAACGGCAGTTTTGGGACTGTAAAATGTCAAAATTTTGAAGCTCGCTCGCTTTGCTCGCTCGCATTTAATCATTATACCATTCTCCTGATGTTGCAGCCAGTAATTGCCAGCAGTTTTCGCCGATTCGCCCCCCTTAATTTCCCAAGCGAAAAATATAGCTACAAACGGCAGTTTTTGGACAGTAAAATGTCAAAATTTTGAAGCTCGCTCGCTTCGCTCGCTCGCATTTAATCATGCCATTCTCCTGATGTTGCTGCTAGTAATTGCCAGTATTTTTCGCCCGGTGCGCCTCCTTAATTTCCAAAGCGAAGAAATACAGCCACAAACGACAGTTTTTGGACTGTAAAATGTCAAAATTTTCAAGCTCACTCGCATTTAATCATTATGCCATTCTCCTGATGTTGCTGCCAGTAACTGCCAGCAGTTTTCACCTGGTGGGCCCCCCCTTGATTTCCAAAGCGAAATAATACAGCCACAAAGGACAGTTTTTAGGACTGTAAAATATCAAAATTTTCAAGCTCACTCGCTTCGCTCGTTCGCATTTAATCGTTATGCCATTCTCCTGATGTTGCTGCCAATAATTGCCGGCAGTTGGCCCGGTGTGCCCCCCCCCCCCCCAGTAATTGCCAGCAACTGCACCCAGTGCGCCCCCTTTAATTTCCAAGGCGAAAAAATACAGCCACAAACGGCACTTTGGGGACTGTCAAATGTCAAAATTTTCAAACTCGCTCGCTTCGCTTGCTCGCATTCAATCGTTATGCCATTCTCCTGATGTTGCATACTCCCAGTAATTGCCAGCACTTGTGATCGGTGCGCCCCCCCCCCCTTAATTTCCAAAGCGAAAAATATAGCTACAAACGACAGTTTTGGGACTGTAAAAAGTCAAATTTTTTCAAGCTCACTGGCTTCGCTCGCTCGCATTTAATCGTTATGCCATTCCCCTGATGTTGCTGCCAGTAATTGCCGGCAGTTGGCCCGGTGTGCCCCCCCCCCCCCCTCTTAATTTTCAAAGCGAAAAAATACAGCCACAAACGGCACTTTGGGGACTGTAAAATGTCAAAATTTTCAAACTCGCTCGCTTCGCTTGCTCGCATTCAATCGTTATGCCATTCTCTTGATGTTGCATGCTGCCAGTAATTGCCAGCAGTTGTGCCCGGTGCGCCCCCCCCCCCCCCTTAATTTCCAAAGCGAAGAATATAGCTACAAACGACAGTTTTGGGACTGTAAAAAGTCAACATTTTCAATCTCACTCGCTTCACTCGCTCGCATTTAATCGTTATGCCATTCCCCTGATGTTGCTGCCAGTAACTGCCAGCAGTTTTCGCCCGATGCGTCCCCCTTAATTTCCCAAGCGAAAAATATAGCTACAAACGGCAGTTTTTAGGACTGTAAAATGTCAAAATTTTGAAGCTCGCTCGCTTCGCTCGCTCGCATTTAATCATGCCATTCTCCTGATGTTGCTCCTAGTAATTGCCAGTAGTTTTCGCCCGGTGCGCCCCCCTTAATTTCCAAAGCGAAAAAATACAGCCACAAACGGCACTTTGGGGACTGTCAAATGTCAAAATTTTCAAACTCGCTCGCTTCGCTTGCTCGCATTCAATCGTTATGCCATTCTCCTGATGTTGCATACTCCCAGTAATTGCCAGCACTTGTGATCGGTGCGCCCCCCCCCCCCCCCTATTTCCCAAGCGAAAAATATAGCTACAAACGACAGTTTTGGGACTGTAAAAAGTCAAAATTTTCAAGCTCACTCGCTTCGCTCGCTCGCATTTAATCGTTATGCCATTCCCCTGATGATGCTGCCAGTAATTGCCGGCAGTTGGCCCGGTGTGCCCCCCCCCCCCCCCTCTTAATTTTCAAAGCGAAAAAATACAGCCACAAACGGCACTTTGGGGACTGTCAAATGTCAAAATTTTCAAACTCGCTCGCTTCGCTTGCTCGCATTCAATCGTTATGCCATTCTCCTGATGTTGCATGCTGCCAGTAATTGCCAGCAGTTGTGCCCGGTGCGCCCCCCCCCCCCCCTTAATTTCCAAAGCGAAGAATATAGCTACAAACGACAGTTTTGGGACTGTAAAAAGTCAACATTTTCAAGCTCACTCGCTTCACTCGCTCGCATTTAATCGTTATGCCATTCCCCTGATGTTGCTGCCAGTAACTGCCAGCAGTTTTCGCCCGGTGCGCCCCCCTTAATATCCCAAGCGAAAAATATAGCTACAAACGGCAGTTTTTGGACAGTAAAATGTCAAAATTTTGAAGCTCGCTCGCTTCGCTCGCTCGCATTTAATCATGCCATTCTCCTGATGTTGCTGCTAGTAATTGCCAGTAGTTTTCGCCCGGTGCGCCCCCCTTAATTTCCAAAGCGAAAAAATACAGCCAAAAACGGCAGTTTTTGGACTGTAAAATGTCAAGATTTTCAAGCTCGCTTGCTTCACTCGCTCGCATTCAATTATTATGCCATTCTCCTGATGTTGCTGCCAGTAATTGCCAGCAATTGCACCCAGTGCGCCCCCCTTAATTTCCAAAGCAAAAAATACAGCCACAAACGGCAGTTTTTGGACTGTAAAATGCCAAAATTTTCAAGCTCGTTCGCATTTAATCGCTACACCATTCTCCTGATGTTGCTGCCAGTGATTGACAGCAGTTGCGCCCGGTGCGGCGCCCGGTGCGGCACCCCTTAATTCCCAAAGCGAAGAAGTATATCTACAAACGGCAGTTTTTAGACTGTAAAAGTATCATGTCAAAATTTTCAAGCTCGCTCGCTCCGCTCGCACGCATTTGATCGCCATGCCATTCACCTGATGTTGCTGCCAGTGATTGACAGCAGTTGCGCCGGTGTGCCCCCCCCCCCCCTTAGTTTCCAAAGCGAAGAATATAGGTACAAACGGCAGTTTTTGGACAGCAGAATGTCAAAATTTTCAATGTAAAAAGATATCACCGTGGGAGAGGGAAACCCCCCTACCATACCCTCCCCCCTTGCTTGCTTCGCTCCCTCACGATCTCATAACCGCTCCCCCTAAAAGATCAAATCCTGTCTACGTCGGTGAGAGACCCCACTATTTTGTAGGCCTTCGCACAGGCGGAGCAAGAGCTGAAATACCACGATTTAGTCATTCAATAATATATTGTGAATATTTCATTTTCTATTGAGGTTTTTAAAGAAAAAAAACACACAAATTTCACCAAACGTGTGCACCAGATCGCTGAATTTCAGGTCTTAAAAATGCAAAATCTTCCTCGTGTGGGAGAGGGATACAACCCCCCCCCCCCCCATACACACCCTCCCCCCGTTCGGTCACTCCGCTCCCTCTCACAGATATTTCAAAAAAACAAACTGATTTTCCGCCGCAAGTCATCTGACAAGCGAAAAAAAGCAACAACAAGAACAAAAATTCTTCATATTTTTGCTGCCATTCTCCTCCCACTTTATATTTCTTCAAAAGAGTGGAACATCCGATCCCTGTAAAGTGTGTGTGTGGGGGGGGGGGGGGGAGGGGGCACAAAGCTTCCCCCCCCCCCCCCCCCCAAGGCTGCACCGGTCCGGTTATGGGCTTGTGATCGTGGTGATGGTGACCATCCCCCCCCCCCCCCCACTCCTCAGTACGGATTTACGCCGTTGGATTCAATGCTCCATAAAATTGCACTATTGGTCAAAGAAATGAGATCAAATGAAGTCAAAATAAAGACACCCGAGCGAGACATCATTGAGAATAAGAACAGATATATCAAAATGGTCACAGCAAGTAACTATACATAAGATTTTTTTTTTAAAATGGCTTTTAGATTTTGCTTAAAGGAACTTAGAGAACTTGATTGCAGCCGAACATAATCTAACTCATTCCAGAAAGAAGGACCGGTAGAAGTAATTGTCTTAAGGGCTAGAACTGTACGAACGGGGGAAAAGTGATATGATCCGCTTTGTCTTGTGAATATCACTGTTTTTAACAAACATTGAGGAAAATAAACTAGGAAGATCGCCAATACTCAACTTATACATAAAAATTCAAACGTGATACAAATACAAATCAGAAACTTTTAGTAATTTACTGGAAACAAACAATTCATCTGTATGATCCAAAAAATGTGCACGATTTATAATTCGCAAATCCTTTTTCTGAATCAAAAATAACGAATCGATTTTAGTCTTAGAGCAATTACCCCAGGCCAATATTCCGTAATTTAAGTCAGGTAATAATAGAGTTGAATAGAGGGAATGCAATATTGGCTTGGGGAAGAGGTACTTCAATTTGTGAATAACTCCAACGTTTTTGCACAACAACTTACATAAATAATCAACATGAACCTTCCAAGAAAGATTACTATCAATATAAATACCTAAAAATTTTGTTGAATCTATTTGATTTAACTGCAAACCATTCACTAATACTGAACCTGGAAGAAACTTTATTGTATTACGAAAAACCATATAATTAGTCTTGTTTATATTGAGCGATAATTTATTCGCCTGTATCCATTCAAATACCAGTTGCAGTTCGTTATTCACAGAATCAAGCAACACATAAGGATCTGAGTGAGAATAAACAAGACTCGTGCCATCCGCAAACAGAAGAAAAGACAGCAGAGAGGATGAGTTGCGGAAGTCATTAATATAAAGAATAAATAAAAGAGGACCTAAGAGGGAGCCCTGTGGAACGCCACAGCAAATCGAACCTATTTCTGAGTCGTGGTTATTCACAGTAACAAACTGAGTTCTTTCGGTAAGATAACTTCTGAACCACTCCAAGGCCTTTCCACGAATGCCGTAATGATTTAATTTGTACAAAAGTATTTCGTGGTCTATTGTGTCAAAGGCCTTGGAGTAGTCCAGAAACAAGCCGACTGTAAGCGACTTTGAGTCTATAGCTTTCGCAACTTTCTCTACTAATAATAATATAGCATGAGTGGTTGCATGTTTTTTTCCGGAATCCGAATTGATTATCAGCTAAAATATCACATTCATTTAAGAATTTCAGTAAACGATTATAAACCACCTTCTCGAGTATTTAAGAAAAAGAAGACAGTAATGATACTGGTCGATAATTTCCCAACTCATCCTCTCTACCCTTCTTATAGATTGGTAAAACTTTGGCAATTTTCATTTGAGCGTGCACAATGCCAGTAAGTAAAGACAAATTCAAAATGTGGACTAATGGTGAAAGAATTTCATTTATAATACATTTTATGAGATGATTAGAAAATCCATCGTGACCTGCACTCTTCTTGGGGGAAAGAGAATTAATAATATCTAAGACCTCTGCTTCAAATACAGGGAGAAAAAAATAAAGACTGAGGATTGGAATTTAGTAGATATGAGTGGAAAGGTCTGTGTGCAGACGAAATGTTGCGTGCCAAATTTGGACCAATGTTAACAAAAAAAGAATTAAATGCTTCCGCAACTTCTCCATCATCTTTACATCTGACTTATGCTGTTCAAACAAAGAACAAAAATAATCCTTTTTCACTTTACGTAACAGAGATGTAAGGGTATTTCGATACTTGGTGTACTTTGATTTATTCAAAGCTGTGTTATGTGATTTATATCTGTAAAACAGAGTATTTTTCTTGTTTATGGATCTAAGTAAGGCTTTAGTTATCCAAGGTGAACGTGGAACTGTTTTTTTTTTAATTTCCTCTTTGATTTCTCAATGGAAAATGTGAGTGAAATAAGGGTAACAAAGTGTTCATAAATCTATCATACGCATCATTCGGGTCAGTGGAATCAAAAACTTCATTCCATTCCATTGAGGATAAACTATGTTTAAACAGCTGAATATGTGACCCGCTACAACAAAATGATCCTAAAGTCGGGCGAGGTCGATTATTTGAAAATTGCATGACACAATTCCCTAATCTTTCTGCTTTAAATTGATATATAACACGTCTTATAAAAATAATCGGCCGCGGAGATATTGATGTTTAAAAGAGAGCATGTCAAGACGTCTGGGAAATCACTATTTCGAGAAAAGTGCCCTAAAAGTTCTCCTTGCGACGCAATCACAATCAAGAGACACGCAAGTCAGTATTCACCTCCGGACAATAGAAGTTAAGCCCTAGCAACCCCCGAAATGCTCATTCAAACACAGCGTCGGCGGTCTCCTCACCGACCAATCAGTGACCAGGAAGTCAGGAGAAGTGGCAAGGCATAGCGCAACCCGCCCGCACCCACCAGTCGACTGGGCAGTGTGCGAGCTTCACGCTTCGGTTAGCGGCAAGCAGCAAACTGACCAATGAGATCACTCTGGTCGTTGTTAGGGGCGGAGCCTATGTGTGGCGCTCGATCCAAATGTTCGAACCAGTTTCTGCTTCGTTGAAACGCCAAAAAAACATGGCCCAGAAAAACGTTATTTTTTGGTCTTTCCTTTCATCATTTTGCTTCAAAATTTCGACAGATGATAGAAGACATGTCAGACTCTAATAATATGTCAAATTCAGAAAATCGTAAGTTTTGACCAATTTTGATGCACTAACTTCAAACTCGATTTTCACGGCTTCGACCGTGCGCGACTTTAGGACCATTTTGTTGTAGCGGGTCACATATTATAATCAGAAAATATTCTTGTTTGCGATGAATTATTACACATCTTTTGTTTCTGTGATTCAGGTATAACAGGATTGGTAGAAGCTATAACGGTAAAATGATCTGATATGTCTGTTACAACAATACATTGATCACCATAAGTGTGATTGTTTGAGAATACATTATCAATTAGTGTTGCGGAAGCTCCACATAATCTTGTTGGCTTGGTAATACAAGGAGTGAAAAAGGATGATACCATGGTATTTAGAAAATCACGTGTTTGTGGCTTTTCATAATCGAGTAAGTCTAAATTAAAGTCGCCCATTATATAACTGTGTTTGTTGCAGAGATAGGGTGAATCTAAAATAAATTCAAGGATTGACATAAAATCAGAATGATTACAGTTCGGTGGCTTATAAATTTCTCCTATTAACACATTCTTACCGTCTGGCATACTTATATCAATAAAAATACTTTCAATTGAATCCGACATATAATTCAACTGGGTTACCAGTTCAAATTTTAAATCATTCTTCACATAAAATGCCACACCTCCACCCCTTTTACAAACTGTATTATTTGTGACCAGTGTATAACCGTCTAATTGTACTAGAGAAGTGAAGTTTTCGGTCATCCAGGTTTCACACAACCCCAATACTGAGAGTTTTACATTCAAAGTATCAAGAAAAAAGTTTAATTGATCAATGTTTTTAATCAAACTCCTAATGTTATGATGCAAAACTGAACAGGTATAATACTCCGTTTTAAAAGACTTCAGCTTTGCTACATGTTGCGGTAATATATAACTAGATGTTCTTGGTTTCTGGTGAGGAAAAATATCATGGTTATCATGAATAAAATCAAGATCAGGCATATCAGCATTAAGAGTTTCGATATCTTCGATTCCATTACATATTGTGTACATTCGCTAACATTTTGTAATAGACATACCTGAGAAAGATGACAAGATGATATAACATTGGTTGAAATCACCCCCAGAGTTTCTAAAGAATACAACAACATAGGACATTTCAGTTTGGTCAACCAATTCGTAACAATGTGAACATGTAAAGCCACACAATCTGTCGCACGGTTGACTTGGCTGCAATAAAGCCATAAGTATCGTGCAATCGACAATACACGTACTATCAGAGGAGGTATGACAAAAATACAATAAACTTTCAATGAACTGTTTGTTTGATTTCAGCAGAAATAGGCTCAGTATAAGGACTAAGAAAGCTGTAAATAAGTGTGACATCATAGAGAAGGCGAGGGCAAGAGAATTAAGGAATCTGTCTGGTATGACCGGTGGAAAGCAATGAAATTGAACTTGGGGGAAAGTGAAAAGGAGTCCCACCTCCATCCAATTCATGAATAACAGGACGACAACAAATATGTGAACGAAAAGCACCTGATTTCTTGAGAGCGGAAGATTTATGGATACATGTGTTTCAATGCATAATACATAAAAAGATGCATGATGCGTCGCACAGGAGACTAGGGAATACCAAATCTGAAGTACAATGATCTCGACAAGACGTGATACATACAAGAAAGCATGAGAAAAATGTGGCATTTGACTTTTTGTGAACTGAATTCTCGGTTTACATAGAAACAGACTCTGTGATGTGTATGCAATGGCTATGAATAAATGGAACATTATGATGAGGCGAAAGGCTACAGAATTATGGAACGGTAAACGCACATCTGGTGTGACTGAAATCAACGGCGTAAATCCATACTGAGGAGTGGGGGGGATGGTCACCATCGCCACGGTTACAAGCCCATAACCGGACCGGCGCAGCCTTTTTTTTTTTTTTTTTTTTGGGGGGGGGGGGGGGTGGGGTGGGGGGGGGGAGAAGCTTTGTGCTCCCTCCCCCCCCCCCCCACACGCACACACACTTTACAGGGATCGGATGCCCCAGTCTTTTGCATGAAATATAAAGTGGGAGAAAAGTGGCAGCAACAACATAAAGACTTTTTGTTCTTGTTGCTTTTTTTTTTTTTGCTTGTCAGACGACTTTCGGCGGAAAATCAGACCTTAAAAGTATGAAAACATTTTTTTTTTTTTTTTTTTGGGGGGGGGGAAATATCTGTGAGAGGGAGCGGAACGACAGAACGGGGGAAGAGTGTGTATGGGGGGGGGGGGGGTATCCCTCTCCCACACGAGGAAGATTTTGCATTTTCAGACCTGAAATTCAGCGATCTGGTGTTTTCTTTTCTTTAAAAAAACAATAAGAAAATGAAGTATTCACAATATATTATTGAATGACAAAATCGTGGCATTTCAGCTCCTGCTGTGCGACATCACTGTGAAGGCCTACTAAATAATGGGGCCTATCATCGGCGTAGACAGGATTTGATCTTAGGAGGAGCGGTTATGTGAGGGATCGAATCAAGCGAGGGGGGAGGGTATGGTAGGGGGGTTTCCCCCTCCTACGGTGAAATCTCTTTGCGTTGAAAATGTTGACATTTTTCAGTCCAAAAACTGCCGTTTGTAGCTATATTCTTTGCTTTGGAAATTAAGGGGGGCACACCAGGCGCAACTGCTGTCAATCACTGGCAGCAACATCAGGAGAATGGCATAGCGATTAAATGCGAGCGAGCGGAGCGAGCGAGCATGAAAATTTTAACATTTTACAGTCTAAAAACTGCCGTTTGTAGCTATACTTTTTCGCTTTGGAAATTAAGGGGGCCGCATCAGGCGCAACTGCTGGCAATTACTGGCAGCAACATCAGGAGAATGGCATAGCAGTTAAATGCGAGCGAGCGGGGCGAGCGAGCTTGAAAATTGTGACATTTTACAGTCCAAAGACTGCCGTTTGTGGCTGTATTTTTTCGCTTTGGAAATTATGGGGGCACACCGGGCGCAACTGCCGGCAATCGGGCAGCAACATCAGAATGGCATAACGATTAAATGCGAGCGAGCGAAGCGAGTGAGCTTGAAAATTTTGATATTTTACAGTCCTACATGGCCTTTGTGGCTGTACTAGTATTTTTTTTCGCTTTGGAAATTAAGGGGGGGGGCGCACCGGGCGAAAACTGCTGGCAATTACTGGCAGCAACATCAGGAGAATGGCATAATGATTAAATGCGAGCGAGAGAAGCGAATGAGCTTGAAAATTTTGACATTTTCCAGTCCCAAAAACTGTCGTTTGTGGCTGTATTTTTTCGCTTTGGAAATTAAGGGGGCGCACTGGGCAAAAACTGTTGGCAATTACTGGCAGCAACATCAGGAGAATGGCATAATGATTAAATGCGAGCGAGCGAAGCGAGCGAGCTTCAAAATTTTGACATTATGACAGTCCAAAAACTGCCGTTTGTAGCTATATTTTTCGCTTTGGAAATTAAGGGGGCGCACCGGGCGAAAACTGCTGGCAATTACTGGCAGCAACATCAGGAGAATGGAATAATAATTAAATGCGAGCGAGCGAAGCGAGCGAGCTTCAAAAATTTGACATTTTACAGTCCCCAAACTGCCGTTTGTAGCTATATTTTTCGCTTTGGAAATTAAGGGGGGCGCACCTGCTCACAATCACTGGCAGCAACATCAGGAGAATGGCATAGTGATTAAATGCGAGCGAGCGGAGCGAGCGAGCTTGAAAAATTTGACATTTTACAGTCTAAAAACTGCCGTTTGTGGCTATACTTTTTCGCTTTGGAAATTTAGGGGGCACACCGAGTGCAACTGCCGGCAATTACTGGCAGCAACATCAGGAGAATGGCATAGCGGTTAAATGCGAGCAAGCGGAGCGAGCGAGCTTGAAAATTTTGACATTTTACAGTCCAAAGACTGCCGTTTGTGGCTGTATTTTTTCGCTTTGGAAATTAAGGGGGCACACCGGGCGCAACTGCTGGCAATTACTGGCAGCAACATCAGGAGAATGGCATACTGATTAAATGCTAGCGAGCGAAGCGAGTGAGCTTGAAAATTTTGACATTTTCCAGTCCTAGAAACTGTCGTTTGTAGCTATATTTTCGCTTTGGAAATTAAAGGGGGCGCACCGGGTGCACCTGCTGTCAATCACTGGCAGCAACATCAGGAGAATGGCAAAGCGGTTAATTTAATGCGAGCGAGCGGAGCGAGCGAGCTTTAAAATTTTATTTTTACACTCCAAAAACTGCCGTTTGTAGCTATATTTTTCGCTTTTGTTTGTCCCACTTTTATTTGAGAACCATCCCCCCACCCCATCGACGCCTCTATACATATTAGGTTGCTTCTGTTAAGTGAAAGATCTGCTGCGCACTCTTTGATAAATTAGGGAATATACGTCTATGTCAAAAGTGTACAAAGTTCATCCCTTATCCTGTATAGCGGACCTTTTGCATGTTCATGATTGCAATACAACGATCTGGTGCATAGTTCTGGCGATATTTGGACAATTTTCCATTAAGAAAGTTCGAGATTTGTCCTCATCTCGGGAATTGCTTGGGGGATAAATGATTTGTCTGTCTAAACACTTCCTTTGGGGCGGGGCAAATGCCCCTTTGCCCCCCATAGATTCGACGTCCCTGATCTTCCCTTGGTATATGCCCATAGATGTATTTTGACTGAGTAATCAGTTACTGTCGTTTCTCAGGAATGATTCAGGAAATGGAGGGGATTCAATTATGGCGATAAAGTTGTTGTTATTGTTTGTTTGTATGTTTTCGTACATATTTTGCAGATGGTCCCCAGTTACTCGCGTCATAGCATGTTTACATGTAGACCTATACTATTTGACGTTGTCAACGCCTGAGCCATACCTTACAGGGTATGTCGATGTTACTTTCTTCGCGAGCGAGCGAAGCGAGCGAGCGCTTGAGAAAATTATTATACATTTTCCTACAAGATAGAATACTGTTCAGCTCTGTTACCTGTCTGAAGGTGGCGTACAAACGTCATGCAATATGCCAAAATTGATACAATCACATTTCTGCTTCCTCCATTTTTCCCCTCAAAATTCAGGGGGGGGGGGATGATTGTACAGGCCATCCCCCCCCCCCTCCTCCATTTCAGGGGGGGATATATCCCCCCCATCCCCCCCCCCCCCCCCCCGGGATTTACGCCCATGACTGAAATAATGACGTAAAAAGAACTACAGGACTAGAGTTGGGCTGGAATGGAATCCCACCACCACCAGGTTCATTAACATGGAACCAAACAACATGCCAGAGAAATGCATTAGATTCGCTTGTTCTATAATGCGTAAAGCGTGTTCTCATTTGAAGAAAAAAGGAAAGATTTATCGTAATGAGTTTTATATAAGAAATTCGGGAGGATTTATCCGAATAAAAACACATCATTCAAACAAGAAATTTCTCTCATAAAGTGCCTATTAGATGCCAGCAGAGAGAGAGAAAAAAAATGATATCACAAAACAACCAAAGTTAATGAACAAACAGGTTTATGTTATATAAGGTAGCATTACACAGTGATCAGGAGATTTAATCTCTGTATTATTTCCCATTTCCTCGTACCTTTCTCCTTGCAAAACAAGACTACGTCCGTGCCGACGACGGCTAACTTCGTTGTCAGGTTTTTTTCCTTGCGAAGTTTGAACGCAGTGTTGGCGAGCTTGCTCCGTTTGGCTTTTAGGGCTGGGGGGAGGTCAGATCGGACAGTGATCCTCTTTCCGGTGTTAGGCGCGTTTACACCCGCCTTGCTAGCAGATTCGAATGCCGTGAGGACGCGGTTTCGCTGAGACATATAAACGAATTTGGCAATGATCGGTGGGGGTCTGTCGTCTCCCTCGCGCTGCGGAAGTCGATGGACGTTGACAAGGATGATGGTATCGGCGTTTTCCTTGGGAATGCCGAGGTGGGTGAACGTGTGTCGAATAACCGCGTCGACATCCTCGTTGGCTGTGGTCTTCACACCATAGAAGAGGAGATTGGCCTTCCGTTGATAGATTTCGGCAGCCATGATCTTCTTTTCCAGGTCAGCAATTTTGGCTTGAAGCTTTGTTTCCACCTCCGGTATCTTAACATTCTCGATCTCGACGACTCTTGCTGAGTTGTCTTGGACAGCCTTTGTAGCTCCTTTACTTTCAGGTTAACAGCAGTTATGTCCGTGTGCATTTGCTCGAGTTTGGCACACACTCTGGTCTCCGAATCATTTAATGAGCTCATGACATCTGCGAGTGTGAACGTGCTTTTGTCACCGCTGCTGCAGTGGTGGCTGCGCGTTGCTGTGTAGGGCGTTGGTTATCGTTCGGCATGGCTGTACGGTGAGATTTGCTTCTCAAGTTGT
Organism: Diadema setosum; assembly: GCA_033980235.1. NCBI lineage: Eukaryota > Metazoa > Echinodermata > Echinoidea > Diadematoida > Diadematidae > Diadema > Diadema setosum. Next base: position 36,501,224 of record CM067071.1, on the reverse strand, counting down.
AGGAATTTTCCATCAGAAGCGAGCAAAAGTCCACTTTCAAATGTTATTACACCTGAAGTTGAAGCAAAGACAGTTCAGAAAGTACGTTCTATACATACGTTTCGAGTTGCTGGCTTTCTAAAGTCGGCGAAAAACCAGTGGTGGTGGGAGAGCTCAAGACTCATGCGTCCTCCATGTTCGAGGTCGTTACGTCATTCCATAATTGAATTGAATTGAATTGAAATGGTTTATTGATATCAACATCGTCGCAGCCAAAGGCCGAATTGTGATGCTTTACAGCAAATGATATAAAGGAATATATTAAAAAAAGATCAAAAGAGGAATACATGTACAAAAAGATGAACTTTACACATAAATATCCATAACAAACTCAAATGAAGTGTACGACTTATTCTATAAAGTATAAAATATTACAGTTGAAAAAACAAATCGCGAGATAAATATTGCAGTCTATATAGTCTTTTTGTTATCTTACTTCCCATTTCTCTCTCTCTCTCTCTCTTTCTGTCTTTCTCCCTCACTCCCTCCCTATCCCTCTTTCCTAGGTATGTTTGGCAGTTACTGTGTCTATATTTCCCCCCTTTTCTCCCTCTCTCCCTCTCTCCCTCTCCTCTCATCTCCCTCTCTCTGTCCCCCCCCCCTCTCTCTCTCTATAAATAACTCAATATTCATATCAAATTAAAATCAGTCGATATTAGCCAATATGGTAATTCTTCTAATACTTACATATATATATAACAATAAAAAATATTTTCTATATTATATACATTATCATAGATATCTTATAACTTTAGATATTTCAAAAGATACACAAGCCATTATCAAAATCAGTGACAAGGACCCGAAAGTGTGAAATAATAAAAAAAAAAACAAGGATACCACTAAATACGTATTACATGTGTACAAAATTATGTCATAACCCGTGTATATCATTATATCTATCAGTTACACACAAGAAAGCACAGTATACATTAAAAAAAATGCTAGGTATTGACCTCTATTCTCTTTCAATATCCTATGATATCGTCGAATTCATATAGGATACAACATATTCTTTTAAACAAACACAAAATACAATCATACAAAACTGATAAACAACATTCACTGTAATTGTAGTCATACAAAAGATTTGCCGTGATAAAAAAGGAAGAACAAAAAGGAGAAAGAAGGGAAAAAAAGAGGGAAAAGACGGGAAAGAAATTGGAAAAATATATAAAATCAAAGCATTATTATACCCTGAATAATCTCAAATCACTAAATAACCAAAAAGATTAATTAATATTTAGCCCTCCTGTGAAATCCATGACATAACATATACATGTATAATTTTACGCATAGAAAACTCTTGCTGAATTCAAAATGCGTGTGAAGTGTGGTATCGGACTGTTTCTGAATCTACTTGTTCTACCCCTTTATCAGAGATTCAGTCTAGAACGGAAATCTTGTTTTGGAATGTACCCTGCTTAGTACTTTATGAGGTAGAGTTATTCCAAAAATCCTAATGTTTTGGGACGAAGGCCGGAAAGAGGAGAAACCCTAGAAAGACCTTAGTGTAAACATGGAGGGTGTGCTTGGCACGTGTGGAATGTAAACATTGACCCCACGAGAATTCGCTGCGGACGGCAAGTAGTGGTTTTCATCTACAACAAGTCAGTGGTTCTCTGCTTATCCACATTCGTAACACTATATCTCCCCTCCTCGGAAGTCCATGCCCCCATCGACAGAGTGATATTGGAGGACATGTGAACACGTTTAGATTGTACTCACGTTACATCAATACTAAATGAGCAAACCGGAAAGCAATATTCATTTATCATGGCATGCGTGACTAAAAGCTCACAAATACTAAACTATACTAAACTAAATAAATGTATGCTAGTGCTACAAATACGAATACGAGATAGCAATTATATTAACACACAAGAATGAAATCAAAAAAATGTACATGATATACTCGAATGATTAAAAAATTAGAAAAAGAAAGCAAGATAATAAAAAGGAAAGAATCAGATTCCAAGAAAGAAGAAAGGATAGAATTAAGATAGGGAAAAGGCAAAACATTGACGGTATATATAATACTTCGAATAATGATATGCAATAAATCAGACAGTACGTTGTACCCTGCGTGCATTTTATAGCTACAACATGTACATTAAAATGGTTATTTTCCACTAAAAACATATTCCTCTTGATTAGGCAACAATAAACTCAGTTCTTTACTTTGGAGAATGCCTTAAAAAGATATCCCGTGACTTTACTCCTCTTGCATGTCTTTTTTAGTCCACAGGGATCATCTTATTCTTTTAACAATTTTACCCATTATTAATTATGTTTTATAATACCATTTTTACTTTGATCCATTCGGTGTACATGTGGATCGTTATTACTGACAATACATGCATTGGTCCGAACCTGACCAAAAACGGTAGAAAAGCAAGTGATATTAACTGCCATTCAATTATGACGATCATGGACTGTAGGGAATGACGCAGCCATCTTACATCAGGTGACTCAGCTGGTTGGGCCTGTACACTCCTAGGTATAATAAGAGAGTACATATAGACCGTTTCAATTTCGATGGCCTATTCACCTACCGCCGCTAGCGGCGCTATAACGGTCGCCATAACTGGGGGCCAACGGGGGCTTCCAGCGAGCTAGCTACCCAGCGAGTTGCACTTGCAGCTCAGCGGCCTAGCGTACCCATCGCGCATAGTTAGCCGGGCGCAGCCGCTGCGCCGCGGCCGGCGACCGCTGGCGCCGCGCTAATATTGTGATTGTTTACTCACTGTGTGGAAAGGTCATTCAGCGGCCTTTAATGCCTCTCTTTTGGACAAACTGAGTGATTCAGACATATTGATCTACTTTGAAAGCTTCAAAGGAAGGATCAGGAAAACACATTGTGCAGTTGTTGGGTGCACAAATAACAGAAAAAAAAATGGAAATGAAAGCTGACGGCAGAGTGTGAAATTCAGACACCGCTGACGCATGATAAATAAAGGCAAAATTAAAGACAATTAAGTGAAATACAACGGTATAGAAATACACAGATTTCGAAACAAACTATGTCTACTAGATTCTCTATTTAATTAGGTTATCACTACATATTCGTAAAATATGTTGTTCATCTTAGAAGACAAGTTTAGATCAAAGAATTTGATAATTCACCGATTTTTTTTTTTTATTGTTTTTTTTTTAATCCTTGGTGTCCTACTTGCCAAAGTTAGAATCCACTTCCTGGCTGGACTTTATTATTATGACAAACATTTTACAGCCTACACTACAGCTAAATAAATGTTTCAAGATGCGTTAAATTCTTATATTGTTTTCACTTCTTCAATGTTCAGCACTGAATTGACCATAGGCCTATTCAATTTTGGCCTGGAACTCTGAATTTGACTTTTGATAAAGTGATACTTATAAATATTAAACCATGGATGGTGACAAACATCTGTTTCATAATCATACTAAGAAAGTATGATTTGAAAATCACTTTTGTAGATTCTAATATTAGGCGTTAGCGTGATGTTATGCAAGGTTACTTAGACCTAAAACAGTAGAAGTTTCGGTTGTAGACATCAGGCGACGTAGTCGTAACTTAAGTTTAGGCATATACGGCCTATAACAGAAACGCCTAGATTTATATTCCGTTTGGTTTACTCAGTTAGGCTTGCCTGAAGTTATCGACAACCGAAAATAATATAGGATGTAGGGTTCTAGAAGTCAATAGGTCTAGATCTAGTCTGGACTCTTGCCTAGATTTCTAGACAAGATCTAACGTTAGACAGATTCTACCCTGCTGGCCCGACACTCCCGAGTAAAGGCAAAAGCCTGCCCTAAAAAGGTTAAGTTAACTGATAGCTTGCAATATTGCGTCATATCTAGCTCAAGATTCTTATTCATTATTTGTATTTAATTATATCAGTTAACTTGTCAACAGCCTAGGCTTATTAGCAAGACGTCTGCCTGCGCCTAGCAATAATTCTCCCCAGCGGTTTTTATTCTCTTGCAAGTCTTACACAAATGTGAATATACGGGGCTTACACGCGAGTACCCAAGTCATCGCCAAAGAAATAGAGTCTACAAACATTCACGGATCGTACCGATATTTACCTTGAAATTCAAGTTTTGGCTACAGCCGTATGTCATCTACCCATTCGCTCATAGTCGGTTTAAGTTGTTTAATTTGATTTATTCTTAATTAGCTGGCGAAAAAAAAAAATGTAGACTCTAGTTGTCACAAATCCAGATGCGTCGATCGCTGCCAGCGCCAGAGATAGCTAGCTGGCCGGCTGGCGCCGGGTGGCAGAAGCACTGGCTGCCGCTGGCACCCTTGCCACGCACGCAGGGCGCTTGCCGACCCGGCCTGTTTGACCCCCAGTTATGGCGTTGCCTTAAGAGGGCGCACTTCCATGAACAGTCACTTGAATCGGTCTATACTGCTTCCAATAACGTCGTTATTAGTGTTATTGCAGCATTAGCATATTAAGTGTGTTCATTAAGCAAAAAAAAAAAAAAAAACAACAACAACAACAACAACAAAACATAAAGTAGCTTGATTTTACGTATCTATCTTTGAAATGTCCGCACATTACATCATATTGGTAGTCTTCGATATACCTCTACAATGGTCTCTTTTCTTCCTACTCAATTATTCCTTTCCATTTTCGAATCATTTCATTGATTTCTGTTTTTAAGTTTAACATTTCAATTCCGTTATTTTCTTGAGATTGAAGATGTGAACTTCACTCTTAGCAGCCGTGATGATGGTATCCTAATTCAGTCCTCGGTGGGAAAAGACTTGGCCCAGTGGGTGTGTACTATGCCACGTCTTTCGAAGCTCATTCTGTGGTGCCCCTACTTGACCGGTAGTTTCCTCTCAACAGCCGCCACCTTAGCATCATCATGCAAGGTAATGTCGTTTTTTTGTTTTAATTGATATTAGTCACGTAGTGTTGGGAGAGGACTTTATTTCATTTTTTTTTCGAGAAATGAAAAAAAAAAGCCCGTATGGTAGGGTAATGCAGTGACTACTTTAGCAAATCAATCCTATTTTACTTGATATTGTTAAGACATTATTTGTAACTCTAGTCCTCCTCAGCATTATGGCATTGAATGTATGAACGAAAGCATTTGAAGAGTTTGTTTGCAAAAACTGATAAGTCCATATTTGCCAAATGGAGATATTTGCGATTAAAGGTCAAGAAAAATAAAGAGAATAATAAGAAAATGTTTGCTTCTTTTGACCATAACTTCAAAAATGTACTTTTATATGTAGTTACCAATATATCATTTAAAAGGTATTACTTTGTACTTTATGACAGAGACCGTACTTCAAAATCTTCAAAAATGGACTTATCGGTTTTTGCAAACAAACTCTTCATTTGTAAAGCAAGACAAATTTTATGTCACCATGACAATTATTCTTTTTCAGGAAGCAGACTTGGAAGATGTGTATGTCATCATGACAGCATGAGTTTTCGGAAGTCACGTAGCAAGATACGTCAGGCAGCCATATCGACATAATATACTTTTTTAAAGAAGTTGACCTGGCATGATGAACTGCTTTAATAACAATGATAGTTTATTACATTTATATACCAGGAACCCAGATCGAAGCTTGCTATGGGGAGCAGCGCTCTGTGCGAGTTTGACTGCAGTCACAGACAAACAGAAGTGATCAATATACAGCGTGAGGGCGCTATTATGTTTGAGTTACTTTATGTGGAGACAAACATTGTAGATGTAGTGGAAGGAGGGAAATTAGAAATGTTGCTTTATTGTTCTCTTCCTTTAATTCACTGGCTATTTGCTCGAAAGTTCTGTTTCTCTTGAAAAACAATTTTGATGTTCTCATTCTTTTGTATGCATCACACTTTTTTCAGTTAAAGTCGGGGAGCCTGGTTAATTCGGTATAATATGATGCTTCGAATAACGATATATAATAAATCAGACAGTACGTTGTATCCTGCTTGCATTTTATGGCTACATTACAATGTTAGATTTTCCACTAACAGTATAGTCCTCTTGATTAGGCAGCAATAATGTTCAATAACAATGTTCAACAATGTTCTTTACTTTAGAGATTGCCTTCATAAAATATGACGCGACTTTACTCCACTTACATGTCTTGTTACTGTTCAAGGAGACTTTGCGACTATTACGTCCAGTTTTGCCCCGCCTTTTTTTTTAATGCACACGGGTCATCTTATCTTTTTAACAATTTCACCCATTATTCATTATGTTTTATGATATCATTTGATTCACTCGATGTACATGTGGATCGTTATGACTGACAATATGACTGACAATATGACTGACAAATTGATCCGAAACTGACCAAGAACGGTAGAAAAGCAAGTGATGTTAACTGCCATTAAGTATGAGGATCACGGACTGTAGGGAATGACGAAGCCATCTTTCATCCACTGACTCAACTGGTTGGTTCTGTACACTCCTATGTATAGAAAAACAAAAACAAAACACACAAACGGGGATTACATTATGCTGCTTCAAATAAAGTCGTTATTAGTGTTATCGCAAAATAATCAAATTACTGTGTTGATTAAGTAGAAAAACAATAATCAGATTTATAGCTTGATCTTATGTCTATAGCTGTGCCACATTACATCATAGCTATGGTAGTCTTTGACCAACCTCTACAATGGTTTCTTTTCTTCCTGCATGTTCAATTATTCCTTCTTCCCATTTTCGAACCATTTCATTAACCTCTCTTTTTAAGTTTCACGTTTCAATTCCGCTTTTTTTTTGTCTTTAGATTGAAGATCTGAATTTCTGTCTTAACAGCCATGATGACGATATCCTAAAGCAACCCTCGGTGGGAAAAGACTTGGCCCAATGGGTATATACTATGCCACGTCTTTCCAAGTTCAGACTGGAATGCGCTTACTTGCCCGATAGTTTCCTCCCAACAGCCGCCACCTTATCATCATCATGTCAGGTATGTACATGTAATGTTTGAATATACAGTCAAACCTGCCTTAGCGGCCACCTGTCTATAGCGGCCACCTGTCTATAGCGGCCACTGAAAAATCCCCCCGAGAGAAAAGCCCTGTTAAAGACCCTGTGAATAGCGGCCACCTGTCTAACGCGGCGAGCGGCCACAAATTTTGTTTCCCGCGGTAGATTTTAACCTGTCTATAGCGGCCACAGAGCCGGTAATTTGGCGTGTTTTTCTGATTTGTGGCCGTGCCAGACATTCATGGGCAACGTTCAGTGATCACCACCGCTGCATTCATCACTTATTCAGTCATAATAATGCACTAGTGTAAAGCTTTCTTCACCACTGTACACATGCAATCGTGCAACAATTTCATAAACACCGGCATTGTTCAATGCATGAAATACACGTGTGTATACTTACGCATAGTACTTATGTACATTAAATACTTATCGATGTATTAAACGATTATGTATAGTATAGGCAATGCACATTAAGTTGGATTACCTGTCTATAGCGGCCACCTGTCTATAACGGCCACTTTTTCGTTTCCCTTGGGTGGCCGCTATAGACAGGTTTGACTGTAATTGATATGAGTGATGCAGTGTTGGGAGAGGACGGATTTTTTTTTTCGATGTAGATGGAAAAGAGCCTGTATTGTAGGGTAGTCTAGTGACTCATTTGGCGAATCAATCCTATTTTACTTGATATTGACACAACTTTATTTGTAACTCCAGTCCTCCAAAGTTAGCGTTATGAAATTCAATGTATAAACGAAAGAATTGGTATGAACGCTTTTCTTGCAGTGACAAAAGTATGGAAATCAAGTGCAATGCGTTTTTCCCCGTTATCCGGTTGTGCTTTATTCTTTTCTTTACTAATGACACAATGTTTCTCTCAGACAAGTTTAATTGCGGAATTTTTGCCATGAGACAAAGGTTGCACAAGCAGGGGGGGGGGGGGAGAAAGGGAGGGAGGAAGAGGGAGATTGAAAGTGAGATCAGTGAGGGCTCCCCTTATAATGCGGTAACGTTGTGCAGGTGGCGCTGTGCTATTCCCAGGAAGTTTTTTTTTTTTTTTTCTTTTAAAAGGAAGGGAGAAGAAAAATGATATAGTTACTGAAACACAGACCCACAGACATATACATGTGTCGGGTTAACAAACAAAGACTTAAGCAAATTCAATTCAGTTTATTTCATTTCATTTATAATAAATGAAAGAACTAAGCAAAACTAATAATTTATGTTAATGTTGGCTTCAAATAAGCAAATGTATTTTTTCTTGTATTCAAATAGAAAAGTAATCGTTTTGTTAAGGTTAAATAAATGACATAATTATACAACTTGTAATAGATTAACAGGTATAGATATTTTTTGAGTGATTTAAATGTTGGCATGCAGTAGACGTACGAGAGTGCACGGACCTCGGTTTCAATGTACCATTCGTTCACAAAATGTGTGTGTGTGTGTGTGTGTGTATGTATGTATAAGTTCATTGTGCCCATATGATGCAAATACATAGCTTATGTCAGGAACTTTGATCTTTACAGCAAATTAGTTTTAAAAACAACCAACGACGTCACTGGCTGTAGCCATTTCACGTCTTAAAGGAGCGTATAAGGCCTAAATAATAATCACTATAGACCGGTAATTTATTAAGATGCTCGGGATCAAGCAGTCCAAGCAAGTACCCTGTGAGGGATAAACCTGAAATACCCTCTCAGGGCTATTCAGCGGCTCAACGAAGCGTTGCGATCGTTATCTCTATTCTCATTGCCGGTCGTTCCGATTTATGACTAGAAATTCTGCGGATTTTGCTGGCTCGTGCGAGCGCTGCACGCTCGCCATGAGCTGGGTGGCCCTGTACACCCACATGCAGGCCGGACAAGTCGCAGCGTCACATACCAGCCGGGGAGATACCACACACAGTCTTCACATCCACCAAGTATTGTAAAGTAACTCGCGCTAAGATGGATTGCAACAATTTGCACAAATCCAAACTAATTTAAACTAGGCCTACACTAAGTACAGGTCGTTGCAGGATGATATAAACACAAAAAATAAACAAAATACACAGTTCCCCTACACTCATGTACGCACACAAGCACAAGCACCCACAGCAAACACAAGAGTGTCAACAACATCAAAAGCAAAACAAAACGAAAACTGGCATCATTCAGAAAGTGTTGAATTCGAGTATCTTATATGTTATCAAGATACAGTTGTGACTAGCTTCTTGAGAAGAACGTATAACTATTTTTTTTTCTTTTCAAATCATTTCATGATGTATCAATTATTAAATCTGTATTTAATAGTCACATCTTGTATCATCTGCAGTGTGGATATTAGTATATTATACGCATCTATAATATAAGAGTAAGAACATCTTCTATAGACGATCGAACGCAATTTCAAAACCCAGTTTTGGCAACTGAATGGATTTCGTTCTCCTACCTGCCCGTGGCCGGTACACTTGCCGAACTGTAAAGACGATGGTATCACACATCTCCTCAACTGGAACTACAGCTGTATTTTATGATTCTCTCACAGTCCCAAGTAGATATAACACAAAACGCCATCTTAGTCTTCATAAAATGTTATCGATGCAGTCATGGCAGCGTATATTCCATAATTCAGGGAGGTGGAAAGAGAATTGAATATGCCTAGTTAGTGCACAGGGATAGACTGTACCATGCTAATGTAAGGTCTCAGTGGCAGCTGACTGGTATCGAGGAAACCCCACTAAAAAAACAACATCACTCCCCCAGCCCACCGAAGAACCCTGGCTGGTATGTGTACGTAACTTTCAAAAGCAGACACTCTGCCGAGCGAGACTGCCTTTGCAATGTCACAGCACTTTCCCAACGACGCAGGGACGTGATCAGTTCACATTTGATTTTTCTGATAAACTGCGTTGATACCATCTTTTAATGTCCCCTGAAGTTCATACTATAAAGATGTAAGCATCGGTTTCATTCTACATAATTCATTTCCAAAATTTACAGTTGTGATTACATGTACATTACATCAAATGTGAGATGAGTGAGATTCCTTCGTACAGCAGCGAACAGCGGCAACCAAGCAAGCAACGCGAGCCAGAGAGCAATACGATAACCATTCCACGTGGGCTAACAGCACGGAGGCACGCGGTGTGTGCGCGTTTTTCTCTGTTTCAGTAGCGATAGCCTGACAAAATTCAGACCGGATTGAATGAGACTAAGTGGACAAAATTTTCGAACATGTTGTGCTATGACAGAGAGCGTGTGAATTTTGCTCCCCGCGGATTATCCTGCAAAAGGGTCTATGAAAGGAAAGACTAATAATCTTCACTCTGAGGGAAAAGGAGCGCAATCCGCGGGGAGCAAAATATACCGTGTGTGTTTAAACACACGAATGTCGAAGCGGTTTTGTCGGTTCCCATAGACTTTACACGTGAAGGCGATTCGCTTGGCACTGAGCCAGGTTCGGCGAGCTCGCGCGGTTCTCCCGTTTTATCCTCTATAGGGTATTTCGGCGTTATCCTTCACAGGGTAGTTGCCTGGACTGTCAAGAGTTTTCTTTCTCGTACAGTACCCTGTATATTGAAATCTTGGAATCCCAAACACTGCACGCTACATAGTGTGTGGCTTCACAATGCTAATGCGGCACAATGAATCATTCATTTACAATAAAATGGAATAGAGTAAAGATAATAAAAGATATTCTAACCGAGAATGACACTGGACGATTCTGTGTGCAAAAAATGTGAGGTGTTTGTGATCACTTCCTCGCTGGCAAATACCGCAAAAAGCAAGGCGGTGGAGCAGTAATTTGCATTCGTAAGTCACAACTCATTATTTCAATCTAGACGCCCACAATATACCGTAACGTGAAGACTACTCATGTGTCTATGACTCTGCGAGGACGTCAAGTCATACAGTAACAATGATACACCTTCCTATCATCTGTCAATTAGTTTATTCTTTCCAGGCTTTACATTGTCAAATTTGTCATGCTGCTGTCATTGACGATTAGTCATAGAGAATGTTAAGTTTGTACAAGAATTTCATGTCGCCTAGCATTCCTCAATAATGTAACTCAATACTAGACGTTGTGATTTTTGTTTGTTCGTTCGTTTGTTTTTCTTTGAAGTGATGAATTCTTCTTATTTACGCTAGAAACTGGTTATTATTATTTCGATGTGCTCCATTGCGAAGATCGTAACAAATACACAACTGCGTGGATTCTATTTCGTTGTCAGTTTCCAAAGAGTATAAGTTCACTAATTTGTAACATATCGTAACGTGTATAACACCTCTACAATGGTCTTTTTTTTTGGCATGTTCAAATATTTCTTCTTGCGATTTTCACACCAGTCATTAATCTCTTATTTTATTTCCACATTTCGATCCTGTTATTTTCTTCAGATTGAAGATCTGGACTTACATCTTTATGATGATGATATCATAAAGCTCTCCTCGGTGGGAGAAGACTTTGCCCGATGGGTGTGTACTATGCCACGTCTTTCCAAGTTCAGACTGGGATGCGCCTACTTGACCGATAGTTTCCTCTCAACAGCTGTCACCTTAGCATCATCATGTCAGGTATGTACATGTAGTATTTGAATATAATTGCTATGAGTGATGCAGTGTCGGGAGAGGACTGATTTCTTTTTCTCGATATAGATGAAAAAGAGTCTGTATTGTAGGGTAGTGTAGTGACACCTTTACCGAATCAATCCTGTTTCTCTTGATATTGACATAACTTTATTTGTAACTCCAGTCCTCCAAAGTCAGCAATATGAAATTCAATGTGTAAACGAAAGAATAGACCATGGACGCTTTTCATGCAGTGACAAAAGTATGGAAATCAAGTGCAATACATTTTTTTCCCGTTGTCCGGTTGAACTTTACACATTCTTTTCTTTACTAATGATACACTGTTTCTCTCAGACAAGTTTCATTGTGGAATTTTTGCCATGAAACAAACATTGCACAAGCAGGGGGGGAGACAGAGAAAGGGAGGGAGGGAGAGGGAGATTGAAAGTGAGGTCTGAGAGGGCTCCCTTAATGCGGTAACGTTGTGCAGGTGGCGCTGTACTATTCCCAGGAAGTTTTGTTTTTATTTTAATAGGAAGGGAGAAGAAAAATGATATCGTTACCAAAACACAGACACACAGACACACAGACACACATGCATGTGTTTGGTTAACAAACAAAGACTTTAGCAAATTCAATCCAATTTATTTCATTTCATTTATGATAAATGAAAGAACTAAACAAAACTAAAGATTTATGTTAATTTTGGCTTCAAATAAGCAAATGCATTTTTTTTTCAAATAGAAAAGGAAACGTTTAGTTAAATATCAATAAATGACATTATGATTATAATAGATAACTAGGTAGATATTTTTCAGTGAATTAATTGTTTGCATGCAGTGGACGTACGATAGTGCATGGACATCGGTTTCAATGTATCATTCGTTCACAAAGTGTGTGTGTGTGTGTGTGTGTGTGTAAGTTAATTATGCCCATATGCTGCAAATACATAGCTTATGTCAGGAGCTTTGATCTTTACAGCAAATTATTTTTAAAAACAACAAACGACGTCACTGGCTGTAGCTATTTCACGTCTTGAAGGAGTGTAGAAGGCCTAAATACCAATCATGATATATCATAGACCGGTAAAACTCTTTTTAATAAGATGCTCGGGATCATGAGTTTTGTTTCTCGTACAGTACACTTTATATTGAAATCTTGGAATCCCCCAAACACTGCACACTACTTGTGCGACTTCACAATGCTAATGCGGCACAATGAATCCTTCTTTTTCCATAAAATGGAATAGAGTAAAGATACTAAAAGATATTCTGACGGAGAATGACACTGGACGACTCTGTGTGCGAAAAAAAAAAGATAGGTATTTGTGATCATTTCCTCGCTGGCAAAGACCCCCCAAATCAAGGGGGTGGAGCAGTAATTTGCATTCCTAAGTCACAACTCGTTATTTAAATCTGGACGGAAACAAGATAACGTAACGCGAAGGGTACTCAGGTATCTATGACTCTACGAGGACGTCAAGTCATACAGTAACAATGATAGACCTTCCTATCATCCCTATTCGGTCAAACGGTTTATTCTCTCCAGGCTTTACATTGTTTCATGCTGTTGTCATTGACCATTAGTCATAGAGAATGTTACATTTGCTACCAGAATTCCATGTCGCATACAATGTTTATAATATTGCTTTTAAAGTAACGTTGTGATTTTTGTTTGTTTGTTTGTTTTTCTTGCAAGTGATGAATCCTTCTCATTTACGCTAGAAACTGACGAAGGAACATTTGTCCGTAGAGTTTAAAAATTTATTACTGACTTTCTTTCCTCTTTCTGTTACAGATCAGGGAATTTTCCATGTCTAATCCGTATACCATGGCAGTGTTCGTGTCAGAGTCAGCAGCGGCAAACTTGGCTGAATTTCTGTGTCGTCTCCCTAATCTTACATGTGCCAGTATCACACGGTTCGACCTGACAGGGACATTCTTCAAGACGATTTCTTCCCAGGCTTCACGCTGTACAGTAAGAATCAGTCATTGTCTTCTGTCCAACACCGTAGTGTTCAAAATGGGGGGGGGGGGGGGGCATCAATTCCCTTGAGTGCGATATTTCGATTTATTTCACCATTCACTTATGTCTTTTCGGTGGTATTGATTTGCGAAATCTGCCAAGCCCATAGATAATAACAGATCGCATACTTCCCCATTTCCAATGGACGGTGTTGTAAAGTTTGAAAAAAAGAAACGTCTCAAGCATTATTATTTAGTCATATGTAATCCCAATCCGTACCAACGATGGACAATCGATGAAAATGTTGTAAAAGAGAATATATCAAAATGATTTTTTTTTTTCTTGGCAACGATGGTGGATGTACAAAAACATGAATGACAAATTACCCAACATCGTCGTAGACAAGCACTGAATTGATCAGTGTTTGGGTAGCAGCAATGATAAAAAAAAGAAAAAAAAAGAAAATCATACTCGTATACGTACTCGAGCAGGATTCAAACCTACAGATCTTGAATAATGAATAAGCAGTACCCGCTGCATTCTATAAGGATTAGAACCAACACTTGCTGTCGGGCGAAAGCTCGGTGGTCTAGTGGAGATGACGCCTGTCCTCCTGAGATCAGGAGGCCGTAGATTCGAATCCTGCTCGAGTAAATACTCCCATGATTTTTTATCATGGCTACTACCAAAACACTGATCAAGTCAGTGCTTCTTTACCTCTATGTGCAGTGTAGGGCAATTTGTCAATCAGTTGCACTGAAAGTGGATGTGTCATTCCATATTGGTAAGAACATGTTATTCAACTATTCAGTATGCTGCCATGAAACAATTAAATATCAAAATCTTATATATCTATCTATCGATATGAAGAGGTTGCTTCCAAACGACGCTAAATGCATTAAAAAAATAATGGATTTATCTCCTTTTGGAATCAAGCTCTCTTTCTCTCCCTTTCCTTCTCTCTCTCTCTCTCTCTCTCTCTCTCTTTCTCTCCCTCTCCCTCTCTCTCCCTCCCTCTGTATATATATATATATATATATATATATATATATATATATATATGAATATAAATCGAATATTGATATGGAATATGTGCCTTTTTCATATTGGTCATCATGCTACAGGTGGAGTGCATCACCGTCAATGACAAGCCGTTGAACGAGTTGCTGAATGCATGACTATCAGGGAGTCACAGAGGTATGCGTATTGTGTTTTTATCTTTTCAATTATTATACCTTATTAACGATGAACTAGCATTACATAGCTGGATGAACAAAAAGAAAAAAAAAATCAAATCAAAATTCTGTTCGAAAAAGTGCACACATCAATTGAAACCGTATCATCTAGCAACTTCTATATGTGACCCTGCATCACAAAGCAAACATAAAATTGCCACTCAAAAAGTTTTTTGTCAAGAGCATATTCTGAAAGAGCAGACTTGAAGCTTTCAAATGATGTATAACTCAAAGCAAATGGACTTTCCTAACCTATGTAAGCACATGTACTGGAAAGAAGGCACACACTAAGGGAAAGTGTGAACTGAGAAAAGAGGGTCTGAAGTATAGTGTCCATTCAAGCGCTTACTCTTTACCCAGCCGTGCTGGCTGTGTGATGAATGGGACAAAAAACTGGATGTAAAGCACTGGAGTAACAATAATAAAGGGATTATCAGAATAAACTGAAATTGAGCAGGCATTATCAATACATTCTGTCCTTAATGAATACCAACTTTCATAGCAGTTAGCGTCATCCTTTGAAAAGTTATGGGAGTTGAAAGTGAAGGGAGTGAACAAGCATTTTTTATAAAAATGAAAAGGGGACTATAAAGACACACAACGGCGTAAATCCATACTGAGGAGTGAGGGGGGGGGGGGGGGGGGATGATCGGCGAGAGTCACCATCACCACGATTACAAGCCCATAACCGAATATAAAGTGGGAGGAAAGTGGCAGCAAAAATATGAACATCAGGAGAATGGCATAGCGATTAAATGCGAGGAAGTGGAGCGAGCGAGCTTTGAAATTATGACATTTAACAGTCCAAAAACTGCCGTTTGTGGCTGTATTTATTCGCTTTGAAAATAAAAGGGGGCGCACTGGGTGCAACTGCTGGCAAATACTGGCGGCAACATCAGGAGAATAGCATAACAATTTTGCCATTTTACAGTCCAAACACTGTAGTTTTTACTGTATTTTTTTTGCTTTGGAAATTAAGGGGGCGCACCTATGGCGCGTCATTTGCCCAATAATTCCGATAAACTTAGTTTATCGCCGAAAAAAACGTTGTTTATCAGTCGATAAACTCAGTTTTTCGAGAGAAACTCTGCTTATCGACTAAAAAACTAAGTTTATGGCGATAAACCTAGTTTTTCACTTGATAAACCGAGTTTATCGATGAATGGAGTTTTTCGCTCGATAAACGGAGTTTCTCGATAAACCTAGTTTATCGTTTGATAAATTAAGTTTTTCACTTGATAAACAGAGTTTATCGATAAACTAAGTTTTTCGCATAAAAAAAAAAAGTTTAACGATAGATTATCAAGCGAAAAACTAAGTTTATTGATAATCATGGTTATTTCAGCTTTGGCGAAAGGGGGCGCTAGTACGGTCGAATTTAGCTGCAGGATTAGGACGTGGAGTTTGGCACGCAGTGCCACGCACTAGCCGCAGACTTAGTCCATAGGGGGGAAGCTCAAAAAGAGGCTTAGAAAATGGGTTTCGTTCCAGCAACACTGGCACTACTTTCTGAATGCGGAAATGTGATGTTTTGTACATCCTAAATATACAGTAAAAAGTTCTCCTCGAAATATCCTGCAGTTTTTGCGAAAATCTATATTTTATAAACTGCGACCAGCAGCCCAATACACATATCGTATTGGGGCTGCGAATTGTAGCATTTAGGATCATGACAGGGTAGTATCGCGGACAAACGTCAACCTTAAATCGAACAAAAATTTTTCAATTTGAAGACCTACAAGTAAGGTTGAAGTATTGACAACAGGGTTCGTGCAAGGTTTGGTTCTACAAATAGTCATTTTCTGTTCGAATTGATAACATATTTATGACTAGGTCGAGAGGAATCTGGGAGAACTACGCTGAATTGACGGTCAGCGCAGGCGCACACATCACTGCGCACAAATTTCGAATCCATTGACTGGATAATGATGTCTGTGTGCGCATGCGCTGGCCGTCAATTCAGGGTAGCTCTCCCAGTTTCCTCTCGACCGAGTCACATTTAGTCATCAATTTGAACAGAAAGGAACTATTTGCAGAAGCAAACCTTGCACGAACTCTGTTATCAATACTTCAAATTTATCAATAAGTCTTCAAATTGAAGATTTTTTCCCGATTTTAAGTTGATATTTGTCCGCAGTAAAATATCCGTCATGATCCTGTATGCTACAGTACACAGCCCCATGACGCTATGGGTATGGGGCTGCTGGCCGCAGTTATACGTATGGGGCTGCTAGCCGCAGTATAGTTCCCATAGTGTTTCTAAGCTGAAATACATATACGCATTTGTAAAGCACTGCTTTTAGCCACATAGTACCTAGAAAAAAGTGAAGTTTTGGTGTAATAGTTGCATTATATCTCATGTTTCAGCCTTTCTTGATGCTGGCTATGCAAAGGAGGACAAGAGCAAAGTGGTTTGAGACCATAATGAGAGAGAGCACTGACTAACCGTCAGAGGTCAAGGCAAATGCCTTATATTCTGTTCAACGACATGTTATTAATCAAATGACTAATCATTCAAGGCAAAAAAAAAATCAGAGCGTTTGTTTGTGTTTGTGTCCGCGTGCATGTGGGAGAATCTTATTGTACACACACACACACACACACACACACATACGCACACACATAGTTATGAAGATACCCAAGTTATAACAATATTATTCTACATGCCTTGGCCATTTATCACATCAGCATCATAAAAAAGATTATCATAAACATGAACACACACAATGATATAATACATGTATTGATCAGTGCATTACACTACACAGGTGCATAAAAACACTGACATATTATATACACTCACACGCACATACAAACTCATTTACACACATGAGACATTACTATTAAACAGATCATATTGTTTATCAGTAAACATGTTTTTCTTTTCTTCTTCTTCTTCTTCTTAAGAAGCTTTAATATTAGATCACATAGCAATCACGTTGTTCATGAAATATTACAGTACTTTAGAAAATTTAATCTTCATAAAATGTCCTGAAGTTTTCATTGCTATCATTAGGTTGGTGGGACACTACCTCCTTTCATGTAAGTTAGCTCAAAATGATAATCAGTCAAATTTTCTAGTTTTAATAAATTTCCTGGAACATTCCATGGTCCAAATATCCTTGAAAGGGTGTAAAAGTTTTGAAAAATGCCAATATATAAAATAAAGGCAATATCATAGTTTACCCATTCATGAGTGAAAACTGCTGGATTCTGTATTGGAGGCAATGTGTACCTGAAAATCTTGGAGAGAATAAATATATAAAACAGGTTTGGCATTAAAAATTATGATAACATTGCAATTAACTTCCAATATCCGAGGATCTGTGCAAACCTGACTCAACTTATGCACAATTTTCATTTGGATGGTATTAGTTTTAGCAAACTGATTTTGTACTCACACCTACATTGTACTGACCTTTCTACATGAACATTCTGTTTCAGTATTAATAATAGTTACACATTTTTTCCCCCAGAGTGGGAGAAACAAATTTTAATCGTAGTCATTCACTTTTATGAAAAAAACCACTTAGGAAAACATCTTTGTTCTTAGAATAATTCAACCCTAATCAAATCATAATAGTGGGCAGAAATGTTTGCTAAAGGGCGAACAATCACATACTGAGGCAAGGAGTCAAAACATGTTACATAAACATTGGCATTCAAAATACAGGAAGCAATCTGTATTACAAAGACATTTTATCATGCACAACTTTGGTAAGATGTCAATTCTTGAACATTAATCACATTGACCAAAGCATTGGTGCATATACAGTACATTCTGTTGTTTCTGAACTTTGCACTGAAGTTCTTTGTGTTTGTGTGTGAATGTTTCAGTGGTGTATATATATTGCTCCATTTTATCAAGGACAACTTATAGTAACATGACAATGTTTTCATGCTTCAATATTAATCATATTGACCTATTTCCCTTGGCAAGTAATGAGCAGGTTGACTCTCTTGCAAATGATGCATTTTACAGGCAACACAGCAGAACCTGAAGAGCTTCCAGAAGAAAATCTTGATCTTGATGTGAGCGTCTTAGGGAAGGAAACAGATGCTCCTGCTGACGGACCAGGCTCCTCCTTCAGCTTTCGTTTCCTAGCGAGATTCAGGCGTTTGCTATCTATAAACCTCTTGTAGCACGTTTCATGGAATCCTATTTAATACAATGGAGAAATCAACAGCAATGATTAGCCGTTGGATTTTGTTAGGGGGAAAAACAAGGCTAAACGCTAGGGGGAGGGGTTGAATATTACACTCAATATATCATTAAATGTACGGTAGACTATTGACTGCCAATATTTGAATCTTGTAATTACCAATAGGCCCTAGTACTATGCCAGGTACACCTCATGATCATTGTCATCATCAACTATTGAACTACTTCAACTTGTACTTGCAGTGCAATTACTGATTTTAAATGACATCTACAGCTTTCAGCACCTGATCACATTCAATATCAATTATCATAATTATGAATACAACTGCCTTATCATCATTAATACTAGTAGTAGTACATTACTAGTAATCCTTGGCCTTTCACTATCACCACCCACTGCTTTATAATTTGGCACAACATAATGGTAATCTTATGTTTTAGGGAGTTTAATTGTCACAATTAAACTCCCTAAAACATAAGATTACCATTATGTTGAAATTATGTTATTGTCATTGTTGGTTTTTTTTAGACCTATTTATATCAAATATTAATAAGTTAATTTAATGAGATGCTAAATGTGTGTTTTGAGGGGGGATTCGCCAATTTCTGGGTGAGAGAGACAGGATGGATTTTGATATTAATACTCCATGGCCATGATTATGAAAATATAAATTTACATGCAGTTTAGACCTTTTTCAATCCAGTCCTGTGTGTCAAGATTTTTACAAAACAATATCACTGATCAGCTACATCAACCTAACCTGGGCTGTACATAGAACAACATGTAAAATTCATCTAGGCTACATTGATAACGGCGCTATGCCATGCCAAGGTGAAATTCAAGATAATTTATCTAAAATGTAACAGACACGCTACTAAACGGCTAAGCTACAGACAGCATTAGCGTCCATTATAATATATACAAGCAACGTTCATAACATAGCTAACGTTGTACTTGTACAGTCATTATGCATGGTCATTAACATTACGCATAGCCATATATGAGACTGCACTGCAGTGTCGACTGCTACGACTGTACGCACGTAAACTAACCTGTAAATTATCAGGTTGCAGTCAGTCCCCCTGAGCAGATGAATCACTTCGTTCTGGTCTGCGATTTCACGGTCTCCCCCACTCAATTTGATCCACTCTTTGGCACACAAAATAGGTTTCGTCTATCTTAGGTTTGTCATAGCCGTGAAATTTTCAAACTTCATCGATGTTACATGCATAATAACGCATCTTAAAAGTTTCGGCAGAGCAGACGACGTAGACGCGTCGACAGGCTCACAGGGGGCGGCCATTTTGACTCGTAAACAATAATTCTCGATTCGGATTGGATAACATACACCACATCGTCGGTGTTACCACGAACCGACGCTATTTCGTTTTTGAGCGAAAATGCAATTCTGAGAAAATCGCGTTTAAAGATCTCACAAGTTTTAGACAACATTTTCAATGACTTTTCCTGTCTTGTGTGTGAAAATTTTGACAGGGTGATGAGAGTGGAAGTTGTTCTTCCTATCCATAGTGTAATTTTAGTGTGAATTCAAAAGAATTACGATATTTCTGTCTTCAAACTCACTGCGTCGGTTCGTAAATCCATCGTTTCTTGCGCGCACCATAGGTTATGTACTTAAGCGCGGGTCTCACGAACCGACGTAAGTTGTATTACGCCGGTTCGTGGGACCCGCGCTGTAGGGCCTGCACAATAGGTAACGTGCAATACGCGTGTATTTACGAACCGTCGCTATTTCATTTTCGTATGTGTTAACATAAAAATACTATTAGGGCTATACCTGCTTATCAACAATAACCTTATTAATTGAAATTAATTGTCATGTAATGATTATTGTGATGATTATAATACATTAGGTGATAATTAAGATGATAATATAAGCCAGTTTCTCTTAATTGTTCTAAAAAGCGTGTTGTCCTTGTTTTCATCTTCATTTAGCATTGTTATTAGAGCTGTCGTTGATCGCTCCAAAGATTTCTTTGCCCTCCCCCCTCCTTTTTTTTGTGGATATATTATTCAACACTTTTGCATGTGGACATTTATCATTTGGTAATTAATATGTACTCGGTATACTGTGTTTCATATTTTTTTACTTTTTACTGTTTTTTTTTTACTTTTTTAACTTACTTTCTTTATTTTTCACATAATTTTTAATTCAAATTCAGTTCACTTCTTTCATAATAATTATGAATGTTTGTTCTAAGATGAAGGATACCGCTAAATATAGGGAAAAAGATGTGCCAGTCTGTAATGATTACTTGCATTTACTCATCTTTCATACTCATGCACTCTGTTATTTCTTTCTCTGAAATAATCTATTAATTTCTTTATTTCTTATTATTCCACATTATTTGTGACTTTTACTTTGTCACAATTTTTATCGGTGTCATTATTGTCATTTGGCTTGCATGCGAATTCACTCATAATTCCTCATTTTCCATCTTTCTCTTTCCTGCTCAACAGATTCTTTGATAGCTGCACTTGATCATATAAAAACATAAAACTCATCCTGCATGCACTCTTCGAAACTGATAAACTCCTAAAATACATAAATATCAAAATTATCAGAATTTCAAGCTTCATTTTAAATATATAACAATGGTCATGTTTTATTATGCCTTTTGCAGCAATACATGTGTATATTGAAGAGGTACATTATGTAATCGAAGAAACATAGGTTCTCAATAAAGTATCAAATTTGAATTATTCAGAGATGAGTAATGACAATGGGAAGGATAACAATTGTGGAAGAGCTCCATAAATCAATAAATATCTAATGGCAAATGGAGATGGAATCAATATTAAAGAATATGCGTAATTCAAGTTCATTATTACATCAGTTCTTGTGTGTTCACAAAAAGAGAAACACAGGTCGAACATGCGCACCAAATCTTACAATGTACATTTACATCTATAGAGTGCGGACGGAACATATACAAAAGAAAGAATAACATTCTCAAATTAATATATCAAGCATAATTATGTATATGAACATAAAAAGATGTTGCTGCATATGTATGAAGCTTGAGAGTGCTGCAACACACATTATGCTCAGATGGAAACTTGATGTATATCATACAAAAGAGAAGAGGTACTGCATGTACATGTAGTTACACTATTCACAGGACAGTAGAGAAAAAGCAAGAGAGAGAGAAGGAAATGGGTGTCTAAAATAGGTCGATGTAAGGAGTGCCAAGCCAATTAAGTCTCTAATAGAAGTCATACATATATGAAAAGGAAACAAATTAATCACAACATAAATGATCGTGCTCATATTAACCAATAATTAGCATCTAAAAATGTGTGTAGAAAGCCCATAATAGCCTTTCGCCCCGTAGGCTTGTTACATATGAGAAAAGAGAAATTTTGGCCGACCCCCCCCCCCCTCCGAATCCTTAATCCACCAGTACTATAAACACATGTGCTAGCAAATTCACAAGAGGGATGGGGAAATTCGGCCAAAATTGTGTGTGGTTAAGATAATTAAAAAGAAAGGTCATCAGCAAAACTACGGGGTGGATGCAGACGAATTTTCATGTGATGACTAAAAAAAAAAAAATGCAGCCAAAGGGGAAAAAAAAAGGACGGTGGAGAGGGGCCAAGGCTAATTTGACTCCTCCCCCCCCCCCCCCCCCAAAAAAAAAAAAAAAAAAAAAAAAACACGCCACTGTTCTACAGCACCTTTAAAGGACTCTTAATTTTCTTTTGTAAAAAACAAACGTCTCGAAGTAAAGAATTCCATATTGTAGGCGAAATGTAGACCGATACAGTGTACATCCCAAGCTATTAAAGAAAAAAAAAAAAAACAGATTATGAATAGTATTATTTAAAGTAAGAATTTCAGTGCGTTTAATCATCTTTAGTCGAGTTGCAAATGACATGTGCATATTTAATAAGAGCAGTTAACTTCGAAGCGCCCCAAAGCCCTTCTATATTTAATCATTCATGTCTAAAGGTAGTGCTAGGGCATCCCGGTGGTCTAGTGGTTATGGTGCTGGTCTAGTAATCCGGAGGTCGTGGGTTCGAATCCCGCTTGGGCTGCCTGTGATTTTTTTTTTTTTTTTTTCACAGCAGCCCACAAACTGCACACTGCAGTTGCATGTGTTACTACGGATGGAGACAAATGAATAATCTATTATTTTAATAGACAATGTTTGACATCCTTTTTGTAATCACTTTCTTTAATTGTACATTTAGAGACATAATGAATTATCATTAAAAGGAATCATATTTCTGTATTTTGTTGTGAGTTTGCATGGGAGCATACACGTATCATAATTTACAATTTTAGTTAAATAAAGAACATCTCATAACAGAACTGTCTAGTGATGGTTGAATGATTATGTCAATTTGTTATAAGTCCTATCAGTTATATGGAGTGCATTTCCCATGTTTATAAGAATCATACGTAACACATTCAAAGTGGGTTGAAGACAACAAAATAATAAATAAAAGAATAAAGGAGAATAGAATGAATTACAGTTTGAGGTGAGTTTGGCATGTCATTAACTGGATTAATATTATCATCTAGCAGAGATGCATATTTGATTATTTGTTGCATTAATTTCATAAAAATACATACATGTATAACATGTCTCAATCAACATTCAGAATGTTTGCAAAATGTAGATGAACATGTATCATGAACATGGTTGAAGATGAAGCTGGAACTTTTTGTTAATGGGTCTAAGCTACCATTTGTGACTCTCATAAATCTGTTTTCTGTGAAAATTAGTACAGCGAGCTAAAAGTTTCTGATATACACATTTTGACAGTGGGACACATTTGGTTATGCCCCCGACAATTTAGATTGACTCTCGCAATTATCACCGTTTACGAAAAATAAATCAGTGAAGGGCATGTTAATCCTCAGTCGATAACTATTACAACTATGCAATGATTATTCAACCATCTAACTTCATCTGATTACAGCATCATCTGAATATTGCCAATGTGCACTTAGAAATTTATCAAGATGTATCACAAGGTTATGATTACCACACAAAACCTTCAAGATTTATTATCATGAAATACATACCAATGAACACTTAAAGAAAATCTAACATTCCATATCCACATGAAGCTTGCCTTGATATAAATGTCTCTCAGTAGTGTTATTAAAGTGTAGCAAAATTGTAATTACGACATCACAGAATGGAATGCATGTTTTCACCTTCAATCTTAGAATCTTCTTTCATGTTTCCACTTTACAATCACATTTTATTGTAGATATACCGTCCTTATTTTGTCGCCCTTTATCCCAAGTTCTCCCTTCTATCCTATCTGTAGATTGTCTTCTTTCCTAAGCCATTGTATTCACATTCCTTGATGATAAGCACGATGCTGTACTTTTTTTCTTCTCTGAAACAGTCCAGCTCTTCGCTACTGCATGGCATCAGTCATGTGAAAGAAAAGACAGAAATTAAGAACTTTCGATTAAAATCAAACATCATGATACAAGATACAACTTTCATTTTGAGAAAAAGAAATCAGCCAACTAAGCTGTAGTTGAAATCATTTTGCTCTATTTATATTAAACATAAAACAAAATGGTATACAGGATCAAAGAATGTCAAAAAATACTGCTGTTCGTCTTTGATGCATATTCAAATGGTCTCGCCTTTTACATATTTTAATGATGCAAGATCTTATGTCTAGCACTTAGTAAGTCTCATGTAGAAATTAAATCATCATTCACATGAATAAATCTACATGTCCTTGTAAATAAGGCATTGCTTTGAAAAAGCTGAATATTACTAACTGCATTTGGGAAACGGTCTACGACAATCAAACTTCTTTATTATCAGAGACTTTAACATCTTGATTAGACCTAGACTCTAATTACCATTGTATTAACATCCGTTGATGATGTACACGACCCTGTACTTTTTCTTTTCTTTTCTGAGACAGTCCAGTTCTTCGCTACTACATGGCACCAGTCATCTGAAAGAAAAGAAAGAAATTAAGAACTTTTGATTAAAATCAAACATCATGGTACAAGATACAACTTTAATTTTGAGAAGAAAAAAAAAATCAGCCAACAAAACTGAAGTTGAAATTATTTTGCTCTATTTATATTAAACATAAAACAAAATGGTAGGCCTATGCAGGATCAAAGAATGTCAAAATATACTGCTGTTCGTCTTTGATCCATATTCAAATTGTCTCGTCATTTACACATTTTAATGATGCAAGATCTTATGTCTAGCACTTAGTAAGGCTCATGTAGAAATTGAATTATCATTCACATGAATATAAATCTACATGTACTTGTAAACAAGGCATTGCATTGAAGTAGCTGAATATTACTACCTGCATTTGGGAAACAGTCTACGACAATCAAACCTGTTTCTTATATCAGAGACTGTATCATCTTAATTAGACCTAGACTCTACATTATCATTCAGCTTTTAAAGGTATTAACCACTCACCTATAAAACTGTGGCATTGTCATGTGCATCATATTTCTTTGATACTGCACATATTTTCATGAAGTCTGTGCAAGAATGCAAATGAAACACGTCTGCTGTTTGGTATTTATCAAAAAAAAATCACTAACCCGGAAGTCCTTGGCCTTAGGAATAACACGTGGCGAGTTAGCAGGAATTGACATTAAAATAGAATAAGAATAGATCTACTAAATAGGCCTTTGCCTCATGAATGTCTGGTCTAATTATAGACTAAGTGAAGTCTAGACCTTTCACTTTTAAGTTACACAGATTTCATATTACTTAGATCTAGACTACATCTAAATCTAGACATCTAATACTATTAGATCTTGGCAACTTTTGTCTTTGTGACACGAAATTAACACGTCACGGATGATATTTCGGCGATGTCCAACAGGATGACAGTACCACTATTACTAAATCAGTAAGTTGACATAGATAACTAACATCAACTTGTTAAAGTACGTTAGAGATGGCACCATATACAATAACCGGTGACACTGACACTGACAGATCTAGCGACTACGTTTAGACTAACGTTAAAGAGTGAGACTCGCCATCTCAGTAAGTCGGCCAAAGACAAAGTCAATACAGGGCTAAGTCAGTGTTACTGTTATGTTAGGCCTAACAAACGTTAACGGTTACTCGGTAAGGTTAGGTTTACCAGGACTCAAGAGTCCTGGTTAAATCAGTCGAGGGACATTTCTTAGGAAGTCCTTCGATTCCAAGAATAAAAAGAGTGAAAGAACAAAGGGGAAAAAAGGAAAGAAGAAAGGACAAAAGATTATGTATGGCTGCTGTGGAAATCGACAGCGCCACTGTATCACTATCAATCAAGCGTAAATATACAAACGCCATTTGGTTGGGCCACATTCACAAGTTTTAGGGGAAAAAAGCCCCACCACTGTGCTTAGGTACTCCACTCGAACTAACGTTAGACATACACTACACACAGTACGGTACTAGGGCTGAATTCACAAGTATACTTTAACACTGCACTGTACAGGAAAGCCACCTAACCTGTAGAGTACTCGTAGTGTTTAGGTAGTATCACTAGACCACATACTGTCATAGATGACATCTACACCAACGCTGCACACTGGCACTGGTCCGACGGTCCCTGACCAGGAAAAATCACTGTTGGACACTGACCAGTAACTTTTTCAGGAATGGACCAGTAAAGATTGGGGGAAAAAATGGGTGGACTCTACCTACTATTACCACTAGTCTAGATGTAGATCTAGAGCTAGACTACCGGTATGGCTCTGAACTGTGTTAATTTGACTTGGTCTTAGACTGCAGCTGATCTTAGTTTTAGTAACTGGTATTACAAGTAAAGTCTTAACTTAGACTTAATAGTTAGACTTGAAAGTAAAAGTCTAACATGTCTAACTTTATTCTTTACTCTTCCTTTGAGTTTTAATGTTAGACTTTTAATTTTTTTTTTTTAGTTTAGTACGCCTACTTTGTCAATCTCATGATTTCATTTTCAACTCAAAAGTCAAGGCTAGTTTTAGTGTCTTCGAGACTTTGAAATCTTGCAATATGCGTCTTGCACACAGACGTTACGACTATAGTACTCAGTAGTCTCAGAAGTAACGTCTAACGACATAAGTTGAAAAGAAACAATAAATAATATGATTTGGGATCTAATTTGAAATTGTATGGCGTTTACAGACTAGGCTTCATAAGCATCACGCGATTGAATACATGGGACTACACACTACCGCAATTAATGGTTATGGTAGTCCAACTGAAACTGTTATTTTGAGCATGATTTTAATAGGATTATAGCTTACCATTCACTTCACTCGTGGACAGTGGGCTGGCTTAGGCCGTCATTCATCTTTCAGAAG
The DNA here is from genome assembly GCA_033980235.1 of Diadema setosum. Classification (NCBI taxonomy): domain Eukaryota; kingdom Metazoa; phylum Echinodermata; class Echinoidea; order Diadematoida; family Diadematidae; genus Diadema; species Diadema setosum. The sequence continues at coordinate 36,474,004 of CM067071.1, read as the reverse complement.
GCTTGGTTCTCACTCTGAGATCTGGATTAGGGCCAAAACCTAATTCTAGGTCAGTAAGTTGAACAAAGCTCAAAGTAATGCAACTGCGACGGTTCGTGAAACCCGCATTGCTCTTCACCGTAGCAATTCGGGTTTTACGAACCGGCGTATCTTTCGTGCGTCGGTTCGTGAAACTCCTTTTTCTCAATTTCTCGATATTTCGAGTACCGTCGTTTTTTTTTTTCTTTGATAAAATTAAGAATAATTAATTTTGTGATCTAAAATTTTGGGATTTGGTAGAGTTTTGAAAGCACTTTCATTTGGTACCAATATCTCGATTTTGAAAATTTTGACCAAAATCGAAATAGCGTCAGTTCGTGAAAACGCCGACGACATGATCGTTCGCGAATGAATATCGTACACGGCAAAGTGTACATATTCAGCTCCTCAGTGACAAAAAAGTTCACTGTTTCCCCCTAAATTACCAAAATACTGCAGGAGGGTTTGTGTCGAACTTTTTCCTGTAGCCTTTTTGGTTATTTTTTTACACGTAGCTGTGGAGATATTTTAGTGCCGCAGTTGTCGGAACGAAACAAGCGAAAAAACCAGCTCACCCCATGGCCTAACTTGTGACTACAGTACCCAGTAGTCACGACGGCATCCCACGTGAAACGTTAACGCAAGCCTCAATGCGATGCCGTAAATCCTCTATGAACTGGGCCTATACACGCTCAGAGCCGTACGGCTTTACTCTGGCAACAATACTCAAACCTCAAAGCGCCCACTACTGACAAATCTTGAATAACTCTGATTATCGATGAATCTAAGTTTATCGGTCGATAAACTAAGTTTATCGGCTAAAAAACTTCGTTTATCAGTCAATAAACAACGTTTTTCGAGAGAAACTCTGTTTATCGTGCGAAAAACTAAGTTTATTACGATCAACTTATTTTTTCGCTTACTTTATCAGTCGATAAACTAAGTTTTTCGCTTGATAAACAGAGTTTATCGAAAAACCTAGTTTATCGCTCGCTAAACAGAGTTTCTCTCGAAAAAACTTAATTTATCGACTAATAAACTAAGTTTTTCGGAATTATGTTGCAAATGGCGCGGCATACGCACCGGGCGCAACTGCTGGCGGTTACTGGCAGCAACATCACGAGAATGGCATAACGATTAAATGCGAGCGAGCGGAGCGAGTGAGCTTGAAAATTTTGACATTTTACAGTGCCCAAACTGTCGTTTGTAGCTACATTTTTCGCTTCGGAAATTAAGGGGGTGGGGGGGGCGCAAATTTTGTAAATTTTGACATTTTACAGTCCAAAAACTGTCGTTTGTAGCTATATTTTTTGCTTTGGAAATTAAGGGGAGGGCGCACTGAGCACAATTGCTGGCAATTACTGGTAGCATGCAACGTCAGGAGAATGGCATAACGATTAAATGCGAGCGAGCGAGTTTTAAAATTTTGACATTTTAAAATCCCAAAAACTGTCCTTTGTGGCTGTATTTTTTCGCTTTGGAAATCAAGGGGGCACACCTTGCGAAAACTGCTGGCAATTACTGGCAGCAACATCAGGAGAATGGCATAATGATTAAATGCAAGCGAGCGAAGCGAGTGAGCTTGAAATTTTGACATTTTACAGTTCCCAAAACTGTCGTTTGTGGCTGTATTTTTCGCTTTGGAAATTAAGGGGGCGCACCGGGCGATAACTGCTGGCAATTACTGCAATGGCAGCAACATCAGGATAATGGCATAATGATTAAAAGCGAGAGAGCGAAGCAAGGGAGCTTCACAATATTGACTTTTTACAGTCCAAAAACTGCCGTTTGTAGCTTTATTTTTGTTTTTCCCGTTTTTATGGGGAACCGTTCCCCCCCCCCCCCCCCCCATCGACGCCTCTGCATATGAGGGAGCTTTTGTTAAGTGAAAAATCTGCTGCACACTCTTTGATAAATAATTAAGGAAATATACGTCAATCTTAAAAGTGTACAAAGTCTATCGAAAGGGATCCAGTATAATCATAGCGGAGGTTTTGCATGTTTATGATTGCAATCCAACGATCTGGTGCATAGTTCTGGCGGTATTTGGACAATTTTCCATTAAGAGAGTTCGAGATTTGTCCTCATCTCGGGAATTGCTTGGGGGATAAATAATTTGTCTGACTAAACACTTCCGTACGGGCGGGGCACATGCCCATTTGCCCCCCCCCCCCCCCCCCCCAATAGATTCGACGCCCCTGGGTATGCCCATAGATGTATCCTGACTGAGTCATCACTCACTGTCGTTTCTCAGGAATGATTCAGGAAATGGAGGGGTTCAATTATGACGATATAGTTTTGTTATTGTTTGTTTATTTGTTTGTTTTCGTACACATTTTGTAGGTGGTCCCCAGTTACTCGCGTCATTGCAAGTTTACATGTAGGCCTATTGACGTTGTCAACATCTGAGCCATACCTTACAGTGTATATCGATGTTACTTTCTTCGCGTGCGAGCGAAGCGAGCGAGCGATTGAGAAAATTGTGTATACATTTTCCTACAAGATAGAATACTGTTCAGCTCTGTTACCTGTCTGAAGGCCGGCGTACGAACGTCATGCAATATGCCAAAATTGATACAATCGCATTTCTGCTTCCGTCATTTTTTTTTTCAAAATTCAGGGGGGGGGGGGGGGGTGGTGATTGTACACGCCATCCCCCCTCCTCCATTTCAAGGAGGGGGGAATAATGTATTATATATCCCCCCCCCCCCGATTTACGCCCATGAGACACACTTAATCACACTATTCTGAAAAAAAAAATGTTCGAGATAATCTGCGGAAAAACGCACTTTCCTGTCCGTTTAATGATCCCAAATTTTTGCATAGCGTAGAAAATTTGCTCTTTCAGAAAATATGAAAAAGTCAAGATCGGCTTGGTTGACCCAATTCACCTATTTTCAGTCCTCAAACAAAATCCGTGTGTGCGACTTTTTGTTCGTTTTGTGATGCACATTCACATATGAGACAGTTTAGTGCATTTATTTTTGATAGCAATAATTTTTCTCAGTAAAGACTTTGTGCTATGTCATGCTGTGATGACGACATCATGTTTGGCTCTACACACTAAAAAAGACAGTTCAAATCTGCACCATATTAGTCCCTATAGCAGCACCCTGGGGATGCACAATTGCACCTTTTATTATGGAAGTAGAAGATTAGATATCTTACTATTTATATTCGTACCTACAAAAATGCAGACATATCTAGCAGAGTGTAAGTTTGATCTTACGAGTAAAACCTTGGTACTCTTGCTCCAAATTTTCATTTCACAATGTATTAACGTTTATGGTGCATATTTGCACCCTTGATTTAATAGCACAAAACTGAGGGTGCACATTCGCACCCCTGTAGGTTCAAAATTCAGCGTATTGCACCTTTAAAGGTACAAATTGCTTATTGGGGTGCAAAGTTACTCCTTATAGGGTGGTTGTATAGCAACAATTTTAGGGTACAAATTTGAACCTGTATTTCTCTGTGTGATACGTTTTGAAGATCCCGTCCAATGAATTGATATATATTGCATTGTTGTCGATCATAAATGTGGTCCGCCCATTTTTATTCACAGCTTAATTTTTGGCATTATTTGTCTGCCAGACTGCAGGTAGACAGTACCATTTGGACCCTGTTTTTTATATCTTTGAGATTTTCATGTCAGGACACACCTTTAGAGCAACCTTCGAAAATGTTGCAACCTTAATTCACAATGGGTACGAACATGACTTTAGGCAATACAGGCGACTTCAAAAGTGAATTATTGTAAATCGCTACCAAACACATACTGAGGCGATAGTTGGCCAAAGAAGAATGATTTATATTTTTAATTGCATACTAGTAGTACGTTTCCCAATCGAATCAGACAGTTTCTTCTCAGTAGCGTACTTTCTAATTGTTTATGATGATCTCAAGAATTTCCTTTCAATTTGCAGTCTCAACCGACTGGTATAATTAACTAGTTCTATTACAAAATCGTAATGGTGATCAGTGAAGGGAAACAAGAGAAAGTACAGGTGAGAAAAAAAGGAGGAAAAAGGTAACAATACATCAGCGTTGCGTGTTATGCTTGTACGTTAGATATATGCGTCTCAATAAAAAAGAAGTATTCAGTGATAAATAGGCCTGCATTTTTTTTAACGACAAAATGTCAGTAACTTCAGAAGAAAAAAAAAAAGGTACATGTAAAGACGTAATACACTTTTTGAGTGACGACATGCAATACCGCATGTTTGCGTAAAATGTGCAGTGCGAAGTTCCATAGGCGAAAAATTGGCTTGAAGATAATATCACATAAGTTGCGAATTAACACTAACATGCTGACGATATGAGTTCACATAACTGATGTACCTTATTTGGATCAGACGAAAATTAACGAGTCATCTAAACTATCTGGTAAAACTCGGTCATTCTATTCAATCTCCTCTCACTCTCCAATAGACACTCAGTGACGAAAAACGGCTCAGAAGGCGACAGCAGCCTTCCGCAAAACTGACCATGGTCATGATGGTTCCTGGCAAGAAAACGTGCACTCTCCGGATGAATCTAAATCAAACAGTGATGGAAGCATGTTCCTATTCGAGGAGTCGGTTTCTTGAGAGGAGCAGGACAACAAAGGACACATGCAATATGAAAAAAAGAACCCAGAGAACAAATTCAATTGTGGAGAGATATACTAATCAAGGCTAAACGTCATTAAGAAGAGTCCAAACGTTCTTAGACATTGATAGACTGCCTTTTCTCAGTGTAAACGCAAACTGGGCCAAATGCGCGGCCAATTTTAGTCTGGCTTCCAAACCCTCTGCCTGTATCTTTCGCTATTCAGGATATTAACCCCCTCTACGTCGAAAACTAGTATAGTTTAAGGTGGTTTTGTCCTGCAAAGGATTTTTTCCTTCGGCAAAGGCCTTTGCCCGTACGGCGACTTTGTCGCCACGGAATTCAGTTGGCAAAGGGTCTGAAAACCAGACAAAACCAAATTGCGTTTGTTTACAAGCAGAGCGCCACTACGACAAAATATTGAAAGGTTTGAATCAAAAGCGCGGCCGAGCCCAGCAGTGTAAACGGACAAAATTGCGAGGCTCGGCCCCGCACTGTAAACGGGGTCTCACAGCACTGTAGAGTAAAACATCGGGGGGGAATCATTCAAGTGAGGAATCCACGTGCTGGACGACGCCACAACCAAGATTCAGAGAGTCTCAGTGAGCTGAGCTGAAATATAGTCGACCCCTGCTATAACGAATTCCTTGGGACAGGCAGTTTTCTCTCGTCATATCGAAACGTCTTTACAACCGAACAAATAAACAGTAAAAACAAAACAGAGCGGGCAATGTCGGAGCATGAATTTTGTACTACGTTGCAACTGGAATTTCGTCATTACCGTTTTTGTTGTAATAGGAGTGCATTGTAGTAATAATGGAGTGCTCTATCGATTTACTACAGGCATGTGCCTGTATACTAACGAAAGTTGGAGAAAAGATAGAAAACGCTTACAAACTTAAATACGACAGACACCATCGTGAGTCACTGCTTCAACATCGTGACAGTAAGTTGCGAAGATGCTCTTTTATGGCATAATGATTTACCTTGTTTACCGGTCTTGTAGATACATTTGTGTTCCATGTGTTTCCTTTACTTAGGGTTGTTTTGTCAGTTTTCTTGTTAAGTACAATAATTATTTTGTTTTTAAGAACTTTTTATTAGTGTCATGCACAATGATCAATTTATCGGTTTTCGAGGAGAAGGCATACGAACAGCAAGCAAGAGTTTGAGCTAGTAGCTCCATGGCTATAAGTATACTAAAAAAAAACACGAACAAACAAAAAAGAAACAAACACACACACACACACACGTACACGCCAGGATACGTACTTCACAATTGCATTGTGTAGAAGAGCAATGTGTTTGGATGATGTTCCCAATTCTAATATATTTGCACGTGTCCACCTGTTGATACAAGACCCATAGTTTGTTTGGTTTATTTCTGCATTTTCTTTCTCCAAATACAATTGCAAATGAAAACAAAGTGATACAGATAACATACAAAACAGAGTGATACAGATAACGTACAAATCAATACACAAAAGAAATATCATTTGCGTAACAACATCAGTCTGTAGTGATATAAGAATCAAAATAACATGTTAAGGCATAATATATGAAGAAAGTAACAAAAAGTCGCCAGACATGGATTTTTAGTTAAGAGCAGATTCTGAAAGAGCAGACTCTAAGCTTCGAAATGATATATAACTCAAATAAGATGGATTTTTCTAACCTATATAAATATTGGAAAGAAAGCTCACACTCTGGAAGAGTTTGAATAGAGAAAAGAGGCTCTGAAGTACAGGGTCTATTCAAGAGTATAATCTTTACAGAGCCACGCTACCTTTGACATGAATGGGACAAAAAAAACATGATGTAAACCGCTCTAGCAACAACAATAAAGGGATTATGCTCTATTCATACATTCTTTTCAAAAGTTATTAGAGTTAAAAGTGAAGAGTGTGGAAAGGATTTTCAAGAAATGAGAAGGGGCCTCTAAGAAAAACCTGACCACACTATACTCTACTAAAAAAGGGGTTGTAGAAAAACTGCTAAAAACCCTTTATTAATGTAGAAGAAGAATAGCTCTTTCAGAAAATGGTGAAAACTCAAAATTGACTTGGTTGACCCGTATCACCTTTCTTGAGTCCTCACGTAAAATCAAGGGGTGCGACTTTTTGTTTGTTTTGTGATGCACGGTCATATATATAAACACATATATATATATATATATATATGACCCTGCACCACAAAGCCAACAAAAAGTCGCCAGACAGGGATTTTCAGTTATGGGCAGATTTTTAAAGAGCAGACTCTAAACTTTAAAATGATGTGTAATTCGATACAAATTGACTCCCCTAACCTACCTAAATACTGGAAAGAAGGCAAGCACTCTTGAAAAGTGTTAACTGAGAAAAGAGGCTCTCAAGTACACAGTCTATTCAAGCGGTTAATCTTTACCAAGCCGGGCTAAATAGCTGTGCCATGAAAGGGACAAAACACAGGATGTAAACCACTGGAGCAACAACAATGAAGGGATTATCAGATTAAGCTGTTCTATTAGCACATTCTGCCCATGATTAATGCTAACTGCCAAAGCAGTGGCATTATCTTTTCAAAAGTTATTATACTTGAAAGTGAAGAGTGTGCAAAGGATTTCAGGACATGATAAGCGGCCTCTAAGACAAGCCTGATCACTCTACTCTTCCCCAAAAAAGGGTTGTAGAAAAACTGCTAAAAACACACTTTTCCATTCAAGTTCTGATACCAAACTGAAGAATAATGTAGAAGAAGGATAGCTCTTTCAGAAAATATGAAAAACTCAAGATTGACTTGGTTGAACCATTTTACCTTTTTTTGAGTCATCACTTATCAAGTGGTGCGAATTTTTGTTTGTTTTGTGGTGAACGGTCACATTATGTTTACACTAATGCTCCTTCACTACTGGTGACTCTATTTTGTATTCCTTTCAGAACATAACCATTTGATAACCATTTTGAATGGAATATAAGTATTTGATATACAATTCATTGAAAGATTACAACACACAATAGGCAATTCCCACTAAAGAGTGTTAAAGTGACTTCCCACCGGGTTTGCTGTAATCAGTGCATTTATCGTCAGCTAAACAGAACGCACTCCAGTGGGACAGGTGTGGCGTATTAGTAGTGAGGACCATTCTTTCTCTTTTAAACATCTTTCAATAATAAAAAAAAATACAAATGACTTCTATCAAATGTTATTAAATAATGTTGCATTCATTTTGATACAACTACTGCTTGATTGCTTCACGAGAAAGTCGAAGGATACCGAAATTAAACATTTTGAAATAAAGAAGTAAGACATCTCTTCTAACTTCGACCCGAGTTTAACATATCAGTGGTTTCAAAATGGTCTAAATAATCTTCTATGGATTAAAGTCTCAAGACCCGTCACTGTCAAATAAAGATTGAGTAAGCTGATTCCAGCGAAGGATACCGAAATTAAACATTTTGAAATAAAGAAGTAAGACAGCTCTTCTAACTTCGACCCGAGTTTAACATATCAGTGGTTTCAAAATGGTCTAAATAATCTTCTATGGATTAAAGTCTCAAGACCCGTCACTGTCAAATCAAGATTGTGTAAGCTGATTCCTAAGACGTACATTTCTATTCTTTTCTATTATTTCTATTCAAAGCATCTTATGAAACCAAACAGGTTGTGTACCCATTGACATCATGGCACTTATACAACAGATCATTAATTTTTCCTTTACGTTTCTCCTCTCAGCCTATATCTTTCACTTTCATATCAAGAGGTTTATTGTGACTAATATTAGTTCTGCGTTAGTTAATATGATCATGACATCAAATATCTTCTAATGTGGTACAGCCATGTCAAATTAAAAAAAGAAATCCCTTTCATTTTTTTTTCAACAATCCCATTTGTCAAAAATATCACGTTATGGAAAATGTACGCATGCTAGTTTGATACATAGCAGGTTTCATGGATTTTTTGTAAATGTGATAATGTTGTTAACATGATCAGTTAAAGACTATAGACATGAAATGTGACATCATTTACAACGTTTTGGATGGTGATTGGAAAGTCCTTAAGATATGAATACATGATAGAGAGAGAGAGAGAAAGAGAGGGAGAGAGACATGGACAATGTGGATCATGATATATTCAAATACACACACGTACACACATAATTATTCTGAAATGCCTAACTATACAATTAATAAGTTCATTATATACACTTTGATTTACTTCAAGGAGACAAGGAAATCAAAAATAATAATACATAGATTTATCAAAAATCAGATAGTTTCGCAAAAAACAATGATATACACGTCTTTCTGATGTGAAATGGGCCTAAAACTGCTTCGATGGAATCTTATCTTGAACATATCTTTTGATATATTGTTCTGAATCAATCTTAGCATCGCTGATTTAAATGTAATCACGGGGGGGGGGGCATTAAGATGTTTGTCCTTCGATTCGAAGAAAACTATTTGTACATCAAGACAGCGAAATTTTAGCAGCAATAATTGTTCATTAATACGATGAACGCTTACGTGGCTTTCAATCTCGACCACAAAGATGTTATGGAAAGCGGCAGTCATTTCAAAACCGAAACCGAAGTTTGAATTACTCATAGAATCGTACAATTTTAAACATTTCATATGTTTTTTCTTATTATCTCGCAAAAACTTAAAACCTGAATCTCCTGCTCAACCAATTCTATCCACCCCTTTAACAAGTCTGAAATGTGTTAAATGAAAACAACTTATTCAAATCATTATTATTGCTACTATGCTATTATTATTATTATCATCATTATTATTGTTATTATTATTACTACTACTACTACTACTACTACTACTACTACTACTACTATTTTTATCATTATCATTAGAGTGAGTAACAAGAGGTTATTTCAGCAGAGTGTCATAATTCCTTCGTTTCTAACTTTGGGAGAGACATTTGCGAGTTGCGAGGGTGAAAACTCTTCATGAAAAATCTACAACCATGCCTTGCTACAACCAAACAATATTATAGACTACGGAAAATCATTCCCCCGTTCAATATCTATCCTCGAGGGTTTCCTTACTTTGTGTCATATTTCCACTGAATGCTGCTTTATAGATTAATATTCCTTGTTGGGATCACATTTATGTTTGCTACATCACTGAATTCATAGAGGGCGTTGACGACCACTATGTCGTCCTCGGCGAAAAAGTCCTGATCGTAAAGGTGAAGATCGATGTCATCTGGTTTTCTGGCCCTATCCCAAACTGCTGTTCCCATTGATTGATCTGGGATTGTTTCGTAGACGTCGTGAGGATACTGACGAGATGAACCCTTTCCTGCGTCATCCCAGAGTGCTGCTCGCGGCAAATGCTCAGGGATCGTTTCGTAGACGTCACCTTGCTGAAGTGATCCACTCGCCTCCTCTCCATCGCCCACTGGATTCCCCTGATTCCTACCACCTGTGACTGGGCACACGTGTTTTATTTTCTTGTTCCTGGTTATCAGACAAACAAGGACCACTAGGAGGAATATCACGCTGCCGATGATGATTCCAATTAAAGTAGCGGGAAATGGCTGAGTACCCGGAAAAGGAGAAGTACTCAGAGATTGCACGAAAGTGAGAAATGGCGAAGTACCGGGAATTGGTGAAGTAAATTGAAATGACGATGGGGCTGATGGTAAAGGAATTATATCACACCAGATTGGAGCGGCGTTCAAAAACTTTCCAAGAGTAATGTTAATTGAACGTTGAATCGGAAATTGTTGTTCCAATGAATACCAAAATGATCCATCAGACAGTTTGATGTGTACATCCTCATGCCAGCTACAGGGTCTGACCGCACATGTATTCTTTTGATCATTATGTAGCCCTGTGATGTTACAGCTTACGGTATTGACTTTTAGGTGTTTGTTATGGTATGATGGGAGCGGATCAAAGAAACAAGTGCATCCAAACACACGAACATGAAATGTTGTCGCCTTCATATAACCCGTGCCTTTTCCTGCTATTGAACATGTATAGTTGCTGGAGTCGTTGAAAGATATATTGGTGAAAAACAGGTGCATGGAACCAATTCCGTTCTCATCTTCTAAATATAAGCTGTTGATGTGGTCATTTAAGTTTCGATGAGTTGACTTCGTTACATCTAATGTCGAGTAAAAAGCAAAATAGTCGTCGGCATTATTAGTTTGATGGCCCGTTTTGGAAAACCTATAGCTGTGTGTTCCTTCATAGCCGTTGCACTGCAATGTCAAATTATCGCCTACATTGACAGATACATTGACAACGTCCTGTCCACTACACAATATGCACACCTCAGAGAACACCAGAGATAATACAACAAGAAGAAAAATAGTCAAATGTAACTTGCAGATGACATTAAAGGACCTCATCATGCCGTTTCATTTCTCTCCAGGACTGATTCAAGCAGAATCAATATTGTAAAGTCTTCTGGCGAGTAGAATTGTTCATTGACGTAGCACCCAAGAGTCGTAAGTTCACTCCATATAAGCAGTGTCATCAAATGGATGTACAGGGCATAAAGATGAACAATTCAGCATGATGCTATAATTTCGAGTACGAGAATATAATACGACTCACTTCCTTTTCCTTTCCATCCGTAGCAATATCCCAAGGAAAAGAAAATAAGTTATGAAGTTTGTGTTAGGATATCAACGAGTCTTGATCGTGAGGCGCTTTTTAAAATATCCATCTCGTACAGTTGTTACTTCTGAATGATTCATTCGAGGAGAGAAATGAGGAACCAGCATTCTAGCATTGTGATGGAGGCGTCAAAGTCGTAGAATCTCTTTTGTCTTCAGTGGGTACATTTGCCAGTCGCCTTCCAGACTAGAATGTTCAAACCCTGGATTACTGGACTTATCCAGCTACTTTTGGATCTTCAGGCGACTGAAAAGAAACGGACAGACTCTTCCCCAGGTCTAACATTATGTGAACTTGAGTACTTGCGATTTAAGAAACAGCAGTTGGATTTGATATCAGTGGTCCTTCATTTAGGTTGATTGTACTGAGTATTACTTTCAGAAAGTACCCTCTTGAAATCGAGTGTCAAGAGGGATGCATATCGTTTACAATTTGCAGAGAGCACGTCTACACAGTAAAACTGTTTAAAGGAGACTTCCGGATGACTTTAATACTTTAACATAAACATCTACAAATTGGTTATACTGAATAAAGAGTTTCAGAAATTGAAGTCAATGGGTAGACGAATAAGCATGTTTTCAAAATGTATAACAAATTGCAATGAACAAGGATGACGACAGGGCAGGGTCACCATAAGGATGGGTATGTTGGGGCTCAAGGAAACAGAACAAAAGAAGAAGGCATGCATGAACTATATGCGAATTTGTTTAGCATATGGTATTGTGATGGAATCACATTGCGATATTTCTGAAACATGTGATCATCCTTGTTCAGTGTAATTTTTTCTGACTTTTCAGAGTATTAAATTTCTCTGCTCTAGGGCAGCAATACATTCCACAAATCTATACATTGAGTTGTTGATTTAATGTACTCCATGATGTCAAATTATGAAAATCGTCTGGAATACCCCTTTAAGCGACGTGCTGCCGGTGTCGGTGAAATAAGTGGGTACAATTATACAATTTTTTTTTTCTGTTCAATACCTGTTCGAGTAAAATCCAGAGGGTAAAATGAAGTGATTTTTCAATATGTTACAGGTGTTGCATGTTGGTATAGTGTGAACAAAGTCTTTTAAACTCTGTTTCAAAAAGTGAGAAATTACGAATAGAAGGTGATGTCAATACCATCTACATGTTACAGTTCTAAATCAGTCTTCCTTGACTTCTTCAGGCTTTCCATACTGAAGGAATACAAACAGTATTTATTCTATAAAAAAAAGTGAGAGGCCTTTAAACTTCGATCCGAATGTGACATTTCAACCTTCTCAAAGAGTTGATGCAAATCTCACATACTCTCAAAACCAAACTGACATGGACAAACTTTACCCGAAAGCCTGCACGCTGTGATCTCTTAACACCTTCTGTGTCAGGGACTTTGGACACTGTGTACAATACTATGTTATACCTGTTACCAGAAATGTACAGGTTAAAACTAATACACTTGGCCTATACATTATATATGGTGAAAACTTTGAACTATTTTTTTATTTGTTTTGTCAGTTTTCCCTTTCTTTGTTTCAACGTGTGTGTGTGTGTATATATATATGTATATATATATATATATATATATATTTGATTTATAGATTTAATTTTTCTCCTGAAGCGCACATTACTAGACGTAAATTAAAGACAAGCTAGTCTGATACATAAGTGAATAGGGAATGGCAATACCAATAATAAAAATGATAATAACAATAACATGAAAAATGTATTTGTATTGGGCCTATTACAAAGATAATTATTGTAAGCATGATCGTGGTAGATTGAGAAATATTCAGAAAACGCCACACGTGATATCTTTATTACTATTATCTTACTCTTTATTCGCTGCATACAAAGCACTTTGTTATTGTATACAATAAAATATTTCATAAAAACATGTTGATACTCAAGTACAAATATAATTCAAATAAGAAAAGCATACACATTAATTAAACGTTTAAAAAACCAAATATATTTACAAAAGGATGCAAATTAGAAGGTCCCTTTAAAGAGGAAGGAGATAGAGAAAACCGTGAAGAATTTGGAACATAGATTCACTTTCAAACACGCGCGCAAAAGGCAATAATAAACACACAAACAACTATATATCGATTACTAAACTACATTTTAATCTCATTGCTTATGAAAGAGGAATAAACAAGGAGAACCTAATAACATGAACACCACACATCTTGTGTTTTCATACAAGTAAACTCTTTTCTGTCATGCCTATACAGATGTTTGGATGATATGTTTATCTCTGTATAACGTACGCATACTCATGACGAGTGAAACATGACCTCACTATAATTCCAATAAACCTTCACGTGATCGACTTCAGGGACATTCAGTACTATACATATGACAGAATGTTGCTCTTTGTAACGTAAGGTTTTGTTTTGTTGTTTTCATAATTGGTGAATCCATTAAAGGTATTTGAGAGACTTCATGTCGTACTCCTGCACATGATGGTGGATATCATTATTCTGTTGTTGTTTTTTGGTCCATCTTCAATTTCTTGTTTATTGCTTTTCTGAAATGCCTAGAGCTGTCTATCTACATGAATATAATATATAGTTAATAGTATGTATAACAGGTGACTTAAAGTCAAGCTTGACATGGCTAAATCCAATTAAATCTTGTATGTGAGCCCCTCCTGAGATAATGAGTACTTTAGGAGAACATTACTTTTTTTGTGACATAAGCTTTCTCTTAACTTTTCGTTTTGCAATTGCTGAAGCATCGGAGTTATTTGACGATCTTAATTGTGTCGTATAATAAGGCCTCTAAAAGGAAATATAATCTGGTTTTGTATCGTCACCCGTCACTGGTCTTCCAGCTGATTGTCTGTGATTCTAGGGACCTATATAATGATGCTAAAGAGACACCCAAGTTTCTCAAGTCTTGCTGATGTCTGAGTACTTGTACTCTAAAATCATGTAGCTTTTTGCGTGACATGAGGTTTTGTGTTATTGTTTTTCTAATTGTTTCATCCATTTAAGTTATTTGCCGATCTTCGTGTCGTGCCAGTGCTGATAGATATTCTCTGGTTTTTCTGTTGTAGTATAATAGACACTGATCTTCCAGCCGACTGATCTACGATTTCTGGGGTTCCGTTGACAAAAAGACGCTGGGGGAGATCCCCCTTCCTCAGCGCCATTCAATGTTTCCATCTCAAGGCTTTCTGCTGTCTGATCTTGCATTGGTGTGTCATTCGAAAAGGGTTCAAGTGCAATCTTTAATGAACGATCCGTCGATAAGTCTTCATCCATTGCATGCGTAAACGAGCCACCAGACAATATTCAACTTTGACATCCTCAACATGCAGGCTACAAGGTCTAACTGTCCAGTCATACTCTTCCCTACGAAGCCCCGTGACGTAACAGCCCAAGGTGTTGGTCCGAGGTGTTTGTGGCCTGAACACGAGTCAAAGAAACATGTGCATCCAAACACACAGACATGGTATGTGGTCGTCCTTGTATAACTCGTGCCATGACCTGCTTCTGAACATGTATAGTTGCTCGAGTCGTTGTAGGAGATATTAGTGAAAGAAAAGGTGCACGGAACCAATGCCGTTCACGGGTTTAGAGCAATTCCCCCCCCCCCCCGGCAATTACCCCGACCCTCATCCTGGCCCTAATCCTAATATTAATCCTGAACATAATCCTAGTCCAAGCAAAAACTTCTAACCCTAACCCTAATCTTTACTCTAACCTTACCACTAACCAGTATTTAGCCGGGGGTAATTGCCCGGATACGCCGTTCACATCTTCTACATACATGTATGTGCTGACGGTGTGGTCATTTATGATTTTACGCCTTGGTAAGTTTTCATCTAATTTTGGAGTAAAAGGCAAAACAGTCGCCGTCCGTTCGATCATCTCTCTGATATAGTCTGACTTGGAACACCAAAAGCTGTCAGTTCCTTCCAAGCCGTGGCATCCCAGTGTCAAATTATCTCCTTCATTAACAAGACTTATAGTGACAAACAAATGGCAACATAGCAACGTAAGAGAATCAAGGGTTATGGGACGACCACCGAACTATGGCTTTCTGTAGCTCAGTCGGTAGAGCACCGATCTAGCAATTCGGAGGTCTCGGGTTCGAATCCCGTTTCTTTGCTCAAAATTTTCACTATTTATCATGTGTTTCTCTTCAGTTTACCCTTTTTTGCTTATATATATATATATATATATATATATATATAAGAAAGACTCAAGTCCAATTTTTGGCCAAATTCAGTTTGACATGGGAAATTGCAGCTTATGCATGGACTCATCTTGTGTAATCCTAATTACCCCCAGAAGTGCCAGAAATGAATGAGTTAAATATTATATCAATGTAAAAATGAAGGACTTGGGTCATTCTTACATTCATATAATAGCGCCCTCTCTCATCCTTCTCTCATCTCTATAGCAGAATATCATGTATATGAATCAAAGAACGACCCAAGTCCATCACACTAAATGGCCTCTCCACAATTAATGTAAATGTTAATTGTCATGAAAATATAATGTTCTAATTTGTATATACAATATTGCCTTCCCTTCACAATTAAATAGAATATTATTGGACAAATAAGTAAGATATCAAGTTTTTTTTTGTTGTTTTTTTTTAAAGTTTACTCGAAATGGTCTTCCATGGACTTGGGTCGTTCTTATATTCATATACTCATATGTATATAATGTATATATATATATATATATATATATATATATATATACATATATGAAGAGTTTGTTTGCAAAAACCGATAAGTCCATATTTGAAGATTTTGAAATACGGTCTCTGTCATGAAGTACAAAATAATACCTTTTAAATGATATATTGGTTACTACATAAAGGTAAATTTTTGAAGTTATGGTCAAAAGAAGCAAAAATTTTCATATTATTCTCTTTGTTTTTCTTGACCTTTAATCGCAAATATCTCCATTTGACAAATATGGACTTATCGGTTTTTGCAAACAAACTCTTCATATATATATATATAATTGCCCTTAATTACTAGTCACCGTATTTTGTATTCCTTTCAGAACATAACCATTTCATAAACTCTTTGAATGGAATATAAGTATTTGATATACAATTTCATCTAAGAATTAAAACACACAACAGGCATTCCCACTAGAGAGGGTTAAAGTGACTTCCCAGCGTTTTTGCTGTAATCAGTGTATTCATCGTCAGTTAAACAGAACACATTCCAGTGGAAGAAATCTGTCATGTTATTCTTTAAACGTTTCAGGTGTAGCATATCGGTAGTGAAGCTCATTTTTTTAACATCTTTCAACAGTGGAATAATACGAATGACTTCTATTAAATGCTATTTAATAATGTTACATTCATTTCTATCCAACTCCTTGATTGCCTCACGAGAAAGTCGAAGGATACCGAAATTAAACATTTTAAAATAAAGAAGTGAGACATATCAGTGGTTTCAAAATGATCTAAATAATCTTCTGTGGATTAAAATCTCAAGACCCGTCACTGTCAAATTAACATTGTGTAACGCTGAATCCTAAGGCGTACATTTCTTCTTCTTTTTTTTTTTTCATTAAAAAAATCCTGTGAAACCAAACAGTTTATGTACTAATTGACATCATGGCACTTATACAACAGATCATTTTCCTTTACCCTTCTCCTCTATTACAGCCAAATATCTTTCACTTTCATTTCAAGAGGTATATAATGACTATTATTAGTTCCGCATTAGTCAATATGATCATGACATCAAATAGCTACGAATGTGGTACAGCGATGTCAGATGAAAAAAATCCCTTTGATTTTTTTTTTTCAAACAATCCCTCTTGTCACATATATCACGTGATGGAAAATGAGCACACGCTAGTTTGATACATTACAGGTTATGGATTGTAAATGCGATAATGTTGCAAACAGGATCAGTTAAGAAAGTACAGACATGAAATTTAATATCATTTACAACGTGTTGCATGGTGATTGGAAAGTTCCTTAAGATATGAATACGTGAGAGAGAGAGAGAGAGAGAGAGAGAGAGAGAGGGAGACGTGGACAATGTGGATCATAATAGATTCACATACACACATGCACGTACATACATAATTATTCCGAAACGTATAACTATACAGTTAATTAGTTGGTTATATACACTTTGATCTAATTCAAGGAGACAAGGAACTAAAAATGATAATACATACAATTATTAACAATCAGATAGTTTCGCAGAAAAAGATCAACACGTCTTTCTGATGTAATATGGCCTAAAACTACTGGAATGAAATCTTATCATGAACGTATCTTTTGAGATATTATTATGAATCAATATTAGCATCGCTGATTCAAATGTAATCACCTTGGCGGTGGGGGGGGGGGGGGGCTGGCGTTAACGATGTCTGTCCTTTGACTCGACGGAAATTATTTCAACATCAAGATAGCGAAATTTTAGCAGCAATAATTGTTCATTGATAACTCGTACGTGGCTTTCAATCTCGACCACAACGATGACAAATTATAGAAAGGTAAATCATTTCAAAGCCGAAACCGAACTTTGAATTCCTTATAGAATCGCATGCTTTTAAGCATTTCATAATTAATTTCTAATCATCTCACAAAAAGTTACAATCTGAATCGCCTGCTCAACCAATGACATCCATCTTTTAACAAGTCTGAAATGTGTTAAATGAAAACAACCAATTCATATCATTATTATGAGTATTACTGCAAACGTATTATTATATTGTTATTATTACTATTATTATTATTATTATTATTATTACTATTACTATTGTTATTATCATTAGAGTGAGCAACAAGATGTTATTTCAGCAGAGTGTCATAATTCCGTCGTTTTTGACGTAGGGAGAGACAGTTGCGAAGGTGAAAGCTTTTCATGAAAAATGTACAACCACGCTTTGCTACAACCGAACTATATAGACTATGGAAAATCATTCCGCCGTTCAATATCTATTCTCGCGGGTTACCTACTTATGGTTATACTTCATTTCAATGTTACTTTATAGATTAATATCATTGTCGGGATCGCATTTATGGTTTGTTACATTGCTGAATTCATAGAGAACGTTGACGACCACTTTGTCGTCCTCGGCGAAAAAGTCGTGATCGTAAAGGTGAAGATCGATGTCATCTGGTTTTCTGGCCTCATCCCAAACTGCTGTTCCCGTTGATCGATCTGGGATTGTTTCGTAGACGCCGTGAGGATACTGAAGAGATAAACCCTTTCCTGCGTCATCCCAGAGTGCTGCTCGCGGCAACTGCACAGGGATAGTTTCGTAGACGTCACCTTGGTGAAGTGATCCACTCGCCGCGCCTCCATCGCCCACTGGATTCCGCTGATTCCAACCACCTTTGACTGGGCACGCGTGTTTCATGATCTCGTGTCTGGTAATCAGGCAAGCAAGGACCACTGAGAAGAATATCACGCTGCCGGTGATGATTCCAATTGAGGTAGCGGGAAATGATGAAGTACCCGGAAATGGCGAAGTACCCAGAAATTGCGAATTAGCGGGAAATGACGAAGTGCCCGGATTTGGAAAAGTAGATATAAATGGCGATGGTGGTGATGGTAATGGAAGTAAATCACACCAGATTGAAGTGACGTTCGAGAATGGTTCAAGTGTAATTTCTAATGAATGATATGTCGAAAACTCATGTTTCATTGAAACCGTGAATGATCCACCAGACAAATTCATGTTAACCTCCTGATGCAGTCTAACTGTCCAGTCATATTCTTCACTGCGTAGTCCAGTAATGTTACAATTAACGGTGTTGACTTTCAGGTGTTGATGGCCTGATGGGCGTGAATCACATACACAACTGCATCCAAACACCCGAACATGAAAAGTTTTCGTCTTTGCATATCCCTCGCTATTCGCTGCTATTAAACACGTGTAATTACTGGAGTCACTGTATGAGATATTAGTGAAAGACAGGTGCAGGGAACCAGTTCCGTTCACATCTTCTACATATGTGCTGATGGTGTGGTCATTAATGATTGTACGTTTTGGCATGTTCCTCTGTAATTTGGAGTAAAATGCGAAGTGGATGTAGTTGTTGTCGTTCCTTGAATTTCTAGTTTGGTCTCCTTTCTTGGAAAACCAAAAGCTGTCAGTTTCTTCATTGCCATTGCACTCCAGCGTCAAGTTGTCGCCTGCGTTGACAGATAAATTGGCAAAGTCCTCTCCTTTGCAAATCATGCAGAACTCAGAGAACAATAGCGAAAATACAAGTAGACAAACGATCCAATGCAAATTGCAAATGACATTACGTGACTCCATTATGACGTTCTGCTCATCGCGATTAAACCGGATCCAGTGCGGATCAACAATGTTCAGTCAGGTCGCGATGGTTCTGACATATATTTAGGAGACGTTAGCTCACTCTATATTAGCCTCGTCAAATGAATGAAGAGAGCTGTATGATGAACAATATTCCTCACAATGTTACTATTCCGAGTACGCCAAGGAAAGCAAATCAAATAATCTTCTCTCCGTTCCTATCTGAGCACAAGTTCGAAGAGATTTGTGACAGCACTTCTTTGCCCACTGCTGCAACTTGTGAAATATTTGTCCCCAGACAAGGGAAAGGGAAGCGGCATTCCACGGTTCTGTTGTATATTCTCTACGTCCATCGATTACCTTCAACATGCACGAAACAAAAAAGCAGTTATAGCCGTCAAGCAAAGCCGTAGTGTCTGCCAATAGAAATTTCAATTGTATATTTCATTGATGGAAAGGCGGCTGAAAAAAAAAAGGAAAAGAAAGGAAAAACTGTCCCATGTGGAGCATTCATAAACATGAGACTTTACCAGAGTTTACGTTACCGGAGACAATAGTTTACAGAGTTCCTGGATCCGCCCCTGGACATCTCGTCTACTTTCCATCTGAGATGACAAAAAAAGGAAAATTTGCCCCTGGATGCCAGCCTCAAGTAGGCCTTCTTTCAATATCAAATTAAGTCATTGTATAAACTTTGCCCGAAAGTTTACACTATTGATTATCAAAAGCACCAAACTAGATAAAGGATGTGTACTTAACGCCATGGCACTTATCACGTATCATTTTTCTTCAAACGTCTCCTCTCCCTTTGCAAGTTCCCTCCACATTCCCCCATATTCCTTACTAGGAGGGCTATATCAACTCATAGTCAATTCATGATGATTGAATTGTGTACATCACGTGTATCTATATGAGCTTGTAGCATTGTGCAGCTGTATCATTTTGCAATAGTATTGTTTGTATTTGTGTATGCTTCATGACAATTTACCTTATTGTGCAAATTGTTTATGCAACTTTGCAATCTGATTCCTTATCACTATAGTATAAATTGAGCTTTGTAGTGATATTTGATAGCACAGGATGAGAGAAAAGATGACAAAGTTTGACACTTTTATAGGCGTGCTTTAGTTCAGGAAATATTGCTGCTGCTTTACATGCTTGCGGGGCACTTTTTTAATGTTGATATGCCTCCAAATTCTTTGCCCCATATTGGCTGTCTTGGATCTGGCCTTTACTTATTAAAAGTATGTCTTCCACCTTAAGTTTAAGAAATGTTATAGATCATTGAAAAGCTAGACCCCGTAAAATCAGACAATCAAAACCATACATATTAATGTAGAGCGTAAAATGGAGAAGAAGATCGTGTCGTACTATCATTTCGCATAACAACCCTGCTCTCTTCATTTCCATAAAACAATAATTTTTTTTATGGAGGATGACACATTTAGCATGCATTTAAACAGTTCAAAAATTTTCAGAGTAATAAATCTTGCATTGATTTGTTTTTATTGCAATTGGTTGAGACATTTCTCTTTATCGACGGAAGTAAACACCGGTTATTCCGTGTTTATCAGTTTATAGTAACCATGTGGTAACAGGGACGCTAGAAATCATGTGGCATACAGATGTGTGCAATATTTTGAGTAAGCCTACCCCTTTTTTGTTTTCATTTTCATGCCAATGCTCATAGAATGATAGATTTGTGATGTCATTATAAAGGCATTGGTTTGATATACCTTACATTGTCATACTAAAAATCATTTTCTTTGGGTTAATTTCATCACATAACAAAAATATATATGAGGATATGAACCAACTGTCCTTTCAAGCCTAACAGACGTTATTTGCTTTAATAAAGCAACATTCAATGCACTACACTTTACAATGTTCCCAGACATAATTTTTCATAAAAATAATGAAAATTATCCAAATCAAATGATTAAGAATAGCCAGAAAGAGTGATATCTCCACGTTTACTACAGTGTTTTGTTATGCAAGTGAAATTAAACTTAAATTTACTTTAATTGGTAGATGCTAACTAAATGCATTTGGTACTTTAAAAATCATGTGTCAGCAGTACATCGTTTGATTATCAACAAATAATTACTACCCCTTTTTAGGCAATGAATATTTCTGCTCTCATCTGCACATATACCCACATGGACTTCGAACCCACGACCTCTTGATCACTAGAAAGGCGTCATAGTCTTTGCGTGGATAGTGTTGATGTGTGTGTTGGCATAGAAGGAAGATGTCATACTTGTGGCCGAGCTACACTATCTATTTTTGATACTTTATTTCAATAAAAGGTGCATTTTATATCAAAAGGCTTCATATCGGATTTGTTTAATCGTAATCCATAAATGAAAATCAGTAATATGAAGTAATTTCAGCAATTTGTTGTCATTCCATCGTTGTCATCTGTGAAATAGAAATTTGAGAGTTGTGAGGTAAAGGTTTTCATGAGAAGCGGACTGTCGTGTTTAGCTACAACCTGGCATTATATAGAGTGAAAACATATTTAGCCATTTCTATATCTATTCCAGCGGATTAAATTAGTTTGTGCTAAACTACCAATGACTGGTGCTTCTTATTCGATTAATCTTCCTTGTTCGAATCACGTTGTGTGTTTGTTACATCGCTAAATTCGTAGAGAGCGTTGACGACCACTATGTCGTCCTCGGCAAAGAAGTCGTAATCGTACAGTTGAGAATCGATGTCATCCTTATTTTTATCCTCATCTCCAAATGATGTCCGCTTTGATCGATCTGGGATTGTTTCGTAGACCTCAGGGTGCTGCAGAGATGCACCCTTCTCTGCGCAATCTTGGAGTGCAGCTGCTCCGGGTGAATGAGCAGGGATCGTTTGATAGACGTCGTGAGGATACTGAAGAGATGCCCCCTTCCATGCGTTATTCCGGAGTGCTGCTCCCGATGAATGACCGGCGACCGCTTCGTAGAGGTGACCTTGCTGAAGAGATCCGCCTGTCGCTCCACCGCCCAATGAATCTGCGGTATCCTGCTGATTCCTTTCACGCTTCGTTTTGCAAGTGTGTGTCACGATCTTGTCCCTGCTAATTAGACAAAGAACGATCACGAGAACGAACACCACGATGCCAATGATGATGCCAGTTGGTGACGAATTAGGGGGAGATGGTATAACATCCGTAAATGTAGAATGAGGTGGGAATGTCGAAGTAGATGGAAACGGCTTTACTGATGGTGACGAAAGTATACCACACAAGATTGGCCTGACATTCGAAAAGGGTCGAAGTGTTACGTTCAGTGATCGAAATATGGGCAAATGTTGTTTCAGTTGGTACGTAAATGAACCACGAGACATTTTCACTTTGACTCTGGGATGCGGGCCAATAGGTTGAACTTCCCAAGCATACTCGTCACTACGTAGCCCATTGATGTTACAGCTTAAGATGTTGATTTTTATGTGTTTGTTGCCTGATGGGCGTGTATTAAAGAAACAAGTGCATCCAAACACTCGAACATGAAACCTTGTCGTCTTTTTATAACTTTTGTCATGGCCTGCTATTGAACATGTATAGTTGCTGGAGTCGATATAGGAGATAGTAGTGAAAGAAAGGTGTAAGGAACCAGTTCCGTTCACATCTTCGACATATAAGCTGTTGGTATGGTTATTTATGCGTTCCCATTTCGGCATATTTTCCTCTAATTTAGAGTAAAAGGCGAAATAGTCATGGTCAGTTTCTTGTCCCTTTTTTGAAAAGCGAAAACTGTCCGTTCCGTTTTGACCATTGCATTCCAACGTCAAGTTACTCCCTGCGTTGACAGGTATATTGACAACGTCCTCTCCATTGCACAACGTGCAGACCTCGGCGAACACCACAGAAAACAATACAAGAAGAAAAATAGTCAAATTTAATTTGCAAATAACATGAACGAACTTCATCGTGCCGTTTAATCTCTCTTCGATTGATACAAGATCAGCACTGTTCAGCTTCTTCGCGACCATACAACATGAAATGGCGTAGTATTCCAGAGACGTTACCCCATTCCATATCAGCAGTCTCATCAAATAAATGTACAGAACATTTTAATAGGCAAACACGCCATCGCAGTGCTATAATTCTGAGTAAGAGAATATGATACACACCGCTTCCTTTTCGTTTCCTCCTGTAGAGTAACTTCGAATAGACGTAACGGGAAACGCATTAGCTAACATGAATTGTGCTCGGAAGTCATAAGATACCGCAGCCAGTCTTAACTGCGCTTCACCATGTGTTCACCTAAGAACTTCTTCGCTCCCTGTTATACCACGCTGCTCTTGTGCGGAGAAAAGAACAAAGACCCTTCTTCTGTTGCCTTCATTGTAAACATCTGCCAATCACTTTGCACATTACGAA
The DNA here is from genome assembly GCA_033980235.1 of Diadema setosum. Lineage (NCBI taxonomy): Eukaryota > Metazoa > Echinodermata > Echinoidea > Diadematoida > Diadematidae > Diadema > Diadema setosum. Next base: position 36,450,145 of record CM067071.1, on the reverse strand, counting down.
ACACCCTACCCATGGATTAATGCCCAACAGCAAACTCTGTTATAATCCTAAGATATTGAAGCGACTGAAAAGAAACGCATGAAATCTTTGTCAGGTCGAGTATTTATGAACGTGCGTACTTACTGAAATATGCGTTTAAGGAGATAACAGTTGGTTTTGATATCGAGGCTCCGTCATTCCCGGTGATTGTACTCAGTATTCCTTTCAGAAAGTAGCCTCTTTAAATCGAACGTTAAAGGTTCTTACCTTTGGGGAAAAGTGATTTCAAAATCTTCAAGATATCACATTTAATGCATACATGTATGTGCAGGTCTGTTGTATCACAAAACATCTCCATTAATGTTCTCAATAACGCCTAACATATAAAGGAGATACCAGAATTTTTCTCATTAAACCATAACTGTATGAGGTCTAGTTTGGAAACGGTTTTATCGTACGTAGTGTTCACATTTCGTGTATTTAACAATACTTGACATTGATTATACAGATTTAATTTTTAAACAGTGGTTGTTTCTATTCCAAACTCACATCTTAGAATTATTCTAAGCACTAATCCTGGGTTTTGCTTCATCTGCAAATGGTAAACTATGCCTTCAAAAATGGATACACGTCAATGGTGGATATAATTCTGTTGTTTTCGTCCATCTTCAATTGTGTATTGCTTTTCTGATAGGCCTACAGCTGTCTATGATATGATACACTTACAAGTATGTAAAAACAAGTGACTTTAACTGTAATCAAGTTCGACATGGCTACATCCAATAGACTTTCACATTAGCCCCGTCTGGGATATTGAGTACTTTAGGAACACATTACTTTTTTGTGACATTAGTTTCCGCTTAAATGTTCTTTTTGCAATAATTGCTGAAGAGTTGATGTTATTTGACGATCTATGTGTCGTATAATAAGGCCAATAAAAGTAGATAATTATAATCTGATTTCGCACCGCCATCCGTCGCTGCTCTTCCAGCTGATTGTCTGCGATTCTATAGGGAAATAATGACGCTAAATAGAAACCCCAAGTTCCTCTTCGCCATGCAACGTTTTCATCTCCACGTGCTGTCTGGGTATTTGTACTCTAGGATCATGTAGATCTTTTTGACATAAGGTTTTGTTTTATTACTTTTTTCTAATCGCTTAATCAATTTACGTTATTTGCCGATCTTTTTATCGTACCAGTGCTTGAAGATACCCTCTGGTTTTTCTGTTGTCATAATAGTTTCCATGTCAAGGCTTTGTGCTGTCTGATCTTGCAAAAGGGTTCGTGGTTCTTGATCCTGCTCAATACACCAGCAAAAAGAAAATCGCCATCGGTTAGACTGCGATGACGATGGAGATTACGACCGCAGTAATTGCGATCACACAAAAACACTCTCCAGATGAATCGCTTTCCTCAATGATGTCAGGAGTCGATTGAAATGGAGTGAGGGTTGGAAATGCTGACGCTGCGATTGTACTTAGTTTTCTTTTCAAAAAGAAACCTCTTTAAATCGAATGTGGAAAATGGATTCATATGATATTCTTTTGCAGCCTACATTAGGCTTCCATACTGGAGGATATATATAATATTCTAAGCAAAAAGTGAGAGACCTATAAATTTTTAACTAGTTTTGCTTTTAACGGTCTAAAAGGTTGGATGCAAATCTCACACCCTCAAAACCAAACTGATATGGACGAACCTTACTCTTAAGCCTGCACGCTATGATCTCTGAACCCTTTTTATGTTCTATGCCAGGGACTTTGGACCGTGTATACAGTGTTATTGGGTTTTCTTAGCCAATTGGCACTCAAAGCACACAAAAGGTTAGTGTTCGAAACAATGTAGTTAAACAGGCTGTGTACAAATCGCCGTTTTGATATATTTTCTTTGAAATTCTGATTTTCAGCCTACAACTTTCACTTTCACGTCAAGCAGTTATGATTCAGTAATTTCAAATGGCAGAGATACTTTATGGTATAGTGCAGCGACATCAAACAAAATATCCCTATACTCTAGTTCCCTTTGTCTGTCTGTCTGTCTGTCTCTCTCTCTCTCTCTCTCTCTCTCTCTCTCTATATATATATATATATATATATATATATATATATATGAAGAGTTTGTTTGCAAAAACCGATAAGTCCATATTTGCCAAATGGAGATATTTGCGATTAAAGGTCAAGAAAAATAAAGAGAATAATAAGAAAATGTTTGCTTCTTTGGACCATGACTTCAAAAATGTACCTTTATATGCAGTGACCAATATATCATTTAAAAGGTTTTATTCTGTACTTTATGACAGAGACCGCACTTCAAAATCTTCAAAAATGGACTTATCGGTTTTTGCGAACAGACTCTTCATATATATATATATATATATATATATATATATATATATATATACATATGTATACGTCATACATGTAAATATAATTTATATAATTTCCCGTGTCACGCATATCACTGGACGTAAATCGAACACATAATAGTTTGATACATAAGTGACCTGTGAATAATAATAGCAATAATAATGATCATGACAAAAACTAGACAAATTTGTATAGCGCCAATTACAAAGAAATTTTGAGCACGATAGTATTAGATTGAGAAACATTCAGAAAACGCCACATGTGATACCTATATTATTAGTATTATACTCTTTATTCGGTTCGTACGTGCACATTTTACATACAAGATGATATTTCATTCCAAAAAACAAAACAAAAAACATGCACATAAAAAAGTACAAACACAATGTATTAATCAAAAAACACACACATAAGTTATGAATAAAAAAATAAAGTCATGTACATGTATATTTACAAAAGGGGTGCAAATTTGAAGGTCCATTTAAGTTCAATCTTATCGTATATGAAAGAAGAATAAGCAAGGCGAAAATAATAACATAAACTTCACACATCTTGTGTTTTCATACATGTAGAGGTAAACTCGTTTCTGACATGCCTATTGCCTGGTACAATGCACACGATTGTGGATGTCATCTGTTGTTGTTGTTTTTTTTTTTTCTTTTTTTTATTGTTTATTACTTTTTTATTGTTTATCACCTGTAAAACAGGTGACTTTAACTACAGTCAAGTTTGACATGGCTAAATCCAATAAACTTTCACACGAGTCCTGTCTGAGATATTGAGTACTGCAGTATGTAGGAGAACATTACTTGTTTGTGACATAAGCTTTTTCTTAACTTTTCTTTTTGCATTTGCTGAAGCATTTTAGTAATTTGACGATCTTTGTGTCGTATAGGCCTACAAAAGTAGATATAATCTGGCTTTGTGTCGTCACTGATCACTGCTCTTCCAGCTGATTGTCTGCGATTCTTAAGAGATAAATACACCAAGTTCCTCCTCGCCATGCAACGTATTTATCTCCATGTGCTGTCTGAGTACTTGTAATCCAGGATTTGTGATATAAGGTTTTGTTTTCTTGTTTTTTTTTTCTAATTTCTTAATCCATGTAACTTATTTGCCAATCTTCGTGTTGTACCAGTGCTGGTAGTGTAATCCTCTGGTTTTTCTGTTGTCAAAATACACTGATCTTCTAGCCGACTGATCTACGATTCCTGAGGTTCCGTTGACCTAAAGATGCTGGGGAGATCCCCCTTCCTCAGCACCATGCAATGTTTCAATCTCAAGGCTTTCTGCTGTCTGATCTTGCACGAGAGTTCGTGGTTCTTGATCCTGCACAATACGCCATATCAAAATCGCTATGAGTAGAACCACGATCACGATGAAGATTACGATCGCGGTAATTGAGATCACGCAGAAACACTCGACTGTTGAATCGGTTTCCTCGTTGCTGTCAGGAGTCGATGGTATTGGAAGTATACCACACGAGCACGGAAATGACGAAGTATCAGGAAAATCAAAACCTGTCAGGATTGACGGAAAACTCTAAAAAGGCGATGATGTTGATGGTACAGCAAATATGCCACACCACAATGGAGTGACATTCGAAAACGGTTCAAGTGTAATTTTCAGTAAACGAAAATGTTGTTCAGATGAAAACCTAAATGAACCCCTACATAATTTCTTTCTAACCTCCGGCTGGAGACTGCGAACCTTAACTGCCTAGTCATACTCTTCGCTTTGTAGCCCAGTGATGTTACAGATCACGAAGTTGAAGTTCAAGTTTTTGTGGCTTATGCGTGCATCAAAGAAGCAAGTGCACACAAACACGCGAACGTGAAACGTTTTCGTTTTTGTATATCCCAAACCCTTATTGCTATTCACGATTGAACATGTATAGTAACTGGAGTGAAAGACAGGTGTAGGGAACCAGTTCCGTTCACATCTGCCACATATAAGCTGCTGGTATGGTCATTTATCATTTGAAAAGATGACATCGTTACATCTACTGTCGAGTAAAAAGCAAAATAGCCGTCGTCATTACCAATTTGGTAGTCTGTCTTGGAGAACCGAAAGCTGTCGGTACAGTCGTAACCATTGCATTTAAACGTCAAATTATGTCCTGCGTTGACAGGTATATTGACAATATCCACTCCATTGCACAACGTGTAGATTTCCGTGAACACCACAGAAAACAATACAAGAAGAAAAAATTTTAATAGTCCAATGTAATTTCCAAATAGCATGAAGGAACTTCATCGTGCAGTTTCATTTCTCTCCGACCGATATAACAAGATCAACATTGTTCAGGTTTTTGGGTTGTTCTTTTTTTTTTGTGAGCTTGATGACGTACATGTAGCCCATTCCATATCAGGAGTCTCATCCAATAAATGCACAAAACATTTAGACACACACGTCAATGTTAGAATTCTGAGTTAGAAAATATGATGCCAGAGTAACTTCGAAGAAACGGACCATAGTAGGGGGCGCAAGGGATTTTTGGTTCAAAATTCTTCCAAAAGCACCTAAATTTGGCACACATGCAGCCCAAACCATACTATTTCGATTTCGATTTTTGTTCTTTTTTTTAAATAGAATTGCAGTTGTCGACGGGTGAAAAAAGGCATATTGATTGTGAAGGGCGCCGCCGGGCGGCATATTTGCAAAATTCAATATGGCTGCAACCTACGTTTAAAGGCCAGTATAACAATTCAAAAACATTAAAGTGTAACAATAATTTGAAAAGTCAGCTGTAAAAGTTTTATGGTTCAAGGAATTCGATTCTGAAGTTGTTTTTATGGTCTGATGTCAACTTTTCCTTATAAGGTCTCTCTGAAGGTCATTTGGGATCAAACCATTATATTCACAATAGGTAATTTAAGAAATGGCTTGCCCATAGTCAGTATAGCAGGAATGCCAGCCCTGCTAACATAATTGCAGTTGTTGAGGGCTGTGGGAGAGAGAGGAATGGGCTTCTCACGAGTAACATCAATATATTTGCTGTCATGTTAAAGATTTCCAAACACTAGGTCACACTCATGAATTATGATAAGAACCCCTTTCTGAGAGTAATAAGGTTCAAGGGATCTTACTCAGATCCTTATTTCACAATTTGAAGGCATGGTAACCTTTCAATTTCAGTTTTTATGATTACTTACGGTAATATTTTTCTGCATCATTTCAATTATGGCTTGTTATTATATGGCTACACAAGCTTTTAAGTGAGGTTCTGTCCACAGCTATGAAATATCATAGTTCATGTCACAATCATTCCATATTTTTACAGGCGCTAAGAGGAAATGTACTCACCGACTGGTCATATTTGCGGAATTCAATATGTTTGCATTCGCTTTGATAACAGTAACAGCCAAAAGAGCTAGTTAGAATTATGGTAATGCCCTTTCAAAGAGTTTTCAAGATTTAATGATTGGATTATAATTTTCATCTTCACCTACTAACAAGGAATACGACAAAAACATACTTATATGAGAAAAAGAATCCTATTGCTGCCTAATACATTAATAGTTTAGCAATAAGGGGGGGGGGGGGGGGGCTACTCTCTATATGACCAGCGTCCTTGACGTTACCACCAAAAAGAGAAGTGTTTTTATTTTTCTGTTGCAGTTCAGGGATCCTCAATCAAAATAGATTATCATAATTCAGATTCAAATATAATGGAATAATAATTATGAATATCACTCCTAATCTGGATGGAAAAAAAAAGAAATAATTCGGTCGTGTTTAAAAGGGTGTTTAGTACATCTGGTTGGCATCAATTTTCTATTTTCGAACTTGGGTAAAAAAGTTCGATTCTAAAATCCTTATAGGAAAACTTATGCGCCTCCACACCTATATAATGTATGATGGTCCTGGTGACGATATGTAGGGAACAAGCATATTTCACAGGTGCCACAGTGACACCGTTAACAGGGTACAGATTAAATATGCTATAGTATAACGTTCATGGCACCGTCTAGGGTCTATCAAGATTCTATTCAAAGTGCTTTGACGCAAATGGGTATGATATCACAAGACTTTATAAGTTGGTATCTCGTTGGTCTGAAGACCAACTCTACTCTCCGCAACACCTTAACCAAAGACCACAAATTATAAGGGAGGTATCATGTTATTAAATTAACAGGGTGTTTAGGGTTCCAGCGAGGACCATGTTTAGGATTCCAGAGAGAGCCACAGTTTGGGGTTCCGGAGAGGACCAGAAGTTGGGAAGCCAACGACCAGAAAGGGGAGACGACCCGCTACTTCAGGCAGGGCATCGCAGACAACCTAGAGCAACCAAACACGGGAGCTTCTAGAATAAACCGACGAGCAGAACAACCACGCTCAAGATCAAGTGGAAATGAATATCTGTATTCAAGTTGTATTATGTTATTGTTGTAAACGACCACAATTTGAGACCATGCAGTATAATAAATCTTATTGATTGCCATATTGTAAGAATACTGTATGGTTGGCTACTTATTTCGAGGCACATTAGTTGCACAAGTCGAAAGAGTTGATTGAGTGAATGGTCTGCTAACAATCTGCTGCATTTAGAGAAAGTCAACCTTTGACTATAGAAAAGATCCCAGTCGCAAGGAGGACTTTCGTTCCCCACATTCAGAGGAAAGTCCCCTGTGACACATTCATTCATTTTTTTTTTCCATTTCCATGTTTTCCACGTCCCAATGCTTGCCTTGAAACAGCTGTAGTGCAAAAGAATGAAATTTGGTACTGAAACATTGCAGAGAGTGGCTGATAGTACTAGTAATTGTCATATACCTGTGCCATCTTTACTCCAACTCCACTTCCTGAAGTCGGGGATTACATCATGTCCCATGCTGTCATGATTCATAGAAAGTCACTTGTAGCAGCACTCATCTTCGAAATGTTGATGGTTTCTGATGATATGCTCCCGTATGTTTTGACGAGATGATGCCTGCCCTCGTTGACCCTGGTTGCCCCATAAACTTTGTTGCTCATCAGTCCTTGTTGGACATGAGCACGATTATCAAAGTAGTTAATGTGTCAGTGAGCTCTGGTTTGCTGACCCATACTACTTTACATTGTATGTATTTGTTAATCTAATTTCTAGTGGGCTTCCAGACTTCTTCCACTTTCAGCTGACTTTGTTATTTTTTTTTTTGTATATGCGACGGTTCAATTTATCTTTTCTTTGATGTTCTTCTCCAGAGGGACCCACAAGCTATACAAGCTCTGTCTTTTTAGTGGGTCCCTCCATTTTTCGCATTTAAAACAACGGTATACATGTATTTTACTTTGATCACTTCTGTTTCTTTCTTGTGATACAATGTGTGATTACTATAGGTCCTCAATTGTTGTAGTCTTTTTATTTCACTATGTTCTACTTACCTCATTTTCTGTTACTAAATGAAGAGAAACATATGTTTTTGTTGAAAAAGTGAAATAAACTTTGAACTGATTGATTGATTGAACTTAGGCATTTTGCATGCCACATCAAAGCAAGTCTGAAGTAATGTCCCACCCTGTCAGATCCTGATGTCGGGTTCTGGAAGAGACGTATGCTGTACAGGAAAGAGCTGAAAAGTCCTTCATCTTTCGAATACCTCGACCCACCCGTAACTCCCTCAGATCAAATGTATTTAAAAAAAAAAAGCAGACTACCGAAAATGTGATGTCATGCTCATCCGTACGATTATATACTGTTTTCAGAAAATGATTTCAGAAAACGTTATGTCATCCTATGTAAGGATATGTTTGCGTACATCGCATCTAAGTTGTTGGGAAGCTGAAGGGTTGTGAGATCACAATTCCTGTTGGATATTACCGTCTCGAATCAGGTGCTCAGGATGAGTTTTCCGTCCCATTTATTCTCGAAGATCTGTGCGCTGATAAATGAGGGCAGTTCTTTATTCTTCAATCTTATTTCCAGGAAGCCGCTACGCTGTTCCAATCATAATTTGAGATTTGAGTGGTGCCATCACCATCTCTTGTCAGAGGAAATGTTAAGATTCATTTCTTTAGGATCAGTATCCCATACAACATCAATATAGTTTCCCTAGTCATTTGCGTCTTCAGTAAAGAACGGTTTCGTTTGATAAAAAGAGAATAAAAAAAAAAAACCCTTTAGCTGAATTGTCGTCACCTACTCTGATAAGATACTGCCATTAAAGGACTCTAACGATCAATTTTAGTTAACTGCCCCTAGAATACTGGTGTGACCTAGATTATGGAGCTCGATACCCTGGAATCTAAGCTTCGGCCATGGCTTCCTTCACTGAAGAAAGCAGACGCTGTCTTGTCAAGGGAGAAAAGGCATACACCAATTTCAGCAGGAGGAGAATCATTTCGCTAGGAGTACAAGTGAATTACAGTTGAATGCTCACAGACGCCATTTTGAAAAATGCCCGAAATGCCTGATTTGACCTTTATTTGACCTTGAAAGTGAACTTGAGAGTTGATAGCAACCTTGAATTGCAGAAGTGATATCTAGAATCACATTCTCTAACCCCGTAAAATCTTCCACATGGGATTCATAACTTTAATCAACCTTTTCAATTTGTAACTGAAGTTGACCTTTAACCCGGATGGCGACCATATTGGATTTCACCAATATGGCGGCCCCAAGGGTTTTTAGTCTTGGCGCCCATCAAAAATCGAAAGAGTAAGGTACAATGGACCTATGAGCCAAATTTGGTGCTTTTGGAAGAATCTGAACCAAACAGCCCATTTTGAGCCCTTAGGCCCCCAACTACAAGGAAACACATCAACTAACATCAGCTATCATAGGATACCGCGGCCAGTCTTAATTGCACTTCAACTCAGAACTTCTTCGCTTAGTGATGTAACTTGTAAATGACTTTTTTGCAGACAAAGGAAGAGAAAGTAGCGTACCACGCTGCACTTGTGCAAAAAAAAAAAAAAAAAGAAGCAACGTACTTTTATTTCATTGTCTTCATTGTATACATCTGTCAATCACTCTGCCAATTATGAAATAATTAACCTACCCCTGGATTAATGGCCCGTAGCAAACTCGGTTATACTCCTAGGATAAGGAAGCGTCTGAAAAGAAACGCATACAATCTTTGCCAGGTAGAGTATTCATGAAAGTAAGTGCTTACTGAAATATGCGCTTAAGGAGACAACAGCTGGTTTTGATATCGATGCTCCGTCATTCCCGGGGATTGTACTCAGTATTTCTTTCAGAAAGTAGCCTCTTTATTAAAATCGAACGTTTTAGGTCCTTACCTTTAGGGAAAAGTGATTTTAAAAATAGTCAAGATATCACATTTCATGTATATGTGCAGGTCTGTTGTATCACAAAACATCTCCATATAAAATTTTCTCAATAACGCCTAACATATAAGGACTTATAAGGAGATACCCGTATTTTTCCCATTAAACCATAACTCCAAACGGTTTAGTTTGGAAACAGTTAAGAATTATTCTAAAGCACTGGTTAATGCTGGGTTTTGCTTCATCTGCAATGGTAAACTATGCCTTAAAAAGGGATAGACATCATTCACGTTTGTATAGAATACGCTTTTTTCCTAAGTGACTTGTTGTATATATATGGGCCGTGACGCGAGAAAAGGGCCCTTAGGGCATTAGATACCGAAAATGAGTTTTTACCTCCACATTGTAGAAGGAACTCTGACGTATTTAAATATGCAAACCTTTTTCTGAAATTCCAATCCTAAATGGCCCCATTACGACATTCAAAAAAGCGTGTTTTGTCCAAAATCCTGTCACTTTTTTGATGCGTCTATGGATGTGCGCGCAGTTAGCAGGTTGATCTTTTTTTTTTGCGCGCGCGCGTATTGCTTTGTCAACTTCCGCGCCGTTTTCTGGCGTTTGCGCGCAGCGGCGCTAAGGGCCTTTTTCTCGCGTCACGGCCCATATTGTAGTTGTTCCGCGTATTGGCAGTACATAGCAATAATAAAGTCACAACAGTAGTCTGGGTGCCAGATGCTTAACCTTGTTTTACCGTCCACCCAATGTTTTTTGATGGTTTTACCCTATTTCGGGGGTGCTGAATCCGAATCTGGATGATGCAACTCTTGCATCGTTGAGGGTTTTGAGATAGTCAAGATGGCCGCCAAAATGGCCGCCAAAATCGACAATTTCCACGTAGTTCCTTCTAAATGGTGACATATTGAAAACAATTGATGGTTACACCCTATTTCGAGGGTGCTGAATCCGAATCTGGATGATGCAACTCTTGCATCCTTGAGGGTTTTGAGATAGTCAAGATGGCCGCCAAAATGGCCGCCAAAACTGACAATTCCCACGTATTTCCTTCTAAATGGTGTGAAATTGAAAATAATTGATGATTCTCCCTATTTGGAAGGTGCTGAATCCGAATCTGGATGATGCAACTCATGCATCCATGAAGTTTTTGAGATATTCAAGATGGCCGCCAAAATGGCCGCCAATTAAAAATGGAAATTCCCATGTATTTCCTTCTAAATGGTGAGAAATTAAAAACAATTGATGGTTATGCCCTATTTTGAGGGTCCTGAATCCGAATCTGGATGATGCAACTCTTGCATCTATGAAGTTTTTGAGATATTCAAGATTGCCGCCAAAATGGCCGCCAATTTAAACCGGTAATTTCTATGTATTAGCTTTTAAATGGTGAGAAATCGAGAACAATTGATAGTGTTACCCTATTTCAAGGGTGCTGAATCCGAATCTGGATGATGCAACTCTTGCATCCTTGAGGGTTTTGAGATATTCAAGATGGCCGCCAAAATGGCCGCCAATTAAAACCGGAAATTTCTATCTATTAGCTTTTAATGGTGAGAAATAGAAAGCAATTGATGGTTTTACGCTATTTCGAGGGTGCTGAATCAGAATCTAGATGGTGCAACACCTGCATTGTTGAAGATTTTGAGATATTCAATATGGCGTTAAAATGGCCGCCCAAAACTGAAGTTCCCATGTATTTCCTTCTAAATGGTGACAATTTGAAAGCAATTGGTGGTTTTTCTCTTATTTTGAGTGTGCTGAATCCAAAGCTCAGGATACAAATCTTGCATCCTTAAGGGATTTGAGATGATGAAGATGGTCGCCAAAAATTACCGTCAAAAACGGAAATTCAAATGCAGACCCGCTATTTCCTTCTAAATGGTGTAAAATATAAAACAGTTGGTGGTTTTACACTATTTTGAGTTTGCTGAATTTGAAACTCCAGGATACAGCTCTTACTTCCTTGAGGGTTTTGAGATAATAAAGATGGCCACCAGAATGGTCCCTAAATGGCCGTCAAAAACGAAATTTTCCATGTAAGCCCTATATTACATCTTTTGTACCTTGTTAATAGTGTAAAATTGAAAACAATTGGCGGTTTTACTCTATTTCGAGGGTGCTGAATCCGAACCTGGTTGATGCTTCTTTCGTGTTCTTTTTGAGGGGTTTTGAGATGTCCAAGATGACCGCCAAAATAACAGTCAAAAATTTGTAAATTTGAAGCCTTATTCAGCACCCTCGAAACTTGGTTGTTGAAATTCGTCCATTCTTTAGGGTTATTAGACGTCCAAGATGACAGCCAAAATAAATGGCAGAAATTCCAATGTTAATATATTTTTTTCTTAATGGTAAAAATTGTAAAATAAATTGATGGTCTTACCCTATTTCGAGGGTGCTGAAGGTCTTTGAAGGTTTTCGGACATCTATAAATGTCCTGTATGAACGGAAACTCCTTAGCATTTTCTTATACTGAAATGGTGAAGTATTGTGCTCTAACGCGAAGCGGGGGTTTAAACTCATGCAGGGTGAAAAGCAATAATTCGTATTCTTAAATTCAGCTCAGTTGAGCGAATTTACCAAATCAGATAAAAGTTATTGACATCCAAAATGACTGTAACAATGGTATTGTAATATACTGAGATATTCCGATATGTCTCAAACGGAACTTTAACACGTACTGGAAAAAAAAAAAAAGAAGTGATATTGACATCATACTGAAACGAACAAACACAAAGAAAGATACGACTGAAAATGTCTTTATGCATAATTGTTATAAAATAATGCTTCTGGTCGCCAATAATATGGCTCCACAGATGTGTAGTTAATCCTTTTCGGCTATCAGTAGAGTAAAATTGAATTATGGCATGTTGGTATTTGGTGTTGAAACTTGTATTCTGACGAGTCTCGCCTCGTATTGTTATGAAACTTGTCGCATATTCTGATTAGGTCATTTAGTGGGGCGGTTTAGCTCGAAAATTCAAAGGAATTGTGCATTTTGTGATACAAGCACCAAATTTGGCACACATGTACGTTAACATGATGCAAACATTTTCAGATATTGGGCCACTCGAAATTCTGTCTTTATGTCCGCCATATTGGATTTCAAAATGGCCGCCATTTGAAATTTACACTTGCGACTATCTCTGGGTCTAATGGTGCTATTGACTCGATTCTGGTGTCTAAATGTATGTTTTGGGGGGCAAGGAATCCAATGGTAACAATCTGCATTGCGTATTTTCACCAATGGGCCGCCATATTGGATTTCAAAATGGCCGCCATTTGAAATCTACATTTGCGATTATCTCTGGGTCTGATGTTGCTATTGACTCGATTCTGGTGTCTAAATGTATGTTTTGGGGGGCAAGGAATCCAATGGTAACAATCTGCATTGCGTGTTTTCACCAATGGGCCGGCATATTGGATTTCAAAATGGCCGCCATTTGAAATCTACATTTGCGATTACCTCTGGGTCTAATGCTGCTATTGACTCGATTCTGGTGTCTAAATGTATGTTTTGGGGGGCAAGGAATCCAATGGTAACAATCTGCATTGCGTATTTTCACCAATGGGCCGCCATATTGGATTTCAAAATGGCCGCCATTTGAAATCTACATTTGCGATTATCTCTGGGTCTAATGTTGATATTGACTCGATTCTGGTGTCTAAATGTACGTTTGTTGTTGTTGTTGTTTGTTTGTTTGTTTTTTTTTTGGGGGGGGGGTAAGGAATCCAATGGTAACAATCTGCATTGCGTGTTTTCACCGATGGGCCGCCATATTGGATTTCAAAATGGCCGCTATTTGAAATCTACATTTGCGATTATCTCTGGGTCTAAAACTGCGATTGACTCGATTCCGGTGTCTAAATGTATGTTTTGGGGGGCAAGGAATCCAATGGTAACAATTTATATTACGTATTTTCACCAAATGGGCTGCCATATTGCATGTCAAAATGGCTGCTTTTATACATGGCCGCTTCTCGATCTACATTTGTCGTTATCTTTGGATCTAATGACTTGATTCTGGTGGTGGTGGTGGTGGTGGTAGTAGTTGTAGGTGTAGTGGTAGCTGTAGTGGCAGTGATGATGCCAGAAATGTTACATTGTGTCATTCCAGGTTCATCGTGATGCATGCATGCCTGTAGACTGACGGTGCTGGTTTTTGTTCAAGACAGTTCCACCATGTCCAAGAGGTTCACACTAGCTCATGCTGAGCGAACTTCACCGTCAATATCACCGCACCTCACCACAACTGACTGCAGGTTGTGCCTCATATGTCAAGAAGACAAGATGGCGACACTGACCAAACCTGACCAATCAAAGAGGAAAGACATTGGTAGTGGGTACAGTTCACTCGCATAGAACTTGATCAAATTTAGTGAACTTTGAGAGCTTCGCAAGATCTTTTCACTTGGAAAGACTCGATGATGGTCATGGCATTGAAGCTGCGATGGTTGCACACAGTGCACAGTATCAGATCATCAACGATCCCTGCCTGAGAGAACGCACATACACTAGAACCAATAGTTCTAGTTCTAGCACAGTTGCCCAGTAGCGAAACTGGGTGATGTTGTCTCGTCTCTGGCGACACCAGTCTTCAAACGCATGTAGGTCCTGTGCGTCCCTGGTTTCTCCCAGACAGTAGTGGTTGTAGGCATGGTGTTGCAGGGTGTACAGTGCTGTTGCAGTCACTTGATGTGCTCTTCTTGTGCGCAAGACATGAAATGCTCGCAGGAATGAGTCTGCTGTCCCTGCTGTCACGATCGAAATCTCAGTTTGCACAAGTGCTTGCACCCAATCACTCCCTTGCAGTCAGTCCCCTGGTCGTGTTTTCAGTGCCGCCATCTCTATGTGGAGACCACCAAATATCACCACCATGTGGTCTTCACCATAACTCTCTGGTCACTTCCACTGTATCTGCTGGTCAAAGCAAACAGTAGCTGATCAAAGGTGACCACTAGTGTCTGTCCAGGATTCAGTTGTTCTACAGCATTTTTCACATCCATTGAATGCCGGATCATGGCCACAATGTGGGCACTTCCCAGGAAGAGCGGAAGCAGCGACATGGGGCAGATGACTCGAGCATCTGGTGGCTGTTGGCTGGCATGAAATGCAGCCCAAGATGACGAGAGAGAGATGCTCAGGCCAACGTGTGACAGTCTGTCGTCCAATTCCTTCTTGCGTATATGAGCATGAAACATCATCCCTATGTATGTTGGAAGTGGGATCTCCTGTGCAACACTGTGCTTGACACAGGTGGATGATGTGGTGCCACGTGTTCACCTGTGTTTGATGCTGTTGAACTTCAGTATCTGGGCTGCGGTAAGTGCTGCAGGGTTAGTGTCTGCGGTCTGGTTCTTGATGCTGTGTTCCTCTAGGATCATGCTGATTAGGGCAAGCAGCAACGGTGGCACAGATTCTTCTTGACATCCTTCAGGGAATCCTGTGAAGGGCTTGGCTTCTCCAAACATGTGATGGCGAACAATGTGTGCAGCACGGGCAAGATGGACTGCATCACTATCACTGTCCAGCTCGCAGGCTTTGTCAAGTGCAGCACCGAGACAATGTTGCAGCTTTCCAAACCCAGTAGGTTATCCACAGTAGAAACACGTTTCTTGGACCTTCTCTGTACTCGATGAACATGAATGTGCCCTGGTGCGTTTGCATAAAGATTGTTCCTCATCGCTCTGCCCTTCTTTCTTGAGTGCTCTCTTTTGTGCCCTCTGTAGTTTGGTGTTGTTGTACTGGAGCCTGCACGTCTGGTGATATTGTGCACCGTGTTCAACCATCGCAGCTTCAATGCCATGACCATCATTGAGTCTTTCCAAGTGAATGATCCTGGAAGCTCTCAAAGTTCATTGAATTTGATCAAGTTCTATGCGAGTGAACTTTACCCACTACCAATGTCTTTCCTCTTTGATTGATCAGGTTTGGTCAGTGTCGCCATCTTGTCTTCTTGACATATGAGGCATAATTTCCAGTCAGTTGTGGTGAGTTGCGGTGATGTTGATGGTGAAGGTCGCTCAGCATGAGCTAATCTGAACCTCTTTGACAAAAACAAAAAACCAGCACTGTCAGTCTATAGGCATGCATACATCACAATGAACCTGGAATAACACAATGTAATACTTCTGTTATCATCACCGCCACTACAGCTACCACTACAACTACCGCCACCACCACCACCAAAATCAAGTCATTAGATCCTAAGGTAACGACAAATGTAGATCGAGTAGCAGCCATTTTGAAATCCAATATGGCGGCCCATTGGTGAAAATACGCAATGCAGATTGTTACCATTGGATTCCTTGCCCCCCAAAACATACATTTAGACACCAGAATCGAGTCAATAGCAGCATTAGACCCAGAGATAATTGCAAATGTACATTTTAAATGGCGGCCATTTTGAAATCCAATATGGCGGCCCATTGGTGAAAATACGAAATGCAAATTATTACCATTTGATCCTTGCCCCCCCCCCCCCCCCCCAAAAAAAAAAAAAAAAAACACATACATTTAGACACCAGAATCGAGTCAATAGCAGCATTAGACCCAGAGATAATTGCAAATGTAGAGTTTAAATGGCGGCCATTTTGAAATCCAATATGGCGGTCCATTGGTGAAAATACGCAATGCAGATTGTTACCATTGGATTCCTTGCCCCCCAAAACATACAATTAGACACCAGAATCGAGTCAATAGCAGCATAGACCCAGGGATAATCGCAAATGTAGATTTCAAATGGCGGCCATTTTGAAATCCAATATGGCGGCCCATTGGTGAAACTACGCAATGCAGATTGTTACCATTGGATTCCTTGCCCCCCAAAACATACATTTAGACACCAGAATCGAGTCAATAGCCGCATTAGACCAAGAGATAATTGCAAATGTAGATTTCAAATGGCGGCCATTTTGAAATCCAATATGGCGGACATAAAGAGAGAATTCCAAGTGGCCCAATATCTGAAAATGTTTGCAATATGTTAATGTACATTTGTGCCAAATTTGGTGCGTGTATCACAAAATGCACAATAGGTTTGCTAAGCTGCCCCACTAATTGGAAATGATTGCATCCATGACCACTATAGTAGATATAAATAAGGGTAATTCAAAAGCACTCTGCGCGATTATGATATTCGTAAGTACTGGATTATGAACTATTACCTTCCATGTTGGCGTTTGTTTTTTTATTCAGTTTTTTTTTTTTCACGGCGCGTTATGGTCCTGTGATTTGTCCTTCCCCTCGTGTGTGTTTGTAATAGATTATACATGTATATATAATACACATATATATATACATACACATACATAATGTTACACCATATTGAAGAAAAAATTGAATCATAACTATAAAAATGTCCCACTCGTGTCTTCAATAATGTCATCAAGACCACCAATATAAACCAAATAACCAATTTGAGTGTTCATGGATGAAGAGATTAAAATTGCTCTTGGATTAAGACGGGTAATGTAGGGTAATTTCAGTACACTTCTCTACATCACTATCACAATATGATTTAGATGAACATGTCTTGTCCATTAATTGTTAGTGTTCAAAACTTATCCATTATATGTAGAGGAAACAGTGTAATCTTGCAATTATTCAACCGCATCTGTAGTCTTGAAGGGTTCATTGCTGGCACACTTGTATCGTACCAACTCAAAGATATCCGGTAGAGCTGGTTTCACTGTATATACAGCAAGTTCAAACTGTGCCATTGACGAAAACCTGAAATCTTTCAGTCAAAAAAAAAAAATAGGGTAAAGCCATCAATTCTCACAATTTATAAGAAGGAAATACATTAGAGTTTCCGTTTCGGCGGCCATTTTGACGGCCATCTTGACTATCTCGAGGTGCATTATCCAGATTCGGATTCCGCACCCTCGATATATATGGTAAAACCATCAATTGTTTTCTATTTCTCACCATTTAAAAGCTAATACATAGAAATTTCCGGTTTAAATTGGCGGCCATTTTGGCGGCCATCTTGAATATCTCAAAAACTTCATGGATGCAAGAGTTGCATCATCCAGATTCGGATTCAGGACCCTCGAAATAGGGCATAACCATCAATTGTTTTTAATTTCTCACCATTTAGAAGGAAATACTTGGGAATTTCCAGTTTTAATTGGCGGCCATTTTGGCGGCCATCTTGAATATCTCAAAAACTTAATGGATGCATGAGTTGCATCATCCAGATTCGGATTCAGCACCTTCCAAATAGGGAGAATCATCAATTATTTTCAATTTCACACCATTTAGAAGGAAATACGTGGGAATTGTCGGTTTTGGCGGCCATTTTGGCGGCCATCTTGAATATCTCAAAACCCTCAAGGATGCAAGAGTTACATCATCCAGATTCGGATTCATCACCCTCGAAATAGGGTATAACCATCAATTGTTTTCAATATCTCACCATTTAGAAGGAAATACGTGGGAAATTTCGATTTTGGCGGCCATTTTGGCGGCCATCTTGAATATCTCAAAACCCTCAAGGATGCAAGAGTTACATCATCCAGATTCGGATTCAGCACCCTCGAAATAGGGTATAACCATCAATTGTTTCCACTTTCTCACCATTTAGAAGGAAATACGTGGGAATTTTCGATTTTGGCGGCCATTTTGGCGGCCATCTTGAATATCTCAAAACCCTCAAGGATGCAAGTGTTGCATCATCCA
Organism: Diadema setosum; assembly: GCA_033980235.1. Lineage (NCBI taxonomy): Eukaryota > Metazoa > Echinodermata > Echinoidea > Diadematoida > Diadematidae > Diadema > Diadema setosum. The sequence continues at coordinate 36,431,892 of CM067071.1, read as the reverse complement.
GATTCGGATTCAGCATCCCCGAAATAGGGTAAAACCATCAAAAAACATTGGGTGGACGGTAAAACAAGGTTAGGCCCAAAAAGTGGCTTTGGCACCCAGACTACAGGGGAATGCAGGGAAATGCATTAATAGCCAATCTCGATTTAATGAATAATCCGAATTTTCGAGGATCCTTCCCCTTCATCAGGGATGACAGTGCAAATTTTTCACAATGATTATTATAAAGAGTGAGGTGTACAATAATAAGGTGTACATCACTCTTAATAATCATTGTGAAAATTTGCATATAAATATATTTATATTTATACATATATATATATATGGGCCGTGACGCGAGAAAAGGGCCCTTAGGCCTTAAAATACCGAAAATGAGTTCTCACTGACAAGTTGTAGAATGAATTCTGACGAATTTAGATGTGCAAACCGTTTTTTGAAATTCCACTTCTAAGTGCCCCAAATATTACATTAAAAAATACGTGTTTTTGGCCAATCCTGTCACTTTGTGATTCGTGTACGCATCGCGCGCGCGTGTGTCACCGAAGGGCGGGCAAGAACGTGTCCCTGACTGGCCCTTCTCTATCACTGAGGGTTTTTATCCCGGTAATCACCAGAGTCGGTGTTTTTTTTTCCTAATGTCTTATTAGGGATAACAAGATGTTTTATCCAAATGTAACTCTGAAATAATCGTTGCCATGACAACCATGGCATGCAAGCAGTTTATCATAATTTGGGCATAAGGATTAGAACTCTCAGTTTGAAACATGCGATAGATTTGAGTTTCGCGGGATATGATAGCGGTATCGTGTACTTTGAGTATCTGATTTATAGAGGTGGTGTGTTGTATGTTTGTGGTGTGTCTGTGAGTGTGTTTGGGCCAATTTGTCTATCTGTCTTTTTTCATACTTTTCTGTGTGCTTGTGTGAGGACATACTTTGGCAGTGGTAATGACAAAAACTACATTCTGGAGTTTGCTTTGGAATGTGTGATTCAGTGGTTTTGTTTGTGTTTTCTTATGCGCGTTTGTCTGTGTCTCGAATATGTGTATGTATCGAGTAGTAAGAATTAATCTAAGGTTTTCATAATGTTTTTTTTTTTGTAATTTACGTCAGTGGTGACGTAAACAATGTTTGTAGAGTGTATGTGCTGGACGGTATGTTTAACCGTGGGTTCCCCTGTATATGAAAGTGGTTAAATACCAATTTGTGTATGTAGAGATTTTATGCATCTATGTTGGTAAAGAGTGGCTGTGTTTTGTAAGGCTGAAATAATAAGAGTATAGGTATACATCCATGCTCACGGCTTATTGATACCAATAATACATTTTTGCCCCCCCCCCCCAAAAAAAAAGGGAAGAAGAAGAAGAAGAAGAAAACATCTAAAATGTAGCAAAAGGTGCTTATTTAATTTGGAATTGCTGATGTTACCTTGTTTTTCTACCCTTCCGGCTTTTACATAGTGTACATGACAAGAGTATAATGTCATTCTGTCAAATTGAACACTTCAGTTTCACATATCTTGCGCATACAATGCGAATGTTCAACACACATATGCACAAACATACACACAAAAAAAAACACACACACACATGCGTACATTTACATATGATACATGCACTATGAAAACAAAACTGCAGCATACATGTTCACACTTGCATTCCTCATCAATATCAATACACAATATCAATTTTTATTATAACAATAGGCACATGACAAGCCATGTGGAATTTATTCGAAAAAGAATCTATTGCACTTTCAACATTTTCATCTCTCTCAATACTACCTTAAAAGAAACCCAAATCTATCCAAAACAATACATAGCCAGGCTACATATGTATTGTATGGGACTGAAGAAAGAAAGATACAATCTCAACACAGACAGATGCAGGATTACATAGGTGCACATGTGAAATTTCGTAAATAAAATAATGGAATACAGCTATATTGATAGTCTGTTTCACAGCTAAACAAAATACTGAGGTAGGTATATTATATCACTGATCCTGGAAATATTAAGAAATGTCAAATGAAACTGTTATGTGTGTCATTTTTTTTCACATACACAAACAGAAAGAAAATACCCTGAAATTCCTTTCAAAAAATCATAAAATATAGACACAAAACAAACTTTCTCCATGCAAAAGTTCCAGTGATTCTTGTTCAAAGAGAGTTTTGTTTGTTTCCATGTTTCGCATAACCTGATGACACTACTCACATGATATTGATATCAGCTCAAGTTGATTACACGTGAAGATATCCTTCCTTTTTGTTTCATGTTTCTGAAATTATCCATAGTAGCAGAAAAGCAAAACAAGAAGAGGCATTGACAATATCAACTACTTCAAGGTGAATCGATGTACAGCTGATAACCTGAGCACATGATATACCTCTCTTGTTCTCACAACTGATTACTACATAATTACAATACCAGAAACGGGATGTTACACCGATATCATTCAAAGCCTTTCAGTGCATGAGTTCACTAAATTTGAGCATGTTCTGTAGAAGTACACTAGTAATAATTAAAGCAGTACTACAGTGGAAGTGAAGAGGAAGTGTTATGCTCGTATCTTCATTTGACAAGAGATCTGTAAGAAGTGCTTCAATTGTATGTTCATAACATTGGGAAGAAGCGACTGAAAATCTACTCAGAAACTGCATGCCTTCACTGTTTCAGACCACATTCTGTCAATGCGGGAACTTACTAAAACAGAACATGATCTGTATATCATGGGAAAGCTGACAGTGAAAGAATCAATCTGTGCTACAATGGAAGTGAAAAGAAAGCGGTATGCTTATAACTTCAATGGACAAGAGATCTGTAAGAAGTGCTTCTTGTATGTTCATAACATTGAGGAGAAGCGACTTAAGAATCTAATGAAGCATGTAGCAACAGAAGGTATTGCACCAAGGAGCCATGGAAACACTGGACGAAAACCAAAGCATGCCTTGACATTTGATGAGATGTAAAAAAAATGTAAACCTCATACTTGAATATGCATGGAATTACATAATCCATAAAGCAGCTTCCATTGACGTCACTACCACCCATCAGGTGCCAGCTAACGTCACAAAGGGGGAACTGTTTAAAGCTTTGGGTGCCTTTTTGATTTATTTCATATCTACAGATTTGTGTTTGAGATTTGTACAAATTTGACCAACTGACACAGAAAGGTTTAAACTGAAGTAGGTCATCACCATGTACAACTCACATGCTCAAGGACACATCGAAAGCAGTTTGGCCTGACATTCAGGTTTCGAAACCAAAGCATGATGTCTGAAATGAGTTTACGATTGACAGCTAGGAAATAAGTGGGATATGCTAAAGGAGAAGAGGAAATTCTAGCCCTCACTGAGTCACTGACACAACACATCAACAGATCAAAAGAAGGCAGAGAATGTTATGTATGCATGCAAGATGCACAGCTTGAGAAAGAGCTGTAATTAGATTCAGCGCCTAGATGTTAATTTCCCCAGAACTGAACATAGTCCCACTATAATAGCTGTTCATTATACATCTGACTTTGCGCAAAACATTGTCATCCCACACCATTGACAACAGATGGGATGATCATTATTTCTAGGGTGCATGGAAATATGTCTGTCCCATGATCAAGTCTCTAGGTCAAAGAGCAATACATTGTATCTGCTAAAAATTGAAAAAGAAAGAACAAACATGATAAGTAGTCGAATGGCTGAGAATGGCACTATGTAGTTCCATGGTCCATGGTAGTTCCATCGCGAGGTCTCAGTCTGTGGGGCTCGGGGCAGGTGACATCTCTGCAAGCTGGCCTGACGAACGGTCTGATGTGCTTGTAGAGATAATGCTCTCTGCTGAGTGTTAGACCAGCAGGCATCAGCCTGGTTGGGTTCATGCTCTTTGGTGGAGCCACTCCCCTCTTGAGTAAACAGACTGCTTTTTCTTCATCCCCGAGGCGTTCCCTCACATGAACAATTCCTGGATGATCGTGGTGGAAACGGAAGTAGGAAAACTTGCGGATTTCGGATAGTTTTCTGTAGTACTTGGACAGGTACGCTTTCCATCCATGCCATCTCCAGCCTCGACCAGCATCGTACAGGATGGCAGAGTTTGCACAAGATGATTTGTCCACCAAGGATGCTAATTCCTCCAGGCTGTCACAGTCAGACCTAAAAATTATGAATAATTATTTTGAACGTTAATGATACACTATCACTTGTAAGGTTAAAGGGCATACAGTACAATCAATCTTTCCTTAAAAGAAAATAAAGACTAAGCATGCTATATATGAAACAGATTTAGATTTGAAATGTAAACTCAAGCAATATATTCCACACCTCAGCAGCCGGTGTTGATACATTTTAATGTAAAGCATACTGAAATAATATCCAAATGTATTTCTATTTCTCTAAGAACACAAAGTTATGTTTTGTAATTTGGTTACAAGATGTACTCATAATAAATAAAATTAATCGATCATACAATCAGAAATGCAAATGAACTTCTACAATCTAAATCATATTTAGTGTCTACTAATACTTGTACAGTCATAAAGTTCATACTAACTCTAAAATTCTAATATTATTAAACCAAAAAATGTATTCAGTTGACAAAAAACACAATACAAACCTGCGATACAGTTGCTTGATCCTGCCAAATCCTCCATCCACCAGACACCTGGTATGCCCTCTCTCCATTTGACAGTACTCCAGTTCTGTGTGGAGGCCCAGAGTTGTGCGCAGGCTCAAGTATGCTAGCACAGCCCAGTTTTTATTCTGCCCTGAAATAGTAAAGAAGAATGTTTACTATGATCAATCTGGGTATATAATTATTTAGTTTAAAATTATGTTTCACATAGGATCTCCAAAGCAAAATAATAGTCATGATGTCAACAAAACATGTGGAATTGTATACAGTGTACTGTTCTCCCAATTCAGACAGTAGGGCCTAGTTATCAATCTATTAGCAATGATTTTTGTAACCACTGTTATCAACATTGGGGAAATGATACATAATTGTTCTCACTAACCAGATATATGGAGGATAAACAAAAACAAAACAACTTTCTTTTACTAGAACTCCATCATTCGAATGAAAGCTGTGGAATATCTCTAACTGATAATTACAATCAGTGGGCACCCACAAAACTAAAAACGCATGTTGTGAAATAGTATTTATTTCAGATCTATTATGTAGCTTTGTTCATGTGTAGTGTAAGTATTATTGCATTTGAGTCCTGTCTGCATGATTCTACCATGTGATTTCAAAAACATAGACTGGAGAATTTAAAGCCTAAGATCCGATTGCAGTTGACCTTATAAAATCTTCATAAAAAGTCTTCTGAATTTTCTATTTCTGCATTGCTTTGTTGTGAATGAATCTATCATTTCTGCAATGTACTTAACATAAAATACTGCTTTTATATTAACCTGGGCAGTTGTCAGCATGCAATTTTGCAGACTGTTCTCCACTGCAGCTGTGCTGGCTGAACACCGAGTGTAACATGGAGATCACCGAGTCTGGTCCATAGCTTCCACTGCCGTCTGGCCCAATGGTCTCATGCTCATCGATGAGAAAGTTGAGCTGCTTTCTCTCCCCTTCGATGGCAACGCCGAAAATCTGTATTTTGCGAGGTATCAAGAAGTACAGTGGTCCCATCTGTCGACTGTGGTGTGGGATGGTGACGTTTTGCGCGTAGTCAAATGTATAATGAACTGCTGTGAGTGGGACTGAGTTCGGTTCAGGAGGGAATATGGGTGCTGAATCTGATGTAAGCTCTGTCTCGAGTTGGGCGTCTTGAATACATTTATTATAGTATTCTCTGCCTTCTTTTGATCTGTTGATGTGTTGTGTCAGCGATTCGGTGAGAGCTAGTGTTTCATCTTCTCCTCCAGCATAAGACACTGCTTTCCTGCGAATTTCACACTCATGGCAGACATCACTCCTTGGTTTTGAAATCTGTATGTGGGGGCAGACTGCTTTCCATGTGTCTTTGAAGCACGTGAATTGCACATGATGGTGACTTGCTTCAGAACAAGCAGTCTTGTATAGTTTAAAAAGTCCCTCCTGAGTGAGGTTAGCTGGCAAAATTATTGGTGGATGGTTGTCACGTCCACGGGGAGCTGCTGGCTGAGGTAGGCCATTTTCCCTGGCATACTCTACAATGAAGTTCACAATGTGGGTTGCTGCATCAAATGTCAGGGCATGCTTTGGTTTTCGTCCAGTGTTTCCATGGCTCCTTGGTGCAATACCTTCTGTTGCTACATGCTTCATTAGATTCTTAAGTCGCTTCTCCCCAATGTTATGAACATACAAGAAGCACTTCTTACAGATCTCTTGTCCATTGAAGTTATAAGCATACCGCTTTCTTTTCACTTCCATTGTAGCACAGATTGATTCTTTCACTGTCAGCTTTCCCATGATATACAGATCATGTTCTGTTTTAGTAAGTTCCCGCATTGACAGAATGTGGTCAAAAACAGTGGAGGCATCCAGTTTCTGGTAGTGATTGGTCCCAGAACACCCACAGCCAGTGGTCATCTTCCTTCTAATTTCATTCTTCAGTTCATCCTGTGTTGAAGCTTGTGAGCAAAAGTCAACTTCATCTACAGTTTCTGGATCAATTCCTGCATCCACTTCCTGCTGGGATGAAATAAAAGCTGTGACCTCATCGAAGACATTAAACTCACTGGTGTCATCTTCCTCCTCCTCTCCTTCAAAATCTTCTTCTATGTTGCTCTCAGATGCCAGCGGTGTCCTGTAGTAAGCATGATGATGATGTGGGAATTCCTCGACAAAAAATTCCTTGAGAACGTCATAAGCATCCTGTAAAATAAAAGTAAAGGATAAAAGTAAATACTTTGATTTAGATATCTAAAACCAGTTGCATCAATTTCATAATGTCAGTGATTCATGGGGAATATTGCATTCACTATTAAGATAATGTTGAAATAGTAATCGTAGGATATATACAGGGCTGCCAACATTGGAAACTAGTGGAGAGTGAGACTCACATAGGCCAATGCTATAATTTAGGAGTCAAAATGAGTGAGATCAATAGAAATGCATGCAAATAAAATAAAGTTTTAGAGTGAGAAAGGACCAAAATGACTGAGTCTCACTCTCAGTGAGTGAGAGTTGGCAGCCCTGAATAGCTTCTACTATCATTCAACAACATTAGACTATAATAGCTACCCTTCAGTACACAGAATATCAGGGCTGCCAACTCTCACTCATTGAGAGGGAGACTCACTCATTTTGGTCCTTTCTCACTCTAAAACTTTATTTCATTTGCATGCATTTCTACTAATCTCACTCATTTTGACTCCTAAATTATGGCATTGGCCTATGGGAGTCTCACTATCATCTAGTTTCCAATGTTGACAGCCCTGGAATATACATTGTATCAAGCAACGTCACTTTACTAGACTACCATACGAGAACTAATGACGTAACGTTAGTTATGTGTAAACTTGGCCACTTGTAATGAGGGCGCCAGTGGCAGAGTTTACCCGTAAACGTTAGACCAACTTTACCCATTACGGCCTAGGCCTACGAGCCAGTAGCAGTACTCAACACATTTAACACACAGTAGAATTTAGATAGGTCTACAGCACTGAACATTAAACAAAGTAGACACTGCAGTTTCAAGAAGTCCATGTTACATAACTGTATGGATTATAACGTTAGTCCTAGACATTAAAAAGGTACTAGACTAGCCGTGTCCAAATTTTGATATGAAGAGTTTTTCATCCAAAATAGCAAATAAACAATTTTCTGTCATTCAACAAAGACGCCTGGCCATAAACAGCAATGGCCTACGAGTATGAATGAGGCTACTGGATGAGTACCGGTACTAATTTTAGCATTTATAGTATAGTATTTAAGACTAGAGTCTATACTATATAGTATGCAGTATCTGCTTTACTTTTGCAACAAGGCTCAACCACATTGTCAAAAAATAGACTTGTTACAGGCCTCGTCAATCTAGAAGAAACCCTACGTGCACATGCATATGAAACTCAAAGACCCTGAAATTATCTTCACTGCTGAAACACATGATTGCCAATGGCAATGTCGGCTTGAAAATGTTTTACTGTTAGTTAACTGTGTTAATTCAATCGTTGATGGAAAAGGGGTTTGTTAGAATACGGTACAATTAACAAGTTACTAATACGTCGTCGACATACAGTTAGGCCTACGCATCGTCAGACAAAATTTGGTAGAACGGGGTCTCCAAAATCCAAGCCAATGTAGGACTAAGAACTTTAAAAAATGGATGATGGATTTGAACACAGATAAGTGTAAGGTTTTGACAATATCCAGGAAAAGAAGTAAGGTGCAACACGTGTATCATCTAAATAACGCCCCTCTTGAATCTGTTGAATCCGTGAAGTACTTGGGTGTAACCATCACTTCTGATTTGAACTTGTTGAAGTGGACCCAACACATCAACAATACTGTCAATAAAGCAAATTACGTGCTTGCATTTCTAAAACGCAATCTTCGCATAAAATCTTCTGATGTTAAAGCCAAAGCTTACAAAACTTTGGTTCGACCAATTGTTGAGTATGCTTCCACAGTTTGGGACCCATCTACCAAGAACCTAGTCCACCAAGTGGAAATGGTCCAGAGAAGAGCTGGACGATTCACTTTAAATCGCTACCATAACACCTCGAGTGTCACCAAAATGCTACAAGAACTTGATTGGACCACTCTGGAACAGCGTAGAGAAAATGACAGGCTAATTATGATGTACAAAATATACAATAAATAATAATCTTATTCTTACTTCTCTTTCAGCACAGGACTATAATATTATCAAACAGAGCCTCGCAACCACACTCCTATCAGGTACTAGGCCCTATTCGAGAACTGAATCGCATCGCCATTCGTTCTTCCCAAGAACTGTAAGGAACTGGAATTCCCTGTCGTCAGAAATTGTTTCAGCGCCATTTGTGGGATCATTTCGAAACCGTCTAACGGTTGATCGCAGTGGCTAGTTATTTTCGTCAAATTGTGCTTGTAAACATTTGTAAATAAATTGTATTGTAATGTAAATAGCACCAGTCTGCAAGAATCCTCAGTCTATTGAAGGAGGCAGACTTAATCAGAAGAAGAAGAAGAGGAACGTTAGTTGTTAGCTGTGTGAAAAAAAAAAAATGACGGTCCACAGATCCCAATGTCAAGGCTGTGAAAGATGAAAGTGAAAGATTGGGACTGTGCTCAGCACAGTCCAGATTAAATAGCAAGAAAAACTATTGTGTTCGGTGTGTGTTCTTACCTCTTCATCCATGATTTTCGACTCAAATCGTTCTATAGGCAGTGAATAAATGCAGTCCCCTCAGAAAAAGACAGGTTCAATACAAGTTGACCCCAACGTAGCAATCGATCCGAGCTCGTCTAACAAAAGTTTAGCAATCACAGTTTTCGTTTTGCACAAAACGCATGTTGCACACTCACTGTACTCTTCTTGATTTGCGCGTTTTCTTTGTCAAACTTCCGCGCCGTTTTCTGGCGTTTGTGCGCGTCAGGGCTAAGGGCCCTTTTCTCGCGTCACGGCCCATATATATATATATATATATATGAGTATATGAATAGAAGAACGACCCAAGTCCATGGAAGATCATTTCGAGTAAACTAAAAAAACTTCATATCTTTTTTATTTGTCCAATAATATTCTATTTAACTGTGGTGGGAAGGCAACATTGCATATACAAATTAGAACATATATTATTATGGCAATTAACATTTACATTAATTGTGGAGAGGCCATTTTGTGTGGTGGACTTGGGTCGTTCTTTGATTCATATGGACTTGGGTCGTTCTTTGATTCATATACATGATATTCTGCTATAGAGATGGGAGAAAGATGAGAGAGGGCGCTATTATATGAATGTAAGAATGACCCAAGTCCTTCATTCTTACATTAATATAAGATTTAACTCATTCATTTCAGGCACTTCCGGGGGTAATTAGGATTTATCATTTGCACACAAGATGAGTCCATGCATAAGGTACAATTTCCCATGTCAAACTGAAATTGGCCAAAAATTGGACTTGGGTCGTTCTTATATTCATATACTCATATATATATCATATTAAGTAAGTTGTCCACGTGTCGATCTGAAAATGTTAGGGGGAAAATACATATATAAACCGGTATGTATATTATCGTCTACATCAATGCCAAGTGATCTTCATTATTTTATAGGTGGTATGTTCAAAGTGTGAACAAAATAATCCCTTAACTATGTTTCAAAAAGCGAGAAAATGCAAATGATTACTGCTGTCATTTCCATACGTTACGTTTCCAAACAACCGTCCCTTGACTACTTCAGGCTACCATATCCGAGGAATACATAAACTACGTATTCTAAATAAAATGTGAGAGACTTTTAAACTTGAATCGGAGTTGGACATTTCAACAGACTCAAAAGGTGGATGCAAATCAGACAATATAATCTCAAAAACAAGCTGGCACAGATAAAATTTGCCGGAAAGCCTGCATGCAATATTTCGAACCCTTTTTAAACGCACAACACACAAAACACATTCACACACACACACACACACACACACACACACATACACAAACACATATATGTATATAAATATATAATATATATATATATATATATATATATATATATATATATATATATATATGTTTATACATTATATAATATATATAATAAATATATATATATATTCATGTAGTATATATATATATATATGAAGAGTTTGTTTGCAAAAACCGATAAGTACATATTTGCCAAATGGAGATATTTGCGATTAAAGGTCAAGAAAAATAAAGAGAATAATAAGAAAACTTTTGCTTCTTTTGAATATAACTTCAAAAATGTACCTTTATAATGTAGTTACCAATATATCATTTAAAAGGTATTACTTTGTACTTTATGACAGAGACCGTACTTCAAAATCTTCAAAAATGGACTTATCGGTTTTTGCAAACAAACTCTTCATATGTATATTATGCATATCATTATAATGATTAAAATGAATTGTGTGTATTTATTTTATGGACGCATATCATACAAACGGAGAAGAAAGCATGATTCTGTAATCTCTCATTACCATGATGATTATAATCTGATTTCTTATTTCCTTAATTATCATAATTTATTCTCGAAAGCGTATACCATGGAAGATGACACACTTAGCATACACTCAAAACAATTCGCAAATATTTGGCAAACAATTATTCTTGCGTTCATTTGTTTTTAATTACAACTGATTTGCTAAATTTCCCTTCGTTGACATGAGTGAACACCGCTTATTACTTCATGTATCAATAGCTACCGACGATAAAAGTCATGGTTATAGAAATGTCTGCAAGATTATGCGTTTACCTGTCTTTCGTCTTTATTCATGCTTAACACCCCCTCCCCCCCCCCCCCCCCAAAAAAAAGAAGAAAATTGTACCTGATATCTGATGAGCTTGATGACCTTGACATTTAAACAATACTAAAAATCATAGGTGTATAGTTTCATCTCATTACCATGACAAAAAATAAAAAATAAAAATGTAAGGATACTCTCTACTTTCAACGCTTTCCAGAATTCATTCTAACTTAGACGTTAGTCATCAATATTGATCACAAGCACTTCGTTTGCATAGATTTATAAATTAAGATAAAATAGTCAAAGAATAGCCAGAACTGGGGAAATCTGACATTTTCTATGGCTGTGCGATTGGAGTTAAACTCAAATTTACTGTAATTGGTAGATGACAACTGATACATGTACATCAAAGTCCTACCCAAGTACCAAAATCCGATCACTCATTTTCTTTAAAATAAACTAAACATTTTCAAGGGTACAAACAATTATGCTGTCATCTGTACATACTAGGATGGGATTTGAACTCAGTATCTCCTGATTTCTAGAATGTCCGTATAGGTTAACCAATTGGCCCGTCCATGGCTAATGATGGGTTTGGTGAATTGAGAATTATGAAGATGACGCGCCTGTGGCCCGATTACCCTTAGTGTACTACATGTATTTTGACTACTTCATTCCCACAAAAAGCATACTCTATAGATTCAATGCTTCTTCACCAATCAGTACATTGAGTAATGAGCACTTATCTTAGCAGCGTGTCATAGGATTTGTGCGTTGCCAATTTTTGGAGAGAAATTTGCGTGTTGTGAGGTTGAAATACCCATGTTGTCCTACGACGAGACATGAATTAAAGCTATATGACAGCAGACTAAGGAAAATCATTACATTTCCCTCTTTCAAATCTACCCTCGCGGATTCACTTATTTTGTGCTTTACTACAAGTATAGACTTCCAATGAATATTTTGTTTTTCTTATTAGTTTTCCTTGTTCGGATCATTTTGGTGGTTTGTTATACTGCTGCATATATAGAGTTCATTGACCACCACCTCGTCGTCCTCGGCGAAAAAGTCGTAATGGTTCAGGATCTGAAGATCGATATCATCAGGCTTTCTGGCCTGCTCCTCAAATGTTGTCCCCACCGATTGATCAGGGATTGTTTCATAGACGTGACGATGCTGCACAGATGTATCCAATGTCCCTCCGCCATCTTCAACTGCTGTTCCCGCCAGGAAATAATCAGAATTCATCATTTCGTAGTCTTTGCCTTCCTGAACAGATGCAATAGCCGCCCCACCACCGACTGAACCCCATTTACATTTGATTGGGCAAACGTGTATTATTTCCTTGCGCCTGCTAATCAAGCAAACAAGAATCACTATAAAGAAAGCGACCACAATCACGATGCCGATAATGGCTCCAGTTGCGATTTCGCCACTGCTCCTAGGAAGTACACAACGGATTGCAGTGGTATTCGAAAACTGGTCAAGTGTAATGTCCAATGAGCGCGAATTTGTCTCCAATTCACGTTTTAAAGGATACGTAAATGAGCCACCAGACAAATTTATTTTGACTTCCTGATGCAAGCTACGAGATCTAACTGTCCAGTCATACTCTTCGCTATGAAGCCCCGTGATGTTACATATTACGGTGTTGACTTCCCCGTGTACGTAGTTTGAGCTTGCATCAAAGGAACAAGTGCATCCAAACACACGAACATGAAACGTTGTCGTCGTAATATAACCTGTGCCAATCCCTGATACTGAACAAGTGTAGTTGTTGGAGTCGCTGTAGCAGATATTAGTGAAAGACAGGTGCAGGGAACCAATTCCGTTAACATCTTCTACATACCTGCTGATGGTGTGGTCATTTAAGGTTTCACGTCTTGGAATGTTTTCATCTAATTTCGAGTAAAAGGCGAAGTAGTCGTCGTCCGTGGTGCTATTTATCTGATAGCTTGTTTTCGAAAAGCGAAAACTGTCAGTGCCTTCAAACCCATTGCATTCCAGAGTCAAATCATCACCTACGTTGATAGCTATGTTGGGAAAGTCTTCTCCGTTATCAACACTTGGCGTGCAGACATCCAAAAACACCACAGAAAAGAAGATGAAAAAGCAAATATTCCAGTGTAAATTGCAAATTGCATTAAGGGACCTCATCATGCCGTGGCTGCTCTTTACGATTTATGCCAACAAGGTCAATCAAGATGCTCATTCACGATGCAGTAAAGCTTGTTCGTACAATCGTACTAAAGAGACCAAGTTTACTCCATTTCAACAGTCTCGCCGAATGAACAAACAGAGCTTTAGGATGAAAAATTTAACATTTCCCTTTCATTTCTGTCTGTGGCGAAATTTCGATGAAACCGCAAAATGATGAAGTTAATGTTAGATAAAGTTTGAGATAAGATGAGAGCCTCCTTTTCAGAACTGCTTTGCGCGATGCCGTTTACTTCTGAACGGTTTGTTCGCTGAGAAACATGAGTCAAATAATAATAAGAAGCAGCCTTTTGTCTTGTGCGACGAATGTGCCGAATACTGTACCGTATAGGAAGTGTAGGTTCTACAGGTATGTGTATAAAGTGTCCGTTCAGCCAGTCACTCTCCACATTATGTATTATATGAAAGCGAATTGGCAACGTAGCCTGCAAGCGCAAGATTTATGCCCCAAATAAGACACTTGTGCTTACCATGAGGATGTGCGTTTAAGGAAGCAGCAGTTGGTTTTGATATTGACGGTATACGTCATTTCTAGTGTCTGTTTACTCGGTATTCCTTTCCAGTGTAACCTATTTGAATCGAAAGTACTTGATTTTCACCTGTATACATGGAAATTATAACACACGCTTATAAAAGGATTTTACCCAAATTCTGTCAGTATATATAACTTATGCCGGGTTCCTATATAATAGAACAATTTCAAGGGAATAATAAGTACAGGTATATCTTATTGGTATAGTGTGGACATATTCTGATAACCTAGTCTCAAGAAAGCAATCAAGAAGTGCACGTGATTTCTATGTCAAGTACTCTCTACATGTCATATTTTCTTAACAATAAATCTTTCTTAAGTAACTGATTCAAGGCTACCATATTAAAGGATACAATAACTAAACATTGTAGAATAAATGATTCAAAATCAAACTAACATGGGTAAACATTTCCCTGAATATCACACCGTGAAAGCAAGATGTTATTACGCAAAGAAGTGAGGTTATGGTAGGAGTTTTCTTCAATTTGTCTCCTTCTGTACAAATGACATTAAGATTGCAAATGCTGATCTATATCTTAACAAACATGTCGGATAAAAGATTCCAACGGGGGGAGGGGACATTTTATACACAGAGAGATAATTGTAGAGAAATCATATATACCCCACAGCTAATACCGTGTTTTTGTATCATTCCAAACACATGAACTAGATATAGGCTGTATACATAATCGTCATCACCAGATAAACACGGCACTTAGACGGGATCATTTCCTTCGAACTGTCTACCGCGTATCCAGCTTTCACTTTCGAGTCAAAAAGGGTTCGTGACACATCAAGTCGAACGGCCATTAATAAAACCCAACAAATTATGTGGTGTAGCGACGTCCAACTAATTATCCTAATTTAACACGTTGACTTTCTTTTTTCTTTAATTTCCTCCTTTCACATACCAATGCATACCGCGAGACGCAAAATATGTTACCACATTCTAGTTGATGAATTATAGCAGGTAAGAACTTATAAATGCGATAGTTTTGCCCAGAGAGTAAACTCAGAGAGCATCAGACATGAACTAAACAAAGCAGTACAGGCCCTATATTATTAAACCAATGATCGTACGATTTTTTATTAAACATACCAGTAATGGATGCAGAATTTGAGGTCACTATAAATACATAGAAAGGCATAGCAGATACAGATAGAAAAAATCATGGATAATTTTGAACATGGATTCAGATTTATACACACGCACACACATGACAGCATTAAACGTACAGACCGGGGGTGGTATTCTGAGACCGCTTTATCTCTGTTGTAACATCAGTTGTAACTTCTGCTGTAACTTCTTTTGTAACTTGTGTCTTATCTCGCGCTCTCTTTACCTGCGCATACCACTGTCTGGCTTTTGAGCACCCGATCATATACTAAATGGATATTCGATCTTCGAGGAGAGTGAAATAAGCGAAAGTAGCAATACAAAATATGATATTTCCGTAGAACAAGTCAGTTCGCTTTCCCGATGTGTAGTAGGACCGCAACTGTTTGAATGATATGCTTAACTTGCGGGTATGATATGACAAGTCAGTCTTGAACTCGTTGACACAAACTTCATCATATTCGGGGACATGAATACATTAGCCTTACTCCTCATGCCCATGGCCGGCGGCGCCACGTTTTCAAAAGTATGTGTGTATGTGTGTGGTGGTGGGGGGGGGGGGGAGGGGACTTCGGGATTTCATGAGTTAACAAGCAAAAAAACAAAACAAAACAAAACAAAACAAAAACAAAACAAAAGGCCTTCGCGGCAACTTCTGGTGCCTCTTTCTTGTCTTTCGGGTTTCCTAAGCAAAAAAACAAAACAAAAAACAAAGCAAAACAAAACAAAACAAAACAAACAAACAAGTGACAAAACAAAACTTATGGTGCCACTTCCGGGTTTTTTTTTTTCCCCAGCTGACAAGCAATGTAGTGCCAATTCCGAGGTTAAAAAAAAAAAAAGTGTTGGGGGGAGGGGCAAATTAGTGACGCCCTAGTATTCCTATATGTAAGGGTGCAATCAAAAGTGGTGGGGGAGGGAGAGCCCACCCCCCCCCCCCCCCCCGTTCCACCGACCCTGTTACTTCAGGTACCCTTTTACATATTTATACAGCGACTGGGCTGTGTGTGTATAGTTACCTTTTGCAAAGGCAGCTCGCAACGGCTGTATAGGTCGATGCCAATTTGTTTTCTTGCGTCAACCGTTTCCTGCACTACAAAAAGTCGGCGTTAGATTCAATTCAACACAACCCAGTGTCAATACAGGACCACACTTTAACAGGTGTAGAAAGTGTGTTGTGATGTTGTTGAAATGTGTTCTTCTCGCACTTCGTGGTGATCATATCAGTCATTACATTAAAGAATCAAAGTATGGCATTGACAGATATATTGACAAAGTCCACTCCGTTACATATAGCGTACAGACCTATCAGACCACGAGAGAAGCACCCGTAAATAAATATCCCAATCCAAATTGCAAGTGGCAATATGGGACTTTGTCAAAGCTTTGCTGCTCTCTGTGGTTTATACAAAGCCAGGACAATAAATCCTTATAGTGTTTAGTCTTGTCGTGACTAGAATATGTGTAGTGACACAGTGATGAAGAGGCGTTAACTCAGTATAATCGAATCAATAAACAAAAGTCTATTGTACACCAATCAATTGATCATAATCCTGTCATTCTGAGTTCGAGACTACAATTTCAATTAATTTCCTCTCCCTTGCCATATGTGAAATGATTTCAGCTAAAAGTAGCAACATATGTCATGTAAGAATAATAAAGTTTGTGATAAATCATAGTCCATTTTTTTAATAGTCTTGGCAAACAGTTGTTACTTAAAAGAATGGTATAGTAATGGTGGAGATGAGATTTGGACTTCTAACTTTTTGCGAGATACAAAAAAAAAAAAAAACACTCACGAAATAATGCAGAGCATACCATCTAAGAGGAATTAAAGTTTATTTGATTAAAATCTGTTTTGGAATGGCTGAAACATTAAAAAAATATGTTAAAAACAAAACGATTGCAATAAAAGGTGGGTCCCACATTTTATTAGAATCGCTATGGTTTGGATATCTCAGCCCTTTCAAATCCAATTTTCACCAAATAAACGTTGAATTCCTCATGGAATTACATGCTCTTTCATATTTCATAAGAAGTTTCTAGCTCATTATCTCAACAACAACAAAAAAATGTTACAAACCTGAGGTTAGGTCTCAACCAAAACTATACGATCCCTTTAATATGCGTTGTTATTTTCCAGAGAGGACATTAATTTCCTACCAGGCTGTGTCTTCACGGCGCCTACACGATTAACATCAATCACAATCATGAGTGGTGATTAAGGTGAAAGCTGCTGTAGAAAGTACCCATAACTTTCCGTAAGAGCAGCATTAATATTTATCTCCAAGCATGTATACAGCTCTTACCAGTTAATGGGATAATTCCTAAATTATACAAGTAATAAGAAGTATAATTAGAATTCCATTAGTAATAATGAAGTATAAGTCTTCAGAGGTTAGCATTTTCCAGGTGTTTAAGGCAGTGAAGTCACATAATGAAATTCAAAGTAGGTAAAAATTCCAGGCAGTCCCAGTTGGCTATAGATACCCGTCTCAGTGAGCAGTAAGCATTTTTTCAAAGAGAATACGGCTTTAAATAGACAGACCAGCAACACCATGCAGTATTGGGTGCAATGCAGACAATTAGCTCACTGGTCCTTCTCATCATACAGACAAGCAATAAATAAAGCACAATCATTGCTGTTCCAAAGGCACGGAGCATTCTTATACGTATGGACATCTCAAGTCAAGCAATTAAGCAGAACATCAGCATAAGGGCCCACCAGTTTTGACTTCTGTACAGTGTTGTAAAGGGAGGGTTCAGAACTGAAGAGTATCGATCAAATGAGATGCTGGGTGGGAACCTCTTCGACTTATACTTCATTATTACTAATAGAATTCTAATTATACAGTTGTACTTCTTATTACTTGTATAATTTAGGAATTCTATTACGTAATACTCGTATAAGTCTTCAAAGGTTAGCATGTTCAAAGTTCCGTACAGAAGTAAGTCTAGTGGCATGAGTGAGGGCAAGAGGACAAGAAGGATGATGGACAGTTTTCACAACAAGGTTGAAACTTTGGTCATGACTCCTCATGCATAGAGAATGTCTATCGATGGTGACACACATTGTCGCAAACAAGAGAAGAACTCGAGCAAAGTTTGCTTGAGAACCTACTAGTATAAGGTGCAAGGCATAGGTTTTGAGTATGATATCATTTTGATACCTTGTGTGCTTTAACTGGAGCAGGATTAAGCATGATAGCGCACAGACAAATTAATCAAATACAATTGACCTCTTGTACTGATTTTCCAATCAAGACATAATCCTAATCATGTTCCTTAATATCCATGTACATTTGAAGGAAGAATTAGACATTAATCAGTTCATACTCGGCATAGTAATATTGCAGCAATAATTAGAGGCAAGTCCATTGCATTTTGGGTTGATATTAGAGTTTAAATTCATCAGTTTGGTGGACCGAATCTCCTAAACGAGTGGCCGAATAATGACTGTGTCGCCATTTTCCAATGCACAACGTAACGTGATTTATGGTCTTGTGTCTTATCTGACTCGTATTATGACATTGTTCTTAACTGAGATACTAGTATACAGGTATACACATACTATCACAATTTACATGTATCTTTCCAACTCAGCAGAACTGAGAATTGTTGAACTAATGTGGAATCAATTGTTAGAAGGTAGAAGGTTCAAAATGTACCAGCGTTCGTCCAGTCAGTTGTGGACAAGATTTCATTATGACCTTTATACTTCATGCGCGAAAGTTTAGAAGCTGCGGCGCTTCTGTAGCTATGAGCTGAGAATGTGATACAACTTTCATATTAGCATCCGTGGATGTCTTACCGGACCAGAGTCTGGGATGAACGCGGGATGACTGTGCTCCCAAATCCTTATGTATATGAACACGAGGTACGTCCTGTGGTACCCTTTCATACTGATCTCGAAGACAGAACAAACTCGGTACATGTTCCCATAGCAACAAGACATTCATACCTAATATTATTGTATGCAGCAGTCAGTACAGTGTACAGGGATGTATACGTACAGCTATTGACAGTATATTAGTTATATTTTAAGTGTTTATACAAGCAGCTGCGAGGGACTGGCTTTCAGCCTCCGCTCCAAGATGCTTGTCGTCACCGATTTGTTGGGATGTTTCGGATAAATTATGGGTTTGCTTTCTGAACTTGCTCGTTGGAGATGTTCTGTGCATTTAATATACTCATGAAGAGTTGATCGGAACACAGAGTTTAGGGTTGGAGGTAAAAGAAGGCACTTTAATTACCTGGTTAGAGATATACCTTCCATATCTCTAATGTGCAAACGTGGCAGCATCTTCCGGTAATGTCATAAGAACTAGATGTCTCAGCATTTGTGTACGTTTTGCCGAAACGAGCTAGGAAAATTGTTTTTGGCTCAAGGCACTGAAGGAATCTATAGTGCATATGTATCTTGAAACGATAAAAAGTGATTCAAAACAATTGAAACATCCCAAGTGTTGTTGTATTTATAGGCTTGCGAGGGTCGGAGTTAGATACGCCCTTCATAAGTCTGACTATAGGGGCTGTTTGCCTATGTCATAGCTCTCAGTTTCAGGTAGTATGGAAGACCGAGCAGGTCTATGAGTAAAAAATAATCGTGGAGTGGGCTTTGTTGAAAAGCTATGCTATAGGCTTAGATGTTGACAACGTGTTCTGTAGACGGGTTAAAAAGGATCACAAGATTGTTCAGAATACAGACATTGCTACTGTCTTCAAGCACCCTCATTTGTTTTGTGTATTGGTATTGTCTCGCCATGATGATGAAAGGAGCTTTGCAATGTGCTGCGATGTGTCTGCCACTTGTCATCGCTAGCAGAGAGCACCCATGCAGGCGGCTAGTGTGAGCTGGAGGCTCGTCGGTGGGTGAGGGTGTGGGGCAAGAATTTTCTCTTGGAGTAATAGAGGTGGGGATATTCGCATTTTGAGCGATAATGAGACCCATGGCTGCCGCCACCATTGGGGCAGTGAGGATTGCTCAGGTCACCTTGTTCAGTTGAAGCTTGTGGAGGACTGAAAACGTTCTAGGGTAAGGAAAAAGGCATCAAAATTCAGGGCAATAAAACTTGGCTTCCATTTGACATGAGGAGTGTTGCTAATCCATATGTAGAGTTTGTGGATTGTGTGGTGAAAAACATGTAAAATAGTAATTAGTTGTTCATGTCTCTGCGAGACAAGCAGAAAACTTTAGAATTATCTACATCTGTTGAATGTGAAGCTGATATCCAATTGCTAGACACCAATTCCAATGTTGGCCGTGAATTCGTTCGGGTCAGGTATGCTACTAGCTGTAGAAATGTCTGACCGAATTATAAAATAAGCACATTTTTTTTTTTTGTACACGAGCCACACAGGGCTTCAAGACCGTTCTGAATTGCAAGAGGTTCACACACATTGCTATGCGGGGAATTCTGTTTGGCACTCCAGACTCTCTGAGCAAAGGAATTGTCATTGTTCAGAATTAACTACTCTCCATACTGAGATGCAAGCATCGCTTGAAATTATCATGCTAATGAAGGTGGAAAATAATTCTTTGTCTTGCGAGACATCCACCACCAGAGAATGTTTTGTATCGCGTGACTAGATAACGACACCAAACTTCGTGTCGATGTCATCTTCTGCTTTACGCAGAGCATTAGTTGATTTATTTTTTCTAGTCCCAAGTGACGAGAATGTAAATTTCTTTGTGGAAGGCATTAAAATCCCGAAATTTGGTTTCGTTGCCATACAAGATTGAATTTCCAAGGGCAGTAACCTTGTCAATCTTGTTCTGAGGAAAACTGAAAATCATTTGCTGGGAATTAATATGAGAACCAAGGAAGGTCTCGACGTGCTTTGGGTTGAAACTGGATTTGTCGAAATCCTTACTGAAACTCTTTAAGGGTGACAAGTTGATCATTGGCTTTGTCAAGACACTCTTCTCTGGTGTGAGAAAGAATATGGATATCATCGAAATAGGTGATTGTTCTAATGCCACTACTCACCGAGGCAAAGACAGGTTTCATAACTTTAAGGAAATTCTGTGGGGTCGAATTAAGGCCAGATGGAAGGCACTGAAGGAATGCAGTAAAAATACTACTTAGTATTTCCATTCGAAAGACTATACTTGATGAACAAGGTGAACGGATACGGATAAATATGCACCCTTTGGAGGGGCAAAATTAAGGCCGTAATCAATCCAAACTGTTCCACTCTAAAGTGTTCGTATCTTACAAATTAGTTCAAGTTTTTCGAATTTATGATTGGACTTAGACCGTCAGTCTTTGGTAGCGCTAGAATAGAGTTGATACTCCATGTGAGGAATCTCTCTAATAGCTTGCTTTGCGAGAATGTTCGGAGACAATTCTTCATGGGCTGCCTTTTTCTCCTCGGTAGAATGCACACTTTGTAGAGGAAAAATTTATTGGTATGGGGTTAAAATGAAATTATTGGCTTCATAGCCAAATATTGTGGTCAATATCCAAGGCTCGGGAATTATTTTGACCAGTCATCTTTGGAAAGCTTGAGATTTCCAGCACTGAACGGTTTTGGACAGTACTCATCCTTTTTTTTTTTTTTTTTGCTGGCTTGCGTAGAGACATTCATGACACACGATGTATGCTTATGTGACACTTGTCAATTTTTCTCAGATGTCTTTCTGAACAAGTTTCTACCAAGTGGAATCGACTTGCTGCGCAAGTGTTGTTGAGAAGGGTTGAGAAGGGGTTTCAAGATACCTCGATGGTGCATGCTCAGATCATACGATAAGCAAAGCCCGGGAGTGTCAGGCCATCGTGGATGGTGACATGAGTTGTTAAAATTCTCGTTGTGTCAATTGCATGGATGATTATCCGTGCATGATCTGTGAATTTCAGAAAGGATTTATCTATGTGGTAAAAGTCCCTTCACTACATTTTGTTGTAGAAGTTGGGAGCTCACAAGACCCAAGGCCTCGTGAAGGAGGATCGCCCAAATTTTGCTCTCGATTTTTGGTGTGAGAACTGCTTGGGCATTCGATGGCAATTGAGCGTTTGCTTCGCGATTTTATAGAGCACTTACCTTCTGATATGGGCAGTGTGACTGCCTTCATTAGCAAATCAGCCAATTTTTATATTTGGCCCAAATGAGATCAGAATTTAAGTTAAAATCAGATTTGGTACCAGGCTTTGAAAGAGTTTGGCTGTAAGGACATGGCATCCGGATCAATTCGGTTGTCAAAATGACCATAACCACAAGGGCAGAGTCAAGGCCACCCATACAGGGCAACGCAATCAATTTTGCCAGGAAGGAGGCTGACATGAGAATATCGTCGTCTGTTGAGCTGCCGATGGGGATGGCTAGCTCGCTGAAGTCTTCAATGGGCGGGGCAGCGCCACTGTCCCCGCGGACATGGCTCGCATGTCCGGACTAATCGCCGGGAGGAGAAGCTCTCCTGCACCAGCTGGCATGGCTCGCATGCCGTTTGTCATTACCACGGTGTGCCGCCGCCCTATCCATGAAGCGGGAGAGTATCTCGGTCTCTCTAGTTGAGCTTCAAGGCGGCCTTCCACGCCCTGATTTCCCCGCGGGGATGGGAGCTGAGAGGTAGCGCCGTCTTCCTGATCACTAGACATTGGAGTTTGAGATGTATAATCAGGGAGGTGTCTCACCTCCCTGGTATAATTCACTGCCGTCACACTTGAAAAAGATGCTTACTGCTCACTGACACGGGTATTTATAGCCAACTGGGACTGCCTGGAATTTTTACCTACTTTGAATTTCATTATGTGACTTCACTGCCTTAAACACCTGGGAAATGCTAACCTCTGAAGACTTATACGAGTATTACGTAATAGAATTGCTCTAAAACACAATGGGGATCTTCACCACAGTTTCAGGTTGACGGACCTGGTATTCCATCCATCAACTCTGAACGTGAAAACGGGCATCGTCATCAAAACAGGTCCAAAGGTTTGGCATACATCACGGGATCTCAGCATGCCTGTCTACGTCTGTTATGTATGAAATACCCTAAGAAACCTCTTGAAAACATACAGTTACCTATAAAAAAAGAAGAAGCTATTTTTATAGCCTCTATGCTATAGTTATTTATCATTCACCGTGGGTTTTTTTTTTTTTTTTTTTTTGTGTGTGTAAACGCTATGATATAGTTTTTACCCTAAAGAGCGTACCAAATACTTATCATTATTGTATCATGCTAATAATGGTGATTATAATTATCATTCTTATTATTACTAGTAGTAGTCTAGTATTTTTATCTCTTATTTACGTATCACACATGAAAGAACATAACTTTGAATTTGTTGGGCATTATCATGTGCATGAAAACATGACAATTTTATTGACTCAGTGGTAAGACACATTTCTAGCAGTATAGCAGTTGGGTATTGCGCAGTGTAAAATTGAAATGATGTAGATTATCGAACTCTGATTAAGATTTTCATACTACCACATGTTCTGCAGTCACCAATACTTTATCGGTGTTAGTCAGTGGAGACTTTACTTCGTCAAACGATAAATAAGCTATTTGACTCTCTGCCGTCCTTGTGTCTTTGGTAGCAAGCTGCGGCACCTACGTTAACAGGCTCTTTCTTGCTTGTCAGCTGAAGAAACCCTGAAATGGAAGGGGAGAGAGGACCTTTTTTTTTTTTTGCTTGTTAGCTGAAGAAACCAGGAAGTGGAAGGAGGAGAAACATGAGCTGAAGACCTTTTCTGTTTGTTTGTGTTTTTGTTTTTGTTTTCGTTTTTGTTTTTGTTTTGGGGGTTTTAAAGGGTTTGTCAGTTTGAAGAAACTCAGAAGTGGAAGGGGAGAGATGAGCTGAAGAATTTTTTCTTTTTTCTTTGCTTGTCAGCTGAAGTAACCCGGAAGTGGAAGGAGATACATGAGCTCAAGACCTTTTTTTTTTTTTCAGCTCATGTAACTCGGAAAGGTTCCCCCCCCCCTCCCACACACACACACACACACACACACACACACACACACACACACACTTTTGAAAACGCTCCGCCGGACCTGCCGTTCGAACCACATCTGAGATCATTTTGTATCTGACCAACAATAACTTTGATAGCAAAGTGTAAAGGATAACTCATGTGTCGTATTACATGCACAAGGGGGCGCTGTGGGGTAGTGGACAAGAGTCCCGAGTCTCAATCGGAGGACCCGAGTTCGATTCCCGCGCAATGCCTACTCCCGAACTGGACAAGATTACCCACCATCCCTCTCGACCCAGGTGTATAAATGAGGCCCGGCAACGCGGTAGCAGAGCCCTCTGGTCGAGTATTGGCAACAGTGAAGAGGTTCTCCTGGTATAATAATGATGATGATGATGATGATGATAATGATAATAATAATGATAATAATGATTATGATGATAATGATAGAAATATATATATGATATACACTGTATGTGTGTGTGTGCGTGTGTGTTTGTGTGTGTGTAATCAGCAAGGCTTCAAGCCTTCACCAAGGTATCTACAGTGCCGGATTGAGGAAAGATAAATTGATAACTGGAGAGTGTCAGTTACTTTATTATGTGTTCAATAAATAACTCCGGTAGTTTGCATTTTAATTTATAAACCACAAACATCTGTTCATCTTTGTTTTTTAAACACACACACATTGGAATAAGTTGCCATTTGAGCTGAATCAAAAAACAACGTTCATATATTGCACTTAACCGGAACTGTTAATGGATAACTTACCTCAGTTATTCTTTGCATGTACTTCTCTCCCCTTCTCTCTCCTCTCTCCCATTCTTTCGACGTCTGTCTCACTTCTCTCTCTCCCTCCCTCTCTCTCTCTCTTTTCTCTTGAGCTTCTGGCAAAATGTCAGTAGTTATAAGGTTTGCAGATAATTATGTAGAAAAAGGTCTTTGAATGTTATTGTATCTAATTCCCAGTGCTTCAATAATTTTGCTGTATTAATAGGTGTCAACTCAGATGAATTCTTTTCAACGTGAAGGCTTACAAAACGTATTCGTCCTTAGAAAAGTGTGCGTGTATGGTGAGCAAGAGGTCGTAGGTTCGAACCCTGCTTGAATATGTAGGCTAATGTCCATAATTTTAATCACGTCTTGTATATACATGTGTCTTGTACTAAAACACTGATTAATAATTTTGTGGTTATTTTCATTGATGTAGACCAATTCAGTTGTAATAAAAACAACTCATCAAAATAATTTCATGAATTTAACAAATCTCTTTATTTAAAACACTGATTAATTCAGTACAAAATCCCCCCCCCAAAAAAAAAAAATGAAATATTCCTCTCAATTAATTTTGTTTCGTGAATGCTGACTTTATCGTATGCAATAATTATTTGGTTACGCTATAATCTCGCTCTGTCATTGCCTGTTAAGTGCATCACTTAAATTCGAGCCCTCACGGCTCCTTATTTACATACTGTATTTATACAGAAATAAAAATGAGAGTGAAAGCAAGACAGATTAAATCGTCTCAGCATAAAATGTAGCAAATAACAGTTGACAGAGTTACAACGGGGGCATTAAAAGGGATCTTCCACCTGCCCATCCGCGCCAAAGAACAGGTTACAATATTCAAGCATAGTTGTTAATGATAAAATGCAGAGACTTTTGTTTAGCTCAGTAGCTCAGTTTAGCTTGGTAGAAGGGGAAAGAGAGAATAGATTATGTAACATTTATATCACAAAATTATATCATAAAGATACAGCAATCACGTCTTGAAAAGTCCATTGACGTCGAGTAACGGTAGGGTTTTTTTGTTCGTTTGTTTGTTTGTTTTTTAGGGGGAGGGTTGATTGTTGTTGTTTTTGTTACTTTGCGAGACTAAAGAAATCTTTGACATGCAGTTGCCATTGGATAGATGCTCTCACCCCGTCGATGTCAAAATAATGATATCAAAACCATTTTAAGTTGTTCAGTGTGGGAACAAACGAATAAAGAAGAGTCATATTGTGTAGTCTAAAGCCTCATGTTGCTTTTTTTTTTCTTTCACTTACGGTTTCATTGTATTTTATAGCACTTAGATCTTGAAAGATCCACGCGGCTTTTTGAAAGAGAAGCCTACGATCATTATAAACTGAGAATATTCTTGAGTCCCCCCGGCGCATTGCCGAGTTTTTCAAGGGACCACTCAAAGGGCCGATGAACGGCGGCGCCGCGGTTTCGCCGCACAATGTAATCTGCCAAGGCACCTAGGTCTTTGTTCATTTTTTTCTAATTACTGCATTCTTTAAAAAAAATGAAGTGAAAACTGGGTGCACTGAAGTTAATCACAAACTCTTCTCTATTCCGTACTGTTGTGACTTCAAATGGGTATTGTCTGTTTTTGCGATGACATTAATTGCTCGCATCACGTCTGGATTGCTACATCGCTGGACTCAAACAGGGCATTGACGACCACGTTGTCATCCTCGGGTACCGGTAATCGTACAGGTGATGACGGACGTCATCTGGCTTTCTGACTTCCTTCCAAACTACTGTCCCCGGTAATTGGTCAGGGATCGTTTCGTAGAAGTGACGGTGCAGAGATCTACCTTTCCATCCTTCACATCCACGGGGAGCTCCGGGTGAATGGTCGGGAATCGTTTCGTCGACGCGACCGTGCTGTCGAGATCCACCCGTCGCCAGATCAAGTGTATCCCGCCGACTCCTTCCACATTTCAGTTCACAAATGTTTTTCAGGTCCCTGTGCTTGCTTACGAGGCAAATGAGTATTACTAAACAGACGACAATCAAGCTGCCAATAATGATGGCCCCAGCTATTTTTTTGTCGACATTGGTCTTTTGTGTTGGTCTCTGTGGTGTTGTAGGAGAAGGAAGGACACACCGGATTGGAGTGACCTTCGAAGATTGATGAAATTTAATGTCTATTGAACAATGATAAGTCGGGAAGTCTTGTTCCATTAAATACGTAAATGATCCCCCAGACTTATTCACTTTGATATCCTGATGCAGGCTACAAGGTTTGACTGCCCACGAATGCTCATCACTTTGTATCCCCATTACGTTGCAACTCAATGTGGTGTTTGCTTTCAGGTTCGTTTGGTCTGAGCGTGCATCAAAGAAACATGAGCATCCAAACACACGTACAAGAAACGTTGTCGTCCTTGTATAACCCGTGCCATGACCTGCTATTGAGCATGTAT
Source organism: Diadema setosum (assembly GCA_033980235.1). NCBI lineage: Eukaryota > Metazoa > Echinodermata > Echinoidea > Diadematoida > Diadematidae > Diadema > Diadema setosum. The sequence continues at coordinate 36,404,570 of CM067071.1, read as the reverse complement.
AATTGCTGGAGTCACTATAGGAAATGTTCGTGAAAGACAGCTGCAGGACACCAGTTCCGTTCTCATATTCTACAAATAAGCTGCTAGTATGATTATTTATCATTTCATGTCTTGGGAAGTTTTCATCTAAATTTGAGTAAAATGCGAAATAATCGTCGTTCTCATCGATGTATTTTGCATTATTCATTTGTCGTCCTTTTCTGGAAAACCGAAAACTGTCAGTTCCCTCAATGCCATCGCAGGTTAGAGTCAAATCATCGCCTACGTTTACAGGCATATTGACAAAGTCCTCACCATTGCACAGCACGCAGACTTCTGAAAGCAGTAGAGAAAATAACACAAGAAGAGGACATAGATTCCAACGCAAATTGCAATTGACATTAGTGGACTTCATCATGAAGATGCCTTACCTCTCTGTGATTAATGCAAACCAGGTCACTGATATTAAATCTTATTGCGTAGAATCAACCAATTTCCTACGTATAAAAAGTGGAATCCATATCAGCTTTCTCATAAATAATGAATGAACAGAGCTTTCGGATGTAATATTCCTCGTAGTGGTATCGTACCGAGTCCGAGAAACCAAGTCAAAATCGTTTCCTTTGCTTTTCCTCCCGTAGCGTTAATTTCGATGGAAAGTAGCAACATAAATCATTTGAGATGAAATTCATAATAAGTCGCTTGCGAGTTGAGATCGCGTCTCTTTCAGAACTTCCTGGTTTAACGGTATCTTGTAATTCGGTAGTTCCTATTACAGGGTGGTTTTTTCCGTCTTACCACGGTGATGTTGTATGACCTTACAGCCTTGAGCTGAAAGACATTTAAGGACTATACCCAATTAACATGACATTAAGTGGTTATAAATTCAGGCAACAAATAAACGTTTACGTACCTTTGTATAATCAAGTGCCTGCCACTACACATACCGCAATTAATGCACAATGATCTATTATACGCATCATTGAAGATGTTATGGATGGTGTAGTTTTGGTTTAGACACGTTGAGCTTTTGGTTTCTAACTCTTTCGTGAGATATAGAGAAACCTCTATTGAAATTTAAAAGAGCATAAGGTTCTGAAAGTACAAAGTCAAAGATTATAAGCTTAGTTGGTATGTATTTACGCTTGGGAAAGCAGGATGCAATGTTTGCGAAAGTGCAAAAGGGATATTTTGTATTTTCAGAATTGAAATTCAGTCATATTTTGGTGAAATATTTAGGCAGTTTTCTATCAAAAAAAAAGCAAAATTTTCACATCTCGGGAATTACTTGGAGGAGCAAAATTATATGTTTGCCCCAAATATTCATTAGGGAACCATCCTTCCACCACCCCCATCGACGCCTCTGCATATGAGGGATCTTTTGTATTAAAGTGAAAGATCTGCTGCACACTCTTTCATAAAATATTTGGAAATACGTCAATCTCAAAAGTGTACAAAGTCTATCGAACGGAACGCAGGAACGAAGCTTTTGCATGTTTGTGATTGCAATTCAACGATCTGGTGCATAATTCTTGCGGGATATGGACAATTTTCCATCAAGAAAGTTCGAGATTTGTCCTCATCTCTGGAATTGCTTAGGGGAACAATTAAGGTTTGCCCCCAACGTTTCCATGGGGCAAATGTCCCTTTGCACCCTCCCCTTCCCCCGCAGGATCGACGTCCCTGATCATCCCTGTATATGCCCATAGATGTTTCCTGACTGAGTCATCATCATTAGTTCAATGATGCAGGAAATGGAGGGGTTCAGTTATGGTGGCAGTTTGTTTGTTTGCTTGTTTGTTGTGAAAATAATTTATACATATCCTAAAATATAGAATACTCCGTTAACTCTCTGAAGGCGAAGGTAAGAACGTCACGCAATATGCCAAATTTTGTACAGTCACATTTCTGTTTCTTCCACTATTTTTCTTTTAGATTTCAGAGGGGGATGATTGTACAGGCCATCCCCCGCCTCCATTTTCGGGGAGGGGGATGCATCCCCACCCCCACCCCCGGGATTTACGCCAATGATATCAGTGGTTACAATCCATACACGTGATTGCACGTGGTGAGTCAATCATTCTCTGTGTACAATATTGCGCATGCGGGTTGAGTGTATCAAAGAAATGTTGCCGCAGTTGCGTTCTAATAGAAAGGTTGCCAGGGTTGTGTCGAGATAATGTCCGGGCATATAGTATTTGACAGAAATTACAGCGATAATGTCTGAGCAATATTTTGCTGGAACCGTTTTAGCGGGGAACAAGCAGGGTGGAACAAAAAAAAAAAAAAAAACAACCCTAACGTTACCCGAAAGTTGCAGCGGTAACTCTAGTTTGAAAGGCTCTGTAAGAACGAGGCTTTAGTTAAACCCTGTTTTAACAAAGCCTTTAAAACCAGAATTACCGCGACAACGTTGGTATTGATTGTATATATAGTGAAATCTCATTCAATCATTTGTCAAACGTATTGTCAGAATTATGTAACAGAGTTTGGATTTCATCTCGTTAAACTTGATTAGGATGAATTTCAAATTATGACATTTTGTAGAAAAGCGTGTGGAATCCAGCTTACACTGCAAAAGTACGTAAATGCTGAGGTGTTAATTTTCTTAAATTTGTCTCCCTATATAAATTGAAATTTGACATAACATTATCTTGCTTTTGTGTCAAGGCTGTTAGTGCAACACTGTGCAAATTTCTATGCTAATGAGAAGATAGATGAATATTATTGAATATATTTTACCTTTTTGTTTGAGGGCTCCATCCCCAAGCACATAATTGATTCTTATGAGTCCTGGCACGTATTTGTTTCTTTGTAATGACGTGCAAGTTATACATTGTTTTACATTTTGCAAAAATAAATTAATGAATGAATAACAGTTTTGTTTTTAATCTTCGGCTTGTGTAGTTATTAACAGGGGATCATTCCACTAGCCCGACACCAAAGAGTCATACGGTCCATAAGCTCGACACTGTATATGCAAATACGTTCTACAGGTCCGATGGGAGCTAGCAAGGCCCACGAGTCCGACACTAGGCAAAACGGCCCATCAACCTGACACTTAATTAGGCAAACATGGTCCACGAGCAACAAACGAGGAAAAAAAGGCCCACGAGACCGACACTGTGTACATAAAACCCCGTGACGTTGGTGCTCCTATAGAGTGTCAGACTCGAGAGCCTTGTTTGCCTATAATATAGACAGACACCATACTAGTGTCTAACTCATGGGCCTTTATTCATTTTTTTTTTTATTTTTTGTCCAGTGTCGGAGTCGATGTCTTTCTTGTCTATTGTCGAGCTCGTGGTTTGTATGACTCATAGCTGTCGGACTCGTGACATGCACCCGGGAATATCGAATTTTCAGGAAAGCCAGGTTCGAGACCGTACATGTAAACGATCAAAAAGCTTAGCGATATATTGACAGCGGGGGGACAAATAAACCGTATCCGATGCAGCGTTTGTACGTCATTACAAATCATTGTGAAAATGTACAGTTGGCTGTGGAAGTAGAGACATTTTCTTTTTACAAAAATTCAAGATATAAAAACATCTCAGTTCACATGAACACAATTATCACAGAAATATGAAAAGCTGAGGAGTTTACCCATAATTAACACTGTACTGTAATGAATACTTCATGTGATCTGAAGACTGAAAAAAAGAATGGAACCATCTCAAGTTTCAGTTTATTTCACACTTTCAAAAAATGCAAAAAAAAAATACTATATTTATTTACATTCAAATGTGAGAGAAAAATATGCCATAACATTATAGAATATTCATTAGTACAATCAAAACTGTCGTATGTGATACATAGTAATTACATATTATAGATGGAAACATGGTCGAATGACACATCATCAGACAAAAAAGCGTATCAGATGTGGAGATAACAGCAAAAGCCATTGACTTATCAAGGCTTAACTTCTCGTTTACAACTCGTTACAAATGCTACAAACACTAACAAATCCAAATAAAAGTTAAGCTTGCATCAACAAGAAGAATAAAAATATATACATGAACGAACAAGAAAGAACAGCAGCCGTCAAGTTTCTTGTAGACCTATATAGTTTTAAATGGCTTTTGTCTTTGTGGACATCACGTTAGCATTTTTTGTTTTTATTCGTGTCAGAAATCCTTAATAAGAACAACAAAGTAATGGAGGAGACAACACTTAACTTCGATCAGAGTTGGATAAGAAGTAATCGGTATCAAATAATATTTGATTCCTTGAGGATGACAATTCCGAGTACTCTTAGAAAGGAAATTCAGTCCAAATGTGACCCTGCACCACAAAACAAACAAAAAGTCGCCAGTCATGAGATTTTAGTTAAGAGCATATTCTGAAAGAGGAAGCTTCAAGCTTTAAAATGATATAAAATAACTCAAATCAAATGGACTTTCCTAACCTATCTAAATATTGGAAAGAAAGCACACACTCAGGAAAAATGTGAACTGAGAAAGAGGCTCTGTTCAGTGCAGTGTCTACTCAAGTGATTAATCTTTACTAAGTCGTGCCGGCTGTGCGATGAATGGAACAAAAAAACAGGATGTAAACCGTCGGATTTACAATAATGAAGGAATTATCAGATTAAAGATTAAACTGAAATTGAGCCTGCCTTATTAACGCATTCTGCCCTAAATCAATGCCAACCTTCAAAGCAGTAGCATCATCTTTTCAAAAGTTATAGGATTTGAAAATGAAGATTGCATACAATGTTTTAAGAAATGAAAAGGGGACTCTAAAGACACGCTTGCACTATTCTGCCCCCCCCCCCAAAAAAAAAATAGAGATAAACTGAAAAAAAAAACTTTCCTGCCCGTTTAATGATCCCAAATTTTAGCATAATGTAGAAGAAGACTTGCTCTTCCATAAAATATGAAAAAGTCATTATGGCCTCGGTTGACATATTTCAGCTATTTCGAGTCCTCACACAAAATCAGTGTGTGCAACTTTGTGTTCGTTTTGTGATGCACGGTCACAAATATAAGTTAGTATGATAAAATTGAGTAAAATTTTCAAGTTCAACGTGAACAAAAATTGAACTGAAATCGGATGAAATTTTGGGAAGTTATGAAATTTTAAATTTTCATAATTTCTCCCAAACAGTTCTTGTACATGTACAGTGGGTATGAATATACAAATGAGTGAGCTAACAATGTCATACCCTCACATTTTTTCATTGATCGTGTGTATAAAAAAAAAAAAAAAAAACACGACGAAAATTCAATGTTTCTGTCATTGAAGTCTGAAACATGACGTTTTTCCTTGTTGATTAACTTCAGAATAGTGATTGTTAGATGTAAATGGGGATTTGTTCCTCGGGCGTAATTGCGTTTGAATGAAAAACTTGAACAAAAATGGCAAAGGTTTACGTAGAAACTTTGTTTAAAGTTGTGACGGAATGACATGCTCACTTTACCATTTGCATTATCATTATTGACTGCTCCAGAACTGTTTCCCCCAAATAGCGAAACTTCCAGATGTCATTACCTCCTTATTTTTCATCCGATTTCAATCAAATTTATACCGTTGAGCTCGTTATATTTTACTCATTCTGTCAGACAAACATATATTTGGACTGCATTTCCCCTTTAAAATCAAACTAACATGGGTAAAACCTTTACCCGAAAGTCACACCATATCTTCTATCAGTTGACACAAGTAGCTTAAAAAGGCTCTGTATACTAATCGTCAACAACTACAAAGGATTGTTCTCACCCACTTTCTCTTCTTTCTTAGCCTATATCTTTCACTTTCACGTCAAGTGGTCGTGATGCATGCGTTCAGTGGTCAAGATAATATGGTGCATTGCAGAAATATCAGATGAAATGTCCTTGAGATATACCTCGTGACATACATTGCACTTGTATATCATTTTCATTTACAATGTTCTTCTTCCTCATATAGACCGATTCGGGTCCGTTGAGGGCAGCAGACATTTCATGGCACTGGGCTCAGCCATAGTGGGTGTCTGAGCCGACCCCCCCCCCCCCCCCCGCCGCTCTCCCCCACCCCGGGAAACATGTTTATTCACGCACTTGTAACAAAGGTTCCCGCACTAAGCAAGCATTCGCGCACTCACTACGAGACGCCCATTGGCTAAAGCAGTTTATCATTCTGCGCGCGTGCTAATGTAGGGAGAGGGGTGGGGAGTGGAAGGGGGGGGGGGGTCGGCTGAGACACCTCGTTAATGGCGCTGCCCATGCCAAAAATACACATAGCGCGTCACAGAATCGGTCTATATCACGTGAGGCATAATAACTAACACTTTATATACTTAATACAGAGACTCCAACTCTCCCGTTTTCGACGGGAGATCTCCCGCCGAAAGCCCATTATTGCAAAATCTCCCGTTCTCCCGCTTGAGATTCAATTTCTCTCGCCCTGGCTCTGTGTCTCCGGCTTGAAATAATTTTTTACTTGACATCATTACATGTTGAAAAATAAGCCTGAAATAGCACGAGAGAGCATCTAGAACTGGACCCCGACCGCAAGGAACTTCGCACTTTGCGCTCGTGATATGCGCTTCGCGCACATCAAATTGGAGTCTCCCGTTTGCTAGGGCTTTCAGGCGGGAGAATCTCCCGATCAGAAGGTGCTTGGGGTTGGAGTCTCTGTTAATAGCTGGTTTAATAATAGCTGGTTTTTATATAGCGCATTTCACACACTTCAGGGTTTCAATGCGCTTTACAGACTATTATTAACCCGGTCACTGGATACATTATCAACCAGCACTAACAGTGCTCATTCTCCACTCCCTGGGGAGCATTCCAGCCAGTCGCAGCCATTTTTACACGCGCGCACATGCTTGTCAACCAACATAAGCTTTCTCATCCTACCGGGTACCCATTTATACTCCTGGGTGGAGAGCAGCAATGTGGATAAAGTGCCTTGCTGAGGGGCAAACGTGTCGGGCTTGGCATGGGCTCGAACCCACGAACCATACCACGCTCATGTCGTTCACAGACGAGCGCTCTTATCCACTCAGCCACGACACCTCCACGATACTTGAAACAAAACAGTTACCAATTGTAAATGCGATAATGTTGCAAAGAGAATCAATCTAGACAGCCCAAGGTATGAAGAATATTAAGCATATGCAACGCACTGGATTCAAATTGGAAGGTCTCTGTTACGGATAGACATGATTGATATAGTCACAGAGAACCCTCAGGAATTTTGAACATGGTCGTGGATCAACATACACGAGTTCTCACGTATCAAAATATGAAACGCACAGTCAAACGTAATGTGTCATACTCTTTATGAAACCCAGTTTCAATTCATAGTCCAGTCAAAATACGACAAAAAGTGGGTTAACCCACAACTAATTGCAACAGAAACGATTCCACTTGCATATGAACCGGAGGAGCTATTAAAATAACATATTAAAAGTTCCCTAAAATTCGAGTGGTGGATCAGAGTCTAATTTGCATAAATTCAAAATGGCCGCCATACAACCTATTTATGCCAATATCTCGGGATATATAACCCACAGAAAGTAAATTCCGGTGTCTAAACCTATGTTTTATAGGTCAAGGAATACAGATATGTTATCTTTATCAACTTTCAAGCATCCCTTTATATAGTTTTTACATATATTTGCATATAATTACATACAAAATGGCCGCCATATTGCCTGTACAAGCAGGTATCTTAGTAATGTAGTACACTCAGGAATAAGTCGCTATATATCTGGACATAAAACCCGCAGAAAATAGATTCTTGTGTCTAGACCTTTGTTTTTTATGTCAAGTAATACAATTATCATATAAGCAGTAACTTTCAAGCTTCCCTTTATACATTTTCTGCATATATTTGCATTTAATTTAATGCAAAAAAGCCGCCACAACGTCTCTACAGGCTTATATCTCCATTTGTAAAAGGTACCCAGCGTTGGTGTCTGTGGTCTTAATTTTACTGCTGAGAATCACTGATGTAGAATCAATACCTTCCACTCAGGAATAATTACCTATATTTCACTTAAAATTTGCGTATATTCATACATAAATCTATTCAAATTAAGAGTAGCTTATATCCATAAGCTACTCTACAAAAGTTTCATGAGTTTGGACATTAGATGACGATCTTGTCATATCAGGGTACAATGTCACTCACTCACTTTCTGAATAAAAGACCCAGGGGTCCAGCCCTCATCCGAGCATCTCAAGTTCCCCTTCCTAGCATGTTTACAGACTATTACTTGGGAGAAAGGAAATTGGAAGACGTTGGGAAACTGTAGGGCCATATCTGGAAGCCTTTAGGGACCTCCAGGGCCCAGGGAAGCATGATGTCCATATATGCATGACACTAGCGATAAATGCACTTACAGTACTAAGTTTGTTGTAAATTTGACCATGTGTTTTCAAAAGGAGGATCAAAAATCAAAAGTGGCCTCCAATAATTTGGTCCCAGCCCAAAGGTGGCCGCACCTAGATCAGATTTGAGGTGCCTTTGGGCATTCTGTGGCCGGGGGATGGTTCCCATTTTATACCAATATTCTACCAGCCAAGTTTGATAACAAATTGAACATTTTTTTTTTGAAGATGAAAAAGTGAAAATTGGTACCTATTTGGCACTAGCCCCAAGGAGGTCACCCCTGCATCTGCCATAATAATCTTGAAAGTATGCTAATACACTCACGGATGTATTTACTCGATGCTCTTCTGGTTTTATTAAAGCAGCAACTCTAGATACAGATGGGGACATTAGTGCCCACGCGTAAAAAAAAAAAAAAAAAAAAAAAATATATATATATATATATATATATATATATATATATATGTATATATATGAAGGGTTTGTTTGCAAAAACCGATAAGTCCATTTTTGAAGATTTTGAAGTACAACTTCTGTCATAATGTACAAAATAATACCTTTTAAATGATACATTGGTCACTACTTATAAAGGTATATTTTTGAAGTTATGGTCAAAAGAAGCAAAAATTTTCTTTTTATTTTCTTTGTTTTTCTTGACCTTCAATCGCAAATATCTCCATTTGGCAAATATGGACTTATCGGTTTTTGCAAACAAACTCTTCATATATATATATATATATATATATATATATATATATATATGATGACGAAGTAGACTGGTGATGCATTTCAGTCCAACAGTGCTAGTTATTCAGACCAAATTTTCGACGAATATATTTGTCTTCCTGAAGGTCGACAATGGCAATTCTGAAGAAAGACGAATGTATTCGTCGAAAATTTGGTGTGACTAAATAGCACTGCTGGACTGAAATGCATTACCACCCTACTTCGTCATATTTTCTGTACTGGTACCATATATATATATATATATATATATATATATATATATATAATGTGTAAAGATAAAACTGCGAAACTATGCAGTCTCCAAGATATTCATTTTTGTACTTTTTACCTACCTCTGTTATAACTGGTTCTACTTGTGTGTGTGTGTGTGTGTGAGGTTTTTTTTTATGATAAATTCCTTAATTTGGGGGTTCTGGGACCTTTTGGACATGGCGTCTATTTGAACAACTTGATAGTCTGTCATCCTTGGGATGCTACTTGCCTAGTTTGTTGAAGATCTGTCATTACATGGGGTCTACAAGAGGATCTGAAAATGGTTTTTGAAAATGCATGCATGACTGTCGACGGACGCCAGAAGATAAATGATGGCTATTTGCAATGTTAGCTTGAACCTTTTTTGCTGTCTTGAACCTTTGGCTAAGATGAATTTAAAATCTAATGAACGAAAGTCATTGGATTTCAAGAAAACTTTCTTCCGTTTCAAGTACATCATTTTCATTTTCTGTCTTGCGATAATACAGATACTTAAGGTATGTAATGTGATCTCTGAAAATATAGATCAATGATAAAAGTGTAAAACATGAAAACTCGTTTACACTCAAAGTGTTCTATACCACAAACTCTGGACTAGGATAGTGTGAAATTGCAGTCAATATTAATGTAAAGCAAACAGGATCCCGGCTTCATTTCATACTGACGAAAAGAAGAGTGGTAAGTCTCACATTTGTTGTAAACTGTGTTGATGTCTTTCAAGAATGTTATTCATTCCTAGTCACCAATTAGAACAGCATCAGTTATTCTGACTCCTCAGATATTTTAGAAATACAACATTACAAGTGTCTGATCTATAATGGCCCGCATCTGCCACTGATATGGGTTGTGTGCAGTCAAATCTGTTTGCCCTGCAACTATACACTACCAGTTTGTTAACAGCCTGATGTAACAGATACAACACGAAAAATGGTAAAAGTAACATTTATCAGAATTTATAAGCGTTTTATGAGCTTGAAGCCAGTGAGAAGGATGCTGTTTGTATTGATCGACTGATGACTCCAGAGTACTAGGAATAGAAATGTTAAGGCATTTCCTTTTTCTTTTCTTTCTTTCTTTTTTTTTTGTATCTGGCTTTTTTTCTGTAAGTCATTGGGTGAAACCACGCAAAAATATGACAAAATTCACTTCCATACAAATTATCACGGTCATATGTTGCTCATTGATAAACATGCCTTTGCCAAAAGTTTTGCAACAAAAGACACAAGTATCGACTAAACATGGCTGCAAATCATCGCAGGTAAGGAAAAAGATGTTTGAAAAAAATCTGCTGAATGATTTAAGACCAATTTTGGTGTACCGTAAGCACACTTTGAAAGCTATATGAGATAATATGACAAGAACATCATCTAAACAAATGTCCAAACTCATGAAACTTTTGTAGAGTAGCTTATGGAAAATCATGATCTTGATGACTTTCCCCTTCCCCCCCCCCCCCCCCTTTGGCCTAAAAAAAAGTATTGCAACATAGACACAAGTATAAGCAGTAAACATGAGGGTAAAATTTCACGATATAATACATTAAATATCATGCAATCATAAAAATCTTTTTAACGATTCCTACTACATAATTTGAGACTTTACTGTTGTGTACCTATTGAGCACACTTTGGAAGCTAAGTTGAGATTATAGTTAAATAAAGATATGTTCTATTTGATGCTATACTTACAGTTGTTTTCTGTTCTGAGGCTTTATCTCAAGAAAATGTGAGTTTAATGTAGTACAATACTTTTAATCAATGCAAGAATATAAAACTGGGTGTAAGGATAATCGTTAAGGTCGTGAATGGAATTCTAACAATTTTGCCCTTGAAATATTGGATGCATTAATTACAGTACAATCAACGTTCTGTAGCTCGTATTCGTATATCAGAAATTATATTCACGATAAAAATTTGAATAGATTTATGCTTAAATATAGCTATGCAAATTTTTAGTGAGATATAGGTAATTATTCCTGAGTGGAACGTATTCTACATCACGATTCTCAGCAGTAAAATTAAGACCACAGACACCATCACTGGGTACCTTTTACAGATAGAGATATAAGCCTGTGGAGTTATAATGGCGGCCAATTTGCATTTAATTAAATGCAAATATATGCAGAAAATGTATAAAGGGAAGCTTGAAAGTTACTGCTTGTATCATAATTGTATTTCCTGACCTAAAAACCATAGGTGTAGACACCAGAATCTATTTTCTACAGGTTTTATGTCCAGATATATAGCGACTTAATTCTGAGTGTATACTACATTAATGATATACGAAGATACGGGCTTGCACAGGCAATATGGCGGCCATTTTGTATGTAATTATATGCAAATATATGCAAAAACTATGTAAAGGGATGCTTGAAAGTTGATAAAGATAACATATTTATTCCTTGACCTAAAAAACATAGGTTTAGACACCGTAATTTACTTTCTGTGGGTTATATATCCCGAGATCGGCATAAATAGGTTGTATGGCGGTCATTTTGAATTTATGCAAATTAGACACTGATCCACCACTCGAATTTTAGGGAACTTTTAATATGTTATTTTAATAGCTCTTCCGGGTCAAATGCAAGTGGAATCGTTTCTGTTGCAATTAGTTGTGGGTCATTTCATATTTTGACTGGACTATCATGCCGGGAGACTAAACAGGCAGAACTATAGGAATATAAAATCTGTAAGGGTATGAGATGAAGTTGATAGTAGACCAAATGATTTTAGCCGTAGTTTTGTTGGACGAACTGGGAAGTAGATCATCTGATATAAGACCAAATGGATATAAACCGAAGATCTTAAGCCCCTTTTACACTTTTACGGATAGCATCAACATAGATAATCACGGATCGTCGCTCCGGATCGTCCATGCTTTCTCCCGACATTATCCTTTAAATACCGCGAAGTCATCCGGCGTGATCTCTGGTCTATACCGGAATGTCCGGTATAGACCAAAGATCAGCCTGGAGTTCACGGATAAAGATTAGTCCGTGCTCTTCTTTGAAGGCACCTTGTACCCCGTGCAGCTCGGTATTCATTTCGGAAGACTCCGTAAAGGCATGAACATTGGTTCTGTCCGGGATTGAAAATGTAATGCATTTTGCCAATACGCAAAAAAAAAAAAAAAATCAGGGAAATTGCCATGTGACCAACACAGACACTCATAATAAGCTTCAAGCGATGATTTCATGAAAAGTGTCAGAGTCCACCTTCATAACGTTTTTTTTTTTTTTCAAAATTACTCACATTTAAGTTTTGAGGTTTTTTAAGGTTTGATTCACACATTCCGTCTACTCTCTGTTTCTTTCGTTTTTTTTTTTGTGTGTGTATGTGTTTTATGTCATGATGTTGCTGCAAAATAAGAGCATGAACGTGCAATAATAGAGAGTTCTACTATCTATGGTGTCGACAATCAGAAGTATGTGCTATAGATGTCAACGTGTCTTTGCCATACTTGACTCTGAAGACATGTCTCCCAACAAGGTTTAATTATCAATATGAGAGCCATAAAGTAGAAGTCACCTGTTAAAATTTCGGGGATATCCCTGTAGACAAGTTAGAGCCGTGAAGAGACACAGTTGCATCCGCGATTTTTTCCGTGTGGTGCTCCGTGCTGCTACCTTATCTGCTGTACACCGGGACACTACAGATCCGTGATGATTCGTAAAGCGATCCGTGGAAGTGTAAATATCGCTTTTATGCATTTTCGTACAAATGCAATCCGATGTTATCTGATTCTCGATCATCATCATTCACTGCTCTCCTTGTCGAAAGATCTGTTATGTATATACCTTGGTAGGCCCAAATGTGCTGGATAGACTCACTATCCTCTGAGTCATGTGGTGAATGTATCTGATTCCGTTCTGATCTAATTTTGCAAGTGCAAAATACATAAGCAAAAATCGTCATGAAGAAGAATATAACGATGGAGATTCCAGCAGAGATAATTGTGGTCAAAGAGGCTGATTTATCTTCCTCTTTGGGTTTTATATACGGAAGTGCACACTGAATTGAAGTGACATTCGAAAAGTGGTCGAGTTTAATATCCAGTGAGCGATACGTCAAAATTTCATGTTCCACAGAATAGGTAAATGAGCCACCAGACATATTGACGTTGACTTCTTGATGCACGCTACGAGGTCGTACTGTCCAGCCATACTCTTCGCGACGGAGCCCCGTGATGTTACAACTTACGGACAGGGTGTTGACTTTCAGGTGTTGTTTGCCTGAACCTGCATCAAAGAAACAAGTGCATCCAAACACACGAACATGAAACGCTGTCGTCTTTGCATACCCCGTGCCAATCCCTGATACTGAACATGTATAGATGCTTGAGTCGCTGTAAGAGATATAAGTGAAGGACAGGTGCAGGGAACCAATTCCGTTCATACCTTCTACATATGTGCTGATGGTCTTATCACTTATGATTTCACGCCTTGGAATGTTTTCATCTAATTTGGCATAAAAGGCGAAATAGTCGTCTTCCTTGGTAGCATTTACCTGCTGGCTTGTTTTAGAAAAGCGAAAACTGTCGATGCTTTCGTAACCATTACATTCCAAAGTCAAATTATCACCTACGTTGATAGCTATATTGGGAAAGTCCTCTACGTGATCAACACGTAGTGTGCAGACCTCCAAGAACACCAGAGATAACAAGATGAACCGGCAGATCTTCCAATTTAAATTGCAAATGGCATTACGGGACCTCATCATGCTGTTGCTGCTGTCTATGACATTCTATGCAACAAGGTCAATGCAATGTTCAGTCATGTCGCGATTAGAATATTGTATAACAATTCAGTGACAAAGTCCTCAATCAGCATCACCAGCTACCTCGTCAAACGAGTGTACAGAGCTTGAGCATCAGCACTCAAACTTTTTCTTTCTGTTGTCTGTAGACTAATTTCGTAGAGACGCAAGGGCATGAATTGTGTGATTAGCCACTCTAAGTAGAGCCTTTTGAGAACTCATTTACACACGACTATAACTACTGTATTATCTGATTCCAGAGATGGAAGAAGGAAGCTCGGCTCTTTTTTGTCTCCAAACTGTCGGCGTCAGATTTCGTGTGCATTGTGTACGAGCTGAAAGGCAGTCAGAGTTCTAAAGCCTCTGTAAGTTTTAATCTCATGTCCTTCAGTTTCTTCGCAAAGTGCGAGGATACATTATGGGAATCATAATAAAAAGAAACAACAACAAACATGCGGTCTCATCATCACATTTTAAAGCCACTCAAGTTGACGGTAGCAACAATAGGTTGTGAAATCGAAACCCCGTCATTGCTGGTGAACGTGCTAAGCATTCTTTTCGGAAAATAACTTCCTTGAATCGAACCTGACTATTCGATTTTACTGTGCAACTTTACACATTTGCCTTTCATAGCCCTATACAGAGTGTGTAATATGCAGCTTACAACATGAATATCACTTAATCCGTTTTCTGTCAATGAGCCAAACGTACACAGATTTCACACATAAATCTATGAACAGGTGATCAATGTGGTAGGTCAAGATTTAAAATTGCTCTAGAAGCTCGTACAGGGATTGCCACAATGAATGTATTCAGCAGGAATTAGATATTGAGATCATAATTTTTTTAAGATATTCAAAAAGTTATGTTTTGTTGGTATTCTTAAACAATAATGGCAAGTAAAGCACCTCGGTAGTCTTTGAATGATTTAACAACTCAAAAGTAAGCAAATTAGGCCTGTGTCTTATGCCGAGTATCATCCTTGACTAACATTGCAAAAATAACTCTTCCTTTACTATACTGGAAGGTAATTAGATGGATAATAATGTTAAATTTTCAAAACAAGTGTTAGGGAACATCTCTAAACTTCCAACCTAGCTGATACCTTTCACTGGTATAGTCTCAAAGGATACAATTTGTTACATCTGCCACTCTAATACGAACACCTAAAATCAACATAGTTCAATACTCCTTTGTGAGGTGTGCACAATATGTGTTATCTCATATTAATCAAGCAAAGTAGTAACTAAACAGGTAATTAACTTAAAGTCATTAAGTACAACAAACTATGATTTCTTCAGTGGTCTCCTCTATTTCAGCATACAGCGTATCTGTAGCATTCTTTTTAACTTCAAGAAGTCGTGATGCATTGTTTAAATGGCCGACGTATTTTGCGGTCAGTGACTTCAAAATTATATCCCTATACACTTCCCCTCGACTATTTTTTCTATTTTTACATTACCATTCTTCCTATGTCATGTATATCACATGACGGAAAAGAACTCATGCCATACTTTCGTACATATATAGAAGGTAATGAATAGGTTGCATCCACGGTAATGTAGATTCAAGTTTATACCCACTACTAATAAACAATATACGATGCAAATTGAAAGGTTCCTTACAAGGAAAAGGTATAGATAGAGAAAACCATAAAGAACTGACATAGACTCACATTATCATTGCTCAAACGCACAGACATGAAAATACGAAGCAAATAAGCAACAAAAATAATTAAAGTATATGCTTAAAATGGGAAACTTATGTGAGTATTTTGCCAATTATATTTGGAAATTATATATTTTTGTTGTTAATATATACTGGGGAAAATTAGACCAAGATTGAGCAGGATAATGACATTCCAGCAATATGCTATGAAAGAAACCTACTTGTTGGTATACGATTATTATAAACTATTAATGTTTCATTTTACCCCTCTAGCTGGGTACATTAGCACATATACTCGTCGCATATGGATGAGTGGACACAGAGTCGTTCAGCTATGACTGAATTGCTGTATTATGGGGAGCTAGCTACGAAGCCTGTTGCCTTTACTGTTTCAAGGTTGGCTCTCCGTCAAAGTTTTTTTTTTTTTTTTCTATAGCTTCCTATGTCACTGCGCAGTAATGCGGATCTATGTGCAACTTCAACTATGTTCACCGATTGAACGTTGCAGGCGTTACATTCATCGTATAATCATCATGACAGCTAAAATGACGTCGTCAACAAGTATATAATGACTTTTTTTTGTATTGAAAATGAAAATGAGTAATGTCGAAAATTGACACTCCTTGTATTTGGTTACTTCGAAAAGCTTACTTCCATACTTAATTAGGGAAAGTAATTTAATGTTCTGGCTGATGAAATTTTGGGGCCTTTTAATACTGAAAGATACTGAAAGATTGGGTAAATAACCCTGCTAAGATTCATGCTCGATGTTTTAAAATGTTGAAAATACAGTAACAAATTTATCAACCAAACGTGGGCAAAGAGGTAGGTAACATACTACTACTTTTCTTTTTTTTTTTTCTTCTTCTTCTTGATTTTTACTCGATCATTTTGGGAGACATACCGGATACTTCACGAGAATATCAGTGATTGTGTCATAAGCGTTTGCTGCATTGCTTTTCCCTGATTGCTGCATTTCTTGAAGTGTATTTACGACCTTCTTGTCGAAGAAGAACCGATTTTTTTTTTCTTTTTCTGTCAGTATTAAACTGTTTACTGCCCTTCTTGCCGATGGAATGGCAACTTCTGGCTTGGAATTGCTGAAGAAATCCACCCTCCTGTGATCAAAGGATCAATGCAATGTAGTTACCTTCTTGCGTATCTTCGCTTCTGATCTGATTTTGCAATATTGTTTTCTTAGTTCGTAAATATCCGGAAATAAGCTTGGGATTTTTCAATACTGTTGTCTTATACAAGGTCGTGAATGTTCGGGAATAAGTGCGGAAGAACCCATAATCAGGATTGCTAAGACCAGACCTGGAGATGCTGAAGAAATCCATCCTTCTCTGCACCATGCCATGAATCTACCTACAAAAATGCTTTCCTGATCTGATTTCGCATATAATAATTCTCCTAGTTTGTGAATGCTGCGAAACAGACGAGCAAGGAACCTCCGAAAAAAGAGATTGAGAAGAGCAGCTAGTGCTGGAGATGCTAAAGAGATTCAACCTCATCTGTACCATGCGATGGATCTATCTACAGAAATGTCTTCCTGATCTGATTTTGCAAGTGTGTTCCTAGTTCGTGAATATTCCGGAATAAACAAGGAAATAACGCTGAGATCGCTAAGATCACGCTGAAGATGAAGACTCCGATGGCGACAATGGTAAGGACTTCAGTTGACTCGCCGGGCTCATTACTGACTGGGAACCTCATCGAAGTCGGAACGGACGATGGTGTCGATGTCGACGGAAGTACGCATCGAACGCTAAACGTCGTCGTTTTTTCATATCCTTTTCCTTCACCTGATATATAGCAAGTATAGTTGCTCGCATCGCCAGAAGAGATATGAGTAAAAATTAGGTGCAGGGAACCAATTCCTTTCACGTCTTCTACATATGCACTGCTGGTATGGTCATTTATGGTTTCCCGCTTTGGGAAATTGTCATCTAATGTCGAGTAAAATGCGAAGTACTTGTCGCTGTCCTTTCTATTACCAGTTTGGTCCCCATTCTTTGAAAAACGAAAACTGTCAGTTCCTTTGTAGCCATCGCATTCTAACGTCAAATCACCGCCTATGTTGACAGATATAACGACAAAATCCTCTCCGTTACAGAATATGAAGACCTGTAAGAACACCACTGAAAACAACACAAAAGGGTATATCTTCGGATGCAGAGTCATCATTCCGTTGCTACTCCCTGGGATTTGCACAGAGCAAATCAATATATTGTTGAGCTTCGTCGTGTTTGAAATTATGGAGTTATACGTCAAGCATATTATAATTGAAGATTCGAAATCTCAGACTGTGAATGATGTAATTCCAGTAAGAAATAAAACAAACAAAAAATTCAATCCGAATTCTCTGTTTCCATGTGTAATTTTGAAGAAATGCGACTCCGGCAACTTGTAGGCGAGCATTTTTCAGAACTAAACTTGTTGGAGCATTATGATGCTCTTACTTTGGAGTGATTGTTTGAAGGAACAGAATGTTTCTTCCATTCTTACCACATTGGTATTGACTGATCTCACGTCGGAACAAAAGTGAAAAACAATACAAAGGCCTACTCGATTAACATGGCATTACAGGTGATTAACGACCTGCTGATACCACAATATCCGTAAAAACATCATTGCTTCCATGAAGCACATACTGTTCATTGCAAATGTATAATGAGACGACTTTATTACAGTATAACAATAATTTACCATGGTTCAATGTTGACGTGGTGGAACTCAATTCATCCTTGTTGAAATTTAATACAGGCGTCATAGAAAGTAAGGATATAATGTTGTAATAAAATCCAGGACAGTTTCGCCCACTTGTGTGCACTTACAAGCATGGACATATGCTTTTAGTAACAGCCACTAAGCCACAAATTGTAGATTGACACAACGCTCAACTTCAACCTTGCATCGGTTTCAGTTAGGATACATGATCGTGCAAGTGACTCTTGGTTACAGCTCGTAAATTCCTCAGGGACGATTCGTTACTGAAAATATTAAGTACCCAAAGGTTCGTTGTCGCCAGGATTGTTTATCTCTTTACATTCTGAAAAAAAAAACCTATACAAAAACACAGGGTTTCATTGCCATTGTGATGAAATCCAGGAGGAGGTGGTGACTGCTTACAACTACGTACAAATCCAAATCAAGGAACTAGAGAAATGAGCGCAACACAGATGGTAATGGTGCTGGAGCGAAAGCATGATGATCAGAGGTAACAGGATTTGATATATGGTGTCTACACTCACGATGGCATTTTCACGATTGGTGAATACAGGATTTATGGTTGTAACAGATGATTCATCACCGGGTGCTGGGCGTGTGACAGATGACACAGTTTAAACAAACCTAGAGTCATTCATCACTTATAAGAGAATATTGCGATTGGGTGAGATGGCGTTGGTAGACATGTCGACATTCAAACCACCAAGAAGCAAACATCCATCATAACCATTCACATTCAGGAAGTCTAGCTGACTCTGTAAATGATTCCAGAAAGAAGATGAGCTGTTTGGAGGTCTGTACAGCACCCATATCAACCAAGAAGGGTTGTTGGCGCTAAAAGATGCCCACACAATTTCGATGTTGTTATCACTAAGAGGGACAGGAGCAGGGTTAAATCTATTGCTATCAGGATACTACCACCTCGCTGACCTAACCGATCACGGGGTAAAATCAAGTAGTCATCTGGGATTCCAGGGGTAGAGCCCACAACATCACTATCCAGCCATGTTTCCGTAATACAGAAAATATCAAGTCTAGATGTGTTGATAGGCAACTCCAGTTCAGTTCAGGAATTTTATTTCGCAAACTCCTTGCGTTTAGAAGGCAATATGACGTACCTCTGGCACAATGGTTCGGATGTGCACTATTTTGCTGTCCATCAAGACCAGGGTTGATTTCTACATCCCCAGATAAAAGTGGGGATAAAGAACACGAAACACAGTGATGTCCAGACAGGAGTGGTAGACTTTCGGTCCTGACAGATCGAAGCTGGAAGGACGTGGCACTGGAGTTTGTATAATATGTGACCGTGCATCACAAAACGAACAAAAAGTCGCACACGCTGATTTTGAGTGAGGACTAAAATTAAGTGAAATGCCGGGTCAACCTAGCCGATCTTGACTTTTTCATATTTTCTGAAAGATCAAGTCTTTTTGTACATTATGCTAAAATTCAGGATCATAAAACGGGCAGGAAAGTGTGTTTTTTAGCAGTTTATCTCAAACATTTTTGGTAGAATAGTGTGATTAGGTGTGTCTTTAGAGTCCCCTTTTCATTTCTGAAAAACCTTGTACACACTATTCACTTTCAACTCTAATAACTTTTGAAAAGATAATGCTTCTGCTTTGAAAGTTGGCATTAGTTATGGACAAAATGTGTTAATGAGGCATGCTCAATTTCAGTTTAATCTGATAATCTCGTCATTGTTGTTACTTCGGTGGTTTACTTCGTATTTTTTGTCCCATTCATCGCACAGCCAGCACGGCTTGGTAAAGATTAAGCACTTGAATAGACACTGTACTTCAGAGCCTCTTTTCTCAGTTCACTCTTTTCCTGAGTTTGTGCTTTCTTTCCAATATTTAGATAGGTTAGGAGAGTTCATTTAATTTAAATTATACATTATTTTAAAGCTTATAGTCTGCTCTTTCAGAATATGGTCTTAACTAAACATTCATGTCTGGCGACTTTTTGTGTGTTTTGTGGTGCAGGGTCACATATTACACTCTGTGGGCAAAATGTCTGCCATATTGGTAATGCAGTGCATTGACACCATGTGTAGTATTGTAGAAGCACTGTGCACAGCCAAGGGCCGTTGAGTGGCATGTCAACACAAAGACTACAAAAGCAATCAACGTGAAGAGACACATCATGACAGGCAGGTCACTATTGTGATGAACAATGGACCTCGCAGTGTAGAATGACTGATGGCTGCACTTGCTGGTCATGTCGGTCATTATAAAATGTTGAACAGACAAACTTCCTGCAACCATTAGTTTCTCTGCAGAGAGATTTGTCCGGCAGAATCCAGGAACTTTGTTTAGAAGGCTCATAACGTTGAATGTAGAGATGATGATTATATCATCACTAAATGACCGAATGAGTAGTTCATCTGAGTACCTGTGCCTGTGATCCCACTTGATCCCTCTACTAATGGAATTTGACATAAAATTCTCTTGCTTTGTGTCAAGGCTGTCGGTGCAACATTGTGTAAATTTTCCTGTTGATTGGAAGTTGATAAATATTACTTTATATATTTCACCTTTTTTTCTTTTGTTTGAGGGCTCCAGCCACAAGCACATAATTGCTTCTTAGGAGTCCTGGCATGCACCTGAAGAGTTTGTTCGCAAAAACCGATAATTCCATTTTTGAAGATTTTGAAGTTCGGTCTCTGTCATAAAGTGCAAAATAATACTTTTTAAATGATATATTGGTCACTACATGTCAAGGTACTTTTTTGAAGTTATGGTCAAAAGAAGAATTTTCTTTTTATTATTTTCTTTATTTTTCTTGACCTTTAATCGCAAATATCTCCATTTGGCAAATATGGACTTATCGGTTATTGCGAACAAATTCTTCACTTGTTTCTTTGTAATGACCTGTAAGTTGTATATTGTTTTATATTTTGCCAATAAAATGAATAAATGAATGAATGAAAATCTTGTTTTTGTTTTTGTTTTTGAACTTCGGCTTGTGTAGTTGTTAATAGGGGGTCGTTCAATTATCCCGACACCCAAGAGTCATACGGCCCATAAGCTCCACGCTTAATATGCAAATAGAGTTTGCGGGCCCGACGGGAGACCAACAAGGCCCATGAGTCCGACAATAGGCAAAAAGGCCCATCAGTGCGACGCTTGTAGGCAAACAAGGTCCACGAGTCCGAGAAGAGGCAAAAAAGTTTCACCACAGTGTCAGACTCGTGAGCCTTGATTGCCTATATATCATCATAGTGTCGAACTCAATGATTTGGCTTTTTTTTTTTCTTTTTTTTTTTTTTTGGACTCGATGTCTTTCTTGACTAGTGTCGAGCTCGCGGCCTGTATGACTCGCGACATGCACCCGTGAATATAGAATTTTCAAGAAGGCCAGATTCGAGATCGCATATGCAAACGATCAAAAATCTTAGCGATATAGCGATAGCAGGGGACAAGTCACCCGTCTCTGATGCAGCGTTAATACATCATAACAAATCATTGTGAAAATGCGCAGCTGGCTGTGGAAGTAGAGACATTTTCTATTTTCAAAAATTCAGGATATGAAAGCATCTCAGTTCATATGAACACAATTATAAGAGAAGTATAAAAAGCTGAGGAGTTTACACACAATTAATACTGTACTGTAATGAATACTTCATGTGATCTGATGACTGAAAAAAAGAATGGAGCCATTTCAAGTTTCTGTTCATTTCACCCGTTTAAAAAAAATACAATATTTATTTACATTCAAAATAAATATGAAAGGAGAATATTTCATTACATTATAGAATATTTATTAGTACAATCATAACTGTCATTTAGGATACAAAGTAATTACATATTATAGATGGAAACATGATCGGATTACGTATCATCAGACAAAGAGCGCATCAGATGTAGGCATTACAGCAAAAGCCATTGACTTACTAAGGCTTAACGTCTCGTTTACTACTCTTGTTACAAATCCTACAAACACTACCAAAGCCAAACAAGAGCTAAACATACATCAACAAGAACAACAAAAATATACCTGAATGAACAAGAAAGAACAACAACCTTCAAGTTTCTTGCAGACGTATATCTTTAAATGGCTTTTGTGTTTGTGGACATCACGTTATCATTTTAGTCGGTAGATTCGTGTCAGAAACCCTCAATATGAACAACAAAATAATGACGGAGACAACCTTTAACTTCGATCAGAGTTGAATAAGAAGTAATCGGTATCAAATAATATTTGATTCCTTGAGGATGGCAATTCCAAGTACTCTTAGAGAGGATATTCAGTCCAAATATAAGTTAGTGTGATAAAATTGAGTAAAGTTTTACGAGATCAACGTTAACAAAATTTAGCTGAAATCGGATGAAAATTAAAGACGTTATGAAATTTAGAATTTTGATGATTTCTCCAAAACAGTTCTTGTTCAGTGGGTATGAATATGCAAATAAGTGAGTTAACCACGTAATACCCTCACATGTTTTCATTGATCGTGTACAAAAAAAAAACGACAAAAATTTAATGTTTCTGTCAGTGAAGTCTGAAATATATGACGTTATTCCTGGTTGAATAACTTCAGAATAGTGATTGTTAGATTTAGATGAGGATTTTAGCCTCTGGCATAATTGCGTTTGAATGAAAAACTTGTACAAATATTGCAAAATTTTACGTAGAAACTATGTGGTAAGTTGTGACGGAATGGCATGCTCACTTTGCCATTTGGATGTTCATATTGACTGCACAGGAATTGTTTTCCCCACAATATCGAAACTTCAAGATATTAATACCTCCTTATTTTTCATCCGATTCCAGTCAAATTTATACCGTTGAACTCGTAATATTTTACTCATTCCATTAGAAAAACATATATTTGGACTGGATTTCCCCTTTGAAATCAAACTAACATGGGTAAAACCTTTACCCGAAAGTCGCACCGTATCTTCTATCATTTAACACAAGTAACTTAAAAAGGCTGATTACTAATCGCCACCAATTACCATGGATTATTTTCACCCAGCTTCTCTTCTTTCTCAGCCTACATCTTTCATTTTCACGTCAAGTGGTCGTGATGCATGCATTCAATGGTCACGGCGCGCTGCAGAAATATCAGATTAAACGTCCTTTAGATATTTCTCGTGACCTACATTGTAATTTTATATCATTTTTATTTACAATGTTCTCCTTCCTCATTTATCACGTGAGGCAAAATAACTAACACTTTATATACTTAAAACAAAACAGTTATTAATTGTAAAAGCGATAATGTTGCAAAGAGAATCAATTTAGACAGCCCAAGGTATGAAGAATATTGTGCATATGCAACGTACTGGATGCAAATTGGAACGTCTTTGTAACGGAAAGACATGATTGATACAAACACAAAGAACCATCTGAAATTTTGAACATGGCCATTGTGCGTGTTTATACAGGAGCCTCTCGCATCGGCGCGCATGAGCCGGTATTTTACCTCCCACATGAGCGCTTATTTCTCGTGTTTATACAGAAGTCAAAATACCGGTTCATGCGAGCCGATGCTAGAGGCTCCTAGCGGACCTCAGCTGAACCGGACCTCTCGAATTTTGGGGTCAAGCATAGGTCACGTTCGCAGTGCAGTTTATTGCATGATGGGAAAAAATGAAAAAAAAAATCAAAATGGCACCGGCAAAGTCATCAGCTTGAAGGTCATTCTTGTAACGTTCCTCTTGACAACCACCAGGCCAAATGATCAATTGAAATCCAGTTTTTCAGTAAGAAGGAGAAGACGTGGTTCGATCATGACAGCTATTAAAATACGCGCTTTCCGGTTACCGCTCGAATTTCGGTCGTCTGTATAAACACACAGCAAAATACGCGAGGCTCCTCTCGCATCAGCCACCTCAAAAGGTGGCGGACGGAACCTTTCGCATGAGCCTGCATTTGGCGGCGTATGCCGGCATACGCCGTGTTTATACAGAGCAAAATTCGAAAGGTCCTCTCGCATGAGCCGGCATGAGCCGGCATGAGCCGGCGTGAGGGCGTATTTTGCTTCTCTGTATAAACACGCTCATTGATCAACATACACGCGTTCTCTCGTATTTAGATATGAAACGCTCATATGTGTCACATTCGTTATCAAACCTCGTTTCAGTATCATGCTAGGAGACTAAAACAGGCAGAACTAGGAACATAAAATCCTTAAGTTTAACGACAAGCCCAATATCTTCGTAGAACACGTCACTTTGCTTTTCGGGTCCATGGCTCTTTATGACGGTATAATGACACAACATTAAATTGCTCCTGCGACGATCGCATGTCCGTGTAGTGGTCCGTATTGCTACCTTGTCTGTCTTATTTGTGTATACGCCGTCCGTGCAGACACCTATGTGAGATCACATCCACTCCGGCATTGAGAGGAAAATTGGGATGTAGTGCGCCGGGACACCACGGATCGTGGTGATTTATGAAGCGATCCGTGGAAGTGTAAATTGCGCTTTTACGAATTTTCGTACAAATGTAGTTCGATGTTATCTGATTCTCGATCATCATCATTCACTGCTCTCCTTGTCAAAAGATCTGTTATGTATATACCTTGGTAGGCCCAAATGTGCTGGATAGACTCACTATCCTCTGAGTCACGTGGTGAATCTATCTGATTCCGTTCTGATCTGATTTTGCAAGTGCAAAATACATAAGCAAAAATCGTCATGAAGAAGAATATAACGATGGAGATTCCAGCAGAGATAATTGTGGTCAAAGAGGCTGATTTATCTTCCTCTTTGGATTTTATATACGGAAGTGCACACTGAATTGAAGTGACATTCGAAAAGTGGTCGAGATTAATATCCAGTGAGCGATACGTCAAAATTTCATGTTCCACAGAATAGGTAAATGAGCCACCAGACATATTGACGTTGACTTCTTGATGCACGCTACGAGGTCGTACTGTCCAGCCATACTCTTCGCGACGGAGCCCCGTGATGTTACAACTTACGGACAGGGTGTTGACTTTCAGGTGTTGTTTGCCTAAACCTGCATTAAAGAAACAAGTGCATCCAAACATACGAACATGAAACGCTGTCGTCTTTGCATACCCCGTGCCAATCCCTGATACTGAACATGTATAGATGCTTGAGTCGCTGTAAGAGATATCAGTGAAGGACAGGTGCAGGGAACCAATTCCGTTCATATCTTCTACGTATGTGCTGATGGTCTTATCACTTATGATTTCACGCCTTGGAATGTTTTCCTCTAATTTGGAGTAAAAGGCGAAATAGTCGTCTTCCTTGGTAGCATTTATCTGGTAGCTTGTTTTAGAAAAGCGAAAACTGTCGATGCCTTCGTAACCATTACATTCCAAAGTCAAATTATCACCTACGTTGATAGCTATATTGGGAAAGTCCTCTAAGTTATCAACACGTAGCGTGCAGACCTCCAAGAACAGAGATAACAAGATGAACCGGCAGATCTTCCAATTTAAATTGCAAATGGCATTACGGGACCTCATCATGCTGTTGCTGCTGTCTATGACATTCTATGCAATAAGGTCAATGCAATGTTCAGTCATGTCGCGATTAGAATATTGTATAACAATTCAGTGACAAATCCTCAATCAGCATCACCAGCTTCCTCATCAAACGAGTGTACAGAGCTTGAGCATCAGCACTCAAAATTTTTCTTTCTGTTGTCTGTAGACTAAAATCGTAGAGACGTAAGGGCATGAATTTTGAAATTAGCCACTCTAAGAAGAGCCTTTTGAGAGTTCCTTTGCACGCCACTATAACTACTGTATTATCTGATTCCAGAGACGGAAAAGGGAAGCGCTGCTCTTTTTCGTCTCCAAACTGTCGGCGTCAGATTTCGTGTGCATTGTGTACGAGATGAAAGGAAATCAAAGTTCTTAAGCCCCTGTAAGTTTTATGTCACTAAGTTTCTTCGCAAAGTGCGAGGATACATTATGGGAATCATAATAAAAAAACAAACAAAAACATACCTTCTCACCATCACATTTTAAAGCCACTCAAGTTGACGGTAGCAACAATAGGTTGTGAAATCGAAACCCCGTCATTGCTGGTGAATGTGCTAAGCATTCTTTTCGGAAAATAACTTCCTTGAATCGAACCTGACTATTCGATTTTTACTGTGCAACTCTACACATTTACCTTTCGTAGCCCTACAGAGTGTGTAGTGTGCAGCTAAAAACATGCATATCACTTAACCCTTTCTCTGCCAATGAGCCAAACGTGCACAGATTTCACACACAAATCTATGACCAGGTGATCAATGTGGCAGGTCAAGATTTAAAGTTGCTCTAGAAGCTCGGACAGGGATTGCCACAATGAATGTATTTAGCAGGAATTAGATATTGAGATCATAATTCATTTAAGATATTCAAAAAGTTATGTTTTGTTGGTACAAATGTATTTTTAAACAATAATGGCAAGTAAAGCACCTCGGTAGTCTTTGAATGATTTAACAACGCAAAAGTAAGCAAATAAGGCCTATGTCTTATGCCGAGTATCATCCTTGACTAACATTGCAAAAATAACTCTTCCTTTACTACTGGAAGGAAATTAGGTGGATAAAAAATGTGAAATTTTCAAAACAAGTGTTAGGGAACATCTCTAAACTTCCAACCTAGCTGATACCTTTCACTGGTATAGTCTCAAAGGATACAATTTGTTACATCTGTCACTCTGGTACGAACACCTAAAATCAACATATTAATCAAGCAAAGTAATAACTAAACAGGTTATTAACTAAAAGTCATTAAGTACAACAAATTATGATTTCTTCAGTGGTCTCCTCTATTTCAGCATACAGCGTATCTGTAGCATTCACTTTCACTTCAAGAAGTCGTGACGCATTGTTTAAATGGCCGACGTTTTGTGTGGTCAATGACATCAAAATTATATCCCTATACACTTCCCCTTAACTATTTTTCTTTCTATTTTTGCATTACCATTCCTCCTATGTCATGTATATCACGTGACCGAAAAGAACTCATACCATACTTTCGTACATACTGCCTATAGCAGGTAATAAAAAGGTTGCAACTACGGTAATGTAAATTTAATTTCATACCAGATACTACTAAACAATCTACGATGCAAATTGAAAAGCTCCTTACAATGACAAGGTATAGAAAGAGAGAACCATAAATCACTTATATAGACTCACATTATCATTGCTCAAACGCACAGACATGAAAATACGAAGCAAATAAGCAAAAACGCATTAAAGCATGCTAAAAAATGGGAAACTTATGCGAGTATTTGACAATTAGATTTTGAAATCATATATTTTTGTTGTTAATATCTACTGGGGAAAATTTGACCAAAATTGAGCAGGATAATGATATTCCATCAATTTGCCATGACGAAACCCCTTGTTGGTATACGAATATTATAAACTATTAATGTTTCATTTTACCCCTCTATAGCTGGGTAAATTAGCACTTTATTGTACTCGTCGCATATGGGTGAGTGGACGCAGAGTCGTTCAGCTATGAATGAATTACTGTCTTCTAGGGAGCTACCTACGAAGCCTGTTGCAATTACCGTTTCAAGGAAGGCTCTCTGTCACAGTTTTACTTTTTTCTGTACCTTCATATGTCAATGCACAGTAATCAAATGGTGATGCGAATCTATATGCAACTTCAACTGTGTTCACCGATGGAACGATGTTATAGGAGTTACATTCATCGTATAATCATCATGACAGCTAAAAAGTGACGTCATCAACAAGTAAATAGTTACTCTTTTTTTTTTCTTTTTTTGATAATGAAACTGAGTAATGCCGAAAATTGACACTCCTTGTATTTGGTTACTTCGAAAAGCTTACTTCCATACTTAATTAGGGAAAGTAATGTCCTGGCTGATAAAATTTTGGGGCCTTTTAATACTGAAAGATTGGGAAAATTACCCTGCTAAGATTCATGCTCAATGTTTTAAAACGTTGGAAAAACAGTAACAAATCTATATCGACCAAATGTGGGAAAAGAGTTGGTTATAACATACTACCCCTTTTCTTTTCTTTTTTTTTTTCTTCTTCTTCTTGATTTTTACTCGATCATTTTGGGAGACATATCGGATACTTCACGAGAATATCACTGATGCTGAAGAGATCCACCATTCTCTTATCAAAGGATCAATGCGATGTATTTACCTTCTTACGTGTCTTCCCTTCTGATCTGATTTTGCAACATTGTTTTCCTGAATGTTTGTGAATGTCCGGAATGAGCGCGGGATTTTTCAATATCGTTTTCCTGTAAAAGTTCGTGAATGTTCGACAATAAGTTCAGAAGATCCCATAAACAGGTTTGCTAAGACCAGACCTGGAGATGCTGTACAAATCCATCCTTCTCTGCACCATGCCATGAATCTACCTACAAAAATGCTTTCTTAATCTGATTTCGCATATAATAATTCTCCTAGTTTGTGAATGTTCCGGAACAGACGAGCAAGGAACCTTTGAAAAATGAGATTGAGAAGAGCAGCTAGTCCTGGAGATGCTTAAGAGATTCAACCTCATCTGTACCTTGCGATGGATCTATCTACAGAAACGTCTTCCTGATCTGATTTTGTAAGTGTGTTCCCAGTTCGTGAATATTCCGGAATAGACAAGGAAAGAGCCCTAGGATTGCTAAAATCACACTAAAGATGAAGATTCCGATGGCGAAAATGGTAATGACTTCAGTTGACTCGCCGGGCTCATTACTGACTGGGAACCTCATCGAAGTCGGAATGGACGATGGTGTCGATGTCGACGGAAATACGCATCGAACGCTAAATGTGGTCATCTTTTGATATGCGGTCCCTTTACCTGATATATAGCATGTATAGTTGCTGGCATCGCCACAGGAGATATTAGTGAAAATCAGGTGCAGGGAACCAATTCCGTTCACGTCTTCTACATATGCGCTTCTGGTATGGTCATTTATGGTTTCCCGCTTTGGAAAACTGCCACCTAATGTCGAGTAAAATGCGAAGTACTCGGCGTTGTCCTTTGTATTACTAGTTTGGTCCCCATTCTTTGAAAAACGAAAACTGTCAGTTCCTTCGTAGCCATCGCACTCCAACGTCAAATCACCGCCTACGTTGACAGATATAATGACAAAATCCTCTCCGTAACAAAACATGAGGACCTGCAAGAACACCACTGAAAACAACACGAAAGGGTATATTTTCCGATACAGATTCATCATTCTGTTGCTACTCCTTGGGATTTGCACGGAGCAGATCAATATATTGTTCAGCTTCGTCGTGTTTGAAATTATGCAGTTACACGTCAAGCATATTTATTGAAGATTCGAAATTTCATCTGTGAATGATGTAATTTCAGTAAGGAAGAAAAAAAAAAACAATTCAATCCAATTTTTTTTTTCCGTGTGTAATTTTGGAGAAATGCGTCTTCTCCAATTTGTAGGCGCGCATTTTCAGAACTAAACTTGTTGGAGCATTATGATGCTATTACTTTGGAGTGATTCTTTGAAGGAGCAGAATGTTCCTTCCAGTCTTACCACGTTGTTCTTGATTGATCTCACGTCGGAACAGAAGTAAAAGACAGTACAAAGACCTACTCGATTAACATGGCATTAGAGGTGATTAATGAAGGCGACCTGCAGATACCATGATATCCGTAAAAACATCATTACTTCCGTGAAGTACGTACTGTTCATTGCAAATGTATAATAAGACGACTTTAAAGTATAACAATGAACACCGTGGTTCAATGTTGACGTGCTTGGAGCTCAATCTATCCTTGTTGAAACCTAGTACTGGCAGCATGGAAGTAACGATATACATGTTTGTAGTAATAATGTCCAGTAAAGTTTCGTCCTGCATTTACAGGCATGGACAAATGCTTTTAGAAACAGCCATTAAGCCACAAATGGTAGATTGACACAACTCTTAACTACGACCTTGCATCGGTTTCAGTTAGGATACATGATCGTGCGAGTGACGCTTGGTTACAGCTCGTAAATTCTTCAGGGAAAATTCGTTACTCATAATATTAAGTAATCACAGGTTCGTTGTTGCCAGGATTGATCATCTCTTTACATTCTTTAAAAAATAAAAAAACATAAAAAATGCAGGAGGTCATTGCCACTGTGATGAAACCTAGGAGGAGATGGTGACAGCTTACGACTACCAACGTACAAATGCAAATTATACAGAACTTGAGAAATGAACGCAACACAGATGGTACTGATGCTGGCCTCATAGAGTGAAAGCGGAAATGAACGGCATGATGATCAGAGCAAACATGATTTGATATATGGTGTCTACACTCACGATGGCATTTTCACAATTGGTGAATACAAGATTTACGGTTGTACCAGATGATTCATCACCAGGTGCTTGGCGTGTGATAGATGACACAGTTTGAACAAACCCAGAGTCATTCATCACTTCTAAGAGAAGATTGCGATTGGGTGAAATGGCGTTGGTAGACATGTCGACATTGAAACCACCAAGAAGCAAACATCCATCATAACCATTCACGTTCAGGAAGTCTAGCTGACTCTGTAAATGATTCAAGAAAAAAAAAAGTGTGTTGTTTTGAGGTCTGTACAGCAACCCTATCAACCAAGAAGAGTTGTTAGCGCTAAAATATGCCCATACAAAATCGATCTTGTTATCATCAAGGGGGACAGGAGCAGGGTTAAATCTATGGCTATCAGGACGCCACCACCTCGCTGACCTAACCAATCATGACGTAAAATCAAGTAGTCATCTTGGATTCCAAGAGTAGAGCCCACAACATCACTATCCAGCCATGTTTCCGTAATAGAAAAAATGTCAGGTCTAGATGTGTTGATAGAAACCTCCAGTTCAGTTCAGGAATTTCATTTCGCAAACTCCTCTCATTTAGAAGGCAACATCACATACCTTTGGCACGATATGGTTCGGGTGTGCAATATTTTGCTGTCCATCATGACCAGAGTTCATTTCCACATCCTCAGATAAAAGTAGGGATAAAGGACACGAAACACAGTGATGTCCAGACAGGAGTGGTAGACTTTCGGTCCTGACAGAACGAAGCTGGAAGGTGGGACTGAAATTTGCATAATATTGCGCTCTGTGGCCAAAATGTCTGCCATATTGGTAGTGCATTGCATTGCTACTATTGTAATGAACAGTTGACCTCGCAGTTTGGAACAGTGAACTTGACAGGGCAGTGTAGAATGAATGATGGCTACACTTGCTGGTCATGTCGGTCAGTTTAAAATATTGAAGCCATCAGTTTCTCTGCACAAAATTTCCTGAGAGCTGTCCAGCAGAATCCAGGAACTTTATTTCGAAGTCTGATAACGTTGAATGTAGAGATGATGATACCATCACTAAATGAACGAAGGATATGAGAAGCTCATCTGAGTACCTGTGCCTGTGCCTATGATCAAACATGATCCCTCTACTAATGGAATTTGACATAACATTCTCTTGTTTTTGTGTCAAGGCTGTTAGTGCAACATTGTGTAAATTTTCCTGTTGATTGGAAGTTGATGAATACTATTGTATATATTTTACCTTTTTTTTTTTTTTTTTGTTTAAGGGCTCCAGCCACAAGCACATAATTGCTTCTTAGGAGTCCTGACATGTATTTGTTTCTTTGTAATGACCTGTAAGTTGTATATTGTTTTATATTTTGCCAATAAGATAAATTAATGAATGAATGAAAGTCTTGGTTTTTCCAATCTTCGGCTTGTGTGGTTGTTAATAGGGGGTCGTTCAATTAGCCCGACATCCAAGAGTCATACGACCCATAAGCTCCACACTTAATACGCCAACAAGGCCCACGAGTCGAACAATAGGCAAAAAGGCCCATCAGTGCGACGCTTATAGGCCGCTAAAACAAGGTCCACGTGTCCGAGAAGAGGCAAAAATGCTCCACGACAGTGTCAGACTCGTGAGCCTTGATTGCCTATATATCATAGTGTCGAACTCAATGAATTGTTTTGTTTTGTTGTTTGTGTTTTTTTTTTTGACTCGATTTCTGTCTTGCCTAGTGTCGAGCTCGTGGTTTGTATGACTCATAGCTGTCGGACTCGTGACATGCACCCGGGAATATCGAATTTTCAGGAAGGCCAGGTTCGAGATCGTATATGCAAACGATCAAAAAGCTTAGCGATATAGTGATAGCAGTCGACAAGTCACCCGTACCTGATGCAGCGTTAGTACGTCATAACAGATCATTGTGAAAATGCACAGCTGGCTGTGGAAGTAGAGACATTTTCTATTTTCAAAAATTCAGGATATAAAAGCATATCAGTTTATATGAACACAGTTATAAGAGAAGTATGAAAAGCTGACGAGTTTACACACATTTAATACTGTACTGTAATGAATACTCCATGTGATCTGATGACTGAAAAAAGAAGAAGAATGGAACCATTTCAAGTTTCAGTTCATTTCACACGTTTAAAAAATACAACAACAATACAATATACATTTACATTCAAATGTGAGAGGAAAATATGCCATAACATTATAGAATGTTTATTAGTACAATCATAACTGTCATATACGATACATAGTAATTACATGTTATAGATGGAAGCATGGTCGGATGACACATCATCAGACAAGAAGCGCATCAGATGTGGAGATAACAGCAAAATCCATTGACTTATAAAGGCTTAACGTCTCGTTTACTACTCTTGTTACAAATGCTACAAACACTAACAAATCCAAACAAAAGCTAAGCATGCATCAACAAGAACAACAAAAATATATGCATGAGAGAACAAGAAAGAACAACAGTTCTGAAGTTTCTTGTAGACCTATAATTATATACCCTTAAATGGCTTATGTTTCTGGACATATCACGATAGCATTTCTGGTCGGTAGATTCGTGTCAGAAACCCGTATGAACAACAAAATAATGAGGGAGACAACCCTTAACTTAGAGCAGAATGGGATAAGAAGTTATCGGTCTCAAAGAATATTTGATTCATTGTGGATGGCAGTTCCAAGTACTCTTAAGAGGAAATCCAGTCCAAATATAAGTTAGTGTGATAAAAAAGTAAAATTTTACTAGTTTAACGTAAAAGAATTCACTGAAATCGGATGAAAAATAAGGAAGTTATGAAATTTTGAAGTTTTGATAGTTTCTCAAAAACAGATCTCGTACAGTGGGTATGAATATGCAAATGAGTGAGTTAACCATGTCATACCCTCACATTTTTCCATTTATCGTGTACAAAAAAAAAAAAAAATGACGAAAATCCAATGTTTCTGTCATTGAAGTCTGAAACGTGACGTTATTCCTGGTTGAATAACTTCTGAATAGTGATAGATATATGAGTGTTGCGACAAAGATTGTCGCCCCGTCAAAGATTGTGGCCCCCGGCTAGGGGCGACAATTTTTGACGAAGTTGGCGTCATAAATTGTCGCCCAGTCATAAATTGTCGTCTGGCGACACTTTTTGATGCTTGTGCAGTTCCCAATATTTTACCTCAATGGCGACAATTTATGATGGCAAAAACAATTGTTGCGACATAAATTGTCGCCCCGTCAAGAATTGTCGCCCCCGGCTCGGGGTGGTTGCTCCGGTGTTATGTTTTGGTGGGGTGGGTATGACTGGTAAGTTATGCGTGTGTGTGTGTGTGTGTGTGTGTGTGTGTGTGTGTGTGTGTGTGTCTGTGTGTGTGTTGGGGGCTGCATGGTATGTGCTGTGTATGATTTGTAGGTGCGTTGCGTATAGCTGTGTGTGTTGGATGCTGCATGGTATGTGCTGTGTATGATTTGTAGGGGCTTACAATAAGTGACTTGTGTATGCGTTTGCGTATAGCTGTGAGTGTGTGTGTGTGTGTGTGTGGGTGTGTGTGTGTTTGGGTGTGTTTGGAGTATCATAATACAATATGTGGAAACTGTGCATGTGTGGTGGTTGTATAGTGGTAGCGGTTTCAATGTTTGTCTGTGTGTATACGTGTGCTTGTATGCGTACGTGTGTATGTGGGTAGTGGCGTATGTGTATAGGGTGTGTGGTGATGCGTGTTTGCGGGCGCAGTTTTGTGCCTCCATGAGTGTACTACATCTGAGAGGTTTGGTGTTCGTAGGCTACGTACGTATGTGTGTTGTGTGCGAGCGTTCGTGTGTCGTTATTCCGAAGGTTCGTTTTTCCGAAGGTTCATTAATCCGAAACACAAAAATTCCCTATACCTAGAGGTTCGTTAATCCGAAAATAAAAAAGGGTTCGTTAATCCGAACATTGTGGCGTTATTCCGCAGGTTCGTTATTCCGAAGGTTCGTTGATCCGAAAATGAAATTCGGGGTAACGAACCTTCGGACTAAAGAGCCTTCGGAATAACGAACCTTCGGAATAACGAAAAGTAACCCACAAACACACACACACCCGAACCGATATCACCTTCCTTCCTGATGAAACGACTTCCCAATGTTAATACATAAGACATAAAGGATCGTATGCATAAAAGCAGCATCAGCCCGCACGCAAGCACCACTCCGAATTCATATACATATCCGTCAAACAAACTCATCAAATTCAAAGCTGCTGATAAAATCAATATAACGTTTATGCCAGCAACAGCCTATCCCTCCCCACGCGCAGCCAAAACACCATACGCTGACATAATAAACACATTCTTCCATCATATACACTAACACACAAACACACACACACATGCACGAACGGACACTAAATTATCATGTGCGCGCGCACATGCACACTTCCTTGAAACCTCACCATGACTTTTTATATGGCATGTTTGCATGGATGTAGCCATGTAAGTTATGTGTTGGTATTTCAATAACTATGTCAAGAACGATATTACCCAGCAAAATGTGCTTCGAGGACGCCAACTCCGTCAAAAATTGTCGCCTGTTTCAGCGGGCGACAATCTTTGTCGCAACATATGAGGATTCCATCCTCGAGCATAACTGCGTTTGAATGAAAAACTTGAAGTAACTTGTAAGTTGTGAGGGGAAGACATGCTCACTTTGACATTTGCATATTTATATTAACTGTTCAAGAACTGTTTCCCCCCAAAGTAGCATGGCTTCAAAATGTCATTACTTCCTATTTTTCATACGATTTTAATCAAATTCATATCGTTGAACTCGTGATATTTTACTCTTTCTTATCAAACTAAGTTACATTTTGACTGGATTTCCCCTCTTAAATCAAACTAACCTGGGTAAAACCTTTATCCGAAAGTCGCACTGTATCTTCTATCATTTAACACAAGTAACTTACACAGGCTTTGTACTAATCGTCAACAATTACCACGGATTATTTTCACCTAACTTCTCTTCTATTTGAGCCTACATCTTTCACTTTCACGCCAAGCAGTCGGATGCGTGCGTTCAATAGTCAAGATTTACTTTGGTGCAGTGCAGAAATATCAAATGAAATGTCCTTGAGATATTCCTAGTGACCTACTAGTATATCATTTTTCTTTATAATTTTCCCCTTCTTCATATATCGCGTGAGGCAAAAATAACTTACAATTAATTTTATATACATGAAACAAAACAGCTATAAATGCGATAATGTTGCAAAGAGAATCAATTTAGACAGCCCAAGGTATGAAGAATATTGTGCATATGCAATGTACTGGATTGGAAGGTCTCTGAAACGGATAGACATGATTGATACAGTAACAGAGAACCATCAGGAATTTTGAACATGGTCATGGATCAACATACACGCGTTCTCATGTGTTAAAATATGAAACGCACAGTCAAACATAATGTGTCATATTCTTTATCAAACCCCATTTCAATATCATGCCAGGACACTAAACCAGGCAGAACTAAGAATATACAATCCAAAAGATTAACGACAAACCAGTTATCTTAGTAGAACACGTCACTTTGCTTTTTGGATCATGGGCCTTTATGACGATAATGACACAACATTAAGTTGCTCCTGCGACGATCGCTCCGGTCATATTTTCTCTAATGACTTAAGATTACGCTAAGGGTTAGGGCATTAGACGAAATTGATAGTAGACCAAATGAGTTTAGCCGTAGTGGTGTCAGACAAACTGGGAAGTAGATCATCTGATATTAGACCAAATGGATATAAACCGATGATCGTAAGCCCCTTTTACTCTTTATACGGATAGCATCATAATGGACCATCACGGATCGTCTCTCCGAGATCATCCATGCTTTCTCCGGCATTATCCTTTAGACATCGCGAAGTCATCCGGCGTGATCTTTGGTGTACCGAAATGTCCGTGGAAAAAACAAACAAACAAACAAACAAACAAACAAACAAAAAACTTACTTGATATATATTTTTTTTTTTTTAATGGGGGAGTTCACGGGGGAAAATCAGTCCGTACTCTTCCTTGAAGGCACCTTGCATTCCATGTAGCTCGGTATAGCTATTTCGGGAGACCCAGTGAAGACAACGGGACGTCTGTATTAGCTTTGGCTCCATCCGGGATTGAAATGACATGTATTTTGCAATACGAACAAATAGTTGAGGGTAAATTGCCATGTGACGGATACAGTATAAATTTATATGCTTGAAGCGATGATTTGATGCAAAGTGTCAGAATCCATGCACTTTCATAAAGTTTTTAAAATTATCCGGGATTGAAATGACATGTATTTTGCAATACGAACAAATAGTTGAGGGTAAATTGCCATGTGACGGATACAGTATAAATTTATATGCTTGAAGCGATGATTTGATGCAAAGTGTCAGAATCCATGCACTTTCATAAAGTTTTTAAAATTATCCGGGATTGAAATGACATGTATTTTGCAATACGAACAAATAGTTGAGGGTAAATTGCCATGTGACGGATACAGTATAAATTTATATGCTTGAAGCGATGATTTGATGCAAAGTGTCAGAATCCATGCACTTTCATAAAGTTTTTAAAAATATAATATCCATAATATGGTCGCCTGAGAAGTCAAGGTTTGATCCGCACAATCCGTCTGCTTTCTTTTTTCTTATGGGTTGTTTATTTCATTATGTTCCTGTAAAATAAGAGCTTCTTCGACAGAGAGTTTTACATGGTGTCGACAATCAGAAGTATGTGCTGTACATCCTGAGGTGTCCTTGCCATGCTTGACTCTGAAGACATGTTTCCCAACACGGCTTAATTATCAAACTGAGAGCCATAAAGTAGAAGTCACCTGTCAATATTTCAGGGATATCCGTGTAGACAACGTAGGGGCCGTGAAGAGACGCAGTTGCCTCCGTGATCTTGTTTGGCGTCCGTGTGGTGGTCCGTGCTGCTACCTAGTATGTACATGTGTAGACGCCATCCGTGTAGACATCCAGATGGAATCACATCCACACAGGCATTGAGACGAAAATTGTGATGTTGCACGCCGGGACACCACGGATCCGTGATGATTCGTGAAGCGATCCGTGGCAGTGAAAAAGGCACTTTTACAAAATTTCGTAAAAATGAAATTCGATGTTATCTGATATTTTATCATCATCATTCACTGCTTTCCTTGCCGAAAGATCTGTTGTGTATATACCTTGACAGGCCCAAATGTGCTGTATCGAATCACTATCCTCTAAGTCTTGTGGTGAGTCCATCTGATGCTCTTGTGATCTGATTTTGCAAATGTAAAATACACAAGCAAAAACTGTCACGAAGAAGAACATAACGATGGAGATTCCAGTCGAGATAATTGTGATCAAAGAGGCTGATTCATCTTCCTCTTTCAATTTTACAGACGGAAGAGCACATCGAATTGGAGTGACATTGGAAAAGTGGTCGAATTTAATATCTAATGAGGGATACGTCAAAATTTCGTGTTCCAGAGAATAGGTAAATGAGCCACCAGACAAATTGAGGTTGACTTCCTCGTGTAGGCTACGAGGCCTAACTGTCCAGTTATACTCATTGCTTCGTAGCCCCGTGATCTTACAACTTGCGGTGTTGACTTGTTTTTGACCTGCGCTTGCATCAAAGAAACAAGTGCATCCAAACACACGAACATGAAACGTTGTCGTCCTAATATAACCCGTGCCTTCTCCTGATACTGAACATGTATACTTGCTCGAGTCGTTGTAGGAGATATTAGTGAAAGACAGGTGCAGGGAACCAATTCCCTTTAAGTCTTCGACGTATGTGCTGATGGTATGATCATTTATGATTTCAAGTTTTGGCAATCTTTCATCTAATTTCGAGTAAAAGGCGTAATAGTCGTCATCCGTGGTGCTCTCTCTCAGGTAGCTTGTTTTGGAAAAGCGAAAACTGTCAATGCCTTCATAACCGTTGCATTCCAAAGTCAAATTATTGCCTACGTGTATAGTTATATTGGGAAAGTCCTCTTTGTTACCAACACGTAGCGTGAAGACGTCCAAGAACATTAGGAAAAACAAGATAAATAGGTAAATATTCAAGTATAAATTGCAAATGGCATTAGGGGACCTCATCATGCCGTTGCTGCTCTCTATGATCTGTGCAACAAGGTCAATGTAATGTTCCCTCCCGTCGCGACAAGAATATACAATTCAGTGACAAAGTCCAGAAGAGGTGTGAGCTCACTCCATACATGACCGGTTGCCTCATCAAACGAGTGTACAGAGCTTGAGTATTAAAGTTCAAACATTTTCTTTCTGTTGTCTGTAAACTACATTCGTACAGATGCAAGAGCACGAATGTAGTAATTAGCCACTGTAAATACTGCCTATATTGAGAACGCCTTTGCACACGGCCATACGAGTATACACTGATATATTACTTGTGTATTAGTTCTGATTGCAAAGATGGAAAATGGAAGTGACGCTCTTGTGCAACAAAGGCGCCTCGTATACTGTAAATAGACTTTTTTTCTGCAAAGTGTCGACGTCAGATTCCGTGTGCATTGTGTACGAAATGAAAGGCCATCAAATTTCTCAAGCTCCTGTAAGTTTTATGAACTTTAGTTTCCTCGCAAAGTGCGAGGCTAGACAAGGGAATTAAAAAGTAAGATCGAACACTTATGAAAATGCATTCTCGCCATCACATTTTATAGCTACTCAAGTTGACAGTACTTAACAACAATATGTTTTGAAATCGAAACCCCGACGTTGCTGGTGAATGTACTAAGCATTTCTTGAAGAATATAACTTCCTTGAGTCGAACCTTACTAATTGATTTTAAAGTGGAACTATAAACATTTGCCTTTCATATAACCCCACAGAGAGTGATGTAGTGTGCAGCCTACAACACGCATATCACTTAAAATTGCTCGAGAAGCTTGCTACAGGGATTGCCGCAATGTGTGCATTTATCAGGAATTGGATATTGAGGCCATATTTCAGGATTCAAACAATTATGTTTTGTAGGTATTTTTTAAACAATAATTGCAAATTATTGCTGCACCTCGGTAGTCTGCGCGAAGTTTTTGAATTCTTATACGGTGGTACAACAACGCAAAATCATGCACATTGGTTGTAATGCCGTGTATCACCCATATTAAAAGTCACTTTGCAAAATAATTCTTCCTTTAATACTTGAAGGATATTCGAAGGATACATAATGTTAAATTGTCACAACAAATGTAATGGAACATCTAATATCAATCAACCAATGTATTAACTAGACAGGCTTCTGTGGTCTCCTCTATTTCAGCATCCAGCATCTGTAGCTTTCACTTTCACTTCAAGAAGTCGTGACGCATTGTTTCGATGGCCGACGTATTTTGTGTTAAGCGACTTCAAAAGCTATATACTTATACATTCCCCTCGACTATCGTGTTTCTGTTTTTACATTACGATTCCTCTTATCTCGTGTATTTATTACGTGAAGGAAAAAAAAACTCACGCTAGGTATTCATATATCAGGTAATGGATAGGTTGCAACTGCAGTAATGTTGAATCAATTTATACCAGATATTATAGGTTTTCCCGGCCAATTTCGCACTTTTTTCAGTCCAATTCCTAATTGCTGCATTCAATTTAGCACAATTTAGCCTAGATGGCATGTTCGGTATTTCAATTTTATAATCTTTTCCTTCAAATTCATTTGGGAGCATTCAAATTTCCTTTAACATCATTGAAATAAGCATTTTTTTCAGTTCAAATGCGTAAGATAAGCATCATTTCGCAAGTCCTTCATTGAATTTAGCGTGATATAATCACGTGATCACGTATACGCTGCGCTCGTTCATTCAAATTCATTCTTGGCCATCCAATTTTGTATTTACTGTAATCAATTTAGCAGACACGTTTATGCTTTCATTCCTTTTTTTTCCATTTTCATTCATCATAGGTATTGTTTGCAAGCATCTTACCGTTATATATTTTCGTATTCATTCTTTATTCTGATACCACATTTGCAATAGTCTTTTCAAGATATGTGTATGTGCTTATAATATTCGATAGCATTATTTCATTCACAGATACATTAATCTCAAATTTGTTTCGATGTTAAGTGGGAGAAGGAGATTTCAATTTACATCGTGATTATTTCTTTCATCTTCATGTTTCATTATTTTCATGTGGTAGGTGCTATATTGCGTTAATCATCAGTAGGAGTAAAGTCTTGTATCAGCTCTGGCCATCAATTTGTCAAGGTTATTAATCTCAAATGCTTCTATGATTCTTTCCCTGTCTTCTTGAGAGATACGCCTGTATCTAACTCGTGCTGCCATTACTGGACATAAGTGAATCTATGGTACTGGTGCATATATAGTTCTGATAACACGTATGAAAGAGGAGGGGCGTTACAGAGCAACAAACTTGAGTTATTTAGGGTAAAAGTATCTTTACTATGTACTTGTCCGTGTGTGGATGAAAAAAAAAATTCACATTTAAATACTTATAAATCACGGTTCTCACCTTTTCAAAATAGAAATAACATTACGCCGAATTTGAATGAACATGTTTGGAATTTGACTGCCCATACGCGAAATTGAATGACTGACATACCATTTTCCGCCAGTGCTGGCGAATTTGAATAACTGAATAGCACGTGCCAATTTGAATGCCCGTTTTACGAATTCGAAAGGCACAGGTGCAAATTTCATTGATCGAAATGCTAAATTGAACGAACAATTTGCAATTTTGAATGACAGAATGTGCAGTGATTTTCGCTAATTTGAATGAACCTTTTATCAAATGGACTGACAAAAGTGCGAAATTGGCCGGGAAAACGTATAATAAACAATATACACGATGCAAATTTGAGAGTTCCTAATAAGGGCATGGAAGACAGGGAGAACCATAAAGAACTTACATAGACTCATATTATCATTGTACAAACTCACAGACATGAAAATACGAAACAAATTAGCAAAAACGCATTAAAGGGGATGGCTAGTAACTGAACAGTGGGAATCAGTGGTAATACTTGGGAAAATTGTTCCAATCCTTGTGAGATTCATTTAAGAGTACATTATAATATCTATTGTTATGTGAAAATTATTTGCTTCAGAATGGTCTCATATTCAAGTAATGTGCAGTTCAATCGCCCCGTCACTGTACAGGCATGCTAACCTGGAACATTACACTGCCCATTACTTGAATATGAGACCATTCTGAAGCAAATAATTTTCACACAACAATATATAAACAATGTACTTTGAAATGAATCCCACAAGGATTGGAACAATCATCCCACAGCATTCCCACTGATTCCCACTGATCAGTTACTAGCCATCCCCTTTAATGCATGCTAAAAAAAAATGGGGAACTTATGTAAGTACAATGCATTTTGCTAATTGGATTTGGAAATTATATATTTCTGTTGTTAATATCTGCTGGGAAAAAAATTGACCAAAATTGAGCAAGATAATAACATTGCATCAATATGCCAAGACAAAAACCTGCTTGTTGGTATATGATGATTAAGAACTATGAATATTTCATTTTACCTCTCGAGTTGGGTAAATATTAGAACATGTCTCCGTCGCATGATTTTATGAGGGAACACAGAGTCGGGCAGCAATGGATGAATTACTGTATTCGTGGGAGCTACCTACGAAGCCTGTTGCCATTACCATTTCAAAGGGGCTGTACAGTACTGGTTGAGGTGGGGATTCATGTTGTGAACATTTATCCGTGAGATAAAACGAGAAACCTCTTATGAAGTATGAAAGAGCATGTTGTTTTATTAAAGAAGGATTCAACGTTTATTTCATGGAAATTGGTTTTCAAATGGCTGAGATATCGAAAAAAGGTGATAATAATAAAAGACTACAGGCCACGCCGTTTATTAGGATCTCTTTGTATCACCTTGTTTTTTGGATATCTCAGCCATTTCAAAACCGATTTTCATCAAATAAACTTTTGATACAACTTAGAATTGCATGCTCTTTGACATTTCATAGAGTGGTTTCTGAATATCTCGCAAAACCTTAAATGCTAAATCCGCACCTCGACCAGAACTGTACACACCCTTCAAGGTGGGCTCTCTGTCACAATTTTACAATTTTTCCATGGCTTCATATGTCACTGTGCGGTAATGCAGATATGCATGTCCAATTTCAACTGTGTTCACCGCTGGAACGTTGCAGGCTTTACATTCATCGTATTATCATCATGCCAGCTAAAACCAGACGTCATCAATACTTTACTAGGGTGTCACATTGTATCATGTACTGATTAGATCGTGTGATCATATTCACTCATGCTGTACGAATCCAAGCGGCAAGGGCAACGATATTGCCTTTCTACTGATGTTCTCGTTCCGAATATCCCCCAAGTACAGGTATAACTATTGATCAGATATGTGACTGCTAACTTTAATCAAAAGTTAATATAACTTGGGTTTTGGTAGACTCTATATCAAGGCTGTCACGTGTTCAAGCATCAGTTGATAGTGCAGTCCTTCTGAGTAATAATGTTTAAGTTGATTATTTGCTAATATGGTAATACATGCACAATATTATATTATGTACAATGAAACTTACTGTACATATTTCTTTCCACTGTTCGATTACATTGTAGTCCCTATAATATTGCTTTCTGTAATACTACTGAAAATAAATTTGATAAACTGTATATGAATGAAATTATAGTGAAGAAAATGCAATAGATTAACAAATAAAATATTACTAATTACAGATACATGTATATTGATAATGAAACTGAGTAATGCTGAAAAATGGCACTGCCCGTATTTCTTTACATCAAAAACATTATGTGGCATATATGGGTGAGAATTTTGAACGATGTACAATTGCCAATTTTCGTACCTTATGACATTCTTTCCCTTAGAACACGCCAGGATGATCTAAGAAACCAGATTTTTTCATGTCATCTCAAAGATTGGTAAATATCCTTTCAGGAAATATATGGTTTCGTTGACTTTTGCCTGATATTTTTCATTTCACAAGGACTTAAAGCGTAAAAATACGGTAAAAACGCTATTTTCACAATAATTTTTGTTTTTCAAACTAATGATGTGCATTTTTAATGGTACGTGGTATCTAATGTCTGACCATGTTCTGGATCTGACATATCATGGGTATGTACCAGAAAATTATAAGAACTTTATGAGCACGAATAAAACTACAGAGAACAATTAAAATATCAAAGTCCTAAACAGACGAACGTCCGTGATGCTTTTATTTCTATCGCTGCTGCAAATTCTACTTTGTTGTCCCAACTGTAACGCATACGAAAATTTGGTGTTCCACCTAATGAACATATCCTGCAAAAATTGTACGTCTGCTGGCTGTACATGGGACGTAATATTCTTTAATGCAAAATTATACTCAGTTTTCGTCACGGACGTGCCTCCGCTATTTTCTAATAAAGATCGTAGCCATGAAACGTTATTGGTGATATTGTTCTGAGTCGTAATCAACTAAGATCTAGCAACACGATAATATGTTTGTTTTGAGTTTCTGTCCATCCTTTGTAAAATAGGAACCGAAATTATATTTTTAGACGAACCTCCAAGAAAAAAAGAACGTCCGTAATGATTAAAACGTTTTCGAGTGGGACACCATCTTGCTTTGATGGCGAAGGTGCATTTTACCTTTGGCTCTCTAGCCGAGGAGCTGCATGCCATTTTTGGAGCGGACTGAGGTTCGTCCGCAGTTTTTGGACCATGCAATTCATCAAATACCAAGCAAATAATTAATATTTTCTCTGAAAATTCACCTCCTGATCCCCCTCTGAGCAATACATATGTTGTAAGGATGTCAAATTTCTTATAATTTGCATTGACAATACATTTTCAAATTTTTGAAAGAGTTAGGAAGGCTAGGTACTCTCTGCCGATTAGTTATCCGTCCTGGAACATGACCCTAGTAGTAGAACGAACGTCCGTGATAATTCCAGAGAACGTCCGTGACGTATGCAATCCCTCCGATAGGGATAACTTGTCCCGAAAGTGTCCTGTATTCTTTAAAACTTTTGGCTCGAATAGCGACAAATAAAGTTTTACAAAGTAGAAAATGAGTTTAGAGCAGTAGTTTCAGAATTTTTAAGGCGTTAT
This sequence comes from Diadema setosum, assembly GCA_033980235.1. Taxonomy (NCBI): domain Eukaryota; kingdom Metazoa; phylum Echinodermata; class Echinoidea; order Diadematoida; family Diadematidae; genus Diadema; species Diadema setosum. The sequence continues at coordinate 36,359,792 of CM067071.1, read as the reverse complement.
GTGATCATGATGAACAAACAATTGAAAATTTACTCACAATTTTACGCTTGTTTTCCCTCTAATTATACAAAAAAACAGCTAAACACTTAAAACAAAGTTGTATGAAAATGGAATTTTGCGTAATCTGTAATTTCTGTGCGTTTAAATTTCTTTCTAATGAGGTTCTGGAGACAATTTGTACTGTTACAGGTTCTGAAAGTTTCGCTCACGGAAGTTCTGTCCGAGAAAGGAAATTTCTGACAATTACAAATATATCACTGCACATAAGATTAATGTTAGTTGAAAATATTACCAAATCACCGAGCCGCTCATACCCGAAAGTGAATAGCGTTCAGCACTCAATTTACCTGTAATAACAAACGGAAAACGTTTTTTTCACGGATGTTCGTTGGTTGAATAAGTCAGTGGATTACATAGTAGGAGAAAGAGGATCAGTGCCCCTTTTTAGTAACAGGTGCTCCAAGTGTTTATATTTTGAGTATGGTAGCTGCCGTCTCAAACAGAACACATCCAGTTTTGGTCTCCATAACGGACGTTCGTTCGGTGTAATTGTCATGATATTAAATGCCTTAATTCATTCTTATTTTTCTCTTCATGACGATTTTCTCTCATTCCCTCAGTAGCCTGAACATGCTGCGACCAAACAGAAAACAAAAACAAAATAAAACAAACCAAAACAAATTCGAAAAGTGCTACGCAATCACATTCAGGATAATGACGGAAGAAGTCTGTAATGAGCATGTGTTGAATAAGAAACGGAAAAGTTTCATAAGGACGTGGAAGCAGTTGAATGAAAATGACTGAGAAACAGAGAAGGGATCGAGCTCCAACACACAGAGAAAAGAATTGCCAGTGCACTCCCCTTATACCAAATTCCTCTGGAGAAGTTTTTGTTTGTTTGTTTATGTTTTTTATTCATCGAAATGCCGTCACAAGCGAACAAAAATCATGCAGTATACAATTATTGTCTGATGAAAACATACAAATGCTCCGCTTATCATCACATGGTGTTGTTTTACACTCATCAATGAAAAGCAATATTCATTTGTAATTTTTTCCAAGATTTTTTTTTTTTCATTTTACATTTAAGAGACAGAGAGATCGTCAATTTGTTTGTGCTTTTGTGCTTACTTTGAAAACACATGTTAAAAAAGTAATGATTAAGAATAGGTTTAAGGTTGCACTTTGATACGTTCGCTCTTCCAAAGATTCGTTACTCCGATGTCCAAAGGTTTGTTATTCCAAAATGGAAAAAAAAAATTGTAGTTAATTTAGGAGGTTTGTTATTAGAAATATTCTTCGAAAAATAGATATTAAGGATCATTATTTTTAGGTCCGTTCTTCTAAAAGTGGAATGGGCCTGATATTCGTTTAGGTGAAAACAGTTATTATGAGGTTTTGAAATTGGAGGATTTTAGTTGTTAACTTGTTTCTCCACATTTGGATAAGCGAACATAATTTTTCATGTTCCAATACATAAGCCTTTCGGTTAACCTTCGGAGATTCCTATCATTTACCGAATAAAAAAGCTTCATAATTATACGAACTCTATCAATTTTCGTATTGACAAACTGTATGAATAACGAGCCTCCGAAATGACGCGCTACAAAAGGTTTGTTATAACAAACCGTATTGTGTAATATCGAAGTCACAAACATCCATCCAAGTTATATGGACTTATTGTGTCTTGTTATGACGAAACTTCGCAGTATCGAACCTATTATCATTTCTGACTAATATAATAACACAAATTCTCCTCGGTAACAGTGTGTAACACAAGGAGCAAACACAGAGGGATTTCTTCCTAACGTATTCGCTTGCCCTCCCCAGCTAAACTTTGTATTTCTATAACGGAGCACGTTTCTGTTGTTTTTCTATATTAATTCTTTGTCATGATTTTAGCTGTGATCATGTTCGTTATATAAAAAGCAAATTTTGCATTGTAGACTTTGTATAACAAGTTTATGACCTGAATATTTACTTCATGATAACGAAATTTTGATAAATATATTCGTTCTCAAGGATGGACTACGTCACTGAGATTACACGTACGTTTGTACGTTCATTTACGAGAGATGGAAAAATTGTTTTCTTTGATTCCTCAGTATGAGAAGATAAACAAGCTTATATAATTGAGAATTGGTAATATCTATTCAGGATTTGGCAGAGGAGTTTGTTCTCGACATGAAATTGCTGTTTGTTTTGAGTAGAATGCGTTTCCGACTCAAGAGAGCTGCATTGTTCAATATCTTGTTTGTTCCGAACGTCCGTGAACTACATGCGAACCTCCGTGATGAAAACTATGCTATGTTTGTTGGGTTATAGAGACTGCCCAGATGAGATACATCTTAAAAAGGTATATTATTATTTGGGAGTAAGGATTGAAGTATGGGATAGTGAAATAAGAGGTGAAAATATTGAGTTTCTGTAAAATGCGCGTAAAGTTTAAGAAAGTGTTTAGCGGAAGAGCAATATTTCCACAGAAATGACGAATTTAGTTAAATCATCAGTTGTCTACCATTACGTACAGGTTAAGAGTACAAGCTTAATATTCTGCAATCACGTACACATGTCCCTTCAGATATTTCGTTAGGATTTTGAACTGAATCAGATCTTTGGAAACTATGTTAAATGGTATTCAAATGTATGTGCAGTACTATTCCTCACGGACGTTCGCTGCTCTGGACATGGTAAACTTCAGCGGTGAATAAAAACTTGTTCCTCTGGGAAAATCCTAGTATAATTGGGTTCATATTAAAGCTTGAGTTATACTCTTTCAGGTAAGATGAATGATTTGGTGAATTTCCTACTTTTTGAATTTTGCCTTGTTTTGGCTCAATTGTACATCGTTCAAAATTCTGACCCATATACATCTACGCTTTAATCCAGTTAAAGTAATCTCCATTTCCGGCTGGTTATTCTTGGGCCTATTATTACTGAAAGATTGGGTTAATAAGACTGCTAAAATTCAAGCTCGAAAAAATACAAATGTTGGAAAATCAGTCAGACAGTAATCAGTATGTCGACCAAACGTGGGCAAAGAGTTGGTTAATTTACCACCCCTATCTATTTGTTCTTCTTCTTGATTTTAACTCGATCATTTTTGGAGACATACCGGATAATTCACGAGAATATGAATAGGCGTTTGATGCATTGCTTTCTCTGTTTGCTGCATTCCTTAAAGTGATTTTACGACCCTTTTTGTCGAACAAGAACCGGTTGATATAATGTTTTACTGTCGTCACCGTATATGATACTACTCTTCTGGCCGATGGATTGACGACTTCTGGCTTGGAAATTCTGAAGAGATCCACCCTCCTCTGATCAGTGGATCAATGCGATGTATTTACCTTTTTGCGTATCTGCCTTTCCGATTTGATTTTACAAGCGTGTTCCTAGTTAGTGAATGTTCCGGAACAGGCAGGGAAAAAGACCCAGGAACAGGTTTGCTAAGACCAAGCCTGGACAAGGTTCTGGAGAGATTCAACCCTCTCAGGGCTACGCGAATGCCTTCTTAATCTAAATGCTTTCCTGATCTGATTTCGTAAGTGCTTTCCTATAGTGCGTGAATGTTCGGCAATTAATAAGTGTGGAAAGAACAATGAGATTGCTGACACCAGGCCTGCCGATGCTGAAGAAATCTACCCTCCTCTACACCATGCTATGGATTTACCAATAAAAATGCTTTCCTTATCTGATTTCGCCGATAATAATGCTCCTAGTTCGTGAATGATCCGGAACAGACAAGCAAAGAACCTAAGAGATATAGGATTGTGAAGAGTAGCTTGTCCGGGAGATGCTATTATAAGAGAATCAACCTCCTCTGTGCCATGCGATGAATCTATCTACCGAAATGTCTTCCTGATCTGATTTTGCAAGAGTGTTCCTAGTTTGTGAATATTCCGGAATAAGCAAGGAGAGAACCCTACGATCGCTAAGATCACGGTAAAGATAAAAATTCCGCTGGCAAGAATTGTGAGGATTGCGGTTGACTCGCCTGGCTCATTACTGACCGGGAGCCTCGTTGAAGTCGGAATGGACGATGGTGTCGATGTCGACGGAAGTACGCATCGAACGCTAAACGTTATCATCTTTTGATATGCGTTTCCATTACCTGATATATAGCATGTATAGTTGTTCGCATCGCCAGGAGAGATACGAGTGAAAATCAGGTGCAGGGAACCAATTCCGTTTACGTCTTCTACATATTCGCTGATGATATGGTCATTTATGATTTCCCGCTTTGGCATTGTTTTATCTAATGTCGAGTAAAATGCGAAGTACTCAGCGCTGTCCTTTGTATTGCTAGTTTGGTCCACATTCCTTGAAAAACGAAAACTGTGAGTTCCATTGTAGCCATCGCATTCCAGCGTCAAATCATCTCCTACGTTGGCAGATATAACGGCAAAATCCTCTCCGTTACAAAATATGTGGAACTCTGAGTACACCAGAGATAACACAAAAGGGTATATTTTCCAATGTAGATTCGTCATTCCCTTGCTGCTCCCGGGGATTTGCACAGAGCAGATCAATATATTGCTAAGCCTCGTTGCGTTTGAATTATTCAATTACACGTAAAGTACAGTTGTTGAAGATTCGAAGATTCGAAAGCTCAATCGAGATCAGAGTTGATAATGTAGTACAGTATAAACAATTTACCAAAAGTCTGTAATTCCAGTCAGAAAAAAAAAAATCAATCCAAATTCTTTTCCGTTTCCATCTGTAATTTTAGAGAAAAGCGTTTTTGGGCAACTTGTAGGCGCGCATTTTTCAGAAGTAAATTTGTTGGAGCACTATTTCGATGCTATATCACTTTAGAGTGAATCTTTGAAGGAGCAGAATGTTTCTTCTCTTCTTACCACCTTGTTCGTGCTTGACCTCACGTCGTATAACAGAAGTGAAAGACAGTCTCCATTAACATGGCATTAGGGGTGATTAATGAAGGCGACCTGCAGATACCACAATAAAAGCCCTCTATATACCTTTCCGTAAAAACATAACTAATACTTCAAAGAAGCACGTACTGCTCATTGCAAATGTAAAATGAGACAACTTTATTAAAGCATAACAATATCTTGGTTCAATGTTGACGTCCTTGGAACTCGATTTATCATTGTTGAAATTCATATGGTTCAAGGTTGACGTGCTTGGAACTCGATTTATCATTGTTGAAATTCATATGGTTCAAGGTTGACGTGCTTGGAACTCGATTTATCATTGTTGAAATTCAATACGGGCTTCATGGAAAGTAAGAGTATGTTGTAATAATGTCCACAACAGTTTCGCCCACTTGTGTGCACTTACATGCATGGACAAATGCTTTTAGAAACTATCACTAAGCCACAAATGGTAGCTAAAATGACACAAATCTTCACTTCGATCTTATGCATCGGTTTCCTAGATAGGATACATATTCGTGCCTCTTGGTTACAGCTCATAAACTCCCATGGGCGATTCGTTAGTCAAGAGATTAGGTGCCCAAAGGTTCGTTGTTGCCAGGATTGTTTATCCCTATACATTCTTAAGAACAATTCAAAAAATTCAGGATTCCATTGTAAAAGGTAAGTTTGTCCGAAACGTAAAGCGAACGGAATAGTAATAAAAAAAAAATGTATAAATGGTGTATATTTACACAAAGAGAAATATCTATCAAGATATCAAGATATTTTGACTCATCCCATGCCCATTGGGATACATTCTGTTCCTCTCTATAAGTTCTCTACATTTCATATATTATTGTCATTATTTGGCACATGGGTAGCCCAACTCACACTCTACATTGAACCTTGACGAGATAATGCCTGAACTACCTCTTTCCGAACTTAACTGGGATGGGATGTGCTCTAACAGTAGGTGATGGTGCAGTCAATACTATAACATATTTACAATAAAAACCGCAATGTACAAACTAACATTTCTGCAAAATTTCCAGCACCATGGAACCCACAGCGAGTTCAAACCCCTGATGACAGGAAAGGCAGTCTCCTACCTGGAAGGCAGTGACTGTTGGGGCAGTATTAAACTACCATGGTTGCTCAATGGTTCCAGATGCCAATGATTCGGAGATAGAAAGAGACTTTGCAGGAATCAATATCACAGTGCTGTCAACTCTCACTCATTGAGAGTGAGACTCACTCATTTTTCGTCCTTTTTCACTCTAAAACTTTGTTTCGTTTGCATGCATATGTATTGATCTCACTCATTTTGACTCCTAAATTACAGCATTGGCCTATGGGAGTCTCACTCTCAACTAAATTTTAGTTTCCAATGTTGGCAGCCCTGATATCAGCTGCTTCGGGGACATTGAGTTAGAGTGACATACAAATATGGGGTCTCTTCTGTTGATGTATGGAACTGGGTTACGGAATGAGGAAGACAGTCAGACCGCATCACCCGATAATTCACTCGTATTTATTCAAGTCGTATGCAAGCCTGCTCTAGGCTTGCATACGTAATGACCTGCGGAAGGGGATTTTGTCCTTTGGCTTTCGGCAACAAAAATACACCTTATATTCACAAATTTGGTAGCAAATTCAAGGAAAATATGTAAACTATCGTCACATGTTACTCAAATTATTGTAAATGAAAAGTATCATAGCGTAATTAGAGTTTGAAAAGTGATGAAAAAAGTAATTCGTGCAGTACATGTTCAAGACGTCAAAAGAATACCGAATTCACTTTGCATCTCAATGAAAATGCATTATTCGGCAGTCTATCTCTCAATCTTTCTATACATGTAAACATCTCGACAATTTGTTGCTTAAACCGGTCAGGAACCAGTAAAATATACATCGATGTCAGTGCTGATCAGCTTGAAACCGCGCAATCTCAAGAGTAAGCTCTCTCATTGGACAGCGCTTGCATTCAGCGCTTGCATTACGTCATTACGCTGCTACATTATACAAATGACGCACAGGTCTGAGTGCGTCAGTCGGAATTGTGTGCATAAGGTAACTATGGAATGCTTAACCCACGAGGCGAAGCCGAGTGGGTTTAGGCTAAATTCCATAGTTACCGCATGCACACTATATTCCGACTGACGCACGAAAAGACATGAACGTCATTTGATTTATAGAATGGGTAATTTTCTTGTCAAAAACCCAGTTTTCTATCGTGTTACCCGATGAAAAAATTACTGGATGCATTTCCTTTTGGCTTGCCGTAAAGGGCATGAATCGCCGTACTTACCGTTTTTACTGGATGCATGGCCAGCCATGCATCAGTTTTTACTGGATGCATGGCCAAGCTGAGTGCGCGAACGCTTGCTTTAGTGCGCGAACCTTTGTTACAAGTACGCGTACTCTTGCTAAGTGCGCGATAACATGTTTACCACTGTGACTCAGCGGTACACGGTGCGGCCAGTAAAAATGAACACACAGCTCTCGACCAATCATATCGCAGGATTCTCGCTACCCATTCTATAAAACGGTTTGATGCCACTTGCGGTTTCCTGGCACGCGTGTAGTTCAAGCCAAGTTCAAGTGCTGAATGCAAGCACTGTCCAATGAGAGAGCTCTTTCGCGCCACTTTACACTTTGTGTGGAGCATACCTTCCGGCTTAGGTGTGAATTTTACAGACATTTCAAAACAGAAAAACTAGTATAAATCATGCTTGCATCTCCTTGACTCAAATATGGATGAGTATCTAAGTTTCCTCTATACGAAAAAGCCAAAATCAGAAACAACAGTTTCTTAAACCGCTCAGGAACCAAAAACGAACTTTAGACGACAAAATTTTCCGTGAAAAGCAGGGAAAATTTACGCAAATTCAACTGATTATATCGTCATGATAAGATCCGATGTTATACGCAAATTTAGTATCGAAATAAAGATCAGAGTCTGCAGAACAATTTACCGTGACTTGTAGCCATGATGAATGTATGTACAAGTCGCTACACTGTGAAAACCGTAGCCCTGTCAAACTCTCGCAAAATCTCGCACGACGAGACACCTTTCGAACGCAAAGATCGTCAACGAGAGTGCTGAATAAATCTTGCCGGATCGGCTAATTAGCATACGTCACATACGTGCTGCGGTCTGACTGAAGGTGAATGAATTTTAAGTAGCCGATGGTGTATTCAACAGAACATGGTGCTCGGTACATTGAGACGACGTTATGTGCAGTTCGTCGTATTTTAGCTTGTATGGAGACAAGCCCTGGAGCTGAGTGGAGCGGTTGTACCAATTGCAGGTTTCAAAGCGAGCAGCCGCTTTCTGCACTCTCTCTAAGTCTTCAGCAACACTGGAATTGTAGGGATTCCAGGTTCTGCTTCAAAATCATATTCCAACTGTTGCAGATGTCAAACAAGGGTCATGTATGCTGTGTGGCTTTGATAACTTTGGAACACAATGATAGGGTTCTCCTTAGGGGCCTAAGGGTTTTGATAACCTTACTTTGAATGAGTTGACAGTGTGTGTTCCATCGGAGATGCATTTAGGATGTGGTAACTCCGAGACACTGTACATGTATTATCTGTCGATCCTGTGCAATACTCATTGTAACGCTCGTAGCTGAAGTGCCAAATAGGAATTATCTTAATCAATGTGATGGTGAGGGGAGCACACTCCTTGAAATTAAATGCTATAGGCTAAGCCATCTTTCCGATTAGTCTGTGTAAGCCCCAGTCACATAAGACATGCCGGATCACCCCGGATCTGATCCATGTTGACGCTATTGGCATCCTTGGTGGTCCGTGTACGTCCGTGTACGCCCGGGGACACCATGGGAGGCCAACATGGCAACTTTTAGAGGTCAAAAACATCAGGCGTCACAGCGGGGGACTGCCGTGTTGGTAGAGTTATCCGGGTTGTCCGTGTGACTGCCGTATATAGTTGCCGTGAGGGTCGATCCGTATGGCTGCATGAACGATCGTGTAGGCGCCGTAGGTATCTATGGTAGTCCATACAAGGACAGACACGTACGGATCATCAAGGCAGCTACACGGACCTACACGACAGACACATGGCAACTACAGGGACCATCACATTCAAACACGGTTTTACAGGGATAAACACGGATCTACTCAGACCCTACGTGACGAGAACGAAAGATGATTGCGGAAAATTCAAAATCAACAATCTTTTTTATGGTAGATTTTCGTCAGCCGGCGTGGTACGTGTAGCTGCGTGTTGGTCCGTGTAGACGCCGTGCTCTTCCGGCGTGGACCGTGTAGTTGCCGGGTGTGTCCGGCATGTTCTGTTTAAGCGCCGTGTAGAGGCCATGTATGTCGTGCTGTTCCGGCTTTATTCATCTACCGTGTTGATACCGTGTGTACAGTCATATAGACGCTCGTCGACGCTCCATCAAGGGCAAAACTATCCCGGAACTGTCCGGATCATTGCCGGCGTGATCCGGGATCGCTGTGTATATCCTTTAGGATCCGTGTTTATATGTGACTGGGGCTTAAGTTTTTGAAAGTCTTGCTGAAGAATGGATATGTCATTCATGGTTTGGATTTCTCTGTAGATCACGCTGTCATGTGCAAAGAGACGCATCTGGATTTAATGTTGGCGGTGAGGACTCCATCTTTGAACTTTCTCAAGATATACAGTAACCCATATAGTATTCATTACAATATAAAGATATAAGGATTAGAACCAACACTTGCTGTCGGGCGAAAGCTCGGTGGTCTAGTGGAGATGACGCCTGTCCGGTGATCAGGAGGTCGTAGGTTCGAATCCTGCTCGAGTATGTACGCCCATGATTTTTTTATCATGGCGACTACCAAAACACTGATCAATTCAGTGCTTATTTACGTCGATGTAGGGCAATTTGTCAATCAGTTGCAATGAAAACATCTCGACGGAAGAATTTTCATGAATTTGAATAACAAAGCAGTACCCGCTGCATGCTATAAGGATTAGAACCAACACTTGCTGTCGGGCGAAAGCTCGGTGGTCTAGTGGAGATGACGCCTGTCCGGTAATCAGGAGGTCGTAGGTTCGAATCCTGCTCGAGTATGTACGCCCATGATTTTTTTTATCATGGCGACTACCAAAACACTGATCAATTCAGTGCTTATTTACGTCGATGTAGGGCAATTTGTCAATCAGTTGCAATGAATATAAAGATGTATCCTTAATCTTGAAAATCTTTAGTTCGCAGATTATAACACAAACATTCAAGTGATATAAAAGGCAAAACTTGTGCAAAAAATAGTTCGAAATGATTGACAATAAAGTGTGCGTATTAGACAAAACAGCTTTTATTATTCATATTCTATCATTTTGATGCCTTTTTGTCAAATGAAAATGAAAAAAAAGGATAAGAAACATATATCAGTGTCATTCAAAACCGCAATTACTTTACAATCGGAGTTTAATCATGGCCAAGAAAATTCGATTTTACTGCTTTTATAAATTAAGTTATCTAAAATTAGAGCAAGAAACAAGCCAAACCTGACTGACATGTTTGTCTGTATATTGTTGCCATGGCCAGCCATCAACATTACATATAAACCCATGATATATTGAAATCTTCTATTACAGTTGGTATCACACGCCTATAAACATAAATATTGTGTTTTTGTTGTCTACCCGAATGAAACTGAAAAGCGCGATTGTAAAACGCCGGTATCGATTATTCGCGAGTTTTAGATCCGCGACGTGTCCGCTATATACAGACGACACTATTCAAGCAACAACAACAGCAACAACAACAAAATAATAATGAATAATATAAATGATAGTGTTCTGCACATGCGCAAAAAAAAAAAAAAAAAAGCTGTTTACATTGTCCAACCCTGGAGGCTGCGTCGTGTTAAAGTAGCGTTCGCATTAATACAGATATACGATCAATGTCTATATAAAGCTCGCTATTTCAAACAAACAGCGAAGTGATGATCAACTCGTCATCGACTTGGTTCCGGTATTGAATAATAATCGTGACTGTAAGCCGAGTTTGTAGTCACTTCGTATACATCATTAAAATCAACAAAATTAAAACAAAATTGGAAAGCAATAATGATAATAATAATGATAATGATAATATATAGTAAAACACTTCGGTGCAGCCAATGATGAATAAAAAGATAACAACAAGAGTTGGGAAAACGAAAAAAGACAGATAGGATTCAACTTTCAACTTTCAACTTTATTTTCACCTCCATCAAAATGAACAAAGAAATTTATGTACATTGCATATACACGGGATATTTGTGATACAGAACAAAACTTGAAAAGGTACATAAGAAAATTATGAAAATGAAAAGTAGGTGTGATTACATCTTTGTTAAATACATAAAGCGTATAATACAAGTCAACTAAGGATGAGGATGGAAGTGGAGGGTCCCACTAAGAAGCAAAGCTTGTACGATATGGGACCCTCAGAAAAATACACAAAACATCAATATAAAACACAATAAACGAACCGATGTCAACTGACATCAAAATGATTAGGAAGAGGAAAAAGAGAGAAAAGGAAAGGAAAAAGAAGAGGAAAAAAGAGAGGAAAAAAAGGGAGAAAAAAGAGGGAACTACAGCATGTGCCATCGTGGACGCAAGCAATCTGGATTTCATAATGTAAAATAAGTGATAAAATACAAGCTGGATTGAATGTAATGCAAAACATTTTTTATACGTAGTTAGTGGTAAGAATGCAGGAGAAAAAAAAAACCACATCGTTATATTTAGAACACAGAGAGGGACATAGTTTAATAGGAGGACTGATGTAAAAAAGAATGATGACTTGACTGAGATGATAAAGGGAAACTAACTCTGTTGGATGTTGTAAAATGTCAATAAAAATGGTTTTAATTTATTCTTAAAGGAATTCAGAGATTGAGCAGTAGTAATGTTACTGGGAAGTGAATTCCAGTACTTTGGCCCGTCGTAAATAAATGTGTTTTGAGCCAACAAAGTTCTCAGAAATGGCAAATGGAAATCATTTGATCGCCGTGTTGGATAATTATGAATGGATTGATTTCTTTGAAACATTGTTTCAAATATATTTGGGAGATTATTTTTATTATAATTATACATAAATTGTCCTAGGTTAAACAAATACAAATCATTAATTTTCAATATTTTATGCTCATAAAATAGTGGGTCAGTATGGGACAAAAATGCAGTATGACATATAACACGGAGTGATTTCTTTTGCAATAAAAGTAATTTATCTAAGAATGTTTTATATGTATTTCCCCACGCGAGAATACCGTAACTTAAATATGGCAATATTAAGGATGAGTATAATACGAGCAGGGACGACAAAGGAAAACAAAACTTAAGCTTATTAATTATACCAATATTACGTGAAATAATTTTACATATACTGTCAATATGAAATTTCCAGGACAGCTTATTGTCAACTGTTACTCCAAGAAATTTTATATGGGAGACATTTTCGAGTGGAGTACCATCTAAAACAATGTTAACAGGTAATGCCTCAATAGAATTACTAAAGAGCATATATTTTGTTTTTTGAAGGTTAAGAGATAGCTTATTTGCTTTTATCCACTGGGCAACATTTTCTAATTCTAAATTTATTGTATTAACAAGGGTAAAAATATTATTGTGTGAAAAAAATAGATTTGAGTCGTCTGCAAAAAGAATAAAAGAAAGAACATCTGATGATCTACAAAAATCATTTATGTAAACAGTAAACAACAGTGGACCTAATAAACTTCCCTGTGGCACCCCACATTTAATATTTAATATTTGTGAATTACAACCATTTAAAGAAACATATTGTTTCCTGTTCATGAGGTAGCTCCTGAACCACTCCAAGGCCTTCCCACGCACTCCATAATGGTGTAATTTGTTAAGTAAAATATCATGATTGATGGTGTCGAAGGCCTTGGAGAAGTCCAGGAACAAACCTATCAAATGAGAAGATTTATCAATAGCATGTGCCACTTTTTCTATAAAACTCAATAATGCATGTGTGGTGCTATGTTTCTCCCTAAATCCAAACTGAGAATTCGTAAATATATTATTAAATTTAAAGAAATTAATAGTTCTTTTATAAATAATTTTTTCAAGAATTTTTGACAATGCACTTAACAAAGAGATTGGTCGGTAATTATTTACATCTAATTTGTCACCTTTTTTAAACAAGGGGATGACTTTTGCTATTTTCATACTTTCGGGGAAGGTGCCATTAAAAAGGGATAGATTAAATATATAAGCTAAGGGATCCGCAATTGACGATATTACCCCCTTTAAAAGAAAATTGCTGATGTCATCATGTCCAGCACTTTTTTTGGAACTGAAATCAGAGACAATATTAATTATCTCCTGAGTGTATGTTGGATTAAAAAATATTGAACTAGAATTTGGGGGACCCAAGAATTCGGAAAAATGTTTTGTGGAGGGAGGAATATTACTTGCCAGGCTTTCCCCAATTGAAGAAAAATGGTTATTCAAAACATCACAAATTTGTTGAGAATCTTCAACAATTTCACCATCAAATCTAATTTTTGTAATATTTGACTTAACATTTGATATATTCATGGCTTGCTTTAAAACTTTCCATGTATTTTGCATATCATGCCTGTAAAATTGTAACTGATTAGTATAATATTTTTTCTTTTCTATTCGTATAATTTTCGTCAAAGTATTTTTATAACTAGTGTATTTCAACTTTGATTGCTCAGTACGTTTCATTTTAAATCTCTAATATAAATTATTCTTTCTATTTATTGAACGCAGGAGCGATTTTGAAATCCATGGGAGCCTGGGTATTTTTTTTGTAATTAGCTGATTTTTCTCTACGTTTTGGAATACAAATGTCCAAATGTTGGATAAAAATCTTCATAAAATATTCATAAGACAAATTAACATCATCTGTATCAAAGATACAGGACCAGTCTGCGGTGTCTAAGCTAGCACCTAGCCTAGCTATACTTTCATGAGTAATTCTTCGTTTAAATATATTGTTTTTATTATTAACTGTTTCATTTAAAGAAAAACCAGTCGAGATGGGGAAATGATCGGTGATATCTGAGAGTACTACAAAAGAATCAGGAGGAGGAAGAATGTTACAAAAAATGTTATCAATTAAAGAAACAGATTCATTAACTATACGTGTGGGTTTAGATATTAAGGGTAAAAAAGAGGCAGACAAAAATATTTCCAAAAAATCTTGCGACATATTATTCTGTTTTAGCAAATCTATATTGAAATCACCCATTATAAAACAATTTTTGTTGATAAAAAGTGGGTTTTTAACCAGATCCGAAAAATAATCTAAAAATGATTTAGTATTCGCGTTTGGTGGTCTATATACTACACCTATGATTATATTTTTGCTGCCTGGAACTGTGATTTCAATAAATAAAGACTCACAAAAATCAGTCATACTGATGAACTCATCGCGGACTACATAATCATAATTTTGTTTAACATATATGGCAACGCCTCCACCTAGCCTATTTTGTCTGTTATTAACCACTAAATCGTACCCGTCGAGAGCGAAGGGAAGACTGGAGTCATGAGAGAGCCAGGTTTCGGTTAAACCTACCGCCGAGATATTATGCATGATGGGACTATTTAAAAATAACCTCAATTCTTCAAAATGCTTATTAATACTTCTAATATTAAAATGTAAAAGAGAAAAAGTAATACTATCATATTCCTTGACAACATTGGTAAATTGGGATTGAGTAAGATATTCAGAAGACGGACTTTGCAATTGGTTCTCTGTGTCAAAATCATAATCTAATTCTTGCGGCGATGAATTAAAACTGTCAGAAACATAATTATCAAAAAAATTGTCATTTTGATTGATATTTGATTCGTTTTGTTCAAAAGAAGGTCCTGCCAAATCAAAAAAGTCATCATCATTAATTGAATTGAATGCTGTGTCTATAGTATTGCGTATTAAAGGGTGAGCGTGTTGTCCGTTGCTTGAGTCCACGAGGGCACCTGTAGAGGGCAGTATAGAACAATTTGACTGTGGAGATTGTTGCAATATTGCAGTTACACATTTTATCGTTGTCTCTTAATATAACGTTGTCTACAAAGGAAAATAGGATCGTCCTATACATAACATTAATGCGATCTAAGTAGGCACAAACATAAAGAGAACAGTTTGTCATAAGCATGAATACTAATATTCAAAATAAGTTATAATAAAACTCCGGTAATTGTTCTATATCCGATCAATAGAAGGAACACGTGTATGTATTACGTATTGTGTTATGACAGAAGAGAAGACATCTCAAGTCTCATAGGGACCGCCAACCACCAGTATATAGGGCAAATACTAGGTTCCCAAGGGCAACTCTAGGAAGGAAATCCTTACCCGAAGAATCAATTTTACAAGAAATGAAAAAAAAAAAATAACCGTTTTTATCATTAATTCTATACGGATTCCTCCTCTCCCATAACTGCAGCGCAAAAGATCACCCATCCCTATGCCCCAAAAAGACAAACACGCTGGGACCGCCGACGGCCAGTATATTATATAGGGCAAAGACATGGTTGCCAAGGGCAACTCTATAGCGAACAGGCACACACCAAATTCGAGCAAGTTATAAGTTGACATAATATATTGTAATAAACTGTATTAAACTGTGCAGCCGGTCCACTGCGTGAGTGGAGAAGAATACAATACTCGGCTGATACTGTCAGTTCTGATGGCACCCGTTGGCAGATGCCATCCTGGACAAAAAGAACATGTAGGGCAAATACACGGTTGCCAAGAGCAACTCTACAGCGAACAAAGCACACACCAAATTCGAACAAGTTACATATTGACATAGTATGTTGTAATAAATTGTATTAAACTGTGCAGCCGGTCCACTGCGTGAGTGGAGAGGAATACAATACTCGGCTGATACTGTCGGCACCTGTTGGCAGATGCCACCCTGAACAAGAAGAACAAACTGAACAATTCACCCTGGATAACTATACAACCTGTATAAGATGCTTAAGCGTGTTTCAATAATGATAATGAAATTTAGTATGTGTACGTTGACTGCTAAATGGTTGAGTAATTTGGGAGCATACCTAGATATTTAAAACATCAGCTGATTGAGTTCTGAGTTGGTATGCCAATTAATCAGAAAAATATTTCGACCAAGAGAGAGTGAGAGAGAAAAAAAAAACACCCAAACACATTTTATTAACTTATTGTCGTTATCGTAAAGGGTATATATCAACAACAGCAACAAAGTATTAATTGCAACAATGGGCTTGAAAACAAGGAATGTCTACGAATAAACCGTATTTATCATTCATTCTTATACAGATTTCTCCTCTCCCACAGCTGCAAAGCAATAGATCTCCTCATCCCTATGCCGAAACAAGATCCACACGCTGGGACCGCCAACCATTATATCATATAGGGCAAGTAACAGTTGCAAAGCGCAAGGCACACATCGAATTCGAACACGAGACAGGTTAACATAATCATTGTACTGTATATATATAATACACTGTATATACGGCCGGTCCACTGCGTGAGTGGAGAAGAGTATAACATACGGCTGATGCTGTATGCAGTTCAGATGGCACCCGTTTGTAGATGCCATCCTGAACAAACAAACAAAAAAAAAAAAAAAGGAACAGACTGTACAATTCACCCTGGGTAACCATACACTACCCGCATCAAATGCTTAAGCATGTTGCATTAATGATAATGAAATGTAACTTGCATACGTTTACTACTGAATAAAGTTGAGTACTTTGGGAGCATACCTCTCATTAAAAAAAAAAAAAAAAAAAAAAAAAAAAAAAAAAAATCAGTTATTGGAATTCTGACTGAGAATGCTAATTAATCAGAAAAATATATCGACCAAAAGAGAGAGAGAGAAAAAAATCCCAAAACTCATTTTTTATTTATTATTATTACATCATGAAGGTATTTATCAACAACAACAACAAAACATTAATTGCAGGTAAGTTTAGTAAATATTTAGAATCATAACAACTCGCATGTATTGTGATGTGAACGTGGTTGCATGGACCATAACCCCTTGCAGACTCAAGTCACAATAGAATACCGAAAATCATAACAGCGTATTTATCACATAAATGGTATGAACACAGATTTGGTTACAATAAACCATTACCCTGTGCAGGCTCTTGATTACTAAAAGTGACCTGACAATCATCATGCCTGCCGGGTACAGATCTCAAACAGCTACAGTCTAGGGGAGCCCATGCCCGAGGAATCAAGTTGGGGAGAACCAGCAATGGGCTTGAACACAAGGAATATCTATAAATAAACCATTTTTGTCTTTCAATATTTTACGGATTTCTCTCCTCCCATAGCTGCAGCGCAAACGATCACCCCGTCCCTAGTATGCCCCAACAAGATCCACACGCTGGGACCGCCAACAGTTACTACATAGGGCAGGTACACGGTTGCCAGGGGGAACTCTAAAGCGCAAGGCACACGCCGAATTCGAACAAGATGAGGGTTAACATAGGGCCTACTGTATTGTAATACAGCCTACTGTATTGTAATAAGTGGAGAAGAATATAGCATTCGGCTGATACTGTATGCAGTTCAGATGGCACCCGTAGCAGATGCCATCCTGAACAATAAAGAGAAGACTGTACAATTCACCCTGGGTAACCATACACAACCTGCATCAAATGCTTAAGCGTGTTGCATTAATGATAATGGAATGTAACTTGCATACGTTTACTGCTAAAAAAATGAGTAATTTGGGAGCATACCTCTAAAAAAAAAAAAAAAAAAAAAAACAAACATCAGTTGTTGGAGTTTTGACTGAGAATTCCAATTAATCAGAGAAATATTTCGATCAGAAGAGAAAGAGAAAAGAAAAATCCCAAAACTCATATTTTATTTGTTATTATTACATCATGAAGGGTATTTATCAACAACAACAACAAAATATTAATTGCAGGTAGGTTTAGTAAATATTTAAAATCATAACAACTCGCATGTATTGTAATGTGTACGTGGAGGATTAGGTTGCATGGACCATAACCCCTTGCAGACTCAAATCACAATAAAATACCGAAAATCATAACAGCGTATTTATCACATTAATTATGGTATGAACACAGATTTGGTTACAATAAACCATTACCCTGTGCAGGCTCTTGATTACAAAAAGTGACCTGACAGTCATCATGCCTGCCGGGTACAGATCTCAAATAGGTACAGTCTAGGGGAGCCCATGCCCGAAGAATCAATTCGGAGAGAACCAGCAATGGGCTTGAACACAGGGGATATCTATAAATAAACCATTTTTATCATTTATTATTTTGAGGATTTCTCTTCTCCCATAGCTGCAGGGCAAAAGATCACCCCGTCCCTAGTATGCCCCAACAAGATCCACACGCTGGGACCGCCAACAGTTACTACGTAGGGCAGGTACACGGTTGCCAAGGGCAACTCTAAAGCGCAAGGCACACGCCAAATTCGAACGAAATGCAGGTTAACAGAATTATGTAGGGCCTATTGTCACGCCAATTGTATTATAATACACTGTGCAGCCTGTCCACTGCGTGAGTGGAGAAAAATGTAGCATTCGGCTGATGTCAATTAATCAGAAAAAAAACCTATATCTCAACAAAAGGATATAACTTACTATCATTATATCATAAGGGTATTTATCAACAACAGCAACAAAAAAAAAAACAACTTTAATTGCAGGTGGGTTTGATGAATATTGAGAATCATAACAAATATCTCTCGCATGGATAATGCGGTAGGCGTGGATTTGGTTGTCACGGACCATATCCCGTGCTGGATCTAATCGCAATAAAATTCCGGCAATCATATCAATATATTTATCACATACACTATGATATAACCATAAATTTAACTACAATGAATCCTAATCCCGTGCAGGCTCTAGATTACAATAAATTGATCTGACAACCATCATGCCTGCAGGGTACAGATCTCAGGCAGCTACAGCGTAAGGGAATCCTTGCCCGAGGATTCAATTTGGAAAGAACCAGCAACGGGCTTGTTCACAAGGAACATCTATGAATAAACCGTTTTTGTCATTTATACGGATTTCTCCTGTTCCATAACTACGGAGCAAAAGATCACCCCATCCCTATGCCCCAAGAAGACCAACACCCTGGTACCGCCAACCATCACTATATGGTGCAAGTACACGGTTGCCAAGTAAAACTCTATAGCGAACAAAGCACACACCAAATTCCAACAAAATACAGGTTAACATATTATAAATGCATTGTACAGACAGCCGGTACACTGCATGAGTGGAGAAGAATATAACACTCGGTTGATACTGTATTCAGTTCAGATGGCACCCTTTGTAGATGCCATTCTGAATAGAAAAAAAAAAAAAACAGACTTGACAAATCACCCTAGTTGACTAAACAATCTGCAAAAAATGCTTAAACGTTTTGCATTAATGATAATGAAGTGTGTATAGCTTGCGTACGTTGACTGCTAAAAGGTTGGGTAATTTGGGAGCATACTAATACATGTAGCTCTATTTTCAAAACATCGGCTGTTAAGGTTCTGAATTGAGCTACCAATTGATTGAAATATATATGTGTATACATATATATATGTATATATATATTTATCACTTCATACATTTAGATTTGGTTGGGATGGATCATGACATCGTGCAGACTCTAATCACAATGAAGTGACATGACAACCGTCATGTCGGCCAGGTAAAACTCCTACAGCCTAAAAGGAACCTATACTTGAGGAATCCATTTTGAGGAAACCAGTAATGGACTTGTTTACCAGGAACATCTATAAGTAAACCGGGTTTTTTTTATCATTCATTCTATACGGATTTCTCCTCTCCCACAGTTGGAGAGCAAAACATCACCCGCTCCCTATGCGCCAACAAAACTAACACTGAGGAACTCTTTACATGATTTAGGATAAGAACAAGGTTGCCAGGGGCAACACTAGTAACCAAGCCACACCAAATTTGAGCAAGTTACACCTGCTGTAATACACTGTGCAGCCGATTCATTGCGTGAGTGGAGAAAAATGTGATACTCGGCTGATACTGAATTCAGTTCAGATGGCACCCATTTGCAGATGCCATACTGAACAAAAAGATCCGACTGTATAATTCACCCTGGGAAACTATACAAACTGAATAGTCATGCTTAAGCGTGTTTCATTAATGATAGTGAAATGTAGCTTGCGTACGTTAACTGCTGAAGGGTTGTAATACACTGTGCAGCTGGTTCAAGACACAAACCAAATTTGAGCAAGTCACACCTGCTGTAATACACTGTGCAGCCGGTTCATTGCATAAGTAGAGAAAAATATAATACTCGGCTGATATTGTATTCAGTTCGGATGGTACCCATTTGCAGATGCCATCCTGAACAAAAGGAGGAAAAAAAAAGAAGAAAAATACAGTATCTTGATATACATTTTGCACTGCAAGTTGACAGCAATTCTAGTACATTTTGGATTCATTGTCTTCTACCATTTCACTTTAGTATCTTAATATACATTTGGCACTGTACGTTGACAGCAATTCTAGTAAACTTTGGATTCATTTTCTCCTACCACTTCAATTTAGTGTAATGAAAAACCGGAATATTTGTAATCATGCAAAAACCGGTGTGTTTTTATAAGGAAACCAGTGCGCATATTTTAACCAAACCAACGTCATTGAATTTTTGATCGCAATAGGTATACCTAATGAAAAACCAATACGCACATTCTAGTTAAACCAACATCATTGACTTCTTGAGTGCGATAGATATACCTAAAATATAATTTCTGAGTTGCTCATGCAGGACAATAGGTATCTATCATATCATAATCACGTACAACTGGGCCAATGTTACTGATCTTCTCTGTAGGGTACACAAAACTTCAGTTGAAGTTATAAGAATTTTTTAGTGCAATAAGTATACCTAAAATATAATTTCTGAGTTACTCATGTAGGACAATAAGTATCTATCATAGCATCATCATGTACAACTGGGCCAATGTTACTGATCTTCTCTGTAGGCTACACAAAACTTCAGTTGAGGTTGTAAGAATTTTTTTAGTGCAGTAGGTATACCTAAGACTATGATTTCTGAGTTACTCATGCTGGACAATAAGTATCTGTCATATCATAATCATGTACAACTGGGCCAATGTTACTAATCTTCTCTGTAGGGTACACAAAACTTCAGTTGAAGTTATAAGAAATGTACATAGGAGATGAATACTCACTCGAAATTAAAGGGAGCGCCTCCGGTTTGGCGCCATTTTCCGGCATAGAATCTCAACTTGGTACCTTTGCTGTACATTTCTTGGACTTGTTTCTTCCATTTCTGTTTTTCTTCCAGGTCAGTCTGCGTCAAGTCGTCGATCATGAAATATCGCTCGTCCTTTAGGATTTCCCTGGCACGACGGATGACATCTACTTTTTCTCTGTATGAGAGAAACTTTATCAAGATGTGCCTGGGACGACCTTCCACCTTGCGACCATCACGATGAGCTCGCTCCACCTTTGTGGTCATCTTGAATTTGGACCGCAGGATGTCTTCGACGATGTGGGCGCAGTCTTCCCTCTGGTCATTTGGTGTTTCAGGGATTCCCACGATGCGGATGTTATTCCTCCTAGATATTCTTTCGGTTTTGTTTGTTTCCGCTTTGTTCTTCAATACTTCGGAGCGGAGTTCGGCAATTTCTTTTTCCATTCTTTTCATTCTACCTTCCATTTCCTTTTGTTTGACTTCGAGATCATCGACCCGTTTGCTCTCAAATTGGATAGAAGCTTCAATGTTGACCTCAAGATCGCTCAACTTCCCAAGGAACTTGTCGACAGCGTCTTGGATCATTTTATTGAATCCGCTGGTAGCTTCCTTGAAATATGCGTCCAAGCTTCCAGGGGTTTGCACATTGGGAGGTGCAGAGGCCGGTGCTTCCTTGTCGGCGGGCATAGTGGTGCCTCGATCTGGGTGCGTTGGGTTGGTTACCGTCGTGGATGCGACAGCCATATTTGTGACGTCATCAGGCACCAGTTCAACAGATTCCGCATCGCTGGCTGTTTGGCCTTCCAACGACTCTCGCTGGGAAGCGGCCGGAGTCATGGGCGCACGGTTAGTGACCTTCGGGTTCGGACTTGACGGGCTGTTTGCACGTACCTGGGTTGCGGGTTTTCTCACAGAAGGACCATAGTTTTTTGCCTTTGTAGCGGCTAACCGTTGCGGCCGAGCAGATTTTTGTTGGTCCATCCTCAGGCGATGTTTCTAACTTTGTCGTTTTGTTAGAATGTGAGACCCGAAAAAATGAAGTAGACGTCCCAATTTGGTGAAATTTTGTTACTTTTGCGAGACAAACGAAATTGCCGCGTGCGTCTCAGTCCATAGCGCCCTCTATCCAGAACAGAATTCTATTCAGAACAGAATTCTATTCAGACAGAATTCCGCCATATTTCTGGGAGGGGGTTGTTCATGAAATTTCCCCTATACATTTCCTCAACCATTCAACGCAAAGGCAGGGTTAATAACTTACATGGTCAATGAAGAATTGGATTCTATTTTGTTCTTTCCTCATGGAAGGCAAGTCGGGATGAAATTCGATTTTAAACTCTGCAGATAGAACCTATAGGCTGTTAGGCCTATATACAATACTGGATGATCGTTTACAGACATTTTTTTCTTTGTAAATTTTATGGTCAAACTAAGGAAGTTGAGTCCGTGCACTATTTGCACTTAATCTATACCATTGTTATTATTTTCCAAATATATGAAGAGTTTGTTTGCAAAAACCGATAAGTCCATTTTTGAAGATTTTTAAAGTATACGGTCTCTGTCATAAAGTACAAAATAACACCTTTTAAATGATGTATTGGTCACTACATTATATAAAGGTACATTTTTGAAGTTATGGTCAAATGAAGCAAAAATTGTCTTATTATTCTTTTTAATTTTTCTTGACCTTTAATCACAAATATCTCCATTTGGCAAATATGGACTTATCCGTTTTTGCGAACAAACTCGTCATTTATTGGGCATGGCATGCAAAATCATTTAATAAAAAAAAAAAAACATTTGCAAGATACGTGGTTGCATGTAGTGTTTTTTTTTTTCTTTGTTGAATTTTTTTTTTCCTTCTGTCAAATACTTTGAATTTTCCCCCAAACGCAACCAATTAAATGGATGGGGGAAGACATACTGCAGTCTTTTAACCTATGACACAAACAATGTGCCCCTAGTTTATGTTAATTTGTATCGACAATAATTATTCGTCCATGTTTGAGTCATTTTAATTTCGATTGATTTGATTTTGATCCTATTTCTGAATATCTTTTTCATACATAAATGAAATACAAATTCAATTGAACAAACTAATTGAGCACAGTTTCATTTCAATCTGACAGGTAAAACAAATAAATTATTAATTCAAATATCCAACATTATTTTTTCTGACACAATGCAAAAAGAAAACCCCCAAAAAAGCCTATTTTATGCATTTACGCCAACATAGGTTCCCGTATTCAATATCTTTTGCTGAAAGACAAATAAAGCAACTCTTGATGTACAGAAATTCAGGAGACCATCATCATAAATAAGCAACCGCTTGACGAGGAAATTGGCCTCAGAAATGATTGTCTACACAATACCACATTGTAAGAATATAGGCCTAATATATAAGTCACCATGCACTAACTGAGTGACGAGAGAGAGAGAGAGAGGGAAGACATTATGACAAGTATTCCATGAATAAGTATGTAGTCTTATTTATCAGAAATGAAGCACTTTGCATTCCATTGTGGTTGTCCTGAAATTCGGTGCCGTATTTGGTTAACCGCTGTACTTTGCTTCTCAACATTTTGTCAAATCCGTGGTCTACCTCGCTTCTTAGTTTTTGTTTTTTTTTTTTTTTTTTGAGGCCCATAGTTACATAAAAAATAATAGGCCTCTGAATATTTTTATTCACTCTTGGTCGACTTCGATGCCCATACCCCCATTGAAAGAGTTTCGCTGCGGCCCCTATAACGTACGCGCTCTCCATGATTGCTGCGCGGACGGACGTTTGAGACGAAGAGTGAGTTAGAATATTGACGTTCTCCTCAGTCTTCCTTGCGTCGTGCTGAAAAGTAGCGTTAGTTTACACCGAAACGCAGCGTATATAAAAATAATAATAAAAAAAAAAACTCCGTGCAATGAAGTAGCTCTCGACGTCGTGAATTGAGCGGACGTAAAAAAAAAGTCCAGAACGCGTAATGAAAAACTCAGGCGACGAAGTTATTACAGATAGTCGACATGACGCGCGTTTTGCGCATGCTCAGACCAGGTTCCCCAACCCCCCGGAACGTTCCCGTCGCAAAAATCTAAAGCTCCCTAATAAGTAGGCCTAGCGCAGTGACCCCGTGGGGCCGGCGGCGCTCCTTCACACGCGAGCTAGCTGGTCGTGCGAGTACGCGTGCGTGTAATAGCCTAGCGCTAGCTAGCGCCATATAGCATGCAGCGCAGAGCGCCGTTAGCGCGCGTTTGGTACTGGACTTGGATGTTTTGGTGGCGAACAATATACTGAGTAACACCCAGCACCGGCAAGATCGATTGCACCCGCCGCATCGCACGAAATAAGTTTTCCTTTTTCTAAAGCAAAGGTTAGTAAAAACTGTATAGTGTGTGGACATGGAGGTGTAATTGGTTATGGTGAGGATTAAGTAGGTATAACGTTAGGGTCCATAAGGATTTTTTTTCAACCACTTATACAGACCCCTTTCTTCTAAAAGCTCTATGTGACCGGTCTAACTGTTAATGTTACACTTAAAGAAAGTAACTGGAGGAACGGTAACTGTTAGGCCCTTGTGTTAGTTTTAGCGTCAACGTTTATAGAGCCTACATTAGATTCCAACGTTAGAAGTAGGGTGAACAAGAATTGGGACACATATTGATGCCTGAGGTGTGCCTAAAAGAGTAACGTTAATAGATCTCTAACGCTTAGGCCTACTCTAGAAAATCTAACAAGATCTAACGGCTGAGTTTATTACGCCGGATAGAATGTGTATTGAAACGTGTAACTGCGACCACCAGCCCGAGCACGAACGGCTCCCATAACCTAAAAGTACACCTATAAACGTTAGTCTACTTAGTATATAAAGGCGCGCCCCGGGTAGGGTTAGTCTACGTCTCTACGTAGATTCTACTTCAGTTCTATCGTGTTAGTAGAAAAGTCTAACGTTAGGATCTAACTCTTTTAGTTCATAGCCTAAGAGGTTCTAACTTCTATATGTACCTCTTTGGTTATACTATAGCCTACTACAGCAGTTGTAGTTAGACTAGAAAGTGATAGACATAGACCACACCGTTACGTTCTAAAGTATCTAGGTATAGGCCATGGGCCTATTCTTTTATTTCTAGAATCTTATCTTAGTGGAGTAGGCCCTACTAGTCGGAGTAGGCCCTAGAGTTTTTTACTGAGTAAAGCTGAGTCGATTCTAACAAACTGTGTTATACAGCGACTGGCTATGCCTTTGTTACGAAGGCATAGCCAGTCGCTGTAAAATCGCTTCGCATGGGCATGGCGTCTGGTCGGGCGAAATAACTCTATTCAGACTCAGAGTAGGGCCTACTGCCTTTCCACCCTGCCTAATTTGATTTGATTTAATAGGTACTAGGCCTAGATCTATATCTTTTCTTACAACGGGGCCATGGTCTGGTAAAAACTAGTGGTCTACGTCATATCAAAACATAATAGACTTTAATTAGAAGTGCTACTAACAGTTAGAGCTCTAGAGCCCCTAGTAATAACTGCTTTAACATTTTAATGTGTTCTATCTATTTCCGCTAGTTTCCAAATTGTTGTAGATTCTCTTTTACGTTATTTCAAAAAGTATTCTTACTTCGATTCTCAAGGCTTACTTAGAGTTGTCAAATTACAAATTAAACACGTTGTTACTGTTTGCTAGCTGCCGCGTTCTGGCTCTCATTAAATCCTAATTGACCTAAAGTTAGAAGGCGGCAACGGGACAGGTCCCGGCGCGCCAGGGGATTGTTTCATGAAGGATTTTTAGACGAACTTAAATTCTAATTTTAAGTTAAAGTTACCCTACTCTGTAGGCTGTGTGTGACTTCAATTATATTCTAACCTTCATATATGAATGAAAAAAAAAAATGAAGACTTTTTCATAAAGAACACTGGGTATTTATCAAAATAAAGTAGGCCTAAGGGACAAAGGATTTTCTTTTCTTTTTTTAATTTTGATTACAATAAAAAGTAGATGCTTAAACCATGAAAAATATGGAAAAGAGAAACTAGCGGCATACTTAATACTGTACATGTATCTTTAAAGTCAATCTTATTCTTAACTTGAAAGTTTGACTTAACACTAAGTAGGGCCGAGACGAGGTTAATCCGAACATGCCGAAAGCGCATAAGTGCAAAGTTGGTGCCTACACACTTTTCTCTCTCTCTCTCTCTCTCTCTCTCTCGTTTGTTTTTGTATTATAATCAACTATTTTCATTTTCGGATTCACGAACCTTCGTTCGAAATAACGAAGCTTATTGCACTTTCGGATTGGCAAAACCTTAGTTTCAGAATAACGAAAACCACCCGGACCAAGCACCCACTCGGCAGCAATATTGACGGGTAGATGGGACAACGTAGCGGACCACACGGTACGGGTATCCCTTCGCTGCTTGAGTACAAAACCATTCAGCTCCGCGACCGCTATGCCACGCCTCCGTCCACTGTACTAGTCCACTCCGACGTCCACAGCGATACGCAGCAAGCAGAGAATGGACAGAACGTCGATGTGATAAGGTAATGTTTGCTTTAAATCTTATAAAAATGTTTGCTTAAAATCTGAAAATGAGCCTTCTCACTACATTAAATAGCATCTGGTTTTAGATTTTGACATTGAAATAAAAAAAAATAATTAGCGTATATCATTGTGCTTCTACTGTACTTGCTAACTTCATCTTTTTATCCCCTTTCTTTAATATTTCACTTTGGTGAAGCATTTGATAACCCTTTTCAAAAAGTCTGCACAATTTTCACAGTAGACACCTGTTAGAGCATTATGTTTATGAGTAAACTCAATAAAAAACTGAACTGAAATAAAAACTGAAATAAAAACTGAACTGAACTGAACTGAACTGAAAAAGAATTATTTCTCCTTTTTTTTTCTTCGCGATAATGTACTCATATCTGCTTTATACTGTGTCAAAACCTGTTAGGGTCCATTGGTTTTTATTTTAAATTCCCTAGACATCACATTTGACTCATAATTTCTGCTCTGTTAGTATTTTACAGTCCGTACGTTATCATGTTTTCTTAAATACTGGTCAATCTCTGTTTGTTGTAATTATTTTGTACATATTGTACTAGCTGTAGCATTTTATGCAAGATAGGTACGCCTTAAAATAGACTCACCTATTAACTAATTAAACTAACTAAAGGTGAATAAATGCATGAATAAATAAATAAAGCATAACAAAACAGAGCTAATTATGGACAAACATATCAGATTTTAGGGTATTACTAGTTAAAGCCAACCAACTTTTTGAGTTACGAAGTAGGCCTGTTAGATTCAATCGCGATTTCCGTCATGTTTATTTTTTGTCTTGTCTTCGTTGACGACTATGTTATTTACAGTGAAAGGAATGTATTATCATGCTGACCAATAAACGCACGAACACGTGTTCGATCCAACAGTAAGCACCCCAGTGCAGAGTCCCCTCATCCGGGACTTCCCCCTTCTCTGGCGTCATACGGCGGTCTGCACTCGTTCAGCCAGATGGCGCAGTTCTTGCCAGACTACAGCGCGAAGCGACTGAAGGGGCGCCCTCTTCTAGAGCCCCTTTCCCAGCCGGGATTCGGGACAGATGCTGTCACCGCCGAGTCGCTGGTCAAGGCGTCTCTGAGTCCTTTCTTGCGGAATGTTGTCCCAGAGGTACCTGCTCAGGTTTTAAGATCCTTTCTTTCAAGGAAGAGATCTTTCATTTCAATCTGTACGCTTTCACATTCTTAACATTTTTATTATCTTTGTTCTATTTCAGAGTGTCAATTGATTATTCAAAATAAAGAGCTACATGCCTTATTTACAATGCATTTGGCCATTTCCACAGTAAAAGGGTACTTTTCAGGGATGTCTCTTTATTTTCTGTTTCCAATGTGCATGACCCACATTAAAATCTCATCTTCTGGAACATTTTAATGAGAGATAACTTTGCCCCCAAATTGCTTCAAACAAGCAATCTATCAAAATTTATGCCAAAATTAAAAAAAAAAAAAAAGAAGCGAATACCAGGTAAATTAGTAAACGCGTGTAACGCAGGACAAAAATCTACTAATATCTGAAGGTCAAATTATGAATGCTCATTGAAACTTTGTTGTTTTTCAATTGAATGGCATAATTTTGATAAGGGAAGATTACAAACAGCTGTAAGAGTCTATTGAATATTGTGTTTTATCATTTATAGACTTAGTGGTGAACGCGCGTAACATGGACAGAGCAACTTATCGCAGGGATTTACTGTTCTCCTTGGCTCCTTAGTTTCAATCGCGTTAGAATTATTTCAAAAGCTACATCATGAAGGAATTGTGTGAGTATTATATATTTTGAAATCACGCGATGCCGCCGTGTGTATTTTTATTTTATTTGATATCAATAGGCCTACTTGTTTACATGTCTACCTTAATCACCTTTCCATTGTGATTTTACATGATAATAGCATACTGTCCTTGCGTCTTTACATTTCTTTGTGCGTTTGTTTGCTTATTTTTTTTTTTGTTTTCTCCTTGCTCTAGGGTTACTTGTCAGCTAAATCCAACCTGCTCCAGTCATCACTACAGAGGGCGCCCTCGAACTTGGATGGCCCCAGCCAGTCCTTCACTGCAGGCCCTGGTAAATTCTAAAATTGATCTCCGCCAATTTTATCTACCTTTTGCTTGTAATACGCAGCTGGATGCCTGACCGTAGTTAATATTTCCTTTGAATTTTGTTGTTACAATTAGAATATTCGAACTGACACCAAGTTATTGCAAAACGCGAAGACTAGATGCCATGTCGATAAAAAATTTCCGTTTGTAAGTGCTCACGCAACGGTAGTCTAACTTGCCATACTGCTCTAATACCAAAGCTTATGGCTGATCCTAAGGAAGCAATTAGATGCTAACAAGAAAGTGAAGTCTAGACTTTTAGTCACCCCCCCCCCCCAAGCTCTAGGCATTAAGGATAAAGTGTGTGTTCCAAGGTTTTCATCAGGAGCTCTTGGCATATAACTTGACCCGAGATCTCAATAGCAAGAGTCGCTCCCCAATGATCAACATAAGTCTCGGTCAACGCATGAAATGAGCATGATTTAAGGGGGAAAAAAAAAGAGACAGGAAGAAATAATATAGACTTGACAGAGCAATCCACATTGAGTGGTCCACAATCTACAAGCACTGCTTTTTAGTGGACCGCTCAGTTCTCTTTTTTCTCCTCAAAATGTAGCTTTCTATTTACCCGTATGTATACATAATCTATTTCTATTAGTTTCTTGACTATCGTTTATCCTTCGCACTTTGTACTGTATCTATGCTTTTGATGGATTTTTTGATTTACCTTGTGTTATGTTTTGTTGGAAGAAAAATGAGAATGAAATAAATGAATTGAATTGAAGATAACTCATTGCTTGCCGAAACTGAATGCCACGTTTTTAATGCCAATGAGCAAGTGATCTGTCTACATCTGTTTTGATATTGTTATGGGTAAAAGTATTTCCTTTGCAATTCAATAATTATGTGGCCGTAATTTTGTTCTTTTTCGCTTGTTAGTTACAGAAATCGAAGATACACCTCCGATGTACCGCAAAGAAGAGGCGAAGTCCGATAGGCATCAGTCCGAACCAATCCTCCAAGCCAACTCAAAACGGGTCCCTCCAATCAGCAGAACGCAATGCACAGTCCACTCGGACACGTGTAATTGCGTGCACAGTAAACAAGCAAACTCGCAGACGAGCCGTCCGGAGAAACAGGGCAGGACAAAATCAGTGCCCGGCTCAATCGCCACTGCAAAGATGTTGCCTAGGATCTCTGCAATCTCGACGGTTAAAACTTCTATGGCGGGTACTATATTATTTTGTATGACAAAAATGATTACAGAGCACTTCCTTTATAACAATGTCCTCCTGACAGGCGGTTTTCTTTGCTTATGTCGAAAAAGTAAAGTATACGTACAGTGTATATATATATGTGACGCTTTTGGACCTGAATATTCACTTTGTTGTAACGAGAATTTCGTTGTAATCGTGTTTGTTATAACGGGAGTGGTCTGTACTTTAAAGTGAGATTAATATAGTTTAAAAAAAAAAGAAAGAAAGAAAGATAGGTGAACATATCCGGAGTGACGGCTGTTCAGATCTGATACCCGTCTCAGATGTTAAATATGTGCTACTAGCATTTTTGTTTTGTTCGTTTCCAGACACTAAAAACACCATTCAAGCAGTGATAACTGAATAATTATACTGTGTAATAATTAAAAAGAAAACGATTCGAAGTCGAGACACGTCTCCAGTGAATATATAGTCTTATCTAATCTTTGTCGAGTGATACGTCATTGGAATTCGATCTTCATTTTATAAATCGAGTCGTTCTCATAATTTTCTTCTATTATTCTTCGTGTGTGTATGTGTGTGTGTGTTTCCTTGTGACATTTTAGACAAAGGACCCAAGAGAAGCATTCAGCATAGTAAACTGTGCACATCAAAACCGAAAAAGATCACGCGTCCAGTGAAAGTCGTCTCACAAATCACCTCCGACAGAATAGCCACAGAGGAAAAATCCCTTGGTAAGTGTCGTTGATCAGGACTGTTGACTGACCAGAAACGACATGAACTAAAGAGATATATGTTGGCTTTGTTTCAAGTTTCAAGTTTATTTCATATTTCCACTTTCTCAGTGATGGGATTACAAAATGATTGACAATAAAACAAAAGTACAAAACATATACAACCATATCTTGTGTTTGAGGAAAAAAAAAGACAAACAAACATTACACATAAATATAAATGGTCGTTTTCATCTGAGGCTATTACAAATAAATGTCAGAAATATGATGGGGCCTACATAAAAGCAATGATGCTTGTAAAAACTGTAGGTTCCCGAATTTATAGGCGTGAAATTATACGGAGAACGGACATGTTTATCTCGACCAACTTAAATTGTACCAGTGCAAAATCAGTATCAAAAACGAACTATCGAACCACATGAGTACTTTAGTATCGCTTAAACGAGACTGTACATATTTCGCCGTGTTTACACACACATACACACACAAAAGTGCTATAACGGTATCGTCAAATAACTTGGAGCTGCAAAGACAAAAGACTGGGGGTATTAAAAAAAAAATAAATGTTGCTAAGAGCCGGGTAGTGTGTATCCACTAAGTAATAGCCGTTTTAGTTTGCGTTTGAAGGTGAATAAGGATAAGGAAGAAGTAATATCTTGAGGGAGGTCATTCCAGTATCTGGGTCCAGTAAACATAATTGTTTTCTTTGCAAAAATAGTGCGAGTACGGGGAAGGTGATAAGCGTCACTCTGACGAGTGGGGTAGCAATGAATAGAGCGATTTCTTTTGAACATGTGAATAAAAACGGATGGTAATTCATTAGTTGTTACGAAGATATAGGCCTACATGAATATTGTGTAATATGTTTTCATTGCTAACTTCATCGTCACCATCGCCATTGATGTTATCAGTTTAACCCTGATCTAACTGTTCTCAAAAGTCGGATTGAAAAAGTTAACCAAATTAAAAGCAAACAAGAAATCTCGATTACGCCGGCATGCGGCAGATGGTGGAAAACGTTGTTTTGTTTCGTTTTGTGTAGAGGGTGATGCGGGTCTTTGCAGTAGGGAGCGTTTTTGTTTTAATCACGTTGTGTTTCATACGTTTCAGCGCCCATCACAGACACAAGGGATGATGAGAGGGAAGACGGGAGTCCTCCGCCGTCAATGCTGGAGTGTCATTACAGGCAACCAAAGCCTCTCCAGCTGAACGTTGTCTTTGCAGACACCTCGAGCACCATCGTCGCCGACGATGACGATGACGATGAACTCTTGTACTTCCATCGACTCACCTCGATCCTCCATCCCCCACCGAACAGACTCCCGCCGCTTGAAAGAGATGATTCCGGAGCGAGACCGAGTCTGGGAAGCACCCTGGCAGATCGCATGAGTTCGAGGTCTGACGACTGTAATCTGCAGGGATGGGCTCAGGACGGCTTCCTGGAGGACAGCGCTCTCAGGCGGGCAGTACTGCTGCGTAATCAGGCGCTCCATAGTACACACAACGTTACCGCTCACGTGAACCCGCTTGCTGCTAAGACCGAGACCCCTATGGATGACAAATCGGTAGGTTCTGAAGTCATAGAGAAAGACACAGCCAACTCCGAACCTGGCGACAAGAAATCTTCTGAGCCGGGAACGAAAAACTCAGCGTCAAGGTCAGTCAAGCAACCTAGAGGGAAGACGATTATAAAGCCTCAACCCATCAAGTCCATGACGTGGCAGGAGGTGTCCCCGCATCTTGGGCCGAAGAAAGGGTCAAGCAGAAACGAAGCGAAGACCTTGAAGAAGAGAGCTGACAAATTGCTGGCCGCCCGGAAGAAGAGGACTGATCAGATTGTAGAGTCGCTGAAGCTTCTGCAGAAGAAACAACCGCAGCACACGGAGCACACAAACTGCGCATCCACAGCGCCGGAAGCACATCCCGCAAACCTTGCAAATGTCCAAATGTGCATAGCGAGCTTGCCTCCTGTAACCCTGTTCAGCACACATGACCTGTCTATAAGCTGCCGAGCGAAAACGTCCAAATCTCTCACCAGTCTGACGGGCAAGGACCCTCACACTGGTTCTGGAGCGACCAATACACAGAAGGTCCTTGTGTTTTCCTCGAGCTACCCGCGCTTCCTCACCATGCACTCCATGCCCTTCTACAAATCTCACGAAAAACGGGAGCCTCCGGGGAAAACCATGAAAGAAAAGAATTTCGCAGGCCAGATTGACGGGACGAAGGTGAAACGGAGGGAACATAGCGACGTTAAGTTGTCGACACGTGTAAAGTCACCTCGAGCGCCATCAAAGTGAGCACACTTTGTTCACTTGGACGGCGGTATACCTTGATATCATGCCCTTGGTATGGGACTGTGTCAATGGGGATGCCAGGAAACTGCCATAATAAGAAGGCTTCTCCTCCCCGAAACAAATCTCGAACAAAGTACAACTGAAGTACAAGCACTTTGCATCAGCATACACGTCAAGCCCCTTTCTCGTGCAAATTCGCTGGCCCATCAAGGCTGGTCGCATCAAGTACCTTTCTGGCTCAAAAGGAGAGCCACACCCCAACCACCACCCCCCCCCCCCCCCTCCATACACATACACACAACCCTCTTCCTGGTCCGGTAAGGGTTAGGTTTAAGTGCGTTGTATCGCAAGAAGTAACCATCATCGCGACAGAACCCCTGGTAACCGAGCAATGCACTCCATCGAAGCTTTGACTAGTTGTGACTGGGTGTCATTTGAAACTTGTAATAACTTTATCACTATATTTGGAGGTATGGAGAGAGATTTAGAGAGATTACAGAAAGTGGATGGGGTAGGGAAATAAAGAGCTTGGCGAAGAAGTAACAGATTAATATTACAGCATGATCAGATTGTTATTAGGACGGTTATGTCTTCGTTAATAAAGTAGAGCCATCTGGAATGCTGTAGTTAAGACCCGTCTTGGTCTCGTGAAAATGATGTTGCAAACATACGGCTCCTTACATGCCTAAGGCACTACTTTCCAGTTACTTTCATTTCATTACTGTCGTGTTCCATGAAAGAAAAATGTCTGCATTATTCTGTGACATAAATGTACCAAGGTTAGTGCTGGCACGTATCAATGAAGGGAGAGGATTCAGGTAAATCACATGGAATGGATTGAAACGGTTATCTTCCGCGGAATTTACGTAAGAGATGTCATAATTAGGTGACAAAAGCGGCCATTGTCCGGTTTCTCCGAAGTTTCCTTGATATTTTTTCGAGTTTGTGCATGTATTTGTGTTCATTTCTCGTTTTTCTCAACATACTTTGTGGTAGATATACACTGAAGTGGCATTCCTCCTGTTTTCCTAATGTCACAAGAATCTTTGTAAGAAGAGGGTGAACGCAACAGATTACATGTATTCTTATGTGCATTGATGTATATCGAGGTCTGATATGTTTTGGAGAAAAAAAAAAGTGGAATGTCATGAATGTACTTACATGGTTATCGTCTATGTGTATATAATTATTCGTACAGCCTTTACGTCAATACTTCCTTATTCTTTTCTTAAACCATTATCACCATACCTGTAAACCTTTCATGTCAATATAACGCCCAGCAGTTAAGGTTTGCTCATTAACATCACCGCACACACGCGCGCGCGCGCACCCACAGACCACAAAATAAGACCACGTTTAGACTCCAAAATTAACGATGACAAGATAAAGAATTATCTGTGATATTTAACACATTCCTGAATACACAGATGTGAAAAATTGTAAACATAACTGTGGAAGACCAGTAGATATCTACAAATTCAATAATTAAAAAAAGTACTTGGTATCTGAGTACACTATTCCCAAACGGAAAATTCAGCTGACTGTGGAAATGTATATATTAAAGAATACGACTCTACTTGATATGTGACGATAGCATTTGGGTATGTATATTGTACTTACTTCCAACACCCAAAGAAGGGAATGATATATACCTCCAAAATTAGAACACGCATTTGTATAATCTGAGTTTCAATTATCGCCATTCAATGAAGACCTAGAGTTATTGCTGAAGTTGTGTAAAATTACGCAAACGCCTTGAAATCAATGGCATTTCTTGTGACACGATTTTCATGATTGAATGTGAACTGTGTCTCTGAACAAGCTGAAATTTAGTATTAACATTTGAATTTATATACATTACTTATATATATATATATATATATATATATATATATATATATATATATATAGACCCTGGAGTATAAGTTGTCACACAGGGCCAAATCAGATAAACACAATGTTGCACAAAAGTCAACAAACACAATGTCACTTGATAGTTAACTCCACCTTATATCTGTCTTCAAGGGACTGACATGTTTTATGTTGCATGTATTTACTGCAGTGGGATGGTAGGGCTACTTGAGGCCGGATGACTAATTATGGTGTTCTAGGTAAATCACCTCTGTGTAAATTACCTGTCTCTTTCTTTTCTCGCCAGCTTTGCATTCGTTCATGAAGAATTACACAAAATAAGTCAAGAAACGCATATAATTTACCTCTAAACAAAGAGAAACCAAATTCAACGCTTTTCCGTCACCTACTCTATACCTGTATACATCGCAAAACCAAACCGACATCTAGGCACTTACCAAGAAAAAAAAAAAAATCTACATTTCATATGAACAACTCTTTTGCGTTATGTTTTTTTAAGCGAAATGAGCAGTTATAAATGTATTATATATATGCAAGTGTACATGTATATATATATATATATATATATATATATATATAAAGTAAGTTGTCCTTTTACCCGACTTCCGTGCGAAGACAACTGCTATAGCATTTGCACTGGATACCAGTACAACGTTGTACACATTATTTATGTATACCTTCTACTAGTATATTACAACATATACCAAATAGGCGATAGCAGCATTCTGTAATTTTTATGAATCATTCGGAACAAAAAGGAAAAAAATCCTTGTTTCTTGTTCTACAAAATTCTGCTATCTACCATAATATATTGCGGTATGTCAGTGAGACTAGAATCAATACTCGTGTTCAGTCTATCTTCAAATCGAAGACATAATCACGGGTACAATAAATTACTACAACTGTAGGTATTATCCGTCAGTTTCTAAGTGGTGTAGTTTAAGTTGGTTTTGTTGGTACAGTGCACTCCCTTTACAACGAACACGGTTATAACGAAATTTCGTTATAACGAAGTAAATCTTCTGGTCCCAAAATTATCACCATTAAAGTCTATGGTACAAAATTCGCTTATAACGAACACGGTTATAGCGAAATTTCCGTTATAACGAAGTCTTTTCCGAGCGCCACAGACAAAGAAAAACAAAAGAAATGTGCTCCGTTATAACGAAATGCGAATTGCTTTCGAAAATACGTAGCGGAACAAGCATTTATAGCGTCTCTCCATGGGTGAACGTTTCACACCACTGTGTGTTCGCTCCTTGTGTCACACAGTTTCTGAGGGGAACTTGCGTATTATTGTAATACAGTTATCCCATCACATTTCACATAGCTTTGCAGTTTAGTATTCAGCAAACATAATATACGTGGTTCCTTGCTTTCGTTATATATTGTATTTGTTCGGTTATAACGAAATTCCGTTATAACGAAAGAAAACTGCCGGTCCCGAGCATTTCGTTATAACGGGAGTGCACTGTATGTCACTTGTCATTCGGTCATCTGCTATGAACCTGGAAACGCAGGGTTTAAGGCACACCAAAACACTGTGTGAGTTCCACCTTCCCTTTCCCCTTCTTTCTGCCTTTGATATCAACGTCATCTTAGAGGCGAGTTTGGCAATCGGCGATCCACTGAGCCACCGCTTCAACACGCCCCTTAAAGTGACTCAACATCTTCAGCCATGCGGCATGGTCGTTGTTCTCCGCAAGCTCTGGCTCCGCGTTGTACACCGTCTGCAAGAGGAACTGCCCCGGGTCCTCCATTGCAGCCAGGGAATCCACCATGGCAACTGTGGATCGCCGAAAGATGCAAACGGAGTGCAGTATTTCCTCTACGAAACCTTCAAGAGCAAGGAAAAAGGGGGAAAAAGATATGTAGACAATGTCGCGAATGTGTAAAGATGGTGTCAAGGGAGAAAAATGTAGTGGGTTATGTTTGTTGCTTAAATTATCTGTCAATGCAATGATTTTCATAAAAAAAAAAAATAGTATCGGAACATGTCCAAGTGTACAAGTGTAATGCATCCTAATGAATATAAGCTATGTAAACATTCCTGGAGCATGATTGATGCTCAGAGCATCCTGGGGGATCATCTCTCCAAATTAATTACAAATTGGTGCTTTATCTGCCGTGAAATGGTAATTCACTAAGCCACCTGACTATAATATAGGCACACTTCAAACGTAGCCGTATACCTTGCCACTTGTGCTTGCCGCTGTAGACGAAAGAGTAACCGGCGAACAAGCCACTCTCGTTGTCTACGACCCAGAGCCCGCCCTCTTTCCGATGTCTGCGCAGGTTGTGTATGGGACTCTGGCCGTAAGTGGACTCGTCACCGCTGCTGTGAACGCCTTCCTTGTGAACTACAAGGCTACAGCAGAACAAAAAGAGCAAAATTGCTGGATATGGTCTTTTCAACAATGTGCCAATCTCTCCCTAAAAAAAAAAAAAATAATAATAATAATAATCTATAAAAAAAAAAAGAACCCCCTTGTCAAATGATGGGAAGACAATAGTATTTAAGGTATATTGATAAATCATTGTATCTTTCGTTTATTTGTATGTTGGCTATAAAGCACTTTAAGCAAGCTTTGTTACAAGCTTGCTTCAAAGTAGTTTCCGTCGTATTTCACTGACATTTTAACTTCGATTCAAATGTTCTTGGACTAACCAAGAATAATTATTAAGTTCTATTATGTTTCCCAATATTCTATTGCGCATCCAAGCTGGAAAGTACGCATTCTTCTATTAATTTTTGTTATATTTGATGCATTTTTCATTGAAAAGTATAGAAAAAATGAAAATCATAAACTGAAACGACATGAAATGTATTGGTGTAAAAATATGTTCGTGTGTATACAAGTTAGTACCAGAATTTAAGGTGAATAAAGTTCGCTAGTTTTTGCAAGTTTTTCCATTCGCTATGGATAAAATCTAGCATTACCGTAGCTGATGTTGTATAATGTCATCAATGCAAAACTGAAAAGTCTTCAACCCACCGATCGATGTGAGCTGTTAGATAGTCGAAGACAAAGAGATCCGAATACTGAGCCAGCTCCATCAGCTGGGTGATGTTGAGTTGTGAAAATCCAGGCGTAGAGGGCGTAAGTGCAGCATTCTGGTTCTTGCTGAGAATTTCGGGTATCTTGGTGCTGAAAATGAAGTTAAGTGAGAGAGAAGAAAAGTGAAGACTTTGGATGACAATCATCGACCATCTCCATACGCTCCGGTCCCCATTGAAGACCAACGCTGTCACGTAGGCATCGCTGAATATGGACTATCCAGCTCCTTGTCTTTTACACAGAAGATAAAATCATCATCATCAAATTACTTTATTCGCATACAAAATACTGTTTTCTTCAAAAAGAAAATATAAGTCTTGAATTTGATATTTTCAAGTCGTTAACAGCAAGAAAAACAACAGCGATTTTTGTTTTGTTTTGTTCATTTTTTTCCAGTCTCGTCAAAGATAGAATAAGAGATTTGAACATTACATCTGCTTAACCCTTTGTTTCTTTTGAGTATCGATTGGTACAGTAAACAGTTGTAGGCCCTAGCATCCGCACTGTCCAAACTCCTTTGCTCAGAACAGGAAGGTGAGTCTCACCTCCCTGCTCAGACAGGGATAATCGGAAACGACTGCAGGCGTCACGTTTGCTTGTTTGATAGATACTTTATTTTCTGCAAATCAATATGCATATAGTTACATAGCTAAATCATGAACATGTGGGAAACATACAAAGTATATTTAAAACAGAGTCGTTTGACTTGCATAAACAACGATATAAAAGGAAATTAATGATATAATATACAGTATGCATGTCTATGCAGCAGGGATTACAATAACAATTGTAGTTAAGAAACGATTATGCAGAGGGCCGCCATTGTAAGCATTGCTTGAAAAGATGGCCGGCCCGAGGAAAAAGGTAGGGACGTACTAGATTCGTAACAATACAAACTAGACTCGGAATTTGTCAAGACTGACAAATTAGGTGATCCGATCTGTTCGTAAATCAACGATTTGAGTCTCCTGATCCCAATAGGCATGACCATACCGGTTTCATCTGTGTTTAGTGGACATTGGCCGTGTGATGTTTGGATTCTCATTTAGAAAAGGGAGTCAGACCTGCCATCTATGGTACACAATTCCGTATACACTAACGAAGATACAGAATGAAGTATATTTGACCTTTGACCCAACTTTGCACAGACAAGATGGCATCTGAGCAAAAAGTGGTTATTTTGTGAAATGATCCTTGTAACATGGTCTTTACGTGTGCAAAATATGGGAAAGATAGGACATGTATTCACCAAGATACAGGATGATACATTTATCACCTTTGACCCTAATTTACATACCCAAGATGACGTCTGATCAAGTAGTTGTAATTGTATGAAATAATGTACGTGACATGAACTAAACATGTGCAAAATATGGGGGTGATAAGGCCTGTTTTTCTTGAGTTATTGTAAAGAAAGTTCCTGAAAGAAAGAAATATCTCAATACATCGAAGATCAGCTTTAATTTCAATCAAGTTTTTGGACGTGATCCCGACATCGTATGAACAATAAAGGACATATTTTCGATAGCCCAAAGTCTCAGCTACAACATATTAAAATCTGGGAGAAATTCACCGAAGCATAAGTGAGCTAGTGCTCGATAAAGACAATCATGTCAATTTTCACATCTACAAAAATCCCCTCCCATAGAGATAACACGTCATAACGAAGATAAAGAAAGAAGTACATATGACCTTTGACCCCACTTTGCACAGCCAAGATGGCATCTGAGCAAAAAGTGGTTATTTTGTGAAATGATCCTTGTAACATGGTCGTTACGTGTGGAAAATATGAAAAAGATTGGACATGTATTCACCAAGATACAAGATGATACATTTATGACCTTTGACCCTAATTTACATACCCAAGATGACGTCTGATCAAGTAGTTGTTATTTTATGAAATAATGTACGTGACATGAACTAAACATGTGCAAAATATTGGGCTGATAGAGCTTGTTTTTCTTGAGTTATTGTAAAGAAAGTTGCAAAAAGAAA
Organism: Diadema setosum; assembly: GCA_033980235.1. Taxonomy (NCBI): domain Eukaryota; kingdom Metazoa; phylum Echinodermata; class Echinoidea; order Diadematoida; family Diadematidae; genus Diadema; species Diadema setosum. The sequence goes on along the minus strand of CM067071.1, from coordinate 36,319,903 downwards.
GGAATATCTCAATACATCGAAGATAAGCTTTAATTTCAACCAAGTTTTTAAACATGATCCCGACACCGTATGAAAAAACGAAGGGCACACTTACGATAGCGCAAAGTCTCAGCTACAGTACATCAAAATCTGGGAGAAATTCACCGAAGCATAAGTGAGCTAGTGCTCGAAAAAGACAGTCATGTCAATTTTCATTTCCAGAAAAACTGCACTCCCATAGAGATAACACGTAAACTGGTCAAATTTGACAAGATTACTTTCAATCCATTTTTACGAGGTGATACCGTCATCCAATCAAAATGTTGTTATTACACTTATGAAAGAGTATTTAATAAGCTACAACATACTGAAATCTGGGTGAAAATTAGCAAAGGATCAGTGAGATACGCTCGAGTGAACTTGAAATTTGATGACGTCATTTTGAAAATTTACTTTTTTAATTTTATTAAGAAATTTGATATCTTTTAATCATTTTTCCAGCATCGCCAACCCATGAATTGACATGTACAACTCATCAGCTTTCAGAATATGTCAAGAAAATGGGGGGTCACCGTCCATCCTGACGAGTAAAATCGGATTCAAAATTGGCGGTTTTTTGGCATTGTTGGACTGTATATCGCCATTGACGCGCGCGCGGAATTTCAACTTTGACGGGTCCGTATGACGTCATATTGAGTCGGATTGACTTGAAACTTGGTAGAAATATTCCTTGACATTTCAGGCATCCAATAAGTTTGAAAAAATGGGAAATTTCCATTGCATATGAGCTGTGCGTGCGTATATGTGCGCGCGCGTACGCGTCCGTCCAATTTTTTCAATTTTTCAAAAAATGCTCCAAATGGTCTGAAACGTGTGCAAAAAAAATTTGAGCTCGATTTGAGCATACAAATATTTCAACGCGCGCGTACGCGCACGTTTTAAGAGAAAATATGAATTTTGAGAATATGAGTAGAATGCGCTTGACTTGAAATATATGTGACGTAAATTTCATTGAAAAATTCCATTCCATTAATGAGATATGATTGAGAATGTGTTTTCATATAATGACGTCATAGTGACGTCACGGTCGACTGATCACTTTGATTTTAGTTCGATTGCCGTCTTCGGGAGACGATACATATATGGTATAAGTTTGAAATTGATAGGAAGAGGACTTTCTGAGCTAATCGATACACAACTTTTGGGGAGAAAGAAGAAAAAGAAGAAGAAGAAAGAATCCGTACAAAAACAGAAGGTGATCCGAGAGGATACTCGGATCACCTAATTCTGCTGCGAACTAGATAGCAGGGGAAAATAAACTGATGTGTGATGGTGGTGAATGTGCGTGCAAGTGCACGTTGTTCCGAAATCGAGTCAAGATGGACACACGATATAGGGACGTATTCAAATTCTGTTTTGATTGTTTAATCATCGGGTCATACAATAAGGGCATCTTGAGCCATCATACGACCGTTGATGGGGATTCTCGGGCTCAAGCGGCAACTCAATGAGCGGTGCGGAAAGCTTCGGGAAGGGATCGTGTTTCCTTTTTGTGTCCTATGGGGTAAACTTTTTGATACCGATTTCCAAGGTTTTCTGTGCTTGTTTCGGCTGTTGATGGGCTTTCGACCATGTTCGGGGATAAATTTGCATGATAAATAATAAAAAACAATCCCATATTCGTATTGCTTTCTTGCGTCAACTTCAGAACAGTGTGACGCCAACATTAGAAATGGCATTCTGGGTAGCTGACTTACGGTCCCAGGTCATCCACCCACAGGCTCAGGCTGGCTAGGGAATCGTCGGTCCATCCTGCCTCCTGCACCTCATCCACGACAGTCGACCACTGCGACGAACTGTTGAAGGACACGCGGGACAAGACAACAGGAGGAACGTTGCGTAGGCCCAGGAGTCGAGCGAGGTGGTACGAGAACACCTCACCTGCCGCCGATAAGCAAAGAGTTACATAGTGAGCTTTCGCAAATAACGAACACGGTTATAACGAAATTCTCGTTTAAAAACGAAGTAAGAATTCAGGACCCCAAATGATCATCTACTGATCTTTATGTACTTTATTGTTTAACGAAATATACTGTATAACGAAATTTCGATATAACGATAAAAAAACAACCGGTCCAGAGAACTTGAAGAGGAGTCGCCTGTAGATAGTATCATATTACTTTTGAATACAGTCAGATTGAGAAATGCCAAAGCGGGTCAGCTGTAGGCTTGCGTCATGTTGTGCATCGATGTTAAATGTCTTTTTTAGTTGCTTTTTTTTCATAACAAAATCTAAAATTTGGTGAATATCATTCATTCATTCAGAAGAAGAACGTTTATACAACTTGATGCAAAGACAAATTGGCATCCTTCGCTACCAAAGTCGCCCCTCCCCGAAAATACAAAAAAAAAATGGATAAAAAAAAATCACACAATCACACTGACAGATTTTATACACCCTCTTCATGAAAATGATCCTTGACAACCCCGATTCCACAGAGATTTTCTTTCATCGGTCACTCAGTTTGTCGCTTCCGAGCACCCACCGAAGTGTATCGGATCACAGTCCGATGAATCCAATTTGTGTTGGTCGACTTTTTACTTAGGTCAGTGTCGGACATGTCCGACGGTGATCCGATGAGGCAAGATCGTCCGATCAAGATCACGAACCACACGTCTGACACTGACTGATACGTCTACAAACCAAGTCGGATTCATGCGAATTCATCACAATGCGATGCGATGCACATCGGTGGGTGGCCGGAAGCAACAAAATTTACTTCCGATATTGTGACCGATGATAAAAATCTTTATGGAATGGGGATATAAGATGGGCCATAACGGCTTGGCATAGCGCTGCAATTCCCGCTTCCCACGGTCTTCCCATATTACGCTTACCTAGTATATAAACGATATTTGCTCCGCGATAGCGGGCGCACGCGGCTGCACCGTTCTCGAATTCCACGTGTCTGTTCATGTTCGATCCGCACTTCTCCCTGGTGGCGCTATTCACCTTTACAATCTTTTGATTCCGCATGCGCTGCGTCCAAGCTTGTACTTCCGGGTCATCGAGACCTTCACAATGGGGGAAAAAAAAAAGTGTTGTAAATTCAAATTCATCCCGTCAGAACTTGTGTATATTCGGACCCGAGGAGAGTTCCGTCAAAATTGTGGAATCGTCGACATTTGCAGGAATATTTGAAATGATTATGATAACACTCTTCATAAACATTTCTTAACTAACACTCGTAAGTTCTTTAAGGGTTCATTTCTGATGAAACCTCTGAATTTCTGTTTGTTTTGATTGACTCTTATGTTTGCACTATGAAAGCCAACTTGGACACATCAATATGGTATTAGCATTAAACTAAAACAAACAAAAAAAAAAATGAGTAGAATTTTACCTTTTGGCATGGCTTCCTCGACGATTGTTGACCAATATATTTCGTTGTCAACCGCCTGAATGCTGTCTGTGGCACCTTGGCAGAATTCATTTTGATACTCGTGCAGCTTGGCTTTCTGTCCAGGTGACATTGAACACGGAGTCACGTGCTCTTTATGCTGACCGGCCGTCGAGGCTGCCGGTGTCTTCAAAACGGAGTTCGGGTGGTGCTGATGACTCGTATTCAGCTGTACTGGTAGCGGCTCAGTGTCCGCACGGCTCTGTCCAGACCCGCTGGAGTTGAGCTCGTGCCCGCTGCTGTGGCTTTCTTTGGTGGGGTGCAGTCTATTTGGCGGTGGGTTCTCAAAACTTTCCCTAGGATGGCTTGAACAATGATCAGCAGCTACACGCGCGCCAGAATTCTCGCCCGCGTACAGCGAGCGACCCGCCTGTCCGTGAGATGGAACGCTGATGGCGCACTCCTGAAGGTTGTTCTGTGACGTATTACCAACAACCAATGAAATCGTATTCAGCGACAGTAAAAATCTGAGGATGATCATAGTGAAATGGACCATCTTGAGCTCCAGCCCGCTAAGGGTTCATCGTTGGTCAGCGACGCACGACAGCAGGTGATCCTGACATACCTGAAGCACGTTCCTAAATGTGAAGAAAGAGATAACATATTTGTTACGATGATGGATGAGAATTGTAAGAATATGACAATGATTTAAAGCATCCATGTTCCTTATAAAAGGAAGCAGCAACACATGCTAATGTATTATGCTTTAACAGCCTTTTAGTTAGAAAGCAAAGAGAGCTTCCCCACAATTTTCCCAAAAAAAAAGAATCTATTTTACAACATATTCTACAGAGGAATGACTAAATGAAATAATTTTAATATGAAATGAAATTCGTTTGAACTAATTGCAAATGGAAGTGTCACTGGTATGAATTGCAAATGTCGGACAAAATTAATTACACTTGAAAGGAAGCTGGCAAAGTGCAAGATTAATGCCAAAACAAGCAACAAAATAAAATAAAACACCAATATGAGAATGGAATATCTCTTTATAGCATATAACACTTGATCACAAAACGAGTTATTTCCTCTTTCTTTCTTTTTTTGGTCAATTTGAGATATTTGAGATCAAACAAACTAAATAACAAAGAAATTTATAAAAACATACGGAATGAATATGATGCCTTCAACAAATATCATACCCTGTCATGTCTGTAATGCAACAATTGAGATATCATTTGAAATGTTTTATTTTGTTCCGCCTTATAATGGACTTTTAAAGAAAATGGTATTAATCCCTTTTGCAAGAAACTCTCCACATCGTATACCGGAATGAAAAAGTAATCAGAAAAGGGGGAAAGAAGAAAATAGAGGGGGTCGAGCGAGCTTCCACTGATGTTGGTATATTGCAAACATATCCGTATAACATCAGACCATTGAGGAGGTATGGGCAGTGTTGGAAAAGGACGAATATTGTTACCTTTGCAAATATCTCACGAGAGTCTCTTAGTAAGTATGTGTATCTAATCACCGTATGAAAGACACGCTCGATTCCTTATATTGTTCTCCTTTTTAAAGAGAAAACTTTCTTGAAAGAGCTTTTCACTCGGTGGTGTGAAAGTTCCTCAGTCTTTGTTTGACCAGCGTTTTGTTCCCTTATCCCTAAATCACTGGACAACGGGCGGAACATGCTTGATCTTTGTGACAGAACAAGGTTATTCTATGAAAGACTCGTTTACACACCCCGCTAATGGTCTATTTACTTTTGGCGTATACTAGAGAATGACCTCAAACTAGTTTCCGTTAATGGAGTCTTTCCAAATTGAATGTCTGCTGGGGAGGGAACCTCTCAGTGGGTTGAATCTTTTGTTACTCAGTGGCAAGATAATTTTTAAAATTCGCTTTCAAAATACTTCAAAAACAATAGTCATGAGAGAAATTATTCTAAACAATTATTATGAATGAATTGTGATATTGATATAAAAATATACTTAGCACAAATACTAGTATAGAATAAAGAATAATAAGGAAAATGATGATACTTGATATGAAATTGGTTTGAGCTTAACAAAATAAAAAAATGAAGTGCCCATAGAAATGAGTTTCTATACTCTGAAAATGATACCTGTTAGTCACATAACACTGAATAACAAAAGGCTTTAATCGTAAAAGGGTTGCTCACAAGAACCAAAAAAAAAAAAAAAAGATGTCAACGCCATTGCTACGGAAATAGACCACAATCACACACATGAACTTAACTTATACTTCTCTTATGCTATAATATTTGATACGGGCGTTACCTCATGATCTTGTGTAGGTATAAAGCATGCAATTCAGTGAATGTTAATGATAGGACGTGGTTGCACTTACAGAAGAAGACAGTGTACATGAAGTCAAGCTAGATTTTGTCTAAATACTGCTCTGGATGCGTCTCTGAATCACAGGCATTATGTAAACTTCACTGAATAAACCCGTGTCACGCTAGAAATGTTTTAGATTATTTACGAGATTCTATTCAACGTTCGGGGTCGATTGGAAAGGTTGATTGGAAAAACGTCGGGGAAATGTTTTCAGTTCTTCATAAAATCCTGTGGGAAAGTAATTTCAAGCAGACAAAAGCTGAGGCTCAGAAGAAAAAAAAAATACAATGATATTAATACATCCATTTGTATGTTTCATAAACTTGAAAATTGTAATATACATACTAATAGGCCCTATTGACAGAGGCTGACCATTCTTAAACCCATTAGGCTCACCAAGGCGGCCAACAGCGATTTCTATGCAGTTGTAGAATATTCCTTTATGATACAAGATCAATTATTTATGTATATTCTTATGTATCTTTATTTGAGTTACGGTATCATTGGTCTGTTCCTTGTTATACATTTATTTCTTTTCGCAGTTAGTGAACTTTATCAGTTTATGTTATAGAATCATAGTTGAGAAGTGTCAATTGTATACATGTATTTACACAGCGCGCAGAAATAAAGTCCTCCCTTAAAAAAAAGGAAGCATACACGGGCGTTTGTAAACCGGCCTTTTCATTTGCTGTTTCTGGACATTTCTTTTGGGCGTATTTCATGCGTGACATAAAACCTAATAGACTTCCGAAAATGGTCGACAGTGATTCAAAGCTCTTATGAAGAGTGAGGTGGCACTTGACAAACATGGACAAAGTCCACATTGTATAGCGTCGGCTTGAGAATAAACGTAGGCCTATACACCTGCTGAGATTTAGTTGTTCCAGGCCAACCACGCCTATATATTCACTCCTTGGACAACCAGCAAGTTGTGTTCGTGTAGTCCCATACATTGAGGATATTGTATTTTTAGATGGCCTTCAATGTCTACTTTCAGAATTTTGTTAAGAGATTATTCCTTGCTCGTGCAACATTGTTTCATTATTGTTTTCATTCCGGTCTAAAAATAACTGTGCCCCATTTCCCCCCTATCTTCAAGTATGAAGTAACGAATCCAGGTCTGCATTTTGGACAGACAATAAGATCATTATTATGCTGCAGGTGCAAGCTTGAAAAAGATAAAAACTGTATGACAGGTTATGGTAAAATCCAGAAATTGATTTAAAGAAAACTATTTTCCCATGTAGATCAGAAACCAAACGCCAAAGGAATGACATTCGGGACCCTGTGGAAGAACAGCCATATTTTGCAAACTATGACTGAACGGGCAATCCCCTGTTTCTTCTGTACGGTATATATGCAATGTATATGCAACCTTTAATGTGTGTTTTTTGTTGTTGTTTTTATTAATCTGAAGACGGAAATAAAAACAACAACTACAACAACATCAAAATAATAATGAATTATGAGCAGTATAAGTATAATCTAGACTTTTCTTCAGACTTATCAGTAACATTGGTTGTCACATTATCTCTTCACTGTACAACGAAACCACCCTTGTGTCTTTTAAATCACAGTTGGAACAGACTGTGTTTAGAATGCCAAAGTTCTCTTATGTAGAACAACGACAAATTCTTCCCTGATTAGCAACAAAAAAAAAAAGAAAGAAAAAAAAAAGAGGAAGCAAGCAGCATACCATTCGAATCTGATTTTTTTTTTTTGAAAAAATTTATTTAGTTGTGTCTGATGGACTTTTGGGAAGGAACAAACATGCCCATTGAAAGATGTTTAGGTCCTCAAGGCGTGATCGTATCGCTGATGTCGATATCAATTCAATTTCAATTTCAGATCATTTCATTTGACTTCAATTATTTGAATTTGACATTTATCATATCAATATCGAAATCTGATATACATTTCGCTCAATTTACAAGAAAAACTTGTAAAACCGGGTTTTCAGATTTGCTTCCTTTTGCCAAAATATGGCTACACTGCTTGAGATCTTTCTTTTTTTTTTTTTTTTTTTTTTTTGGGGGGGGGGGGTCCTCGATTTCGGTGGTATGAGTACGTGTTCCAGAAACTCGTGCATTCATGCGTATAATATTGAGATAATGTGTGGAACGTGTATAGTTCGCTATTGTATAAGCACACACATTGTCGACAGAGAGGGCAATGTACTTTTTTCTCTCTTTATCTATTATATCTATCAGTCTGTCTGTCTCTTTTTTTTCCCTCTACCTGTCCGCCCAGTTGTCTGTCCGCCCAGTTGTCTGTCTGCCCATAATTTCCTCCATGATAGTTATCAGTCTGTCTATCCATCTACACACGACGGGTCGTGTAGGTCGGCACATGCCCTACAATAATAAAATTCATAACTATATCTTATATATATAAATTATATAAAAAAAAAAGTTTTATAAGAAATATCCATAAAATAACGTTGACTACTAAGGTAAACTCGCTTGCTTAAAATGGATTGTCACATAACCAGTTATAGTTATTCCACAGTATCCATCAACACTGTACAAATAGATCGGATCTCTATTTTAATTAGATTTTATGCATGACAAAGTTTTGGACACAAAAATTGCCTTTAACACCCACAAAGTTTACAGGAGGCCTGTCCTGCGTAACAAAAACTATATGAAATCCTGCCTATGGAACTTAAAGCTAGCGTCACTAACTGTTTACCATTGGGAGAAGTCTAGAGGAGTGAGTAAAAAAAAAATCAAATTATTGCATTTTGATGCATTATGTTGTTGAGTTGTAGCACAAAACACCCCACCATCCAAACGTTGGAGAATGTCTCAATAAACCACAACTGCAGATGGTTAATTCTGGGAACGATTTAAATCAAATTCTTGTTCACACTTTCCTTATTATACAATGCTTAACATTGACACTACTGATTAACATTAACTTTTTACGTCGGTTGTTTCTATCCCGAACTCACATTTCAGAATATAGTGGCTTTCATGTAGGAGAATGACTGTAGGCTGTCGCAGGAAAAAAAAAAAAAAACAAGTCAAAAAATTGTAATACATTCACAAACAGTGTGGTGTTCCTGCTAGATACCCATGACCCCATCCCCGGCAGGATTTAAATTACCTCATACAGCGAAGAATTTCTTGTTTAAAAAAAAAAAAAAAAAAAAGTTCACTGTTACAAACACTTCCCGGCTAATTCATCGTGGGAAAATTGTCGCTGTGCTCCATTAAAGGCATAATTTACCATTTGCAGATGAAACAAAAACCCTGCATTAGTGCTTTAAATTGTTCTAAAATGTGAGTTAGGGATAGAAACAACCACTGTAAAAATGTGAATCCGTATAATCGATGTCAAGTGTTGTTAATACACAAAATATAAACAATAGTTATAATAAAAATGTTTCCAGACTAAAGCATATACAGTTACGGTTTATTGAGAAAAACACTGATATCTCCTTATATTTTAGGCTTTATTGCAAAAATTTTATATGGTAGGATGTTTTATGACACAACAGACCTAAACATATGAATCAAATGTGATATCTTGAACATTTTTGAAATCACTGCTCCCAAAGGTAAACTAGACCTTTAATAAACATTAGTAAGGGCTAGTGCAAAGTTTTGCCTGAGCAATTCTATTTATCCGTTCGACTGGATGTTGTAACACCGTCGTGTAGTCTTGCTCATCTACCTCCTCCCAACTTTTACAATTTTCATCATCATTGCAAGCTGCATGAAAGTTACTCAAATTAAGTATATTCGTTCCGAGGGAAACCCCCCCCCCCCCCAAAAAAAAAAAAAAAAAAAAAAAAATATATATATATATATATATATATATAATAAAAATAATAAAAAATAAAAAAATAAAAAAATAAATAAATAAAATAAAATAAAATAGAAACCGCAGTATGAGTCTCAAAACACAGTTTTAAACAAAAAGAGTAAACAGGGTAAGTAATCAGTCATTAGCATGTCAAATGTACTCTAGTCAGGGGTATATTGTGAGATGATAAAAGCAACCAACAAACAAAAAGCCTTGATTCACTTGACGGTAACAGGCGGTATTTTTTTTTAATTATTATATGGATAAAAGCAACCAACAAACAAAAAGCCTTGATTCACTTGACGGTAACAGGCGGTATTTTTTTTTTAATTATTATATGGATAAAAGCAACCAACAAACAAAAAGCATTGATTCACTTGACGGTAACAGGCGGTATTTTTTTTTAATTATTATATGGATTCAAGAATGAACCGCACATGCGAAGAATGAGAATAGCTTTGTGGACATTATTTCTGGGAAGAGTCACGATGCTGTTGCCAAGGCATTCTCCCATGACAGACTGATTAAATTCAAACATGATAAAGTCGAGTGGATAAAATGAATTCAACCACCAAATCCACCGAATCCACCAATTCGAAGGAGTAACTTACAACATTAGAGGGGGGTTTCCCGCATGTACAAGTGCGATTCGATGAATGCAGTCTTAACGACTTTTCAGTGCAGCACACACAAAGAGGAAAATAGAATGGTCCTTTTGAAAGAGGAGAACTATAAAAACTTGGGTAGATGCAATTTGCCAGACGAGAGCCCTCCGTCAATTTGGAATGTTACAACCACAGTAGAATGATTAAGAAAATTATCACTGTTATATTCATTATCATTATCGATTTAACTCACCTCTCAATAGTCCTATATAACACTCAATTTCGTCACGATGTATAGATGCAGGCCTATACACAATTTCACATGTGCATGCTTTAGGATGGGAAGGTTTTCTACCCTGTATTATATCATGCTATTTGATAAAAATCAGTAATGTTTAAGTTTGATAAAGGTTGAGTTAATTGTAATGATACAGTATGGGGAATGAAGAGGTGGGGCTCAAAATGAACAGAATTAAGGATGGATACAGGAAGTGGTCTAGAATATAGCATATACTCTGAACCGAGTGAAGACATAGAATCGTAGGATGCATTCAGTACCAACTGAGTTCAACACTGATTTAAATGCTCGCAGTCAGAGTTTACTATTTCACGGGAATAAAACTTGCTAGAATCCTCGTAAGTGTACTACAAGTACAATCTTTGGCAATAGATCAGGTTGTAGATTCTGAAACCCGACGGGTACATGACCAACTACATTTTGATTTATAACAATGACGTTATAATGACAATTCATCTCATTATAGTTTTCTGCTTATATATATATATATACCTTCTTACCTGTTATAATTGATGTACTTCTATTATGAACTCGTGTCCTCATTTTGATTGAAACCTAATCACTGGCATTCAGAGATAGATGAGACAGTTGGCTCATCGGGTGCTGTTCGTTATTCCGAAGGTTCGTTATTCCGAAGGTTCGTTAATCCGTAAACACAAATTCTCTATACCTATAGAGGTTCGTTAATCCCAAAAATGAAAAAAGGTTCATTGACCCGAACATTTGTGGCGTTATTCCGAAGGTTCGTTAATGCGAAGGTTCGTTAATCCGAAAATGAATTTGAGAATAACGAACCTTCAGAATAAGGAACATTCGGACTAAAGAGCCTTCGGAAGAACGAACCTTCGGAATAACGAACTGTAACCGACTCATCGAGTTCACGCCTTGTCATTTTTCTTCTGCCTTTTTCTTCTCCTTCTTCCGCTTCTCGTTATGAAACAAAATTCAGTTAACTCAGTTGATGTAAAGACTCGACTATTATGTAGTTGTAAAAAAAAAAACAGTCTGCCAATGTAAATGTTTTCGTGCGATATTTGGCTGGAGCAGACGTTTTGAGTACTCTCGTACTTCCGCGTTCGAGACAAAATGTTTGGTAACGAAACCTTTTGGAGTTATCAAACACAAGGTCACATACTTGGGGGGTTTGCCCTTCCTCTCCATTTCTATTATTGAAATTACACTGCACTAAAGTTGATATAAAAGGGCTGCGAAACGGAGGGGATGTCACATTTTGCAGGGTGAGAAAATAAGACTTGAACTATATTGTCGCAGGAGCATATGTCATGACACTATTGTGTCAGTACTTTGGAATTCCGAATAAGCTTGTATTTTTATAACACAGTCATAGTTGAAATCAACTTAAACATTAATGGAGTCCCATGTTATGCTTTACAAGGCACATATCTTCCGCCGAATGATTGCGGTATACAGATCATTTCATCCACTGATGACTTGATCATATTCTGTGCGTTGTCTCTTACCATCCACATTGTGGGAACAATAAACGTGATAAAGGTAGTCCCTCCCTCATCAGCTCATCATGAAGTTATCCTGTTGCTCCATTCTCTCATTGCTCATCGTGTAAGATGACTCTATCCTCATTCTTTAAAGAAGCCGACAGTAAAATAACTTCTTCTTTTGTGCGGTACGCTATTTTTGAATAACCTTCACGTAAGTCATCGCTATCAAAACTGAACGACGCGGGAACAATCAGCCCGATGTTTTCTTTGATAACAAAGGTGTCGCTAATGCTGAAGAAGAAAAAAAATGTACAAAAATCGACCTGAATTGTGATATCATGATCATAGATAGTTATAGTCATTCAGCTGCCGCCAAACATGGTCATGATCTTTTGTGAAGTCACGAGAAACCCGTACTTTTTTCTGGGTACTTGGTACGAGGTGAAAAGTTTAATAAAAGGTGCCATGTTCATTAAAAAAAAAAGAAGAAGAAAAAGAAATGTCAAATAGCATCTCTGCGGTAGGAAACGCTAAATCCAATTGCCGCATATATACCTTTTTACTTAAAGTCCATAGTGGGGGAAAACACTCTAAATAATACAGTTGTTAATGGAAAGCTGCAGGAATAATTCAATACATAATTTGTATTTCTTTGAAGTCAGCAAAAGCTCAGCTTTGCAAAGGCAATTCTTGAAAGACCTTGTTCTTACGACTTTGGATAAAAATGAAACTGGCCGACATACATGAAAGAGTTTTATAATGTTTAGGAAACAAATTGTGCGGAGAAAAATTCGTTGGCTGCTCTGATCTTTCACACCGCTATTCAAATTTATAGCCAAACACAGAGGGAAATTTGAGAATTATTGAAGCAAAATTCATTTCATTTTCATATATCTATTCTAACATGGGAAGACCCATTCATCATAAACTGCTTGTTCCTGAACTTCTATCTTTTTGAGGTCAGTATTCGGTAACAGTATTTATATGGTTCTGCTTTCAAAGTCTGTATGGCTACTTTGATCTGGTTAATATTGTAGATTTACTTTTTTTTTAAACAAACATATCCAACATTTGACATCAGAAGTCAAATTGATATTGTAGTTTTACTTTAAAAAATCTGTCTCAAAGGCTATCATGAGGAGCAACGGATTCATACGTTTCCTTTGGAATTCGTTATCGTCTCTAAAAAACAAGACTATAAAGCTTATATCTCATACTGGGGTTGTACAAATAGACATTTAGAGGTGTCTTTGCTAAAGGCTGCTGCTAAAAAACGACTTCTTTTTATGGAGAAAGGCTAACCTCAGAGGAATGGCAGATTGTCTGCAAAATTCTTCTCTCTCTATCTCTATCTGTCTGTGAATTGGAGTCAAATATTTGATGGCGGTATTGCCGGTTTTAACCCGAAAACAAGAGTGACCTAGATAAAGATGAAGCGTTTGCAAAGTGTCATTTTCGTATTGTCAAACTTCGTGATGTCGAGTTCATCCGCTTGGCTTGGTCCACAGGGAGTTGACAGTTCCATGGGGGATAAAAAAAAAAACATTGCAAAATAATTAAGGTTGTGCTTGTTATGCCTTTGCTAACTTTCCCTTCGCGATTACATTTACAGCCCTGTTAATGTGATCTACAATTCCCTATTGAAATATGAAAACTCAGATGATCGCCGCTTTGTTGGATCGCGCAGTGTCGAGCGTGCTGCCAACACTTCGCGCAGAATGGGTAACATACGATTTCAGCACAACCATATAATAGCAAGAACCAATAGCGCCGAAACTTTACGATCATCATTATTTGGCTATTGTCGGTGACTTGCTGGTTTTCTTCCATGGCCCTTCTCTACTATCTGTCTGTATTTCTTTCTTTGTTCTTCCCTTCATTATTGTCCTTCCATGTTTTCTTATTCTGCTCTTTTTGGTACTGTTTTCTTCTGTTCATGTTTTCTCTTGCTTCTGTACCTCCTTTCTGATCCTTCCCTTCCTCCACCTTTGTTGTCCTTTTTTATACAGCTTCTTAACCTTCCTTGTCATGGTTTGTCGCATCCTTTCCCAATTGTTTTCAGGCATATATGTGTGGTGGTGGTGGTGACTATACTCTGCAGTACATCTTTGCACTTTCTAAACCTTACAACCTCAACCTCGCATTTTCCCAAGGTTATGAGACATAACTTCCCTCTTATCAGGCAATAGGGCGGAGGGGGGGGGGGAAGGGCCGCTCTCCGTTCCCCCCTCTTTGCATAAGGATTCATTTGCGGTATAGGGCTCACACGGGTAAATAATTTCCCATAGAGACGTGTGTTAAAATTCAAAATTAAAAAAAAAAAAAATCTGTAAAAAGGCTGGGAGAAATGAAGTGTCTCATCTTCACTAACCTGGATAAGTGAGCTATACCCTGTAATCCATCAAATTTCCAAGACAGGTTCTTCAGCTCAAACTCTGTCCATGTCCGCAAAGCCAGACTACGCGAGTTCTTTTCACAAAAAAAAAAAAAAATAAATAAATAAATAAAAAATGATAATAATAATAATCACATATTTTCTGTATTTTTTGTCCCTTCAAATTCCATGAGAAAAGCTTTCATCTTCAAGCCAAAATGCAGTTTGTAGAGGAATTCATACTCAATATCTGCAGCTATTCAGTTTTATGCCAAATTGCATTATTGATTTTTAATTATTTTTTCTTCATTTATTTTGGTATCTTTGGTACGAATTTGTGAAGGGGTCTGGGACATTTCATTTTATTTTCAGGTGTGAGCCCTATAACCCTTCGTAAAAGATACTCTTATAGCAGCGTTCCCACTTAGCCGAGTTACAGTGCCGAGCTTTGGCGAGTTGTGGCGAGTTGCCTCAAAGGGGCACTCGCGATAACTCGCGTAAAGCTCTTCATGTAACTCGGGATAACTCGCGACAACTTGCGTAACTCGTAGTGAATCTGCAATACTCCCCGTGAACTCGCGAGTGGTTCAAAAAATTTTGAACATGTTCAAAATTGTCCCTAACTCGAAGTAACTCGTGCTGAACTCTTTTAATCTCGGAATATACTCGTACTACTCGTAACAAACTCTCAATACTCGGACGAAGCTCGCGATGAACTCTCCGTAACCCGCCACCTTACGCAAGTTCTGCTCGAGTTTTGAAGACTGCGATGCGAGCACTACGACTCTACAACGAGTAAGGGGGATTTGGCCTCGAGCTAAGCGCGAGTTTAGATCGAGCTCTGCGACTTACAACGAGTTTCGTATTAGCTTATTCAAAGTGCATTGCACTGACCTATTAATATGGAATTATTCATAATTTCCCAGCGTTTTCAAGACAAGAGACATTAATTTAACCCTAAACGCATGTACACGTGCACAAAAGTCATTGCCATTACATTTCTAGAACTACGTAAAAATTAAAGGCATAATTTACCATATGCAGATGAAACAAAAACCCAGCATTAGTGCTTTGAAATAGTTCTAAAATGTGAGTTAGGGATAGAAACAACCACTGTAAAAATTTGAATCCGTATAATTGGTGTTAAGTATTGTTAAATACACAAAATGTGAAATGTTATAACAAAAATATTTCGAGACTAAACCATCTTTCACAGTTATGGTTTAATGCACTGGAACAATTACCACTTACCGTTAGACAGTCTCCATCAGTCAGTGTGTTCAAAAAAGCCTTGAAAACACATCTTTTCAGTAGCAACTAGTTCGTAGCTGTATATATAACATTTATCCAATTACACATACTGTCGTACATGTTTTGAATTGATTGTAAGCGCTTTGGGCCTTGTGGGAAAAGCGCACTATAAATAATAGTAATAATAATAATAATAATAATGAGAAAAATACTGATATCCACCTATATTTTAGGTTGTATTGAATATATATATATATATATATATATATATATATATATATATATATATGGTGGGATGTTTTGTGATACAACAGACCTACACATATGCATCAAATGATATATCTTGAATTTTTTTTTTAATCACTGCTCCCAAAGGTATACAATTAATTGACAGACCTTTTCAATAAGACAAAAATAAAAATGCCTCAGCTCAAGAAATCAAAGAAAAAAACATGAGAAGGAAATAGAGATCAATCAAGCAATGGTTGAAGTAGAGGTAGAAGAGCAGGAAGAGACAGTAGAAACAGAAGAGATCATCCGTGATGAGCTACAGAGGCGATCAGAAGACCAAGCCTCTTAACAATTAGACCCACGAGAAAAGGTCCCAGACGAGTAGAAGAAAATGGGAGAAAAGACCCCACTGGAGGCCAAACCGAACAGCAGGGATTGCGCGAACTCATAACGGGCTCGTAATGGGCTCGTAACAAGCTCTTTATAACTCGATGAAAGCTCGGTTTAAGTAGTACACAGGCCATCACAACTCACACCAAGATCGGTGTGACTCGTATCACGCTCGGATCACTCGTACAGCTATCGTAGTAAACTCGATGTTGCCTTGTAAATCACTCATGCGCAGCTCATTAAAAATTGACAAATTTCAGGCGAGTTCACGCGAGTTCAAGCTCGCGCAGCTCGGCACAACTCGAGGCTCCAACTCGGCTAATACCCCGTTCCCACTGCCGATCAGATCAACTCGATCAAGCGAGATCAATCCCGATCACCTATTTTTACCAGAGCAATCCCGACCAAATGCTCGATCGTCCTTCAACACGATCCCTTCCCGACCGCTATTCGATCTTGTACGATCCACATCCGACCATTCTCGACATCTCCAGAATCTCTCCTCGACAACCACATAGATCTCTACTCGAACATCCCGACCTACACACAATCAATACACGATCGCTACACGGTCAATACTCGATTTCTACTAGACTTCTTAGACCAGCTCGACATGACACGATCTGTGTAAGATCTTGCATCGAACTGGTCGGCAGGTTCGTACAGTGGTCGAGTGAAAGAAGAATTGGTTACAATTATTCGTTTGGTTATATGAGACAATTCAGTATTTATACTTGAATACGGCATGGCCCAAAAGAGTGCTATAAAACTGCTATTAATTGCAAAAGCATGAATGAACGAAAGAAATGATTATCTTTGGTATAGGTTTTCCCGGCCAATTTCGCACTTTTGTCAGTCCATTTGATAAAAGGTTCATTCAATTTAGCGAAATCCTCGTCACTGCACATTCTTTCATTCAAAATTGCAAGTTGTTCGTTCAATTAGCATTCCGATCCATGAGATTTGCACATGTGCCTTTCAAATTCGTAAAACGGGCATTCAAATTGGCACGTGCTCTTCAGTCATTCAAATTCGCCAGCACTGGCGAAAGGGGAATTTCAGTCATTAATTTTAATTTCGCGTATGGGCAGTCAATTCCTAACATGTTCATTCAAATTAATGCCATGTTATTTCTTTTTTCAAAAGTTGATAACATTTAGACGCGTATTTCTATGTGACTTATTGTTTCATCCACGCACTGTTAAGCAGTAAACGTATCGTATTTTTGACCATTACTCGAGTCTGCTGTTCTGTAATGCCCCTTTTCTTTCATACATGCCATTTTAGGCCTACATGTACCAATACTATTATGTAGTTTAACTTCATCTTCATCCAGTCATGACGGCACAAGTTAGAAACAGACGTATTACAATTTTCTCAAGGGGACAGAAGAAGAATTGTAGGAATATTTGATGATCATAACCTTGACTTCCTAGAACTGGCCGACACACGGAATAAAGCGCTCAACGGCGAGATAAGTTGTGGCCATGCACATGTTGCATTATCTTCGGACTTGAAGAGTCACTAAAGAAAAAAAATGTTGCCAAAATGTCTAAAATGAGTACGAAAATATGAAACGTAATGACGCTTGGAGAACAATAACTAAGTTATAAAAAAGAAAGAACCAAACCATAAACATGCGTGCAAAATTGACTGCAAAAGATGTTAAATTGATTGCCAAAATGAATTTGAATGAACGAGAGCAGCATGTTCTTGATCACGTGACTATAATAATTCTAAACTGAATGAACGAATAACGCCGAAATGGTGCTTGTTTTACGAATTTCAATTGAAAAAGTGTTAATTAGAATGAGGCTAAAGGTAATTTGAATGCTCCAAAATGAATTTGAATGAAGAGATCATAAAATTGAACTTCCGAACATGCCATCTATGCTATATTTTGCTAAATTGAATGCAGCAATTAGGAATTGGACTGACAAAAGTGCGAAATTGGCCGGGAAAACCTATATGTAGTTGATAAAAGAACACTTCCTATTTTGAAACCACAATTATCAATTCTCGCGCAGGCGTTTCAAATATATAGTCATTTTTCCTGAAAAAAAAAAAAAAAAACCGATGATAAAGACTGATCACTATTTTGTGGGCCACTCAAAAAGGTACCCCCCCCCAAAAAAAAAAAATGCATTCACTTGTATTCATTCATTTTATCCGTTTTTAGTATAGGTTTTCCCGGCCAATTTCGCACTTTTGTCAGTCCATTTGATAAAAGATTCATTCAATTTAGCGAAAATCCTCGTCACTGCACATTCTGTCATTCAAAATTGCAAGTTGGTCGTTCAATTTAGCATTTCGATCAATGAAATTTGCACATGTGCCTTTCGAATTCGTAAAACGGGCATTAAAGTGGCACGTGCTCTTCAGTCATTCAAATTCGCCAGCACTGGCCGAAAGGGGTATTTCAGTCATTCATTTTGGCGTATGGGCAGTCAAATTCCAAACATGTTCATTCAAATTAACGTCATGTTATTTCTTTTTTGAAAAGGTGATAACACTTAACAGCGCGTATTTCTATGTGACTTCTTTGTTTCATCCACGCACTGTTAAGCAGTAAAAGTATCATATTTTTGACCCCTGTATAACTCGAGATTGTTGTTCTGTAACGCCCCCTTTCTTTCATACATGTCATTTTAGGCCTACATGTACCAATAATACAGATTAACTTCATCTTCTTACAGTCATGACAGCACAAGTTAAATACAGACATATTTCTCAAGAAGACAGAAAAAGACTTATAGGAACATTTGATGACCATAACCATGACTTCCTAGAACTGGCCGACAAACTCGGAATAAAGCGCTCAACGGCCAGATAAGTTGTTGCCACATGATGCACTATCTTCGGATTGGAAGACTCACTAAGCATATTGAGGAAAAATAAAACTTTTGTCAAAATCTCTAAAATGAGTACGAAAATATGAAATGTAATGACGCTTGCAAAACAATAACTTTGTTGGAAAAAAAATAAAGAAAGAACCGAAGCATAAGCATGCGTGCTAAATTGACTGCAAAAGATGCCCAAAAATGAATTTGAATGAACGAGTGCGGCATGTCCGTGATCACGTGACTATATCATTCTAAATTGAATGAACGAATAACGAAATGGTGCTTGTTTTACGAAAAAGAATGAGGAGAAAGGTAATTTGAATGCTCCAAAATGAATTTGAATGAAGAGATCATAAAATTGAACAACCGAACATGTCATCTACGCTAAATTTTGCTAAATTGAATGCAGCAATTAGGAATTAGACTGACAAAAGTGCGAAATTGGCCGGGAAAACCTATAGTTACTTTTTGACGCATTCGTTATCAGTTTTTACGGCTGCACTATCGCTCAGTCAAGTATATAGGATATCAGTGCCCTAAGTTACAGATTTTGTAAATCACAAATTTTCATGGAGATCAAAGCGCCTGCATGAAGATTGATTATCATTGTGTCAAATAGAATTGGAGGTGTTTTTTTTTTCCTATTGAGCAATGTAACGATTTCATTCAGTCGCTAATATCTTTTTCAATAAGAGACAGTTTTGTAGCAGTCTGTCTGCCGGGACACCATGTATAATATAATATGTTCGTTCATATGCTTTCAATATTTGCATTAGCTGTGAAGAATAGCAAATCAAAGTTTGATCTCTCGTGAAAAAAAAAAAAAATACACCGCCACGCTTCGTAAGTGCATTACATATAGGTGGGCTGAAATTAACTTGGTCTAAAATGAAACATAGGCCTATATGCCCATAAATGCACCATTATATAGAGTTTTGAAAAATGACTGTTCTACAACCCTATTGAGTCGTGTTATCTTTGTCATTATTGTTCTCATTATTTAAGAATGAAAAAGTGAATGAAAAATATGTATGTATTCATTGATAAAGTATAAGCCCAAGAGTGTGTAAAAGAAAATACATGTTTCACGTTAATTTCTAAATTCATGAAGTGTGCTGATATGTGGAACAGAGTACATTATTATGAAAATTAAAACAATATAACATTTTACATTAGCAAAATGATAAAAATCTTGGTTGTTTGTTTATTGTCAACTCATCCCAGCCAATCGATATCAAGGTGGACTTTCAGCAATGTACATACAACTCTCAATGAAAAAAAAAAAAGAAACATTATTAAGTGAAGCAAAAGTGTAACATCTACGTAAATACAAGTAAAGTAAGTCACTGAGTATTTATGAATCTAAGTTACAACTACCGTTTTAACACGTCAGCGTAAGAAATAGATTTTATATCAACGTTATCAACATCAACTTTGAAACAGACAAGCTAGCAATAGAATTCAAGAAACATTTCTCAGTTTATAATTAAAGTAAATAATCTAGAAAATTTCCTTTCACGTTACAGTCATATTGCCAGAATACCAAATTTTTTTTCAGTTTCAGTCGTGTTTCCTTTCTTTCTTCTGAAATTTTTGTCTGGAAAGTCTAATTCTGCCATGTCTGCTGTTTAGGATTTGTTGTCTTTTCTCTCTTCGTGGCCCTGTTCCTTTCTTCAGTGCGCCATGCAGGAGTGGCTGAAGATACTGACGACATTTAACTTTTTAACGTGATCAAGGACTGCATATGTTTTCATGAACAATAAATGAGTGCTAAGAAAGTACGTCTGCACCTGCTGCAACCACTATCAAAAAGTGCTCGGTATTTGATCGAGTGCCGGTCGAAGCATGATCGAGTTTAGTCGAGTATCAATCGACAGCAGTCCTGTAGCGGTCGTGTAGCGGTCGAGTTATTCATGAAACTGATGAATCCTGGATCGAGATGATCTGAAATCAATCGTGTCGCAATCGAGTGTAACTCGAGATGATCGGGAACTGAGCTCGGGGAAAAATCCGTCCCGACCACACTAGATATCTATACGACCGATTCCCGATCAGCTCGATCTCTTCTCGATCACTACCCGAGCTGTTGGTGTTCGGGCTTCCTACTCGAATATTTTGGACATGTCCAAAATTATCGTGAAGGAAGCAGGAGCGATGCCGATCAAGGTAGATCGACCCCGAATACCAATGCCGAGCGAGCCCGACCAGGCCAAAAAAGCTTGATCGGGATTGATCGAGTTGATCTGATCGGCAGTGGGAACGTACCATAAGTGGGAACCTTGCTTTACCGGTATTCATTACTTTTCAATCAGACACGCAGTCGCTTTGTTTGTTTGTTTGTTTGCTTGCTTGTTTCATTTCCATCTGAGAAGATGGCTGGATATAGCCCATATAATGATCAGCTGCAATAACTAGTCTTCATGGGGTCCAGTTGGATGATAAGCGGGACCACTTAACCAGGTTAAACACCCTGCTCTTTGTGATGAATATTAAAAATGAAGCGGGAACTTTGACGTACATGACTCTCTCATACACGGGATCTCCACTATCCCAGGGACAGAGTACATGTTTTGCCTTTTCCTAGAGGGGATGGTGTATGATTACACACAGCATTACTCAGTGGGACTCTGGAATCAAATCCGGGTCCTTTGGATCTTGAGACAGATACTCTACATATACTGACTGAGCTAACTCACCGCCCTGTTATTACACAAGAATCGTTTGAGCCAGTAAGAAGTTTTTTTTTTTTTTTTTAATAGCATAACACGTTGCAGAGAGATATCAACAACCGCAGTTGTTTTTAAATTTTCATGTTTCATACACAAGTTTTTATGAAATACTTTGCACCATATTCCTTTTAGACACTTTGTGTGTGTGTATGAATCTATTGAAAGAGTGCATGTCAATGTGGCGCCATCAAGTATTCAGGGTCAGACTTTAGATTCTAGAAGTACATGGTTCTTTCAATGAATGATCTTTTGTATCCATAGTCTATTCTATTGCAATGAGACGTGAATGTGTTTTTTTTTTTGCCGTTGTCAACAGTCAATAACCTAAGTTTTGTCAAATAGTAAACTTCCTACAGGTGTGGATGTGACTTATATAATAGGCGGGTCTTCCCCATTCTTTCTTTCTGAACCCCCACCCCCTCCTTTCCCCTATCCCCGTTCCTATTGTCCCTGTATAGCTTCCCCTTTCCATTGTGCCCGATCTTTGAACTCTTTTCGAACAATCATTATTTTAAGAATGATGGAAACTACTAAGTTTTCTTTTCGTTTCTGCATACCTCTTTCCTGATCTCAATCTGTCTCTCATATAACAACCAGGTATACTGCATCAAAGAGTCCTGTGTGGCACATTCATGCTCCGGCAATATTCTTTTCGTCATGCAATACCTCTCGGGGGTAATACTCTGGTATAATGTTCTCTTCTCCATGCAATATATCTCTCGGGGGGTAATTATGCGCTTTAAGTATAACTACGCACAATATATTATTGCGCGACAAAAAGGCTAAATTTCAATAGCAATTCATTCTAGCTGACCCGTTAAACTGATTCAAATAGGAACCAGAAGGAAAGCAAGCCTCATACCGAGCTCCTCTCACGAAATCAATAACACGAAATATAATATTTGGCATTTGGATGCCATTTCCATTGATTATCGACAAAGGAGAGATAATGGCGCCGCAAACATGCAAGCGTCTCATGCACGATGCATTATCCATGGCGCTTAATGATTTCGGTGGTTCAATAACCAGCGACATGCAAACTGAGCTTGGAAATCTGTATGACTTTTGTTGAAGGCATTTTGTTTTGGTAACCATGCATCCACATACACACACACACACACAAAAAAAAAAAAACATGATTAGCTAAATTAATGACAAGCACTTCGTTCATATATATATATATATATATATATATATATATATATATATATATTATATATATATATTGGCAACATTGGTATAGATAATGGTTATAATGCAGTACGGTAGTATAAGATACAGAATTATTGTTATTCTTTTTCTTCTGTAGACTCATAATCATCTATTTTTCAATCCCCTGGCCGTACAAGAACCAGGAAAAAGTTTACTTTTAATGTCATCTTCTCTCTAAAAAAAATCGAGTGAAAATTTTCACTCTAAAAAGAGTGAATACAAAAAAGAGTGAATTTCGAGTGAAATTGGTGAATTTTGAGTGAAAATGCTCATTTTCACTCATTTTGGAGTGACGTCAGGGATCACTCGAAGATTTTGGAGAGATTATTTTTGTTCTCTGTTTGAACAGCACAAGTCAGATGCAAAATCTACCTGGCATGTAATAAATAGTGTTATTCATAAACGTGTAAATAAGGGTAGTATTGATAATATCCTTTGTGAAGGGAAGAATTTAACAGATGATGTGGAAATTGCGGAAGCATTCAACTCTTTTTTTGTTAATATTGGTCCGAATCTGGCCCGCAATATTTCATCTGTGCACAGACCCTTTCATTCTTACCTTTTAAATTCCAATCCACAGTCCTTATTTTTTCTCCCAGTACTTGAAACAGAGGTCGTAGATATTGTCAATTCTTTTAGCCCCAAGAAGAGTACAGGTCATGATGGGATTTCTAATCACCTCATGAAAAGTATTGTAAACGAAATACTATCACCCTTAGTTCACATTTTGAATTTATCTTTATTGACTGGTATTGTGCCCATTAAAATGAAAATTGCTAAAGTTATCCCAATTTATAAGAAAGGCAGAGAGGATGAGTTGGGAAATTATCGACCAATATCGCTTCTGTCATCCTTTTCTAAATTACTTGAGAAGATGATTTATAATCGTTTAATCAAATTTGTAAACGATTGTGATATTTTAGCTGATAATCAATTCGGATTCCGGAAAAAACATGCAACCACCCATGCTATATTACTTCTGGTTGAGAAAGTTGTAAGAGCTATAGACACAAAGTCGCATACAGTCGGTCTGTTTCTGGACTACTCCAAGGCCTTTGACACAATAGATCACGAAATTCTTTTGTATAAACTAAATCATTACGGTATTCGTGCAAAGGCCTTGGAAGTTCAGAAGTTATCTTACCGGTCGATCTCAATTTGTTTCCGTAAATAATCATGAATCTGATACAAACTCGATTTGTTGTGGTGTTCCACAGGGCTCCCTCTTAGGTCCTCTTTTATTCATTTTATACATCAATGACTTCCGTAACTCATCCTCTCTGCTGTCTTTTCTTCTGTTCGCAGATGATACAAGTCTCTTTTATTCTCACTCAGATCCTTATGTTTTGCTCGATTCTCTGAATAATGAACTTAAGTTGGTGTTTGAGTGGATTCAGGCAAATAAATTGTCGCTTAACATTAATAAGACCAATTATATGGTTTTCAGTAACACAATAAAATCTCTTCCAGGTTTAGTTTTAATGAACGGTTTACAATTAAATCAAATAGATTCAACAAAATTTTTAGGCATTTATATTGACAGTAACCTTTCATGGAAGGTACATGTTGATTATTTATGTAAATTGTTGTGCAAGAATGTTGGAATTATTCACAAACTGAAATATCTCTTCCCAAAGCCAATATTGCATTCTCTTTATACAACTTTATTATTACCTTACTTGAATTACGGAATATTAGCCTGGGGGAATTGCTCAAAGACTAAAATTGATTCGTTATTTTTGGTTCAGAAAAAGGCCTTGCGGATTATAAATCGAGCACAATTTTTTGATCATACTGATGAATTGTTTGTTTCAAGTAAATTGTTAAAAATTTCTGATTTGTATTTATATCATGTTGGAATTTTCATGTATAAGTTGAATACTGGTGACCTTCCTAGTATATTTTCCTCAATGTTTGTGAAAAACAGTGATATTCATACTTACCCTACAAGACACAGTGAATCCTATCATTTTTCTCCTGTTCGTACAGTTTTAGCCCTTAAGACAATTACATCTACCGGCCCTTCTTTCTGGAATGAGTTAGATTCGGTTCGGTTGCATTCAAGTTCTTTAAGCTCCTTTAAGAAAAATCTCAAAGCCAATTTTCTAAAATCCTATGTGTAATTATTTCGCCGTAATCGCTTAATTTTTTATTTTTTTTTTTGCATATACTTAAGTGATGCCTTGCTCGGATGACCTCACCAGTTTGATTAACTTGCTACTTTTTTAAGCATTTATACCATAAGTTAATCATAAAACATTATATACTATACTTTGTACATCCCGTAAACATAGTAATATTCTCGATATTTTGAATTTTGCATGTTACGTCACTTCTGACTTTGATACACTGTACTAAAACCCTATGTTATATTTTTGGAACCCACATCCTACAAGCTTTGCTTTTTAGTGGGTTCCTCATATTACACGTTAATTATAATCATTATGTCCTTATAAATTTGTGCATTATTGGTTCAAACTGACCATTGTGTTAAAAAAACTTTTCTGCTTCAAATCAAATGGAATATAAAACTTGTACGAAATGTGGAATATGGAACGTGAATAAAAACAAACAAACATGAACGTCTGTGTATATACGATATACTTTAATTTCACATTCACCACGATCACATAATAATTTCATACGTATATACCAATTGGCTTTTCACATCGAGCAATTTCCATTTTGGCTGTCTTTTTGATAGTCTCAAGTGTCAAATGTGATCATATGCAAGCCTGATATCTTCCCCATGACTCTCAAAGTATCGTCTGTATATTTATTTACTTCTGTATTATTTCTATACCATTACCAACAATTACTATCACCATGATTTTCAAAATCGTCGCCACCACACTATACAAACATTATATTCGTTTCTCTAACCTCATGAATATATTATTACTACCACCATCATCGTAATCATTATGATCATTATCATTAATGATAGCATGACCATCGCCTTACTCAATAGCATTCTATATCATTCTCGAGTTCAGCCACCGACAGATAAACGCTTGCACGGATCATAGTATTATGGATGTAATAGCCACTACAAACAGTCTGTATGTGGAGAAGTGGTTAATCATGTGTTATACAACGTGGATGATTATATTATGCAAAAGCATGCCCGATTCTGAAACGATTCTTTCATACCCCTTTTCACCTTCACAGTTTTTGGCTAACTCCTGACGGGGTGTCGCCGTTTATTTTGGCCAATGTTTTGGTATTTCATATATATATATATATATATAATGGTATTATTATCCGCGTGTTGGAATAAGAGCATGAAGACGATGAAGACAAACAAGTTGACATAGTCGTCTATATATATATATATATATATATATATATATATATATATATAGATAGATAGATGTATATATGTAATTTAACTTAATATCATTTCGTATTGTGATACATGCAAAGAGTATACTTCTGCCATGATGTACACTGTAATCACTGTGTATGTACGTATATATGTATGTACGTACGTACGTATGAAGTGTATAATAATCACGAATATATATATAATATTCTTATGCACTTACAAAAAAAAAAGGAGCAAGTGGAAAAGAGAAAAGACCTACTATGTGGATGATATCAAAAAGTCGGCCTTCAGGTTCCGCGGTATATGGCAGCGAAGCCCTCCCCGGGTCCGCCCCATGCGAGCTCCAGCTGCAAGCCGCTGACACGAAGGTGTTCCGCCAGTGCAAAAGAGTTACCAGCGCTCACACATTGGTCAGAAATTCGCTTGTACACGCATTCCCTGTTCTCACGGAAAACTGAGAGGGCAGGTAGATTAGACAACACCTAGCTCAATAAGTCCCTCTTTTTGTCTGCATGACATCATTCTGAGACAACTGGGAAAGAGAGAGAGAGAGAGAACTTAATAGAAAGAGAGAGGGAGGGAGAGAGAGAGGGAGAGAGAACGGAGAGGACTCCAAGCAAAGAATGAAAAAAAAAAGAAACTATTGTCTGTATACTATAACCTCTTCCTCACGAACTCAGAATGAAAACTGTATTGTTTACTCTGCCACAGCGTATGTATGGGACAAGGATGTGTGTGTGTGTGTGTGTGTGTGTGTGTGTGTGTGTGTGTGTGTGTGTATGTGTGTGTGTGTGTGTGTGTCTATATTATGTGTGTTTGTCTGTGTGTGTCTAGGCAAATAAATGCCTACATGCATCTACTGTACATAATAATTTTCATCTGTGTGTGAGCACAGTATGCAGTGGTATGGTATTATTTTTTTTTTCATGGGGGAGGAGGCAGTTAGTAGGATGTGTACTGCTCTTTGGGAGCGTCCGCACGTGTCTTGAATAATAAATAGTGTTTTGTTGATATACAATAAAAAAAATTCTGTTTGATCTGTACAGAAAGTGTAGCTTTATTGTAATTATTTTATCGATTGCATTTAGATTTGATTTGATTTTATTCTATTTTGATTTTATTTCTGAATGTCTTGTTCGTATAGATAAAATACAAAGTCAATTGAACGAACTAATTTAGCACAGTATACTTTGAATCTGACATGTTAAAACAAGATTGATTGAAATATCCAACAAGCGTCCAAACAAGCATCCTTTCATGCATACATGTATATTTATGCAAACATAGGATCCCATATATCTGTCGTTCAAAGACAAATTAAGGAACTCTTGATGTACAGAAATTGAGGAGACCATCATCATAAGCAAACGCTTGACATGGACAATTGCCTCAGGAATGATTGTTTAAACAATACGACATTGTAAGAATATAATATACATGTCACCACTCACTGAGTGGCGAAAAAGAGAGAGGGAAGGGGAAAAAATGAGGGGAAAACAGAAAGAGAGAAAAAATGCAGTGGTGCATTATGAAAACTGTGAATTGTTTGTGTGGAAATAAGTTGTGAATATAAAATTTTTATGTTTGTTGTGTACGTTCAGATCGGAGCCCTTACTTTAACTATAGAAGTGAAAAAAAAAAAGATAAACAGCAACACGCTCTAATATTTGGATACATACTGATTTAATATCATATAATTCAATTCAATTCAATTCAATTCAAAATTATTTTATTTCCATATAAAGTAATACAAAGTAATACATAACGCTTACATAAATACATAACATCAAAAGGAACCTTCAATCACTTTATTTTTCAACAAAACATGAATACAAGTATCATAATGATATTAACGCTGGTTTGGATAAATAAACAAGTTATAAGCAATACAATCTTAAATTTATAACTTTACATGGAAAACAGGAATTCACAAGAAAAGCATAGCTTGTAAATTTGTGAATTACTCTATAGAAGGTGGGGGCATCTCAAGATCCGTCAAGGACTCCATGTATAAGATTTTGATATCCTGATGTCAGGCGAAATAATCAGAAAAAAAAAAAGACTATGACAAGGACAAGAACAAAAGCATGGACGGAATAGACAGAAAATAAAACTAAAAATAGGCATGACAAAGAAAGAGAGGGAAACAAAACAAGACAATGTCTACATTCAGTTATCTGAAAAGGTCACCAAGGCATGAAGAAGAACTTCAAATTCTTGACGAATTTAGCTTAAAACACAAACTCTTGAATTGTTTGAAAAAATGAAGAGTTTAATCGCAAAAACCGATAAGTCCAAAATAGTCAAATGGAGATATTTGCGGTTAAAAGTCAAGAAAAATAAAGAGAATAATAAGACGTTTTTTGCTTCTTTTGACCCTAACTTCAAAAATGTACCTTTATATGTAGTGACCAATATATCATTTAAAAGGTATTTTTTTGTACTTTATGACATAGACCGTACTTCAAAATCTTCAAAAATGGACTTATCGGTTTTTGCAAACAAACTCTTCAAATACTCATCATTAATTCATTTATTAGTTTTTTTTTATGAAAATAACAATGAAAAAGATTCTTTTATCTGTTTGTAGTGTTCACGTGAGGGTAACAAAAAAAAATGTTCAGTTTTGATTTAAAAGAAGGTACAGTCAGAGCATCTTTTAGAGTATTATCAAGGCTGTTCCAGAACCTCGGGCCAGTGAAAACAAATGTATTTTGGGCGAGAATTGTACGTAGTAATGGTAATGATATACACTGGAACGTCGAGTATAGAATAATTGTGTTCCTCATCATTGCGTCGAAAGATTTGATCAAATATTCGTGGTAAACTCTTATTATTATATTTGAACATAAATTGACCCAACTGAAATAAATATAAATCATTTATCTTTAATAATTTATTATCACAAAACAAATTATCAGAATGAGCACAGGGATTTAAATTCGAGATTACTCTTAACGACTTTTTTTTTTCAATAATAACATTTTTTTTTCCAAAAGGAGTTGATGCGTGTTGCCCCACACTAAAATCCATAATTCGAATACGGTGAAATAAAACTGGAGTGAAGCATAGTTAATGTAGAAGTTGGTAAAAAAAAAATTGTTTTACAGGTTTCAGTCTATTAATTACACCTATATTTCGTGAAATTGTTTTACAGAGTACATTGACATGATCTCTCCATGTAAGTTTATTATCAACACAAATACCAATATGTTTAAGCTGTCTTTTAAACAAAGGAACAGATCTACATTGTTTAAGGTTATCGGGTAAAAAAAATCCAAACATAGATAATGTATGCCAGTTGAATGTTATTTTGTATAGTATTATTGAAATCAAAATAGAAATAGACTACTGAAAAATAAAATCAGTGCGCGTATTTGTGTACCTAGGTGTGTACACATCCACTACTTTTTCTCCTTTAAACGGTGTGCAATTGAGCATTTCGATTTCTTTTCAAAAGTCATGACTACAAGATCCTTATTGTGCTTTAGCGAGAGAGATACAGGATTTAAAGAGTCTATGTACAATCGCAAAGTTTGTTGTTGTTCTTTTTTCTTTCTTTTTTTCATAAAGCGTGGGTACCTCGAACCGTGTATTGACAGGGTCTTGTAAACGTGCGGCCGGAACAAACATGCATAGGTCTTGAAGTATCTTCCTCCCCAGCCCCTATTCTCCTTTTTAAAGCTGCCATTATAGAGTTCATTCTATATGGTTGCTGAAGTAAAGAGACATTAAAGGTATGATATAGTTTGGTTGAGATGAGGCTTCAGGTTTCCAGCTTGTTTTTTTTTTTTTTTTTTTTTTTTTTTTTTTAGAGAGAGATAATGTGAAACCTCTCATGAAATATGAAATGGCGTGTAATTCTAAGAGGAATATTCAAAGTTTATTTGATGAAAACTGGTTTTGAAATGGTTGAGATATTCAAAGCAAAGCAATCCCAATAAAAGGTGGGACCCACCCTTAGATTAGATCGGTTTGTTTTATGTTGTTTTTTGATATCTCGGCCAGTTCAAAACCGATTTTCATCAAATAAACTTTAAATCCCTCTTATAGAATTGCATTCTCTTTAACATTTCAAAAAGTTATTTCTATACACAGTACATGTATCTCGAAAAAAGTTAAAAGCTGAATCCTCACTTCAACCATTGCTATTGATATACCATCCCTTTAACACAAGTTGGAGACTGGAGAGTGACATAGACAGAGAAAAAAGACGGAGATTGACAGAGCAAATTTGCTCTTCTTGATTTTGCCGAAAGGTTTGCCTTTCCTGTGGACTGTTTGCAAATTTCTCTTTAATCTTCTACGCTCGAAAGGGGCCAACATGCAAAGACGGCCAAAACACGACATCATCGTGTACTCAACATTCCAACAAACGCAGAAGACGGACAAACTTGCTTTATCTATACGTACATTCAGAGATGATAATATAGACCTATTACCATAAGTAAGACATTTTGTTACAGTGTTCTGCCAGATACGAGATGTATATAATTGTATACAATGTAAAACGTTGTTAAAATGTGTCGAGAATAATATATCAGAAATCATTGCTAAACTTTTAAGTACATGTACTGTACTGACTACCATGATCAACAAAAAGACACTGGAATGCTCCCCTCCTAGACCGAGCAGACCTCGTCTATTTCCGTGTTGATGATAACTGCGAATTTGCATGGAAACATGTAAGGTAAACTGTAAATGTGTATTGCTACTTCGCAGTTAACATGGTTAAGTCTTTAGGCTGCCATAGCAGGATATCTTTTTAGTAAAGCGGATTAAGATTTCAATTTGAATTGAGTAGGTGCATTCCAATGTGTTTTGTTATTCATATTGGAACTTTACCATGTGATTGACAGTTGATGTAAATGACAGAATCTTGGTGAGTTGGTGTGGAATTTGTCTTTTTGTGGGTTATTCCAAAGTAATCTGAAGAAAAATTGTAGAACGACTATTATGAAATCAATCAAACATTAAAGCCACGTATGGTGATGATCAGGGTTTTATTACAAGTCAACGGACATTATTGCAGGGCAGAGTTCCTTTAATGTCTAAAGCAAAGTTCTCGGGTTGCCATGGAGACCGTTTGCACATCCAGGTATTGTGCTCGATGTTTGAATGTTCAATACATTTGGCTCTTGAAACTGGCTTTCTTGAAGTAACACCAAACGCTTGTCAATCCTTCTTTGTGAACAACGTATCTTTGTGTTTACGGGATACCGACGAACATGCAAGGAAGAACTGTGTGGGAGTTCCCTATGTGGGATGAAAATAGTTTCAAATAGGAATGAAACCCAAATGAAACATTTATTTATGTATGATAGATTGAGGGGATTTTTCAATTTTCAATTTTGATTAGATAAACACAATATAGATATCACTTTTCGGTAACAAACAATAATTCAGCAAAATAGTCATAGAGCACGTAAGCTAAATCTGAGGAAATTTGGACGGTAATGCTCAAAAGATATGAATCTTTAAATTTAATTTGCTGCAGGCATCGCTGATGAGAACTAAACAGTTCATGACGTCGTGCATGTACATTGTTATAATGAATATAAAGAAATTCAACACTGTCTCACTTTTCTATATTGTATAACATAACGAAAGAGCACTTCACTTACCTCTTTCAGAGAGTATGGGAATGATATTACCCTCGAAGAAAACAATCTATCAAAACCAAGTCGAGGGAATGTGTACTTTTAACTGTAAAAAAAAAAAAAAAAAAAAAAAAAAAAAATATATATATATATATATATATATATATATATATATATATTATGTAACTTTCTTTTTCATTTTCTTTTAATAAATCATACATTCATGACCTAATGAACTGCAGTAATCCTCTCATCCAGGGATGACGGCATCGGAACTTTGAAAGTTTAAAAGTTTCCAAGTTTCCTCAAAATTTGCAAATGCGATCTACTGATATAATATTTTGGTGCAGTCCCTTGATCCACTAGTCTATTTGGGTTTCATTTCCTTCAGGCATTCTTTACCGTTTGCAGATGAAACAAAAACGCATCTTCAATGCTTCAAAATAATTCTTCAATGTGAATTAGGGGTAGAAACAACCAATGTAAGAGTCATTTTAATCATTTTAATCACGGTTAAGTATTGTTTGATATACAAAATGAGAGCAATAGTTCTGATAAAATTGCTCCTAGACTAAACCGTCTACAGTTATGGTTTTGTGAGAAAAATAATAATATCTCCTTACATTTTAAGCTTTATTGTTGTAGGATATTGTAGGATGTGATACGACTAACTAGACACATGCATCAAATGTCATAACTTGAATTTATGAAATCACTGCTTCCAATGGTTAACAATACATTTAAATCGATAATTAGCTGTTGTGTAAGATATGCTTTCGTTCTGGTTCAATTACTACACTTCTTGTGAGTCTCTCCCCTTCTTTGATGTATTGCGAGACATTAGAGATCTTATCAACCATTTTGCTAACAGTCAATAATAAGATCTCAACACAACATATCAATCACAGTACAACCTAACCACCCCCACCCCCTTTTTCTTTTAAACCAAGTTGTTCCCTCAAAAACACATTTTTGTGGTTTGGTGCTGCATTTCTTCATCCTGTCATAATGAGTTTTTATTGTCTTCTATTCATTGTAAGTGGTTTGTAAAGTATAGAGTAACCACACGCACTCCATCGCCCCCTCACACACACACACACACACACACACACACACACACACACACACACACACACATCCTTGAGCCCTTTGTTTTTCGAATTCAGTTATTCCATTTTTGGTTGCAAAATTAGTTGAGTCAGTTCCATTAATCAGAGACTTTATCCAATATGAAATATGCAATGGAAGTTAAAGTTCCAACTTAGTGATAAATTTAGACGTCAAGTTTTGGAACAGAATTACCCGAGGATTGATGGGTATGTATAAGTGTATGAATTATGAATGCAAAAAGGGAATTGTCAAAGTAATCAAAGTCAGGTTATTATCAGCAGAAATTGTTTTTTTATGATAATACACTCGGTACACAAAGGGATTTTTTTTAAAGATAATACTAAAATAATCACAATGTGCTTTGATTATCTTCTTTGTTTTCATTCTGTTGCTTTGATATCAAAATCCCAAATTAATTAAATGGATCTGTTTTTGTAATTAAACTCTTCGTATATTCTTCATCTTTCTCCAACCTTATCAAATCAACACATTACTATCGACATACAGCTTGGAATTGAGGGTGAAACCGCACCCAAAATTTACGAAAGGAAACGCAGCAGAAATTCAATTCAAGTTTTGGTTTGCATGATAACATAAAACACATCGACACATTCATAGAATGCATAATAATGATTCAAAACACAGACATATCAAAGATGCGTATTGCTCTACAGTGCATGGAAGAGAAATACAACAATATAACATCAAAATCAATGTCAGAGATACATGCCACAGGAGGAATACCTATAACTGCACTGAGTCGTGTTGGGTGTAATGTGCGTGTATAATGCAAGTGTATAATAGTGTGAATCGAATCGAATGTCATTTTCAGAACTTTAGAAGTTCTGAATGAGTGTATTTTGTGTTTAATGAGAGACTGTGTAATACACACCCTTTAAAGGTTATGGGTGTGTTTGTATGTGAATGTAAATGAAAGTGGGTGTACATTTGATTGAAGTTTATACAACATCATGGTCATAATAATCCTCCTGCACTAATCCAGTAACTAAATTATCAACTCTAGTATAGGTAATGATTAATATCTAAATTTGAAATTAGCTATAAATATAAAAAATTTATACGACGTTTAATATTACTGCAAATTATGATTTTATAATCAAACGTTAATTCTTTTAAAAAAAATGTAGTATTCATTTTGTAATGATTAACCATTAATCCAAATTGTGTAAATAAAGGATCTGCAATAAATAATAACAAATAAAACCATCAAATCGATTGAAAAAAATACAACTGCTAAAAAAGATATAATGAATAGAGTATAGGGGGCTCCTTAATTAAATGAAATAACAAATATAATCATATCAGTATCAGCATTGTGTCTATAGTCTCTGTAAAGTATTCTCGCGGTAGCTAAAATATGTGAGGAAAACGGTTAAATAACAGGCCAAATAAGAAATCATGCCGGTATGCAATCATGGCGAATGTCTCAAGTCACTCGCAATATACGCCCTTATGGGTCTCCATTATAGAACCGCAAACAATAGGCTATTTATGAGAGCTCCGCGATCAAACATGCATTCGACAAACACACGACAATAGACGGCAAATATGATGCTATGTTGGGTGATCATTCTGCTTCCTTGGCCAGGAGACGGTTATTAAACTGATTCTAAGATGTTTGCCTACTTGGCCATCAGCAATTCAAGTTGGGGTGTATAGCTACAATCAAGAGAGCTAAAATGCGTATATATATATATATATATATATATATATATATTATATAGCATGTACTCGGTTTTTCCGTTCACCATGTGTGAGTCCTTAAAAGGACTATGAACCGGAGAGGGATAAAGGAGATATATATATATATGGCAAACAGATTAGTTGGAATCCATACCCATACTAACTCCGTTTGTCTTAACAAAGTTGTACAGGTCATGATTTCATGCGAATCAATTGTCACATTACGTGATATAAGACGCCATTTTCGTTTCTTTTAAAAAGAATGGTATAAATAATGTAACTCAAAGATGCAATTAATTTTGTGTATCAAATTATTAGGAAAAGGATTTCCAGGAACTATATCATTTCATACATCTATATAACTATAACAATATGTTTAACTAATCATGTATAAAATAATGTGTGTATGCATATAAACGTGTATATATATATATAAAACTATAAACTTCATTAGAGTTTTATTTCAAAACAGGTCGAGCGCCATTTTCAAACATTTCAAAGTACTTCCATCATCGCATAATACAAAATAAAAACCTCTGAAATGATAGCTCGCTTGCATTCTTTATGTTACGATAAAAAGTCAAATATTTTCTTGTTATATAATATAAATAAAGGGCGAAAACTCGTTAAAACAACCTTTTCACGGAGTTTCCTTTAATGATTATTATTGTTGTGAACCAATACGTATATGTATCACATTCTCCGATGCCTTAAATTTACTTTTAAAGAATATCATGCAATGCATATTAGATCAAATACATTATCAAATAATGTTCATAATATAAAGCATTGCTAAAATTTTAGTAATGCTTTATGCTTTGTGCAACACATAGTTAGGTTTTGTAATCAACGTATATAGCATTAAGGAATAGATTAATGAGCATCATAAGCCCGTTATGATTATGATTTAAAAAGGAAAAACACAAATATTGCCTGATAATTTTGAATCATAATTATTTGCTTTGACATGATAAACATTTTATGCGGGTCCAGAACTGAACGTCGAGCGTTGCAGTGTGTATACTTTAATGTGAAGGAATGGTTTTTGTCATACATTAGAATGCTTGCTGAAGGACTGCTTTTACCAGTGCACAGCCCAACCGCAAACACAATCATGCTTATGTTCATTACATTGAAGTCAGGCGTAGACACCCTTAACAAAAAAAACACTCAAATTCCACGACGCAAGTCATCCCTTAAAGATCGGCCCATACAGAAGACACATGATACAAACGTACACACACACACACGAAACAAAAACAAGATAACACGAACATTCGCAGAGAAACACACACACACACACACACACACACACACACATCCATGCGTTACAAGTAAACACGTCAACAATAACAAATCCACGAAAATACTGACTTTTTTTTTCTGCTCCTAAAATCCTCCACCTGAAGGAGTGAATGCAGGTACGTGTCATTGCTAAGCAATAATGGAATCAATGCGAATTCCCTCAGCAGGAGCGCTGTTTGATTCTTCATTGATTAACCTGTCAATTATATTTATCACAAACACACCACACACACACATACACACACACACACACACACGCACACACACACACTGTGCTATTTATTGTCCGCCCTGTAATACGTGACCATTTCAATTGCAATGCGTGACCATTTCAAAGCGTTTAATCCCGCTAAAAGGTCGCCAAGTCGCACCCAGCTTCAAAGATATGACAATATTGAAATTTGCGGTCAGTGATGACTAATGGGTGACTTATTCAATTATTATTATTACCAAAAGATAATGGGCTAACAAAAACATTTGACCTGTCATTCTTCCTAAGAGCTTTTTGAGAAAAAAAAAAAAGTAAAAAGGACGTGACTGACTACTTCCTCATAGCAAGATATTTTCCCCGTTATAAAATATATAGGGCCTACTTCAAAGAAAAAACAAGGTAATCCGATAATGACTTTTTTTCACTTTTTCTTTTCACGTCTCTGAGGTCTTTTTATTTAAAAGTTCATGATTTCTTCTCAACTTCAAAATGGATAAATGAAGCAATAATTATTCCAAACATTTGGGGTCATTTCTGACGAGGTAGTTAATGTCGCAATCATTTGCCATCTGGGTACAGCGATTGCCTTAAATTCGTATACCTAAACAGAAGAAAAAGGAGGACGAAAAACAGTTCTACATCAATATTTTGCTAAGCTCCATTCAATGATTTCTTTTTCTTTGAGGGTTTCAAGGAAATGACCCATGACACCCAAAATAGAATCTATGCGCAATACCTGTTTCTCAACCACGTTTCAGGATATCGAAACTTATATTTAATTCCCTTTTTTATCAGTCTATATAGAGTAGGACTACCAAGGAAAAAATGACAAGTGTATCTTGAATATACATCATTGACTCTGAGAGTCGAAATCGCGCCAAATGGTGTCATTCACACACACACACACACACACACATCCAAACACACATGAGTTTTCAAACACAGCAGGTCTCTTTACGCCCCAAAACGCATGTTGCATAATGTTGCAAGGCGTGGCAGAAGACGGAAATTGCCTCGCTGTCTGTATTTCATGTAAATATCACATTTTTAGGGATGTTATATTTAACATCTGACATGATATCCCCGCGAGAGTTGTATTTTTTCCCAAAAGATATTTTCGTCCCAAGGGAAGTTACGGCTCCCAAGAGACTACTAGATGTTATATTACAAAAATATAGAAAACTATTTGAAAAGGCAATACAATATCATGGTTATAAGAAATACACATCAGACACACCTCTGTTTCAAAGAGAGAAAAGGAAAGAAAATGTGATTAATAGTTAGTAGCCCAATGACAATTAAGGCATGGGCACACGTAATCGCACATACACCAATATTAGGACTAATACATGTTCAAAATGCACACGGTTATCCTGTGGATTTATGTCAATTGGGTTTTTTCTATATTTTTATATATACATGTAACATGTAGGCCCTATACCTAAACACATTGACAGTATACAAGACAAGTTTGGGTTTGAGTTCGTTTTTATATTTCAGATAATACAAAACCAGACTATAAGGATATCAGATGATAAAATGTATCATTCAGGGGGTGTTAGCCAAAAGTGTGTTCAAGTGAACAGATTTCAAGTAACAAAATATCATTTAACAGAATGAAAAGGAGACGTGATTGATATAGTTTGTTGAAGCACGTCGAGAAAAAAGGAGCAACATATCGATGACCGGGCAAGGATAAACCGCTTATGTAGGCTGGTTAGATTAAAGGAGTGTTAGGGAAACAACAAATGATACCAGTTTTGTTACACATTAGTATACAGGAACACGTCACTAATAGGACTGACCTTTCCCCTGACCACCAAACTCCATTCAAGGAGCTTAACTCGGCGGGAGCCCCCGAAAACCACCGATTATTGAAGGCACTTATAGTGCTAACGATCCAGGTAGGAAATGTCTCATACTGCGGCACTTCAATAAACGAAGACCAAAGAATAAGACCAGCGGTCCCCCCTCCCCCCTTCCAATCCCCGAATTTTTGTGAAAACCTGAATTTCAGCAAAAAGCTGGTATTGTTGATAATCGCATCTCATGGAAGGTAACCCGGCCTGTGGTATTTTTGTCAAAGCGCAGTATACCAGTGGTTTTGTTCTCCTTGCTTTTGTGAATGACTCGCCGGGACAGCTGTACAATAGTTGATGCTCCATGGATGGCGGAGTTATCATTCCTTGCAATACTCATGGCTGAATCACTTCCAATGGGTTTGGGATGCAATGGCCTAGATATGTAACACGGTGTGAATGTGTTGTAATCAAATACCTAAAAATGCACTATGCAACCAGAAATATCAAGGGAAAAATATTTTGTGGTCGAGTCTTATACAGTATTTAAATCGGCCGATATATAAAACATCATTAACTTTGGAATGTGAAGCATCGAAATTGATATCAAGGAAATCCGGTTTATGATTTTTTTTCTCGCTATTCTTTCCACGATATTGTAATTATTATTGTTATTATCATTATTTCTATTGCTATTATTATTATTATTATTATTATTATTATTATTGTAATTATTGTTAATATTATTGTTATTATTATTATTATTATTATTATTATTATTATTATTATTATTATTATTATTATTAATAATATTATTATTATTATTATTATTATTATTATTACTACTACTACTACTCTTATTACCATCATTTTTTTTTTTCGGCATTTCAGATATGTGTACATGGGTAAACACAAAACATACTATTATGTGAGTCAGCATAATAAAGATAAGATAAATCATAACACAGAAACAATTAAGCACACTCTTATTCTATTTTTATTTCTTCTTTTTTAAGATTGCGATATATTTTCTCTTTTTGACAATTGTGTATTTTGTGACAGAAGTATCAAGATTGTGACATATTCACTGCATTTTGTTCAAATTTTAAAGGTTCTCGTAATCATTGATATGTGAATTCAGTATGTGTGTTGTTGTTGTTGTTTTGTTTTTTTTGTGTTTTGTTTCAAATACCTGTACTGTTCATTCATGTATGATTTTCATGGAAACAACGAAGAAATAAAATTAACCTGAAACTTCAGCAGAAACAGAGTTAGGCAGAGCGCCGTGGTACTGCCAACCAGCTATATGGCGCGTGGAAGGTAGGTATAGAGTGCAGGGAGAAGCATTATATTTCTGAAACTTCACTCCCATGCATTTCTCATATTACTGTCATCATCACTGGGATCAGCGTAGAAGTGGTGAGGTGCATCATTATAATCTTATATAAAAAAGAAGAATCACTCGGGCGAAATGGGTCAAATTTTGATTGTAACGAAGAAAACAGAATTAGAAGACCACCGATCTCCCCCCTCCAAGGTTCTTCCCCTCCCCCATTTTCATAAAAACTTGAATTTCAGCAAAATCTGGTTTTGATGATAATCGCATCTCATGGAAGGTAACTCGGACAATGGCAGTATTGTTAAGGCAATAATAACCCTGCTATTGTGAATAGCCCGTTGGCACAACACCTAAACTTGATGATCCATGGACGTGAGTTAATATTCCTTGCAAAACTTATTGCTGGATCAGTTCTAATGGGTTTTGGGATTTGACTGTAATGGCCTAGATATCTCACGCCGTGATGGCTTTGTAATAAAGTGCATCAAAAAATAAAGTTTCATGTTCAGAAATATCCAGGGGGGGGGGGGGGGGGACCTTAGCTGTCGGATATGAATTGCATGTAAAAACCTTGATAAGTTTGGAACGTGATGCATCAAAATTGATATCAAGCTATGGTCCGCTTATAGTAATTACTTTCTTGCTATTTTTTCCAGTAGCGTTTCTTACCTTTTCACTTCTTCTTCTAGATTGTGTAAGATTTTTACTTGTGACAATATGCCTCTGTATTTTGTGACATCGTCCACTACGAAGAACTAATGCGAGTCTAAAGGCAATACAAAGAAAGGGCCTATTTGAAACCCAAGATCACTGTCACCACCATTACTGCCAGGGGATTTGAATCGAGGGCTTGAGCGTCAGTGATCTCACCCACCAGTCAGTATCATACCTATATAAATAGAGCTGTGGTAAATAGAAATGAATGCGATTACCAACCTCGTGAGTTTATTCTCTCGCAGCTGATGTGAAAATGCTATGGAAAGGGATTAAACATGGATGGAAGCCATTGTAGCATGTTGTAACAACAACAACAACAACAAAGACTAATCTCCTGGTTTTTGTTTTGTTTTTTTAATAACAAACACCTGACGACTTTGATTGCAAAAGTGTTGAAAAATGACGCTAAGCTCATTTTATACGATCAAGTTCTTCTTATCAAAATGTGCACACGATACAACACGGGTCATCATAATCTGTATCATCACGGTGTGAACCGACCGCACGATGCACCGCGTATAAAAGTGCACATTATGGAAATGCATGATATTACTATTCACCAAATGCACGTCTCAACCAAAAATCAAAGCACTCCTTTGTACTCGAATGATGGGAGACGTTCTCACAATAGAACAATGCCGTATATACAAATGAGATTGTAGAAGAATGAATATAACTTAGTAATGTGACCGAGTCATCCATAAAACCTATGTCAATGATGATTTGCCCCCAACGGCCGACCAGTGAGTCTCGAACAAGGAAGTAGTGGAATGAATAAAGCTTCTATTAGCCAAATACTGGGAACCAAAGTGAGCTGGTACGAAATAGAACGAAAATGGAATGAATTCGAATGAAAATTCTTTGAGTAAATTTGAACAATGATTAGGCCTTTGCAGAAGCAAAAGCAGAAGATGATGAGTGCTAGGTAATTTGGGACAAGAGTATAAACTGGTATGGAATGGAATAAAAATTCTTTGAATAACTTTGAAAAATGCTGTGTACAGAAAAGGTAGATGATGATGATGATGATGATGATGATGATGATGATGATGATGATAGTGATGATGATGATAGTGATGATGAAGAATATACGAAAGAGGAAGATTGGGAGGAAGAAAAGGGTGAGAAGAAAGACCAAGGAGCATACAAGGAAGAAAGGAACAGGTATACCTACATCAGAAAGAGGATCAAGGGAGAAAGAACATCGGAGAGGAGAATGAAAAAAAAAAGGAAAGACCGAGTTTGTTCACTATTGTTAAAGACATAGAGTCAATTTGTTCTATCCTTATTGACCGGTCAATAAAAGGTTGGAATAGGGGCTGAAAGATGTCCTTTCACGCAATGTAAACAGGCGAATGATGGAGAGTTGAAAAGACGAATCGATTGCTGCGATGAATCATAATTATATAAAATAGTGATATTGACCTATTGAATTGATTGGCTGAGAGCAATCACGTGCACGACCAGACTTTTATTTCGCTTGGCATGCCCAGCGGGCATACTGGTACTACTGACCGCTCAGAGATATCAATCCTTACATATTATGCGTAACTGTGTCATATGTATTAGTTTATTCATTGTATGTGTGTGTGTCCGTGTGTGTGGGTGTGTGTGTGTGTGTGTGCGTGTGTGTGTGTGAGGGACTATGACGAATTCTGTGTTTATTCATTTAGCTTTGTGTTAGGCCAAAGAGATTCATCGTTTCTTTTACTTGCGAAAATGATAGCTGGTGTGCAGCGGAATTTGTAAACGATAAAGGATCATTCTCTATCATTGTATAAAGCAAATACATCAATGTTATGGCATTATACACACAACTTGTATACCTTCGAAACAATCTCCTCGGACTTTTGATATAACTGTGTTCCTTTGTACATCTTGATTCCAGAGAAGGAAATTGTCTCAGTCACATTAGAATGTGTAAAGCAAGAACGACCATATCTCCAGAAGATTGCTATTAGACCTCCCGTCAAACAATAGTGTCTAATGTTAACCATGCTGCAATTGACCATGGTATTCTTTCTATAGTGACTGCTATTACAAATTATTGGGATACTATCTGATTAATCACTAAATTTTGTCAAAATTTTTCACTGACTCAGTCTTAAATCTACAAACTCTGGAACAAAGAGCTTATAGTTTCCTGCATTACCTATGCCAGAGAACCCCCACATATCCCCACAAATCCACTCGAATCCAGTCAACTCCACTTCGTCAGCCGCTGCTGCGCAGCGACAGCCTGGTTGAGGGGTGCACGTCACGAACTAGACAATCACGAGTCATACGGCCCACGAGTCATCGAGTCCACGAGTTAGACACTAATAGGCAAATGTAAAGGCCCACGAGCTTAACTTATAAAG
This sequence comes from Diadema setosum, assembly GCA_033980235.1. Classification (NCBI taxonomy): domain Eukaryota; kingdom Metazoa; phylum Echinodermata; class Echinoidea; order Diadematoida; family Diadematidae; genus Diadema; species Diadema setosum. Next base: position 36,277,487 of record CM067071.1, on the reverse strand, counting down.
CATACACGCACAGTGAGACACACACAATATATACCTGTAATATCATTCAACAGACTACTAGAAGGAATGCTATTCTTTTTATAAATAATGTAAATCACAATAATGCGAAAAATCTGCACATCATGCATACTCTTAATTGCACTCGCCCCTGTATGCACAACCCCACAATCACCCATTTAAACACACATGAATGATATCATCTGTTTACGTGTGTGACTGTGTTTAGGAAGCATGACATTGTTGATATTTTAGTATAGTCATATTCACTCGGGTGAAGAATATCATGTCATAGGACGCAATGAATACGACGGCGCGCTCCCTCTTCGGGAGCCTTGCTGCAGACTGTGTGCAAATAGTCTGGCTTCCAGACCAGCTCACTGCAATATTTGCTTCCCATGCAGCAATACCAACGCCCTCTCACGACGAAAGAAGTAGCAGGTTGAGCTGGGCGATGGGGTTTCAGAAATACAAATGAATTGCACAAATTAGGAAAATAATCTAGATACCACCCCCACCCCCCAAAAAAAGAAAAGATAGTGGTGTACTAGTAAACAGTTGCAAGAGATTTTAATAACGTATAATGGTATACTGTGTCGTCGCCGCGGAGGACGCATCTTGTGGTAGGGACTAAAAGTTGGCGAAGGGTATGGAAACTAGACTAATATGCAAACGTCGCAGATCAAAGTTCAATCGAATAACAAAAATAATATCGATGACAGTGAATCAGCATTGGTATATTATATAGCGACTAGACGGCTTTCCTTCTGTGACAACAGTCGGTCATGCCTGAAACAGCTCTATGGCTCACAGTGTGACGTCAGCACTCTGACGGTACCTTTTGCAAGGTCACGTGACGTGCCGTGCGACATCCAAAAATAATGTCTTATTTCCCCTCTTTTTTTAAGGGAGGTTCAAGACATGGACTCACAACAGTCTTACTATACCAAGGTCTTGAAATCATGTTGGAAGCCGAAATTTAAAAAAAGAAAGAAAGAAATTGAAGTATAGGTGGGCCTAAAACTAATGCTTTACGTATCATTGCGTAATCAATAATGACCAGGCACTCCCTGATACATTTTGAGCGATCCGCGTCTTACAAACTTTGCTTTTTAGTGGAGAACTCCTTACCTATATTCCCTTCACTGTCATTTAATCGTTCAAAGTATAATGCATTGAAGTTCTTCGTTATTCTACTTATTGTACTTATTATTATAATGGGGATGCTGTGGCATAGTGGATAAGATTCTCGACTCCAGATCGGAGGATCCGAGTTCGAATCCCGCCCAGTACTGACTATAATATACTATCATTATAATAATACTTACTTATTGTAATCGTTATTCTACTTATTGTGCATATATCATAATTTATCATTGTATACTTTAAGATTCACATTGCGTTATGCTTTTTTTTTTGTTTTTAACTGATTAAACAATGTCATGGTTAATGCATGTTTTGTATTGTGTTTGACTCTTTGTTGGTTTTTGGATTGAAATACAATGGGCCTAATATAAAAAACAAACAAACAAACAAAACAACGTTCTTGCCAGTTGGTTAGTTGCCAGTTGCGATCTTTATCTTATCTTTGCGAAACTTTTATTCAAGCATCTTCATATTTTTCCTTCAGTATTGCTCATCTTCTATAAGTATGTAGGGATGTCTAAACATAGTAAACACCATAAAGATGGTCGTTCCTATATCAGTTTCATTTACAGCTGTAGCATCAAGTCATGTCGAGGAAAGAGTTACATAGGACATGAGTCATTATGAGTCGTCCGGCGTGAGAAACATCCCCCGTGACTCCACACACTGTATTGGTGTGGGCGTGACACACCCATTATATAGACCTAAGTACTGTATCATGACTGCGTATGACAAGAGCGCGGTAATTTTTATATAAACTTACATTGTCTACTTCGACTTCATTGTAAAAACAGCAACAACAGTACAACGACATAATATAAAACGCACAAGATGTTTCGGTAATACATTCAAATTCTAAATATACTTTAAACGTTATTGTCTTTGCTCAAAAATAATTCCCCTTGACAATCACGATGCCTTGTCGGAGACTTGTCCTAAATCATGTAAACAGCAACAACATACTATAAAGTGAATTCTTGCCTCAGGATTTTGACTGTTCATGGGTTAGCAGGTGAATGAATTTCTAAGATAATATAAGTTGTAGGAGACGAAACATGATCCGTCAATCGAAATACTGTAGTAGTGAAACACGCTGTCCATGATATTTCGGTGAAGATTGTCAGAGGGTTAGAATTTAACCAATAGTGCGCCCCCATCGGCACGTCACGCATTAGGCTTGTGTGATGTTCCAGTACTTGGCATAATTCCCATTATCATGATTTTTCTTTTTTTTTCTTTTTATCCCAAGTGCTCACTTCTCAATTTAATGACATTTATTTCATGCAAGCTCGCTCAGTACGTAAACATGTAGTCTCGATTCTTGCTCAAACAGAGTACTAGATGTCAATGCCGGGATGATGGTGAATTCGAATTTCGCCCAAAAGTCATCTGACATTATTAATATTATGAGGCCTCCCCTTGCATAGTCTATAAAGACCACACAATTATTATTATTGGTCTCTGCCCATCAACTCATACATTGATATTATAATCATTAGGATTTCGTCAGAATCAATTACGGACACACATAATATTTCGTTCATTATCATGATAATGACCTTATGATGACGACGATGACGATGATTATCTAGGCATGGCTATCGTTATATAATCGTAATTATCATATAGGTATCTGCATGCTGTTATCATTAGTATGATTTTATTGTTATTATTATCATTGTTATTCTTATTGTTATCACTTTTATCATCACTATCATAAGTATAAAGCCTATTATAGTCCCTATGATTATAATATCATTATTACTGTGAGTAATATGCCTGGGAGTATTGTTTATTTATTATTGGTATTATTGTATTATTATTATGATTATGATGATGATTATTATTATTATTATTATTATTATTATTATTATTATTATTATTATTATTATTATTGTTATTATTATTATTATTATTATTATTATTATTATTATTATTATTGTTATTATTATTATTATTATTATTATTATTGTTATTACTATTATTATTATTAATATTATTATTTTTAGTATTATTATATCCATCTTCACCAGATATCTCTTGGAGATCAATATCATGTCAAGTTCCATCCTGGAACCTTAGACATCTACTTTTTTCAGGATTCGCGCCGTCCCCAGCAATGCTGCTTTTTGGAGCGTTTGCACTCGATCGGGCACACCCATGCACATCGTCCTTAATTAAGTGCCGTCGCAGCTGCTTTGGCGTTGTTCCGAGTGCTCCAACGACAATAGGGATCACCTTCGTTCTCATATTCCACAGGCGGCGAAGCTCTCTGGCAAGGTCCTGGTACTTATCTATCGTTTCCTTCTCCTTCTCGGCTACTCTGCTGTCTCCCGGTACCGCAACACCGACGATCGTGCACATCTGCTGAGCCCTTTCTACGACGATGATATATCCGGACGCTATGCTGGATGATATTGTCAGTTTGAACATCGAAATCCCACATGATTTTAACTTAGTCATGGCAGAAACTTTCTGTGGTTCGTGCATATACCATTTGCTCTAAAATGGTATTTTATCCTTTATTATTATTATTAATTTTATTATTATTATTATTATTATTATTATTATCATTATTATTATTATTATTATTATTATGTTTACTATTATTATTATTATTATTATTATTATTATCATCATCATCATCATCATCATCATCATCATCATCATCATCATCATCATTAGGCCTATCTATTAAAGGGAAGGTAAACCCAAAGAACAATGTGGATTGAGTGAAAGCAGCAACATTAGTAGAACACATCAGTGAAAGTTTGAGGAAAATCGGACAATCGATGCAAAAGTTATGAATTTTTAAAGTTTTGGTGTTGGAACCGCTGGATGAGGAGACTACTAGAGGATATGACGTATGAGTGGACAACAATACAAAGAAAATATAAAGGAAATTCAACAAAAATTCACTTTTCTAGAATTATGAAAAAACAATGGACCAACCGCTTTCAAGAAAGCAGGGGGAATAATTGCTACCCTTAACATATATCAATATCAAGTTGATGGAATTTGTAATTTTCATGAAAAATGGATTTTTGCAGAATTTTCTTTATATTTTCCTGGTATTGTTGTCCACTCATACGTCATATCCTCTAGTAGTCTCCTCATCCAGCGGTTCCAACATCAAAACTTTAAAAATTCATAACTTTTGCATCGATTGTCCGATTTTCTTCAAACTTTCACTGATGTGTTCTACTAATGTTGCTGCTTTCACTCAATCCACATTGTTCTTGGGGTTTATCTTCCCTTTAACACTTGCATCCTGTCTCTGCATCAGAACAGAAAAGTATATCGGCCTACTAATCAAACATGTTTCAGAGTGATAAATGAAAATAGGTCTATTGGAATTTGGGTTGGGGTACGGTCACGAGGTCCTCTTATTTCGATTTCATACTCTTTATTTGTTTTGCTTTTATTTAATAGAGTAGGGTCTGCTGCACATCCACCAGGAAATGCCTTTCCACGCACTCGTGTTATAATGTATGTCAGGACACACAGGTTTCAGTTGCTTTTGAGGTTTTGTTGTGAGGGGGGTTTTGGAAGGGGGAGGGGGAATGGGGTGGGGTAGTAAGAGGGAGAATGGACAGTGGTATACTGGCGTAGCCGGGGGGGGGGGGGGGGGGGGGGCGATGGGGGCGGTCGCCCCCCCCCCCCCCCCCCCCCCCTAAGATTTGGACCGGGGATTTGGGAGGCGGAAAAAAAAAAATGCGTGTATACTGTATGCATGCACACGAAGCGGGTCTCCTTTGCAACCTTTCATCAAATGAGATCATATTTTTTGAATATTTCACTCAAAGTGTGCACCAGATCGTTGAATTTCAATTCAAAATATGCAAAATCTCTCGTGCTTGGGAGGGGGTATCCCCCTCCCAAACCCTCCCCCTCTCTGCCTCTTTCCCTAGCTTAGTACACTTTTTAGATTTACAAAAAATTATGAATAATTCTGAGTGCACAAGACTTATCACTTATATTCCGAAAACTCAAAGTTCCCTCATGTACAAGGGGAATTTCCCCTTTTAATCGACCCTTTCCTCTCTCAGTCCCCCCCCCCCCATCATTTTTTTAAAATGATTTCCCAAATATTTCACCAAATATGCGTATACGAGATATCTCAATTTCAGCCTTAAAAAGGCAAAAAGCTCCATCGTACGGGAAGGGTGGAGATAACACTCGCCCACGCCTTCTCCCTGCTCGCCCCCCCCCCCCCCCCCCCCATGCATAGAAGTAGACTGTGGCTACACTTTGAACATAAACAGTTTTCCAAATATGACACAAAATGTGTGCACCAAAACGTTTAACTGCAATCAGAAAATCATACAGAATCTCTTTCCATAGAATTGCTACACTTCTCTTCTGATTGACAAATTTTCAGATATTCCGACAAAATTTAGTGAGCGCCAGCCTGTTGAATTTCAGTTCTAAAAGCTTAAAACTGAAAAAAAAAAGGCTCCCTTGAATATGGGAGAGGTATCATGCCACCCTTCCATTGCTTAATTGTTACCCACTATAGACTTAGTACATTTTTGGGAATGACAATTTCCGAATTTTCCACAAAAAAAGTGTGCTCTAGATCGCTTTATTTCAATTCTAAAAACGCAAAAGCTCTACGAGCGGGAGGGGGGATCCAGCTTCCCCTAAGCTCTACCTCACTAGACTTTGTACATGTACATACACACAGATGATGCACATTCGGAATAAGAGCTGAATTCCGTGATTTTAACACTTCGGTGAAAAAGTATTGCACCAAAAATTTGCACCTGATCACTGAATTTCAGATCTGAAAATGCAAAATCACCTTCGTGTGGGAGGGGATATGCCCCTATCTACACCCTCGTCTTCATGCTTTCTCTGTTTGATTGCTGAACAGACAGCGTTCATGATATTCAGTGTAAGAATAATACAAGAAGATTATCTAAATGACACCATTTTATAGGCAAATTGTTCAATAATAGTCTACACTAAAATAATACTGCAACCTTAAACAAGTGGGACTGTTTCAAATCGTTAAAACACGCAAAAACATGCATCAAATTGCACCATTTGCAACATCAAAATGCAAAAAGTTCTCACCGTGGGAGGGGGGACACCCCCTCCCACACCCTCCCCTCCCCCATCGCTCGCTCCGCTCGCTCGGGTTCAGTCTTGTTCATGATATTCAGTGAAAAGAATTAATACAAGAAGTGTATTTAAATTATACCATTTTATAGGCAAATAATAATATTGTTCGATAATAATCTACACTAAAATATACTGCAACCATAAACAAGTGGGACTGTTTCAACTCGTTAAAACACGCAAAAACATGCATCAAATTGCACCATTTGCAACATCAAAATGCAAAAAGTTCTCACCGTGGCAGGGGGGACACACCCCTCCCACACCCTACTCCCTCGCTCTCTCCGCTCGCTCGGGCTCGGTCGCTTCGCTCCCTCGCACACTAACCGCCCCCCAAGATCAAATCCTGGCTACGCCGTTGCAGTGGTATAGGGTGGTGGGGGGTTTTGTGTTTTTTTTTTTTTGTTTTGTTTTGTTTTTTAACAATAAACTTCAATCAGTGGATATTGATATTTTAAGTTGGATTGAATGAATGTTGAAAAGAAATTATTTTAGGGTTAGTGATTTAGTTCATAAAATTTGTAATGTTGTTATAATGAGGGAATAAAATTAAAAAGAGAATGAGGGATTAGTAGCGTAAAAATAGAAAAGAAGAGATGTGTATAATATGTGGATTGTGTATATGGATTGTGAAAAAAAAATGTATCAGACAGTATGTATTAAAATGTATTAAATTGATGTTATGTTTCGGTATAAAAGTTGTATCCATTGATGAAAATGATTATAAAATTGGTCCAGAGAATTTTGTATAAATTTGTTTGTATATTATGTTTCCCATTGATGACGAATAAGATAATCTTAAAAATATATATATACATTCTTTTAAATACACACAAAACACACGCACACACACACACGCACAGACGCACAACAACAACAGCAACAACAACAACAGCAACAACTACAACAACAGCAAAAATGTATGCACTGCGCGTTGTTATTGTTACCAATGCTTGTACAATGTTTTGCTAATTTTTATGACTACTGAGTACTGAACAAGTGCGCTGAAATGCACAGGCACGGGCCCGGGTGGTTTGGGACCGGGAAAAGTTACGCCCCCTTATTGACATCGGATTCAGAGAAGTCACATGACACACATCACGGTCCATGCTACTTTTTGCGGCCTACACGTACATCAGTCTCCGTCCAACTGAGATTGTAGCCTCAACCCTAGACCCATTGGAACCGTTGATAGCATAAGTGCGGAACTATTACCTCGTCAGAATCGAATTGAAATATGTCCGCCGACATCTCTCCTTGCTTATAGTTCCTGAATTAGGCCTACTGCCAAGTTGAAATAAAGTTGTAGAAGAACGTCGTGCTTTCATCAGCAAAATATTGATCTGAATTCACAAAAACAGTACTTATTGGCCCTATTATAGGGCTACTCTTAAAGGGTGTGTACAGTTCTGGTTGAGGTGAAGATTAACTTTTAACGTTTTGCGAGATATTCAGAATCTACTCTATAACTATATGAGATGTCAAAGAACATGCAATTCTAGGGGGTATCAAAAGTTTATTTGATGAAAATCGGTTTTGAAATGGCTGAGATATCCAAAAGCAAGGTGAAACAAAAGGCGTCGCGTGGCCTGTCGCCTTTTATCATTATCACTTTTTTTTTTGGAGGGGGGGGGGGGGGGATATCTCAGCCATTTGAAAAATCAATTTTCATCAAATAAGCGTTGAATCCTTGCTCTTTCATATTTCATAAGAGGTTTCGCATTATCTCACTTAGGAATGTTCAAAACATAAATCCCCATCTCAACCAGTACTGTACAGTCCCTTCCTCGACACAACAAACAAAACAAAAATGCGGAAAATTAAATCTGTATTATATGAAAAATGACAAATATTTGAAAAGAACGTGAATCCGGTAAAATACATTATAGATAGCACTGTTTTTTGTTCGAGTTTTTATGTCATTCTTATTGATCTTTTATCGTTAAGTCTATGGTCTTAGTTTGCTTCATTTCATAATTATGTCATTTCATTTTTTTTTTCATTTACATGTATTTGCCATATTCAGATGATACAAAATTATTGCAAAGTAGAATTAAGGAATTTAGGAATTTTACAAGAAAGTGCAGGGAGCAAATACAAACAAATTTTTATAGGGAGGAGGCCTACATTTACACCTGCACCTACCAAACACATTATGAACCTATACGTTATGCGTGTCATGAGTACTCTTTAGTTCTAACGCAGTGGCGGATCCAGAGGGGAACGCATCGGGCGCGTGCCCCCTATAACAAAAGAAATAAAAAGGGGAAAAATGGGGGGGGGGGGAGCATGTGCACCCCCTTTTATTTTGTAAAGGCGCCCCCTCCCTACGGAATTCCTGAATCTGCCCCTGTAATGACTCCAAAATCAGGCTTGAAATCGCTGAATTAGGATATACATGATATATCTACAGTCAACCCTGTCTTTAGCGACCACCGTCTATAGCGGCCACCTGCCGTATGCAACCACTAACAGGGGCGGATCCAGGAATTCTGTACATGGTCCGCACAGCGTCTGGTCGGGCTAACTTCCCCCAAGAGAAAAGTCATGTTAAAGGGACTGTACAGTACTGGTTGAGGTGATGATTCAGGTTTATAACATTCCTAAGTGAGATAATGAGAAATCTCTTATGAAATATGAAAGGGCATGTAATTTTAAGAAGGACTCAATGTTTATTTGATGAAAATATTGTTTTTCAAATAGCTAAGATATCAAAAAAAGTGATACCAATAAAAGGTGACAGGCCACGTCTTTTATTAGGATCTCTTTGTTTCACTTTATTTTTGAATATCTCAGCCGTTTAACACCGATTTTCATCAAATAAACTTTTGATTCTTCTTAGAATTGCATGCTCTTTGACATCTCATAGAGAGGTTTCTGAATATCTCGTAAAACGTTAAAAGCGTAATCCTCACCTCAACCAGAACTGTACAGTCCCTTTAAGAGCCCTGTCTATAGCGGCCACCTGTCTACAACAGCCATTTTTCGGCTCCCTTGGGTGGCCGCTATAGACAGGTTTGACTGTACTATAATGATGCATTAAGATAATTTCCTACCAAACATTCAAAACTGTGTGGCGAAGAAAACTAATTTATCTCGGTTAGAAGGGGGAGATAGTACCTTTGAGCCGAGATTTTCGTCGGGCCTGTTTTCGCTGCTTCCAACCCCTGCATGGATATATGTAATCAAATGTGAAAATCCTCGGGACTAGACACCATCTGAATTGCGCTCCGCCCTTCGAGTAATGGCGGCTATGTAATGATTTGCACTCATCAGAATAGCATTATAGTTCTGACGGAAAACTCCACTGTTGAGGCGTAACTTCGCAATTCAGCACATCCCATCTATTCATAAGATTGTAAGTATTTATACAAAATATCTTTGCCTCAGATATTGCCATATAAAGATTCACATTGTGATAGAGATCGCTGATTGAAGCCCTGTTATCGGACTTCCGCACACGTTTTGTGGCTTCGCTATGCCTGTACTGCGGGGATCGCACACAGTAATTCAGTTCATCTTTTGGCGCATGCCCCCCATTGGAATTACACTACTGCCTATCAACTGCTCTGTGACTGTATTCTGATCAGTACCGTTTACACAGCACAGTAACGTTTTAGGCCTATCTGAGCCGAGTGTGACGTGTGGTAGACCCTAGAAATCTTTATCATACACCACGGACTGCACTGTAGATTTCTAACAGTTACTTTGTAAACTTTTCTGTGGCGGTACTGACTGAACAACTAATTACTTGTTTGCCTTTTTAATGCTTTATTTGGCATTAACTTGTTAACGTTAGACTTTCAATTCCATTTAACGTTAGGCCTGAGTAATTGCATGGGAGAGAACTAAATTTTAATGTTAGACATTTGTATTTAATGTTAATCGTTAGCATGGCCTCCTGGCCATGGTTAGTATTTAAGCTATTAGTAAAAGTGACATCCACAATCCTCTTTAAACTTTCACAGTTATTTAGATTCTATACTAGTCTATCGTGTCTATAGGCCTATCTAGAATCTAATGAATTTAGCGTTATAGGGATCTAGATTTCTAAGATTAAGTCTGAAAGAAGAACTTCTTTGTCAGTTGATGCCAATATAATATATTATTATCCAATTGGGCTAGATTAGACGGAAAAATCTGTCTCACTGTCCGAAGGATTTGTTGACTTAATTGGCTCTCTTTCGTGGACAGACAGAAACGTCGGAATCGAGCCCAATACTTCATCATAGGCTGCAGGGTGACGCTTAACCACGGTCTTTGTGGAGAATTGGGTGAGGTACCTGACTACCTCATCCTCCTCGATTGTGTTGGACTCACAGTCATACTTGTGGAGTTGAATTTGAATATTCAAGGGAGTTATTTTATAGTGTAACTTGGTCTATGATTACATGTATGGTTGGACCGACTACTCATTGACCGCCTAATGTTTATTTGCTTGATAAGAATATTTAACACTGAAATTCATGTAAAAACTTGACCTACGTGATTGAGAAAATCCAGCACTATCAAATGCCGTTGTTCCCTTCTCAGTTCGAAGTTTCAGTGCAAAAATATCGCCGTCGAACTTGCGTGGCCTCGTTTCAGCTCCCTGCGGTGCCGCTCCTTATTGAGATCGACCGCTGTTTTTGCATTGACAATGCACACAAACCAAGTTGTATTGAACACCGTGTTGTACAAAGCTTTTTAGAAACTTCCATAGACATTTGAATACAGTACCATTTGGTTAAAATATTCATTCGAAATTTTGGCATTGATTTAAACCATTAATGAACAGTGAATTTTCGTGTTTTCCCACACATCCTCATCAACAGTCAAAGCCAATCCATTTCAATGTGCTCTGCGCGCAGTGAAGTGCGTATTAAGCGTTTTGTGCGCCAATACTACGCGGTCGGTTTCAATATTAAAGGGCGGTCAATATGTTTTTGTAGTAGGGTTGCCATACACTGTAGACACATCAATGACAGACAAACAAGAGACCAGTGTAGTGATACAAGTGACTTTGTGCAGCATACAGTATAAGCACATGCACTTCTCCTTCAAGCACAACAAAGTGATTGCAAATCTAATATGAAATCATAACTGAGTAGATCTAGACTGTAAAAAAAAATCTGGTCGTGCATTTACTATACCTGTGGTATTCAAAAAAGAAAGTTGAGATCATGTAAGCACATACTTGCCAACTAGTAAGATTTTATCAGATTCAGTAAGATTTTTTACGTTAAAAATAGCAAAATCAGATTTTCTATCAGAGAAATCAGATTTTCAAAAAATATTTAGATATACCTTTCATTTGTATTTTCTGAAGATTTGACCCAAAGTAAGATTTTTAACTTCAGTTTGCATAGAAAATAAGATTTTTGCAATCGATGAGTAAGATATTTCATCTTGAAATGTTGGCAGGTATGTAAGCACTACAGTTACAGTAAACTCACTGCTATCAAACCAGGTCCTAAACTGGATACACAAGAGAACCACATCTTTGCTTCCTCTCTCCCTCAGGTACTTTGACACAGGAAGGTTCTCAACTACAGGTGTCCACTGAATCTTGTCAACCATGCCAGCTGTGAAGGGGGATGGTATGCGTGGATTGGCCGTCTTCATATCGGACATCCGCAACTGTAAGTCACTCTTCAGTATATAACCATAACCACCTCATTTGTCAAAAGGACTTCTTGCTTTGTTTGGGGGGGGGGGGGGGGGATGGGTTGGGGAGGGGAGGGGAAGGGTTAAAAAAAGAATATCAATGCTAAACTACACTTGTAAGTTGTTCCTTAGCATGGCAAGGTTGAAAAGTAAAGCTTTCTTGTAGTGCCATTTTTGCCACAATGAGATTATGAGTGAAAGAAACATTTTTGAATGTATGGACATCCTTTTTCTCAAAACTGTTTTCCTTACAATGTTTATGTCATGACTTCTACATGTAGGCATACTGTTAACAGCAAGTGTCATTTGATACTTCTCTTTATTTTTTCATACATTCAGAGGCAGAGCAAATAACATTGTAATTGTTGTTCAGAGCCCCATTTCATAAAACTTGCTATCAGTGACAAGTTGTTAAAGCTGTGACAAGCTACTGGAAATCCTTACATCTGATTGGCTGAGAGCAAATTTGTCATAGAAATGTGGCAGTTGTCACTGATAACAAGTTTTGTGAAATGGGCCCAAGGTGTGTAAAAAAAAAAAAAAAAAATGCTCTTGTTTTGAAGGCAGATGAAAATTATAGCATGAGAGAGTTCTTCATGATCATGTTGACCATACTAATTGATGGAGTATGTTTTTGTGTGGATGAGGAAGCAATCTTATGTTTTATAATCCGAGCTCAGGGCTTGCAAGGTGACAACTTGAGAAGTGATGCCAGAAATGCTTGGTCTAACTCCAAGCCCTTGATAGAGGCTGACCTCCATCAAGACCATAAGGTCACTACACCTTAGAACCTGAATACGCATCATACACCCTGTCAAAATAGTCTTGGATGCAGACCATCATACATCACCACCAAAATGTATTTGTTACTGTAAACCTCCATGCATGAAGAGCGTAGTCTGACAACTTCTTGTAAATTCCTTTGTAAATTTTCAAGTAATTGTACCAACAACAGACACCTACAAACAAATGCGAACAAAAACAAAACACATTGAACCCAACCAGTCCACATTTTAAGCTTTACAAATATTAATGATTCTATCTCAATAATCACATATCAATTAGCCTCCTTTTCACCTATATGTATTTCAACAGGTAAAAGCAAGGAAGCTGAAATCAAGCGGATTAACAAGGAGCTGGCAAATATCCGATCTAAATTCAAAGGTAAGATACTGACTATGAATTTTACTTTTATTGTTGCATGCCTGGCAGAAGGGCCCTATTAACAGATTTTTTTTTTTTTATAACAAGCTTGAAAAATCACACATACACACAAAATTATGTACCCACTGTATGAGACAGATTTCAAAAACTCAGTTGAATCAGAAACCAAAATTTGATTTTGGGGTCAAATTTCCAAAAAAAAAAAAATAAATAAATAAAATTCTTGGGCCATTCTTCCAGGCAGGAGATAACTTGAAAATGAGGTAAACATGTAGGTGCTGTTGACACATGCTACAATAATATGTGCACTTTCATGGAAATCTATCACGACCAAAATTCCCTCATATACATGTACCACACCGGGATGACATTATGATTGGCGCTCCTCCGCTCCCAAGTCTCTCTGATGAGGATTCCGCAATGATTAATTCTGCCTTCATGTCCTGAAAGAAGATTGTGAATGCTGCCCTGATTGGGGAATTTATTACTCTACATTTAATATTGTGACGCATCTGCCACAGAGCTATATAGTTACACTGTATGTTCAGGTGGTCATCCTTAATAACTTCAAGGATTTATAAGCTCATGGTTTACTATGGGCCGCCAAGTGGTGCATGGTACAATTGTATCTTTTGTCACAAAATGTTGACAATGTTATTTTCATTGATGAAATGACAATTTCATCAATGAGAACGAAATTCTCATTTCGTTGAGGAAAGAGACCATGCGACACGTGGCACCCCATACGTACATTGTAACTGTGAGCTTATCCTTGAAGCTAGCTCATCCTTGAAGTTCAGGATCAACGTCTGAATGTACAGTGCATGTATGTAACTTACAGTATGACTGATACAATGACTGTATTTTATACTATTTCTACTAGACTTAGTGCTGAAGTTATTGTGTGTTTTTTGGACTGACCAAATTGTGGCTGAGTCCAGTGGTGAATGGTGGCATAATTACAGTATTGGCCATGCATATCAGTCTGTTGCAATTGTGACAGTGTTCAGTAAAATCTAGAGGGCAAAATATTGATTACAAACAAAAGTTTACCTTATTTTGCCTTCAAAGCCTTTAGCTTTAAATAAAACCGGGACTTTTTTTAGTAGCATTTATAGGTGTATTATAACTGTCAAGGAAAATATTCACCTCAAAATACGGTATTAAAGGCTACTCTATAGAAGATCATAACCTGATAGTACAAACCCTGCTGGAGTCGACACTCAAAGTAATTTTGGCAAAAGAAATATTTCATGATATATTCTCTTAAAGAAAGATTTCATAATGAAGTTTCAGAAGAAAGATTTCATTTAAAATGTTTTTGTTTTGTAGTCTCTTAAATATCTGCCTTTTAATCATTTCACTGAAGCGTCTGCACAAGTTATTAAACTGTCCAAAAGAATATTGCTCATGGAAGCTTAGATTGATTACATGAATGTAAGATGACAGTTTCAGCTTTTAGGTGGGATATACATCGAATGAGAGTGGCTTGAAGATGTCAAAAACATACTCATATGATAGATATAATATACACTGTATTGATGAGATTAATAGACTGTTCACTTCTAATTTTGAAGTTGTAGCTCTTTGCCTGAGAGAGTTTTTATTAAATGAAATACTAAATGTCAAAATCAGACTCTGCTTCATGTAGACAAGACTTAGAAAAAATTCTTTGAGAAAAAAAAAAGAAGCTTCAACCTTTGACAGGGCAATATTGCAATTCTGATTGATGTGCACGATTAAGTGTTCTACATACGATCTATCTTTATTTTTTTTTTCTCTCACAATCTTTAACCAGCGCTGTCGAAAGTACATTGCACTTTTCGTGTAATACGTGTACTTGTTTTGGTTTTGTTTTATTTTTGCAAGAACTATAAAGGATTGATTAGAGGGCAAAAGGTCAAGATGTTTATTTATTTTTATTTTTATCATTTTTTTTTGGGGGGGGGGTGTGATTTGTGCAGTGATTTCTTATCTAGTACCTTTGTTGATATCATGTGCAATGATATTTCATGATGAATTTCAGGATTTACTCTGTGTCAAGCTGCTTGGATAGTTTTTGATCCTACAAAGTAAAATTAAATTACCATCTGTCAGCCCACTGTACTGAATTCATGAGAGGGCTTGTCGATTCTTATTTAAAAGCCTTCAGATTTGTAGGAGAGGATGAAGTGTTCAGATCAGTTTAAGATGTTTTTTTTTTTTCATAATACAAAGTCTATGTCTTCATTTGGTATCAAGCATTAAAATGAAATGCATCAACAGTAAAATCATGGCTGTGATTCAGATGGTAGTCAGTAGTGTTAAATGTTTCTGCGAAGTGGTAATTGTATTTCCTTTAATAATTAAGTGTTTAACAGGCATAAAGCTTACAAGTACTTTTGTAGCTGTTGGAAGATGTTGGAAGATCTAGTCTTTAGTACAAGACTCATGTAATTTTCTTATGATGCATAGAATAATCAACCAAAGATCCAAACATACAGGTACAGTACCTGTACATGTACCATGTACGTTCAATGAATATTAAACTGTACAGTATCCCAGTGGTAGGCAGTGTAGACCAGTGCCAACAAATGGGCAATTCTGCGGTTTTAATTTATACATTTAAGCAAATTTGCATTTATGTTTTAAACTACTAAATCACTGTTTATTCATTTCAAGTCAAAATCTTGTTCAAAACATGTTCATCCCTCTATTACAGGTACAGTGTACATGATGTACAGTAGAAAATACAGTACTTCATGCAATTTACCAAAGTTGTATTAGAGTTGCCATGGCAACTTACAGGTTACACGTTCAATACACACACTATTAACTAAAAGGGAGTGTTTTTCTAGAGAAGTTGTGACTGTGTGCTAGACTAGAACTGTGGTTTATGTGTACCACAGTGAAGTGGTTGAGGAAGAGGAGAAAAATATTCAAGTTCTCTCATTGTCTACCAAATTTAATAGATGTTGGTCATACCTTTACAAGTTGTATGTTATATTTCAGCAACTATGCCTTTAATTTAAGATATTGAATACATGTACCATTTCTGTCTCTAGATAAAGCAACTGTACCCGAAAAGTGTAAATGTTAAGACTCTATTTTGTTGATGAAAGAAGATGCAGTGCTCTGCCTGAGAGACATCAGACATTGTCATGCCTACGTAGCTGCAATCAATTTCAGTGATGCTAATGAATTAGCAAACAAGCCTGTGCGTACTGAGCTTATATTTGTGCAAATGGTGCACGGGAAAAAGCGCAGGAGAAGCAGCGGTACTGTAGCCCACAGCTGGGAGTTAGCGTAGCTGCTTCAGGCAGGAATCTGAGACCGGATAAACGTTGACATTTTGGCCTTTTAGGAAGACGGCAAAATGCCATCCCGAGCCTTTCCGTCGATGCTTCATCTTGTCTTTGTCCCCCAGACAGTCCTTTTTCATCCAGGAAAATTCTCCCCCAAGCCGGAATACAAATATTGAGAATATATCAGTTTAACATGGGCCTATGGCGTCATGTTTCTGTTTGTCCATTAGTGTCAACCATTCTGCAGTTGTATTTCTTTTTTTTTTGGGGGGGGGGATGGGGGTGGGGGGGGGAGGGGAGATCAAATATCAGGGAACCTACATTAACTCTGGATTTTCTTTCTCCTTTTGTGTGTGTGCGCTCATGTCTTGGTACACGCTGTAGTTGCATGAAAAACAATCAATAAAAAAAAAATATTGAAAATACATTTGGTACAGTGTATGAAGAATTTGGAAGAAGAAGTTTCAAATGTGTTCCCCAGGTTTAGTACTGCTATTTGTGTGTGTGTGTGTTTGTGTATTCTGCTTGTATTTGCTCTTTGTATCCACCTACTTTGTAAATTTTCATGACACACAGAAATACAGATATTAAACACACTTTTCCAATATCATCATTTTTACTACAGTACGTGTACCTATTTGTTATATCCTTATTTTGAAATTCGGGGAAAAATGCTTCCAAGATCCTCTCAATTTTCAGAGGAGAGGAGATGGAGCTATACTACCTGACGAAAAAAAAAAAGAGGGGAAAGAAACCTTGAAAACCTTTGTACATAATGTTGTATGTCGCCATTTCCTCAGTAGTACAGGTACAGTGTGATGCTGTAGGTATTATACTATACTCGGGAATTGTAAGAATCGTCTCTGAACCATGGATACAACTTTAAAGTACATTGTACAGTGTATCCCAAAGCCCTTTTCGAAATGTTCATCAGTTTCTGTAATATTAAGACTTTGACAAATTATTTTATTGGCATAAATTGTGAAGCCCGTTATATTTTGTATTAAAGTGAAATTACATGTACATGTACATAGAAATTTCCATGTCATTCAGTCCATGTTTGATTGTACTGTACACTCAACGAAAATTTCATATAAATACAGACTGTGCATAGTTCATTGGAAAATAACATTGAATAATGTTACAGAATTTTACACACACACACACACTCACACCCACACACACCCGCCCACATGTACACACGAATACTTCTGGATCAGTATTTTGAAATGCCAGTTTTCTTTCTTGTCAGCTTTTTTGAAAATTATTTGAACCCTTCATATAATGTAGAAAAAAAAATGAGAGGAAAAATACAGTATCAACGATTGTTGGAATTAACATATAACATGATATATTCGCAGCATGAATTTTTCACGAATTGGAGCCGACGGCCTTTTTTTGCGGCATGAAATTTTCGCGAACTGCCACTGGCATTCAATGCATAGTGTATAAAAGAATGTTCGCGTGCATTCTAATTTCGCGAATCTTCGCACTCGCAAAATTCGCGAAATTAAAATGCACACAAACATCTCTCGTTTTACAGTAATTTCAAATCTATTACTCTTTCCTACAGTCTCTGGATACCAGGTAGCACGAGATACATACATTGTACAATTGTACACTATACCATGCAATGGGAAGACTAGCCTGACTTGGATACAGGGTATATTAGACCCCGTTTACAGTGCGGGGCTGGGCCGAGCCGCGGCCTGCTGGGCCGAGCCGCGGCCTGCCGCGGCCGAGACCAGCCCCAATTGCGAGGCCGGGCCTCGCAATTTTGTCCTTTTACACTGCCGGGCTCGGCCGCGCTTTTGATTCAAACCTTTCAATATTTTGTCGTAGTGGCGCTCTTCTTCTAAACAAACTCAATTTGGTATTGTCTGGTTTTCAGACCCTTTGCCAACTGAATTTCGTGGCGACGAAGTCACTGTTCGGGCAAATGCCTTTGTCGAAGGAAAAAAATCCTTTGCAGGACAAAACCACCTTAAACTACACTAGTTTTCGACGTTGAAGGAGTTAATATCCTGAATAGGGAAAGATACAGGCAGAGGATTTGGAAGCCAGACTAAAATTGGCCGCGCATTTGGCCCAGTTTGCGTTTACACTGAGAAAAGGCCGGGCTCGGCTGTGGCCGAGCTGCGGCCGAGCCGAGACCACCTCCAGAGCGAGGCCAAATGCGAGGCCAATTTTGGCCTCGCATTTGGCCTTTTGCGCGTTTACACTGAAATGCAGGTAGACTCGGCCGCGGCCAAGCCACGGCCGAGCCTCGCACTGTAAACGGGGTCTAATATTAGAAATCCCTGTAACAAATTGGGTATGTACAGCTTTATGTCTGATCTCTACGTACACACTTGAATAGTTTACACACAGCCGTAGAATCTCAACTGGAGGTGAACGTCACCGGTGTGCATTGTAACTACTGCAGTGCACATATTCGCTGATGGGCAATTCTAATCAAGCGGTACTGTGCTACAATGTACATGTAGTCGTGATTTTCGAATATACCCCGGTGGGCAGTGAGTAAAGATCAATTCAATTAAGTCCTATCTTCTTTCCCCATGCTGCCAGGTGTTTAGAATAATTTTAAATTAAAATGTTAAAATTTCATATTATGTATTTTAATTGAACTGAAAAGTGATATTGGCCACATCTATGTATGGGATGCAAGTTAGAGATTATAATTTCTCA
Organism: Diadema setosum; assembly: GCA_033980235.1. Taxonomy (NCBI): domain Eukaryota; kingdom Metazoa; phylum Echinodermata; class Echinoidea; order Diadematoida; family Diadematidae; genus Diadema; species Diadema setosum. Next base: position 36,258,438 of record CM067071.1, on the reverse strand, counting down.
CTGAGTATTATAATGTCTCACTGAGTTGCATAGTCTAGCATGTACATGTAGAAATCATTCTCTTGTAAATTGTTGGTACACTATACGACTGTACAAGTTATTACATTTTTTTTTTCTTTTACTTTTACATTGAAACAGGATATTAGTGAAAACTTGTGTGCAACTCGACAGAGATGTATAGGCGATGGTATGATTTTTACGAAAAAAATGTATCACTGTTCTGTGAAATTATGAAATTAACTTATCATCTGTGTGAATTGAGTTCAATGATACACTTCAAGGCCAACATGGATTGAGTTATGCTTTAAACAAGATGCTGATGTATGCTGATCTTGTCACGGAACGGTTTATGAGACTGTCATAAAAGTCCAGTATGACGATAGCATGATCATGCATGCTGCCGTTCTTGAGCTGGGACAGGAAACATTATGGGAATGAAAATTTGAGACGCCGTTTCCTTTTGCAAGAGGGAGAGTTTCTGCGTTTGCACTCCGGTGCCAGCATGGGTTCATTTCCCCCCGAACAGATCAATGTTCTCCATTTCTTTTTTTCTTCCTCCTTTTTTTTTGCTTCCTTATTCTGCCAAGCCACCATACAGTCCTATACTGCATCTCTTTAATAGAAGAACCACTTTTCTCACACGTCCCTTAAAAGGGGAATGAGAGGCCTTCCGTCAGCTCCTCTACTTGACGTATTTACTCTCCCCTCTCCTTTGCCATCAGGACTCGGAATGGGACACCTCAAAATGTGGACTTTCCTCTCACGCGCATAAAGAAAGATTTGGGGACAGGGGTCGCCCGGGGAGGAAGGGAGTCGTAATTCCAAGTTTATTAAAGTGGGAAGAAAGGGTTCAGTGAGTGCCGGGGCTGTTTGCTCATGTACCCATCTCGCACATTATGTACACATACACACTGTACCCCTTCAACTCGAATCTAATTAGCCCGAATGAACTAGCAGCTTGCGAACTTGTATTGAACTTGCTAAAAGTGTATTTAATGTAAAACTTCTGCTCTGTCTTGGAGTGAGAAAGATGACAATCGATTGTCTGCGACAAATATCGTTTGTAGCCCTGTGTAGCTGCCTGAATACACATTGTGTGAAAATGTGTCATACGTCCTAGATAAAATGCGGGAATGCAACATTTGTGACCATCTTTCAAAAATTGTGCTCGTGTTCGTCTTAACAATCAAGTTTGATGAAATTTTTCCCTCATCAGGATCATATGATTTGATGGATCAACTGTGACATACTACATGCCAGAAATTAGAAAGAACTTTTGATTCTCATGCCCTGCTGTTTTTGCACTCTCAGTCAAATTGTATACATTTTGGTGTAAAATTGTTGATGTAAATTGTGCAAAGTCAATGTACAGGTACATGTTGATGCAAATTGTACAAAGTGAGGGGGATTTTTATAATTAGGATAATGGTCCTGATACAGTAAAAACTAATCAAATTATGATTGATTGATTATGTTGAACATTTTTTAAAAACCCATCATCAAAACATGATTGTGGAGATTTGTGTAAATTGATACTTGTTTCACATGATACTGTAGATTTTATTCCATATTATTAGGATTGAATTTTGTATCAAATGAGCTGGTGTACAGTAAATGGATTTCCCTTCATGATACTCTATATTTGACCTCTGTTGGACCATTACGTTGTACACTAACAAGTAGCCAGTGGTGATGAAAAAAAAAAAATGGGAATGATTCCCAACTACATGGGGATTGAGTGAATGCAGCAAGATTAATAGTGGAAAACATGTCAGTAAAGTGTGAAGAAATTGGAACTTGTACGGGTACTCCATTCAAAATTCTCTCAAATTTGAAATTCTCTTCATTATGTTTTCTTTATCTAATACAAATGCAGTGACATCAAAAACTGTGGTAGTCTTCTTTAATTCAGTAATGGCAGCATGGACCTTAAAAATGCATTCTTAAACTTTTGAATGGATTGTCCGATTTTCCTCCAACTTCACGGATGTGCTCCTCTAATATTTGCTGCATTCACACAATCCACTATTGCGTATCTTTCCCCATTCACAGAGAATTAACACACAAACGCACACTGTTGTCCTCTTGCACCTCAAGAATTGTGCATTTGGCATATTAATATGAACCATAGATGTAGAGATGAACAGATTTGTATGACAGCAACCAGTATCAAATACTACACCCATGTGTCTTCTTGGTTGAATACCCTTGGCCCTGAGAGGTGGTTTGAGCATGGAGCTTGGTAGCTCCATGGTTTGAGCAGGGCGACAGCAATACAATTCAAACCTGTGTGTGTGTACGCGTGGCATGGGGTATAAATTGGATTAGAGCAACTTACGCAAAGCCCATAGGACATGGATTCAATTAGTTCTGCTCTAATTTATTTAGTTAGCGATACATTGGGCTCCCGAATGATTGTATCGCTGAGCAGTATTTCGATCATGGATGCTAACCCATCACGTCCTAGGATGCACATTTGTCTGGTTTGGCGCTGTGTTGATCGTCTTTATGATATTCATCATTACAGATGTACAATGTGTATTTCGTATGGGAGAGTAAAACTTTCTCTTCTAGCCCTGTTTTGGTCATATATTTATTTTGTTTCTTTTTTTGTTGCAGATTTTTAAAACCCTGTCAAGACCTAAATTTGTCATTTATTCTGAATTAAAGGTGTATGTGTATGGTGTTATATCAAAAGTTTTTTTTTTTTTTTTTTTTTTTTTAATGTGCAGAATCATAGGGCAGATTAATGGCAGGCAGGTTGGTACTGATTGGCCCGAATTCACATAAGTGGTACAAATGGAACCATGGTTTAAACCATGGACAAAAACCATGGAGCGCCAACTCTCGCACGGAATATTTTGTCACGAAATTGGTCATTTCGTCGACAAAATGACCGTTTTGTTAAACAAAATTATCATTTCGTGGACGAAATGTTCATTTTGTTACAAAATAATCATTTCCTCGACAAAATAACTGATTTCGTAACGAAATATTCCATGCGACACTTGGCACTCCATGGTTTTTGTCCATGGTTTAAACCATGGTTTCATTTGTACCACCTTCGTGAATTCGGGCCTATATGTTTCTGTCTGTATTCTTGTCACCCTGCTTTTGACTGCCCAGGTTGAAAAGGGCAACCTTTCACTTTTGACAATCCATCACATGGTCTTTCTTGTTTGCGCTGCCTACTGTAGTTTTCCAAAAAACGAAGACTGGAGCTCAGAGAGTTCTCTCCAAATTTATTTTCCAAACAAAAGGCTTTCTATTTCAGCCGACGATAGTGCTTTCCCAGAAAACCTATGCAGCATTAGACCCATTCACACATGAAAGTTATCATTTTTAGCCCAGCCGAATCAAAGGCTGGAGTGAGCTATACTTCACAATTGTATAGCAATCATTTATCATCTGTTGTCCGCTTTCTGCCATCCATCGTCAATCATCTGTCACAAGTCACTTCTTACATCTTCAGCTTCTTTGTGGAATTTCCATGACTGAAAACTTGGCAGGTACAATTGTACATGTACAGTAGCATATGAAAGGATCTCAGTTGTTCAAATGAGCAACACGTTTAAAGGAATCTTTGAAAATCTTCTCCAGAACCAGAAGTGATAGAGCTTCAAAGTTTACTAGTGCTAGGAGTAAGCCCATTGGTGACTGAAGTCTCAAGTTTATTGATGATAGGTCCTAGGGTGCCCCCACTTGGCTTGTGGGGTGGGGTTGGACTGAATTTGGTTCCAGTTCTCTACTATTCAGCTTTTTTTTTGATAATCCCCACGATAAATTTTTTTTTTGTGCCTTACATTGTAAATTTTCAGCTGCTGAAACTAAAAAATACTGAGATGTTCTGCCAGGACAGTTTTACTGTACGTTTTAACAGTAAATTTAATACAAAGTATTGTAGGACTGCTTCACTGGTTGCCAGCCCTGAGATGCAACGATTGCCTCAGCCAGGCTGATGTGATAATAGGTCTGTTTCTTCAAGCAGACATACAGCTAATTATTGGTGAAGTCGTCCTCGGCGTTTAAGGAGCGCTCTGTTTTGACCCACTTGTTAAGGAATAGACGGAGCCAGCTGAAGGGGCGAGAAAGCGGACACCAGCGGGTGAGGGATGCGATTAGAAGCTGCATTGTCCAATCTCCGTCCCACCGCCAGACCTTGCCCCATTCTCACCGCCGCTCCAATTACCGACGGAAAAACGGCAGCGTAAATTGCGGATTGTGGCAGCTGCGTCTTGGAAAAGGCGAAATGTCACAGAGAGTTGCAGGGCATCTTTTCCTGGCAGAAAACGGTGATAAGGGCAGGAGTGCTTGGAAGAGAAACGCAAAAGGAAGAAAGAAACCAAAACAAAATGAGGGCAAGGGAAAAGGGAACAAATACAAGTGTAGGGGATGGATAGAATGCGGCTTTAATGAGATGGTAAACATGCAGAGGGGCGAATGGGAGCAGTGGCAGCTATAAAGAGGATGAGTGAGATGTGAAGAGCAGGGAGATGGGATTGCTTGGGAGGAAGGGGACAAACATTGTTGTGCCCAGAGGTAACGGAATCTAAGACTCGCAGAAGCGTTTATTGTTATTGTATGGCAGCGTACAGGTGTACTTAACCTCCAGGATATTTATTATCTGTGTTTTATCAACCTGTGACTGTTTATTATCTGAGTTTATTATGCCTTGTCACCGGCTTGATATTTGATATTTTGGCACCAAATATTTGATAATGTTTACACAGCATAGAATATTTTTTTTTTTAAAGTACCCTTTGAAGTCTTCACATTTTGTTAAAGTTTTGAGCTACAGCTGTGTAAAAAAGAAAAGAAAAACAAAAGACTAGCAAAAACCTTGAATGCCTATATAGAAATTATCCTGAAATGCATCAGAATATTAGTTTTAGAGTTTTACTTGCTAATTGCTTGGAGGTGGAGCCTCCCCCCCCCCCCCCAACCTGGACAGATGAAGCAACATTGTAGTTTACATCGTACTTGAAACGTTTACAATTGCACTTCTAAACTTCAAGTTGTGCCCTTCAATCCAGAATGTGTTCCACTGTGTTGTGCTACACTTTGTACATGTACAAAACACAATGTATGTCAATGCTGATTGCTGGCACTAATGCTGGTTGTGTACAAGTTGCTTGAAGTTGGAGTAGCTACTGATACTGGATGATTGTTAACCAAGACAAGGGATCATTTGCCAAAGGCCCAGTTAATTATTTTGCGTTATTATTCATGTTGTTTTATTTTGTCTTATGGCATGATCGTGACTTGCAAATAAGCATGCAACAGTGTAAAGGGGCAGTATTCCTTGCACTGGTTATATTGACAACCAGGGGGGTGTTTCATAAAGCTGTTCGTAAAGTTACGAACGACTTACAAGCGACTGGTGATCAGTTCTTATGCCGAATTATGGAAATTCTGATATGTGTAGCACACAAGAACTGATCACCAGTCGCTCGTAAGTTGTTCGTAACTTTACGAACAGCTTTATGAAACACCCCCCAGCTCCATCATTAAAGCTAGAATGCACTGTTACAAAAAAAAAAAAAAAAAAAGTTACAGTAGGGTGCTTGCCTTCTACTCAATAGACTCAGTTTTGTTTGCCATGTTCTACAAAACATGGCCGTGCTCTATTCACATTAGAAGCAGCGGTAAGCAGTTGCCTTTCTCATCTCCCCCTCCCCCCCCCCCCCCAAGCCCTTGATGCAGTACCTGCAGAATTCTACAACCTCTTACCCTGATTGAAATGCTTGGAGGAAAGGTAGGGAAGTGCAGCGAGGATCTAGTGGGAATCAATGATACGCATCCTCGCCCGATGCAGGGGGCGCACATATGATTTTGCGGCGGCTCAAATTGGATCTCACGTTGAACGTCGCGCTCCCGTAATCGGCTCTGATCACCCTCCTTATCCCCAGCATTGGTTAGTCGGCCACATCAAGGCAGTGTGGGTAATCGGGAAAGAGAGGGAGAAGAGGTAGGGGAGGGGGAGAGAGAAAAATACAGTGTAAACCCATCGTGCCAAGAGAATTTATTCGTTTGTAGCAGTGAAAACGGAGAGTTTTAGGGCAGATATACGTACATTGTTATTTATTGGAAGAATGTTTTCATCAACTTATATGCCCCCTCCCTCTTTGTCTCCCCCTTTTATCATGTGTTTGTTTGTTGTTGTTTTTTTTTTGGGGGGGGGGGGACGGGGAGGGGTGGGAGGTTAAGTGTGAAAATTTATGGTTGGCTTTGCAAATGTTTCTATCTTGTGTTGTATAACAAGCATACATCGATAAAAATTTTACATTTCAAACATCTCCCCCTAGCCCATACTAAAAACAAGCAAACAAATGTGTAACAGCTAATCACACCCTCTCAGAACAGTGTGTGTGATTATAGTACACTGTATATTGTCCTGTAAAATGGAAGAACAGAACGGATATTGACACATCTTTAATTTGTGTAATGAAACCAGTAAACCTGTGATTCCAAGGTCATTTAATTTCTCTACATGACGCATCTACTGTAGTACAAACAAAAATTGTGTAAGTGCAAATTTGGAATTATTTGTGATCTTTTGTTGTTGCGTATTGTGGGCATACACTATAGAGACCAACAGCCATACACTGTAGCTGAGCATCTGGGCGTGACTTCCACAGTTGCCAATAGTACAGTGTGTACATAATGTTTGTAGTTTGTATGAGCATTCAAAGTGTAGCGTACTTCTTTGCAACCGTGTCTTACTGCCTCAAAGGACGTACGTAATTTGGCAAATAGGCACTGCACCAGTCTGTGGGTAGAGACGATAAAACATCTCTGCCTGCCAATGTCATTGGTGTGCTCCGGAATTGCTGTTTGGACCCATCCAGGCTCAAGGATGGGCAGTTGTGGTCGGTCGTGCGGGCCGCGGGGATCGGCAGGGACGCCGAGCAATATCTGGCGTATCGTTTTCTCCCCCGGATGATTTATGGAGGAGAAAACCCGACGGGGCAGAGGAGGTGATACCGAACAAAGCCATGCACCATGGGGGAGTTCATTGGCCAAGCAAAATCTCATCAAGATTTGATTGTAGAGATTTTGTGTTTGAAATTCATAAACAGTGTCGTGTCTTCAGTCAGTAATTCCGTGTTCAGTTTTGCTTTTGTTTTGTTTTTAGCTGTTGTACAATAGACTTACGGTACTCCTACTGATCTCTTGATCTGTTACTCTCAGCTTATTCATATTTCTTCCCCTTTAATAGGTGTGGTATATTTGTATTTATTAATGTTACATACATACATAGACTATCAGAGAACTTCCTCTGTATGGTCCCTTGATCAAGTGGAAATTTATACTTGATATTAATAGTCGGCTCTTGAGGTGATGATATGTAAAGAAATAGTAAAATTAGTCAAGGTCACACTGGCAAAAGATTGCATAGTTTACTATCGCAAAGTCTTCATGAAGTTTGAGTGCATTCACACTGGCAGCCAAACTTCTCGGGATATGAGTTATTGAAGTTTTTGTCACTGGTGCAGGTAGGCAAGAAAGAAGAAATGGCATGCAGTCTCACGGGAATGATTGTGATGTAAGAATATACGTAAATCCCGATGAGAGCCCTCTTCGCAGGCACAGTGCACAAACAGATGGTCGACTGGTCGCATGACAAACTTTCGTAAAGTTTCAGTTGCCTGCGTTCACACTGCCCAGAGATTGAGAAGATTGGCGGAAGTTCGGGAAATGTCCCTTGTTTGAGTTGGAAGTTTTGTGAGAAGTTTTGCGAAAAGGTTGCGCTCATACTGGCAAAAATTGGAGATCTTAAAGATTGCATTCTTTGCCAAGCGAGACTGCAGCTACAGTTTAGTCTTTGTCTCAGTGCTTCTACACTGTAGGATTCTTCTCCATCCACTGTTCTCTTTCCTTATACTTTCTTTTGTTTTAAAGATGAACACACAGTTTATCTAAACAGATACGTGGTAACTGTATACTCTATTTATTTTAAAGTAACATAGTCTTTTGATAAAGATACTGAAACAAACAAACAAATGAACAAACAAACAAACAAACAAACAAAAGACAAGCTTCCAGGGGCATTAGGGTTGGAGCTGGTATCCCTCAATTTTTTTTCTAGTGAGTTTGATATCATTTTGGTTGTTGATGTTAAGTTCATACTATTCATCTGTGTTTTGATAGTCACATACACTCTGTACTTGCAGCTTTCATAAATATTGTGGTTAAAGTCAGAATATGACATTTGCCTCTCAACAAAGGCACTTAAGTTATTTCACAAAACTAGGACGGTTCATGCTATAAACTTTTTGTTTGTCATGTTACTATTGACTGTTTTTATGAAATGTCAATGACATTTCAATATCGTGGTCCAAAGAGAAAGAGAGAAGGAGATCTACAATGTATGAATAGAGAGAGGGTTGATTAAGAACACGCCAGTCGGTGATGCTGAGTATTTTCGCCTGGGAATTAGTCGCGCCGTCTTGCAACCTCTAAAGTATCAGGATGTGCCATGGTGCCGTGCGAGCTCATCTCTCTTCTCTGATGCCACTCACTTTTACTTGAAAGTATCAGACTTCCACCTGGCTTCTTTGATACAGATGTCCTGTAATCCTCCCCCCCCCAACCCCCTCGACAGATTTTATATAATCCTGCCTTTTGTGCAACTTACATCAAGAAAGATATTAATGTGAGGAATTGAAATTCACTGGCATGCAAACTTATTGCCATGGCAACAGTTGACGTTCAGATACCCTGGCTGCCAAAAAGCAGGGCAATGTATGGACACGAGTAGCGAACAGCGGATATTATTGCTCGGAGAGCGACTCCCTGAATTGAATCCTAGGAAACGTATAGAGGCAAGGAAAGAAAAAAAAGGGGGGTGCATGATGCAATTCGTCTGTGCTTGTGAGCGTGACACTGGTGTCACCCATGGGGATTGATGTGGGGATGGGTGGAGGTGAGGTGGATGTAACCAAGGGGAACTTGAGATGCCCAGCTTGGCATAGGAAGGTGTGGAGGAGTAATTCTCCATGATCGGTGCATTAGTCGGACCGCATCCCAGGTCGCCACGGGAAGATGGAGAAGTTCGTTAGAAGCGCCGCGGTGTCCCATTCCACCGCCTACATCGCCACTTATTCAGGGGAATGTGAAGAGTCCATTTACCAGGTGGCGAGCGACAAGCCCGGTAGTTGATGAGGGCTGTCAGCTGAATATGAAAAACATCTTTTGTTGGGCTCATCTTGAAGATTTCCTGACGCCTATTCTTCTTATCCTGTTCCTTTTCCCAAGATGTCTTCTATCCCTTTTCCACGCTTCAACATCCCCCTCTCTATCTTCTTCTAATGTTTAATACTACATGTGTCTGTCTTCTCCTTCTCCACCTCCTCTTCCTCTCCTTCCTTTCCCTCTTTATCATCCTCTCTTCTTTCTGTTTTGATAGTTCCTTCTATATTCTTCTTGTTCTTCCCCACTCCATTTGATAGCAACTCATCAATTTCCCTCTTGAGATGTTTGTCTCCTTCCAGAAGTAGTGCTTTACATCATTCTTGTGCAATGGCCGAGTCCATTCTCATATTTTTAACTACCCTCTCTCCTCTTTTTCTCCACCTGCTTTAAACATGTTCCTCTTCCTTTTCCTCCTCTTTTGTTCCTTCCTTTCCTCTTCTTCCTCCTCCTCCTCTTCCACTTTTTTTCCTTTTGTCCTCCTCTTCTCTTTCTCCTCCCCATCTCTTCCTCCTCCTCTTAGTTCTCTTCTTCTTCCTCCTCTTTAGTTCTCTCCCTTCTTTTCCTCCTTCTTTTTCCAGTCCTCCTTCTTCTTCCTCCTCCTTTTCTGTTTTGCAGCAGGCAAGTATGATTTAAATTTCTGATTGAAATTTGTATGTCCCATTGATATGCAAAACAGAGATTCATACCAATATTGAATCAACGCATCAGTTTCAATTCTTTCCGCTTCTCTTGTGTATTAAAGGCCAAGACAACATGCAGCTCTGGATAAAGTATACAGTGTCACAGAACATATAAATATCCTCTTCCAGAAATTTCTTTGATACTTCCTAAACATTTTTTCCCCCATCTCGTGACTGTGGAGTTCTTCTACGATCGTGTGCCATTGTACGTGTAGGCACAGATTTGCCTGAAACGGTTGCTATGCCAACAGTCTTCTCACTACAAGGGGAGGGTGAAGAAAATCACCGAGTCATTCGGATGTGCTATACTGCAATCAACAAGAGAGGGGATGTATAGAAAAGTATGAAGTGCACACAATGGGTAGTTTAATATTTGCAGCTATTTTGTAGCGCACGCAGTAAATTAATGAAAAGTTGAAGTGCCAGTACGACAAAGGTGTTTTGATGATTTACCAGTTGTTAGGCAGTGCCATGCTCCGTTGGTATTCCAGCTTTAATTTGACAATTACATACACAACAAACCTATAAAGAATGTTAAACATAACAGCCAACCTCTAGGTTTTGAGCATGCGCAATACAGGAATAAATGGAGTGGGGATATCTGTGTGTAAAAAAGAGCAGGTTTCCAATAGATTTCATTCTCTTATTGTGCAAAAAAAAAAAAGAGGAAAAAATAATGTGAAGAAAACATTTCTTATAGTTTCTCAAGAGATGATCAATAATGGCATTTCCCAAAGGTTTCAGTGATTGAAATGCTGAGATGATGAAAGTTTTATGCAAGGCAATACATCAATTTTGTATTAGATTATTCATGCCACTTGCATCTCAGACATGAATTTTACTACAAAAGTGTAGAAAAACAAAACAAAACAAAAAACAAAAAAAAGAAACAAAAAGTGACAGAAAAAGATGAAAGTAAACTCAAACCTCAAAGGAATACATACCAAAAGAAATGAGATAAAGACAAAACAAAAACAACCAGATTTCACGCCCATGTTTTGAGTGAGAAGTGTGCCCCCAGCTTGCCAATAAATTTCAATATGTGTGTCCAGTGATTTCAATTTTTGTCTGGTTTGCACTACTTGCCAATAGCAAGTGATTTGTCATCTGCTGCGGCTGAACTGATGAAGTAGACAAATGAAATTAAAACCCCTAGATGACACACACTCCCGTCTCACTTGACCTTACAGTGGTCCCTGCAAGCTTTAGTAGCTCGGCAAAAGGCTCCTTGGTGGCGTTGAGGACATTCTGCCGTCAAGAGCCCGGGCTGTCGGTGCTCGATGGCCTGCCTGGGGATTTTGCTGGTTGCTGCAAATTTATGTAAATTGCCCAGTTCGTTTGAGCTCGCAGTTCAGACAGCTGCCATTTTCTTTTCTGGATTTTTCCTTTCTGGATTACAGCATGTAGAGGGGAACAATGTGAAGTTATTTAATACATGTTTTTTCATGTCTTTTCCATACAAAATCTCTCTTTCTTTGCCTTTTCACATTCCTTTTTTTTTCTTTGTCTGGATTTGAAGATTATTGTACATACACCGTACATTTCATGAGGTTTCTACCAGTATTTCAGCGAATTTTGCGAGTGGGGTGCTAGTCAGGAGTTTACCAACATTTTGAAGTACAGTATTAAGTCTCAACCTGACATGCACATGGAGTGACAGATGCTTTCATATTTTGCATCAAGGTTTTGCTTGAGTTTTCTTTTCTTTTTGTTTTGTTTTGCTTTTTTTTTTTTTTCAAATCCTGCAAAGTGATTATGCCATGCCCCTTTCCTTGTGCTGGTGTTAGTTTTTAAAAATGCCTGACAAAACACAATGTACCATATATTTGTGTAGTGCATACAATGTACATCACAATACATTGTATCTCCTGGATATACACATAGTACTTGTATGTCTGGATATATACAATGTAATTCAATTCAATTCAATTCAAAGTTTATTTCATTTTTCGACAAAACATATAAGTTACACTTCTCTTGACAACAGAGAATAATGTATTGAAGAGAATGTAAAACAATTGAGGAGGATCTTATAGTAATTATACATTGTAGTAAAAAACAAAAAAAAACAAAACCAGAAGTGATCGAAATAAAGTACATGTATAACTTTGCTTAAAGTGCGAAAAATGGAGAGACCCACTAAAAAGACAGAGCTTGTAAAATGTGGGCCCCTCTGGAATAATAACATCAATGGAAAGATTAATTGAAGCATCATAAATACAAAAGGAGAAAAAAAAGAGGAAGAAGTCTGGAAGCCCACTGAGAATTAGATTCACAGATAGATACACTTACTATCATAGGTGTGAACAATATGCCTTGAATTACAGGCAATCTGTGTTCATCTACAAAATTACAAACCAGAATCCAACATGGTTGATGAAGACTGCGTGCTGCAGTTTGAACAACATGAAACTTGTATTAAGACGGGGTAGCTTAATGGCTTGTGACGTTCAGTCGAATATTGTTCAGCTCATTATGCCAGGCACGTCAGAATGCATCGCCAGAAATTGCGTCTGCCTTGCGTGGTGTGAGAGCTCCGTAGACCTTTAAATCAAAACAGAATTTACAATTCGGCTTGATTGGATTTCATATGCAGAGATTGGGCGGGATTTCTGCGGGATTCCTTGTCACTACAGATGACGTGTTCGTATCATTCTCCCCTAAAAACGAAGGTGGAAAGGGCACGACAGTCGACACGTATTACATGTAGTGGCACATACCGTCCATTATTAAAGTTTCCCCTCGGTGTGAAGTCTCCAGTGTGCGGTCTAAATGGCGCTGCATTTACATGCAGGTCTCCTCGCTATTGATTTTATTCTTTTAAGAGCCATTTGCCTGCAATTTGCACAGAGCAGCTGTGTGTACTTCCCAGCTCCCTCTGCAGCTAAAAACCTGTTAGTGAGGGTGGTGATGTGGCATCTATTGCATTTAAAGGGGGGTATTAAGGAAGAAGAGGAGTGAATTGATGAGTTACACTTGCATTTTAAATGTAGGAGAGAAAAGCATTTAATATTGTCGATTCTGTCCTAATGGATATAGTGACTTTGTTGACTTCATTTGGTTGCCTGTAAAGGTAAAGCAGAGAATCATTTTCAAAACTTGGTTGATAGCATACAGAGCTACTCATGGTACAGCACCGGTACAGGAACTTGTAGAGTTCAAATCATCATCTCGAAAATTTTACCATCTGCGAAGTTCACAAGATACAACACTGTTGAAATATCCCTCAGGGAAATCAAAAGCTACCCTTGTTGACAGGATGTTTTTGTATGCTGCACTACAATTATGGATATATAATCTCCCTCTGTAAAGGCAAGCAGCTACAGTTAATGGCCCGAATTCACGAAGGTGGTACAATTGAAACCATGGTTTAAACCATAGACAATTTGTATGGGGCACCAAGTGTTGCATGGCCTATTTCGTTATGAAATCAGTCATTTCATCGATGAAATGACCATTTCATTGACGAAATGATCATTTTGTTAACAAAAATGTCATTTCTTTACGAAATGATTATTTTTCATTATTTTGTTATGATTGCAGTTATTTAACAAGAAAAAAAAACAACTCACACACACAAACACACACACACACAAACACACACACACACAAACACACACACACAGAAGAAGGGAAACCCTCCATGGCAAATACCAGAGTAGCTTTAAGTTATTGCAAACTTTAGTTTCGTGTGGATATGAAATATAAATTGTGAATGTCATAGGCTTGTATGAGTTGCCAGGTACATGGAATCACATGTTTTTGTTGTGTAAGTCCCAGAAAACACACTTTTGCTGTCTTGATGCCCTTTTTTTTTTTGGGGGGGGGGGGCTAATGATTTTAACTTGTGGTTAGTGTCTCATAGTAAAGGTAGAATAAGAAATCCTATTTCATCCTGATTCCTTTAAATAAAAATAATTGCTTTTCTTCCAGAAATTTCAGAGCACTCTCCACTGCTAATGTATAGATTATCTTTTTTATTTTTTTTAATTTTTTTTTATTTTTTTTAGATTGGCAACACATTTTGGAAGATTAAAGTTTCTGTTTGTCACTCATATTGGATTTTATTTTTGTTACTCAAGTGATTTTCTGTCTGACTTTAGGGCTTTTTACACTTGTAAATTTTTGCTTAGTCCCGTACCAACGGTGGGGCTAAGGGGGGGCCTTAGCCCCACCGTTGGTACGGGACTATCCTTAGCCCACTTTCTGTTTACACTCGTTTTTGCCAAAGTGGGCTAGCCCCACCGATAATCCTGTACTATCTGGCCCTGCAAAATAGCAGGGTTAGCACCGCAATTGCGGTGCCAAGTAAGTGAGTGTAAACAGAACGAAAAAATAATCCGGGGCTAAGCGACGGAGACGAAGTCCGACCCCCACTGACCAATCAGAAACGAGGTAATCAAGTGCTGCCAGTGCGTGCGTGTACGTGTACAGTGCACAGCGTAATCATGAATATTCATGTGGTTTGGAAAGTCCGGGGCCAAGAAATACGAGTGTAAAAAGGTCAGTTTTCTCCTTAGCCCCGGACAAGAGATAGTACGGGATTAATTGGCCAGTGTAAAAAGCTGAAAAAATTGGTACGGGACTAACGATAGTCCTGGGTCAGAGAAAGTCCGGGGTTAAGAAACACAAGTGTAAAAAGGGCTTTTTATTTTTTAGAGTTTTATAAAAATAACCAGTTCCTTCTAATTTTTCTGTATTACTGTACTCTAAGATGAAGTGAAATTCAGAGGCTGTAAATTCAACAATGGCAGGATGATTATTTTTTGCAGCAAATTTTGTCAAGACTTGGTTGGATTAGATGGAAAGATTGGTGCATAGTCATATTGTCGGAGAGGGAATGAGGTACCATTGTGACTTGCTTGAAACATGAAGAACACTGCAAAATGTCCTTTGGCAATGAAGGGAATATATCTCAGAGATTGCAGTGGCCGCTTCAACTATATAGTGTGCACGACCTTTTGACCCCCTGTGACGCACTAGCTCTCAGGCAGTGGTATACTGTGTCTGAAACCCTGTAACGATGACTTTCCCTTCAAATCCACTCAAATTGAGTTCGAGATGGCCCTTTTCTCTTTCTCTAATGGCTAAAGTAGCGTGTTTATGGCATTTAGAACGTGCCAGGCATTCTCAGCAATTTCTTCCCATCTCCAGGATCAATATCAATATTGCAATTCCATTCAAATGGTGGCAGGTACTCAGAGCTCAGAACATGTTCTGTGCCAGGCATTTCTCTTTTGCTTGGTTCAAGGTTATCAGTATCAGCAAGAATTTGCGGAATGTCTCCATTTGGCATGGTAATGTTCGTCTGTGAATTTCCTAGTTCACTTTGCAGTCCTCAACCCTGTCAGGCTCAACATGCTGCAGATCTGTCACTCTTTTCTTTACCATATTTGTTTTGTTTTGTTTTGTTTTTTTGAGGGGGGGGGGGGGGGCAGAAGGGAATCTCCGTGAAATGCACATTTTCTGTTCAAGTCAGATTTGCAGCACTGATGGATATGGATGTATTCTTTTCTCTGTCTCACATTGGTTCATGTGACACACCATTACACTTTGCTCTCACCGTGCCTCCTCTTGTGATATATAACATACATACATGTAATATACATAAGTAGAGAGACTTTGTTTACACTGAAACAAGTTTTAGCCTGTCTGTGTGTACTCTGGAATGTATGTGTCTGTATTGATGGGATTGAAGTATTATTTATGATAAAAGTTAATACTTCTTTGACCCTTTTATAGCTTGCAAATTGAACAAAAGCAGCAATTTAGTGTGTGCGCGCACACACACACACACACACACAAGAGCACATCCTTTGAGGTTTTTGAATTCACTTCGGTTCAGTTCAGTTCAATTCAATTCAGTTACTTCATAGATCACATTCAAAGTATTTGCAGATACAGTGTATGTGTGAGTAAGAGAAAGACAATCATGCAAAAGCCTGAGGCTTGGAAATAGGAGATTTCTTCCACAATGCAATATAGAATCAGAGTTTTAAATTAGATTTTTGTAAATCGATATTCAGAACCATTTCATTAAAAGTGATATTAAAGTGTAATTTGATATCCAATATCATTTTAATGAGTGATATTGTCGTGTGATCATCTTCACACCAGAAGCACAGCTTCAAAAATTTCATGTGCCTGGAAAATGCAGTGTACAATATTCCATGGTTTGTTTGTTTGTTTTTTCTGTGTGTGTGTGTGTGTGTCTGTCAGTCTGTCTGTTTGTGTGAATCTTGTGAGTCAACCTATTGCAAAATGAACAACACATGGAAATATTGCATCCTGTATGCATTGTACAATGTTAATATCCAAGTTGCAAAATCACAATTATTTTTGAAACGTTATAATTCTTTGTGACCCTGTCAGGGTGTATATTGTGATTTCAACAGCTTCCAAAGAAACAGTCCTCCATTGTGAAACCTTGTACTCGCAAAATGGCATACATAGTATTTTATAATAATTTTTTAAAATATATTTTTTCTTCCTTTGCAGGAGATAAGACGCTAGATGGCTACCAAAAGAAAAAGTATGTGTGCAAGCTTCTCTTCATCTTCCTGCTCGGGCACGACATCGACTTCGGCCACATGGAGGCAGTCAACCTCCTCAGCAGTAATAAGTACACAGAGAAACAAATCGTAAGTCTGCTCCCCGTTCTGGCATTTACGAAGCACGTAGGAAGTCGGCTTGGCATGCGAAAAGCAGCAGCAAGTGTGTACTTATGTCTGTTTGTTTACCCCATATCACGTTACTTGCACCTACAAGGAAAATGGCCCTCCGAGACATAATTGAGGGAAGGTAGAGTTACCCGTGTGCTTGAAGTTGGCTTGCCAGGCCCCTGGTTCGATTTCCGGACAGAACTCATTCGGTGTTGGCGAAACGATGCGCCGTTTCCTCTGTAATGGGGCATGAGAGCGCCCCAGTCCTGTCGACTGGACATGACATGGATGTTCATGGTGTGAGCGAGGTGCATGCTATGCATTCTCACACAGCTCTTCTCACTTCCCATTCTAAAGTAGGGTGGAAACCTCTGACAAACGATCAGAAAAAGCAAACGCTGGTTTTGACCTTCGCTGACCCAAACAGTCAGGAAATAGTGTCTACCAGACACATACAATTGTACGGTCAAAAAGAAAGTTGACGTCAGGTCTACTTCTAGCTTTGATACAGTGGTATAATTTTTGTTGTTCATTTTCTTAAGTCTACATTTGATGGCTTTGTAGTATAGATCAGATACAGTTTCTGCTGAGCACTATGTACGATTTTGTATGGATTTAATGAAATGGACATTGTAATCAATTAGCTTCTGCTGTGAATATTACAAATCAGGGAATAATTGTACAGAGATTGTATCACAATTTGCCATACATTTTTTTTTTCATACCACTGCTACATGAATTATATTTTATCTGGCAGTTGTCAGTAAACCAAAGAAGTACCTTTATAGGACACCATTTGAGATATTATTCATCAGCTGAAATTGCTAATGAAATTTTAGTTCACTTAATTCTTCCCTCCAGATAGGACGTAACTGCTTTCTTTTCGACCTGCAATAGCAAAGAAAGTTTCTTAAAGGGGAAAAAAATAATTCCTTTTCTTTATAGTGTCCCTTTATTGGTCAAGATGAATGAGGGCTTCCATGTACAATATGTAGTTGGTATGGTTATGTACATGTATGTGCATACAAAGATGTCCGTGTATCATATTGACCACACTCATAGAATCCTTTGTTACCTAAATCATACAATAAATTGTAGTTTAGTCTCTCCTTTGATATTCTCTGATACTTGATTTGCTTTACTGAATACGCCAGAGATTTATGTGTATAATTTCCTGAGAATTGGGACTCTCAGAGAATTTTGGGAATGGTTAAATTTGCGATCATGAAACACAGATAATGTACAGAGAAGTGTACACGCATGCACATTGCCATGTACATGTAGTGTATTTAAAGTCTATAGATCAAGAGTTGGTGCATTCACAAGTTCATTAAATTCAGGAATCGCACGCAACTCACAAAATTCGAAAAAATAGAAACCTTATGAAATATGTGGCACATATATTACTTTGCTCATATTGAAAGAATACATTGTGTGGCTGAGTTGCCATAGTGATGAGATGATGTGCTCCTGTCTCCCAGGGTTACCTCTTCATCTCAGTGCTGGTGAACGAGACCAGCGATCTGATGCGGCTCGTCATCCAGAACATCAAGAACGATCTCGGCAGCTTGAACGCCGTCAACACTAACCTGGCGCTGCACTGCATAGCCAACATTGGCAGCAAGGCCATGGCGGAGAATCTAGGGTCGGAGGTGCCCAAGATCCTGGTTTCACCGTGAGTATTGAATCCCCCCAGCCCCTCTGAACTGCACCTGATGAATGACCCATCTTGGAGACATCTCCCTACTTGTGTGTATGTACTTTGATTTGTGCTTATGTGTCTGTTGGACGTGATGTGAGAAGAAAATGTGTGTGTTACTTGCTCAGTTCATACAGTACAAAGTGTACATTTTACGACTAAATTCTTCTTCCATAACCCATCTTTACGCAATAGAGCACAGCAATACTCAATGGCCCGAATTCTCAAAGGTGGAATAACTTTATTACACCGCTTATTCCGCCGATTTATTATGCCTCTTATGCAAATCAGGCCCTCGTGACGTAAAATGACGCGATTTATTCCCCGGAATCTATTCTCAAAGGTGGAATAACTTATTCCCCGGAATAACTATTCCGCGGAATAGTTATTCCAGCTTTGAGAATTCGGGCCACAGTGCATTGAAGCCACTGTTTACCACTGGGAGCAGTGATTAAAAAAAAAAAATGTTCGATTCTTCACATTTGATGCATATGGGCAATTCCACGGTAACTAGGACACAGGTGCCAAAAATTCAAAATGATATTTGTTTCAAACACCATACATTTTCAGACAGTACTTGAGTTGAAGTTTTAAGAATCATTATGTTTTTCAATAAAAGCGGCCATTTTGATTTTCAAAATGGCTGCCAAAAGATGCCTATATCTCAATTGTGAAAAGAGTGTATTGTCGCATAACTTACTCTCTGTATATCCACTTTATTAGTACTCTAAACAACAATCTTTCATATGTATGCAGTTACCAGAGAAGTCTTTTACCACACGATAGAAAAGAAAGCTGGTAGCTTTAAAGAATTTGATAAAAACTGTTAATTACTGTGATAATGATGGATGTAACGTCAGTTACCAAAAACAAGGAATTTTTAAGTTTATTCATCAAAGGAAGGGAGCTGTATGATGTAACTTGGGATTTCTAGTGTATGCCCATATGCCTTTATTTTAATACCAGAAATAAGGATACTTGGCATACTGGAGAGTCAAAATGAACACTACAAAATGTGTAACGTCAGTTACCGAAACATCATACACGAGTATGTAACGTCAGTTACCATGACAGTAATTATAACTGAGGCAATTTTTTTGACTTTTAGCCATTTCAATACATCTGGGAAGTCAACTTACAACAAAGAGCAGCAATCCCTTTCATAGGAAATTATGTCATTACCATGGTTTGTCCATGGATATTTTTATTTTATTTTATTTTATTTCTAAATTAATTTATTCATTCATTTACCATGATTATCTTTTTTTTTTTTGGGGGGGGGGGGGGGGGCTTGAGCTTTCGATTTTTGATTCAGCACAAGTTTGAGGTTAAATCATCTGGAAGTTTAGTTTGCCACATGCAGTATATGCACTCAAATTAGTACATTCCCAGACCTACGGGATGATAAAGCTACCAAAGTTTGTATGCCTAATCAGGACATGATTGCATGTTAACCACATTTTCTATAAAAAAAAAAAAAAAAAACAAACTTCTGCACAGCTGTATACCAACAGTTTAACAATCTTCACCAATGTTTGCTTTTGCTGGCATTTTTCTTTTTTTTTTTTCAGGAAGCTTAGTCAAGTTTATACTTCAGGGCAAATGCAAAAACAGATATTTCTTCTCTTGCACTTAAATGTGTGGTGTAGTTAACATGGCTCATCTTGTATTATGGTACGTAAGGCATGTACTCATAATTGTTTGAAACTTAACACTGATGTTGCTCAAAGTGAGAGAAGATTTTATAGAGTTTAAAAAAAATGTTCATACAGTGTGTATGTGTTGATTACTTTATTCTATTCATGCAGGGACATTTTGTAATACAACACATGATAATTATAAACAGGAAGATCTTTTT
The DNA here is from genome assembly GCA_033980235.1 of Diadema setosum. Lineage (NCBI taxonomy): Eukaryota > Metazoa > Echinodermata > Echinoidea > Diadematoida > Diadematidae > Diadema > Diadema setosum. The sequence goes on along the minus strand of CM067071.1, from coordinate 36,238,344 downwards.
ATATTGATTTTAGTATTCTTTCGTTGCAAAGTCCGATTTCTTGGTATCTCGAATGTATTTGCAAGCCATGATATATCAGTGAAAAGGAAAAGAAACAAATTACTTCAAGCTAGGAATAAAACAATAATGCTCTTTTGACCAAAAAAGCATTTATTTTTCTTCTTCACAGAGAAATATTAAAAGTGCGACACTTTTCATTTAAATCAATTGATGATGAAGATCATCAGGAGTAAAATAAAGAAAAGAAGGAGAAATATATCACAATAGATTTCATACATATATATGCATATTTATGAGTTGATACATGTTTTTTTCCCCATGACCTGGAAGATATTTTGATATTTTTTTCAAGCACAAAAATATCCATGTTTTGTGTAGTACTACAAGGTATTATGGGTGGAGCATTCTATGTAGATAAAAACTTTCCTGTTCATTAAAAAACAAACAAACGAACAAAAAAGCCCTTAGTCATCACCATGTCAACATGCAGCTGTATTTATACTTGGAACTGCTTAATCTATTTTTGGCTCTGTGTAATCATAAATGTTGACTAAAAATTAAATCTTCAGACAAATGTCAAGAAATATCCTCTTGTGCATTTACATTATTTTTGCCCAACTGTGCTATGGCATGGGGGGGGGGGGTGCCCCCTAAGGGCCAACCCAATATTATTTGTGTCTTTAGATTTTGTTTTAATTCGTTGTTGTAGTTGCCTGGGATTGTCACTGGTACGTTGCAGCAGTATAATAACCTGTTAAATAAATTAGTTCTCTGTAAACCCCACAGCAAAGTATGTGTAACGTCAGTTACGTAACGTCAGTTACTGACATGTTTACCTTTAAGTTTTCATAGTAGAACACAAAGAAAATGGACTACTGTTTCATTTCATTGTGTATTTATAACTGATGAACCAAGGTATGACTCCATATCAACCAAATCATTCTGAATGGTCAGAATTATGAAATATCACATAGCTATTATCAATCATGATTTTGCATGTGTAAACCCTATGGCAAATGTAAGCGTAACGTCAGTTACGTAACGTCAGTTACCGTCATGCCTTCACTAAAATTGGCATGGTGGTAAAAGGAGACAACTAAAGTGCACATTATTTTGCACACCTGTTCCTAAGAACCTAGGTGTAGTGCCATATTAAACACATAAAGGCTAAAAGTCAGGGACATGAGATATTTCCATTTACATCTACACCATAATTTCCCATGTCCTTTTTCCGTAACGTCAGTTACCGACACATTTTCACTTGCTGTGTGATAAGAAATGCAGTTTGAGAGAAAAACTTTCCACCTATTTCTTCACTCTCATGAACTTATTCATCAATGCTAATTGCAAGCCCAAGGTGCTTTCATTCACAAAACTACAAGGTAAACAATTTAATGAAAATCCTTACGTGTAACGTCAGTTACCGTGGAATTGCCCACATGTGTATAGTTCAGTTGTGTCACAAAACATCCTACCATATCAAAAATTGGCAATGAAACTGCACATATTAAAGTAGATGTATCACTATTTTTCTCACTGAACCATAATTGCAGACAGTTTATTTTAGAATTTAGAAACAATTTCGATAAACTATCATGCATATTTTGTATAACATTTATCATACTGAGTAACATTTTTACATTGGGTGTTTCTATTGATAACTCATATTTTCAGAATTATTTTGTAGCACCAAAGCTTTTTTTGTTTGTTTTTGTTTGTTTTTTTCATCTGCAAATGATAAATAGTGGCTTTAATTTAGAACACCTCTTTATTCCGGTAAATCGCTTTAGCCTGACAAGTTTCTTTTGGTGTAGCATTTCAATACATTGAAAATAAAAGTGTAATTAAAAACAAAGTGTGGCAACCTATACCTGACAGAGTAATTCAGTCACTTTGTGCTATGCTTTCTGCAATCTTTAAGTTCATAATTGCACACCTCATCAAAGCAGCTAAAAGTACTGCTAATTCAAATAATTCAGTTAGCCACAACCAAAATAAGATGGAAAAGAATTACCTTAATAGAGACTTTCGTGGCTAGGCTAGACGCTTACTCAGTAGACTGATTAATGCTTTTAAAGGTAGGGGATACCTTTTACAGACCTCCCAAAATGCAGCAAAACATTAAATATGAACCTCAGGGGACTTGCTTAGGCCACTGCTTAGAAATTTGGAAGTCAACAGTTTTCTAAAATTTGAATAATGCACAAAACTCAACTACTCAGTAGTTCTGTGTGTCAGCCACACTTAAGCCTTTTTGTTGCAGTCTTCTGTATTTGTTATCTATAAACACAAATCTAAAAGTACAAGAGCTGATGTAATAACATATAGAGTGTGTGGCAAGAATGTATATAAATGAGGCTTGTGTTAATGAACTTTCTTCACAAAATATACATGATGAACACACATGGAGTGCATGGGTCTGCAAAGCTAGCCTAGTAATGTACTGGAATTTACGGTGAGCCCCGAAAAAAATTCAATTCAAAATCTAATGGTCAAAAAAAAAAAAAATGGACTAAATGTTACCTCCTACTTTCAATACTTTATGGTAGTTTCTAAAATGATACTCTCTTCAACATACCACTGTATTTATACAACTCTTCATTTAAGGCATGCAAATGGGATTCCCTACCTTTAAAGCACTGTGAAGACATGTCTTCTCTCATAACATGATAGCATCGTAGAAAAAAAATAAAGTTAAAAACCAGAAGACATACGATTACGACATATACAAGTTCATCGATGATGTCATCTGGTATTTTAGATATTGTTAAATCTATAGTCCAAACAAAGGCAGAGAAGAGAGCTGTATTTGCTTGTTGTTGACAGAGCGGCCACCCACGAGTAGTAGGGTAAAAGCGGTAAAATCTCTGTACGGTTAAATTCGGCTGTATCACTGTTTTGAAGTCACTGTGTCATGTGTACTATAGGATTGACTCCATTATTAATTTCTTCCTGTGAAGATGGCAGTGTGTGTAATTAAACTCACTGCAAACAATAGCGGCTACAGATTGGAATCCGCCAGACACACTATACACCATGGTACATGTATTAGCCTTACCCCTAGGCTCTTCTCCTTTTCCATAAACTTTCCATAAACTTTTCCATAAACTAAATAAACGATGGGACCCACCTTTTGTTAGGACCTCTTTAGTTTTGAATATCTCAACCTTTTCAAAACCAATTTTCATCATAAACTTTGAATTGCTCTTAGAATCGTATGCTCTTTGATACATATATTTCTTGAGAGGTTTCTCATTACTAGTATCTCACCAAAAAAGTTGGAAACCTGATGCCCCATCTCCATCAAAACCATACGTACCATCCCTTTAGAATGATGATCACATGCATGTAACATGCAGATGTAGGAAATTGTAGCTTTCAATGAAGATTGGCATTCTTGATAAACATATGACAAACTTGGTTGAGTCTTTGAAATTGTGGTCACTCTTCATATGTAATCTCCAGAAGTAAACTCTGGAATAAAGTATTTGGCACGTCAAAACAACATCAGGATTTTTTTTTTTCCAGTGTGATTTGTTAGAACGCCTTGTGTGTATGTGTCAATGTGTGAGTTTGTGTGTCTGTGTATGTCTGACTGTATGTGTCTGTATGTTTCATTATTGTTTTCTGACATTGGTCAGTAAGATATTGGTCAAACCATTCATGATTGCTGGTGCTGGTGTCTGATTTCCCTTTTATTTTTCAGTAATTTACTGAAATCTTAAGCTTACATATTCGCTTATGACATTCTTGTCTGTGCCCCCTTTCTATAGTCTGTGTGTCTTTGCATAAATGTTTCCTGCATGTGTAAATTATCATGTATATTTCTGTTTTGTATTTATCTATTTTTCTCTTGGTCTGATATTAATCTACCTGAACCCAAATGATACCTCCTTAATTTCATTTTTTTTCTCCTCTCCTCGATGGCAGAGACACCATTGACCAGGTCAAACAGAGTGCATCGTTGTGTTTATTGCGGCTCTACCGGACGGCCAACGACTCCATCCCGTCATCGGGAGAGTGGCAGGCAAGAGTCATTCACCTCCTCAACGACCACCACATGGTAAGTAGTGAGTCGAAATAACTCTGAAATAACTCTCACTCTGCTTTACTTACATAGCGTTATCATGACTGATCTCAACATTAGCAGTGGCCTGATGGCCCGGTGGCCTGGTGGGCCCGGGGCCACTAAAATTGATGTCATGAAACTTCCAAAAATGGCTCTTTCAGTGGCCCAATTGGGCAGCTAAGATTCAAAATAAATTCTTATACTTCTTTTTATTTGGGGGCCATTTCTTTTCTTTCTCTTTCGGGCCACCAAAATTGTAAATTCAGAGATTTTAGTGGTCCAAACAGGCCAACAAAGAATAAAAGTTGGTGTTCAGCATGATTGCCATTTTAACGCCAGTCATAATAATCGCAGGCAGAATGAAGTTTATCTCGTAGAGAGCGTATCTCAATTCCAAACATACATTTTGATCAGGGGTCTGGCTAGCTCTTGGGCAAGTTTGGCCAGGTAATCAAATTGTTGAGTCTCGTGATTTAACCCTTTTAGGACCCTAATAACATGGGATGTCATTGGGACTGTGTGCAAATACGTCTCCAGTGGTACTGTCATAGTTAAAGGGATCGTACAGTTTTGGTTGAGACCTAATTTCGGGTTTCTAACATTTTTTTTTTGCGAGATAATGAGAAACCTCTTAGGAAATATGAAAGAGCGTGTAATTCTATGAGAAATTTTACATTTATTTGATAAAAATTGGTTTTGAAATGGCTGAGATATCCAAAAAAGAGCGATTTTAATAAAGTATGGGACCCACACTTTATTATGATCACTTTGTTTTACTTTGTTTGTGGATGTTTCAGTCATTCCAAACCCGATTTTCATCAAATAAACTTTGAATTCCTCGTGAAATGGTATGCTCTGTACTATATCATAACTGTTTTCTTGGTATCTCGCAAAAAGTTAAAAGCCAAATTCTCATCTCCACCAATACTGTACCATCCCTTTAAGGCAACTTTAATAATAACAGTAACAATAATGATGATGGTGATGATAATAATAATAATTATTATTATAATACCAATGACAATGACAGCAACAACAACAACAACAACAACGCCAACAACAATGATAAGGTGTTCTTTATCCAGGGTAGCCTCTTCAGTGTTGCCATTGATTACCCTACCAGAGGGCCCCGCCATTGTCATTACTGTAGCGTTGCCAGGTACCCATTTATTCGGGTGGGTGAAAACTGAAAACGTCTTGTCCAAGGACATAAGCACTGGGTGAGAATCGAATTCTGGCCCTCCGATCGGGAGTCAAGAGTCTTTAATAGTGTCCACTACCCTACAGCACCACCCACATTATGAGTTGAACCAATACAAAGGTAGAACAAAGTAAAATATATGAGGGGTGAGGTTTGTAGGACATCATGGATAAGACACTTGCTGTTCAGTCAGAGGTGCCGAGTTGATTCCCCACAAGTTCCTACATGTCCTTGGACAAGATTTTTTTTTTACCCACCTCCCACCATGTCCCTCTCAACCCAGGAGTATAAATGGGTACCTGGTAATTCTAGGGTGATGATAGTGGCAGGGCCCTCTGGAAGAGCAGTCAGCAACATTGAAGAGGCTACCCTGGATATTAAAAGGAGACCCATTATGTTGTGTAAGTGTTGAATTTAATGGATGCATGCAGGCAAGGTACAATGCTATGACTGTCTTGCGGAGCACCGGTGCATTGGCAGTTAAGAGTTGGCAAATGATGATGAGGGGAATACTTAAAATCTCTTCAAGTTTCAAGTTTCAAGTTTATTTCATATTTCCACTTTCTCAGTGATGGGATTACAAAATGATTGACAATAAAACAAAAGTACAAAACATATACAACCATATCTTATGTTTGAGGAAAAAAAGACAAACAAACATTACACACAAATATAAATGGTCGTTTTCATCTGAGGCTATTACAAATAAATGTCAGAAATATGATGGGGCCTACATAAAAGCAATGATGCTTGATGCTTTTCTTCAGAAAAGCATCACGTGATGAATAGTGAATAGATTGCACATAGCTGAAGGGATCAATGTATGAAAGAATAAGTGGCCAAATACAGACTGAGCAGGGATTGTAAAATAGCCATGTCACTTGCTAAAGACATCCATCATACTACACTGTAGGAATGGTAAAAAGATAAGTTGAAAAATTAGTCAATCGAGAAAGGATGACAGTGATGAATTAGAGTATGTATACATAAATGAATCTGAAAAAAAAAAAAGAACAGAAATTTGATGAAGCTATTTATTGTCCTGGGAAATACATGCTGATATTATGATCACATACATATATTCAAATTATTAAAGTTAATGCTTGAAATCAGCATCTGTGTGCTAATCCTTTATGTTCAGATGACTCCCATTATGACAAAGTCCTTTGGACCGATAGTTGTCTTTCATCATGTGGAAATTCTGTTATAGTTTAAAATTAAGCTACTGTAAAACATGATATATTCGCGGCACAAAATTTTCGTGAATTGGAGCCGACAGCAGTTTTCGTGGCATGAAATTTTCGCAGATTGCCACTGGTGTTCAATGCATATATATTGTAGACAAGACATGTCACGTGCATTTTGATTTTGCGAATCTTGGCGCTCACAAAATTGCGAAATTAAAATGCAAGCAAACATTCCTCATTTTACAGTACATGTATGTAAAGTTATATAGATAATAATTTGGGGACCTGAATTTTTATGTCTTTCAACAAGATTTTTTTTGGAAAGATTTTTTTTTTTTTTGTAACCATGTTTGTTATAACCTGAGTGTGCTTTATAAGAATCCAGAGTGCGTAACAACTTTCACATTCATGTTAGCAGTGGGTTCCAAATGAGAGCAACATCTTTGAACAAAAGCGATACAAGTGACTCCCGTGTTACGTAAGTCCTAAGGATGGGCAGCTTTCTTTCATTGTATCAAAATATTGCTCAAGCCAAACAAAGTATCTGTGTGCTGTAGGTATGACATCTGTTGATAATTTTAAGGGACCCAAATTTTGAATTTGTTGAAACAAAATTTGTTTTGACCGTGTGTGTTATAATGGAAATGCACTGCATCTAAACTGACAAAATCTCTCTTTCTCTCTCTCTCTCACATCCTCCCCCCCCCCCCTTCCCTCTCTTTCTGTCTCCTATCCACAGGGAGTAGTAACAGCGGCAGCGAGTCTCATCTACGACCTTTGCTTAAAAAACCCAGATGACTTCAAGGGATGCATTGCGTTAGCGGTCTCAAGACTCAGTCGGGTAAGCAGCGTTGCTGTAGAGAGCATCCTCTTTTGCTCAAAGGAGGAGAGGTGGCTCAAAAGGATGCCATTTGTGCGCAACAAGTAACAGTTCCTGAGTTCAATTCTCGCGCGAGACCTTATCGACACCAAATGCTGAACATGCACAAATTGTCGTCCTGATCTGCCTACCAGTTAATCCTTTGCGTGATTTGAGTGCTAAAATGCACAGAATACCTCGTGGCACTGTGCACAATATAGGGTGCAACATAACTTTTTTTTTTAACCATTTGCCCAAACAGATATTCAAGTTGTTGCAGAACACTTGTCCGAAAAGAATTATCAGAAAATGAAATTTTGAAAATCTCTTGTAGGTCAATAGCTTGATGAAACACAATCATTTGAATAAACAGAACATGTTGATTATTACATGCTTAAACACATTGAAGTAATAAACTTGGTTCAATTAAGTGTTGGTATTGCATTGCATTTTGGCTTCTTCATGTACAATAATTGTAAGTATTGGAATGTTTCTGCAATGAAAATAAAGTACTTTGCATTGATCACTAAAGAGTCATTATCTTTGGGCTTCTGTATGGTTGAAAATTGGTTCAAAACTTTTTTTTTTTTCTCATTGTTCCATACCATGTGATTATTTTCACTTGCCCCAGGTAATCGGGCAAGTGCTTATGTAGCACCTCAACAGTATCCCAGTTATCTGGCACAGGCAAGCACTGCTCAGTCCATGCATTGAAAGCAAATATTATTTATAGAAAAAGTGTGTTAGCGCATTCATTCAAAAACAATGAAATGGATGCCCTCCCAAGTGTTGATTGATGAACCATTCTGGTCACCTAGTCTATGCAAATTAATTCTGTGTTTTTATCGTATTGAAATACACATAATTGTGCACATGCACAAAACTACATATATTATGTAGCTCATGATGTTTCTCTCATGTTCAAATTCATGAAATTCTTCTGTCGAGATGTTTTTTGATATGTCAATCACTTGCTTCTCTTGTGGTCTTGTGAAATCTTAACCCCTAGTCCTCGACATCCCAAAGAATCATACACTACTGTATAACCATCTCTCTTTCTTGCCTGTAGATTGTTACATCATCATACACAGACCTGCAGGACTACACCTACTACTTCGTCCCTGCCCCGTGGCTGGCGGTCAAGCTCCTTCGCCTACTCCAGCTCTACGGCCCGCCAGACGACCCCGCGGTCAGGGGCAGACTGACCGAGTGTCTGGAGACCATCCTCAACAAAGCACAGGTGGGTATCTAGGCTACCATGCCACAGAGAAGAGTGCCTACGTTACATAATCCATGTTAGGCTTGGATTTATTCCATTACGTTGGTTGTCTGTTCATAACCGATTTTGCTCATCGTAAGAAACTGTTGTCTCACATTGGCAAGATGCACTGTAGGCCTTGTGGAAGAATAGTGCAATATAGCAGAGGCAGAGGCTAGTTTTGTGTGTGTGTATTTGTTTGTTTTTATTTGTTTTATCCATGTTCTATTTGAACAGTGAGCAAATCTTTTGAACACTTAGTTCCAGCAATGTCCTCTGTAGATATTGTGTATACAAATTCTCTAGTATTTGATAAATACTTAGCTCTTAACTCTTTATGTGCCATATTTGCACACCTGACTCAGATGATGGCATGCCAGGTTGTGGAGCATGGTGTTTGAATAGTGGTGCATCATAGTGGTTTTCTGAGTAAATTCTAATATCTTGTTGCAGTTGTGCCAATGTCTGTAAATGTCACACCTTCCAGGGGCCCGTTGCATAAAAGTTACAATTATGGTAACTTTGCCATCCAATGGTAACTACCATGGCAACAATACTAAACAGCCAATCAAAATCAAGAATTCCATGGAAGTTACCATTGGATGGCAAAGTTACCATAATTGTAACTTTTATACAACGGGCCCCAGAACCTGCACAATAACGTAGATACTGACCATTTGCAAGAAAAGTAATCACAGCTTCTTGTCATGTGACTCACATGACAGCAAGCCTCAGAATGTTTTCTTCAACTTTGCATACTGCATGTCTAGCATAAAATGCTTCCATAAACAATTACATGGCTTTGAAAAAAAAAACCAAAACAAAACAAAAATGTTTTCCAAATGGGTTCATGCTTTGATGTCTCAAATTAATGTGGCACAGAAGTTCCTTACCCCTTTGCACACAAAGAGTTAAATTTAGTCCTCAGACATAGTTTTAGTCAAAAGTTTAATGTGTATGTCAGTAGCTATTTTCAGTCTGCATGTAATCCAATCCTCCAAGTTTTTTAGCCAATGATTTCTGCCTTCTTCCAGGAACCACCAAAGTCCAAGAAAGTCCAGCATTCCAACTCTAAGAATGCCGTCCTCTTCGAAGCCATCAATCTCATTATCCACCATGACAGGTGAGTCCATCTTGCCATTACAGGGGTTTGGTTTTCAGAGGATGTGTCAAGGAGACAGTAAAATCTGGCTAAAGACTTTCCCTGAAGTCACACTTACATGGATATGCATATGTGGGACTACATGTCATGAGGGAGATTTTTCACCTTACATGGATATGCTTATGTGGGACTACATGTTATGAGGAAGATTTTTCAGTTTGTCCTTTACAAAAATGTCTCACAAATTTTGATTGATCGAAATTGGATGTTTGAGGATTTTTATTTTTTTTTTTCATGGAAATTAGAACACTATTGTCAGCTGATGGACCATCGTAAAATATATCAAATCTTGTCAACATTATGGTTATGATTTTATTAATGGTTTTATTCTTACAAGTCATAAATGGGTAATAAGTCTCAGATGACTGCTACCATTGTATGTATTCCCATTTTATAGGTTGCTAGCATCAGTATCAAGTGGTGAAATTTTATGTTGCGCATCCAAACTGTTGGTGAGTTCATATTTTCTCATCCCTTTCCATTTTTTTTTTTTTTTTCCTACTGTTGTGTTTTGCGTTGCAGTGAACCCAATCTGCTAGTAAGAGCCTGCAATCAGCTGGGTCAATTTCTTCAACACCGGGAGACAAACCTCAGGTGAGTGTCCCTCCCCTCATCTTGCTCCATCGGCCATCATGTCTTCTGATATCATCCTCGACTTCATATACACTTGCAAAACTTCTCAAAGTTTAGCCAGTCTGAATGCAAACTTTCCATAAAACTTCTCACGAAACTTCCCTCTGAAACTAGGGACACTTTCCGACCCCCCCCCCCCCCCCCCCCCCCCCCTGCAAATCTTTTCCAAGTTTCTGCTGTTGGGACACTTGGGGCTGAAAAGAAGTAAAAAAAAAAAGGAAGTAAAAAAAAAAAAAGGAAGCAAAAAGTCTCCCTCATGCTCAAAAGTATTTCAGTACTAAGTGTCTGTTTCACATAGCAGGCACGAATCTTTCATTTTTTTCTTCCCACAGATTGCATTTGGTTGCCCCTTGGTGAATAGGAATGTTGATGTTTCTACAGCAACACCCTGTACAGAAGATTTATCTTGCTGTTTGCTCCAATTTGCTCCAATTTCTGAGTCTCGTGTGCTTGATATGCTGACAACTAGAGGTCTTTTGGGGCTGATGCTTTCTGTTAGTGTGCTAGGAGTGTATTTCCTAAGTCAACCGATATTTGTGACCTTATCGGCCCATGGAAAATATTGCCTCCCGCAATGCAAATGTGCTATATGTATATCATTTCCAAGGTAGACTGCCCGCAAACTTTTCTTCTTGAAAAAGGAAAATGCTCAATTCCCATTTCATCGTTGCAGTTCTTAATTGCGAATTCAACCACTCAGAAAGTTCCCTTTCGTGAAATGTTGCATGCAGAAAGTCTTTGGCGTATTCATCACATTTTCAGACCAACCTCAAATGACCTTTTGCCACTTTGATAGTAATAACCTGGCAGTCATGATAACGAGTGTAGCTGATATATTCCTTTTATTTGTTTGTATCTCTTTTCACCCCCTCCCATCCGCAGTCATCCAGAATGCCCAAGGCAGTATTTTTCATTTCCACTGATTGCAGTTTTCTGCACAGTGCTTTCCTGAAAGCGATCCTCAAGTCTCAGATTATTATTTCTCTCTCTCTGTATTTCCTTCACTCGAGTACAAAATTGAGCTTGCCAATTTCATAAAAGGCAAATTGCTATTCTGGCGCTCATATCTAAGTAGAGTTACAAGCTTATGAAATTCATGCTCATATTGCCATTCGACACCATGCTGAAGCTGGAACCAGCACCGAATATTCCTGTTCCACTCCACTGCCACAGTGTAAACTTTGCTCTGTGTAAAGTCTGCTAGTCTAAAGATTTAAAAAAGAAAAAATAAATATCAACAGAATAATGACCTCTCTTCAGCCTTTGTGGAGGTACTTGACCCCATAATTCCTTACCAAGATTTCATACCAGACCCTTACTTATTAAACACATATTAGGCTAGACATAGGATAGCCCATAGTTGAAAAAGTAGCCATGCAGTTATCTTGCTCTTGAGAATATGTGTCTGTTTTAAGTGAATGAACCATTTTGACTGAATGAACCATTTAAATTCAATTTTAGTTATCTTACTCTTGAGAGTATGTGTCTTTTTTTTTTTTTTGACTGAATGAACCATTTAAATTCAATTTTAGATATCTTACTCTTGAAAGTATGTGTCTTTTTTTTTAACCGAATGAACCATTTTGATTCAATTCTAGATATCTCGCTCTTGAGAGCATGTGTCTCCTGGCGTCGTCAGAGTTCTCCAGGGAAGCTGTCAAGAAACATCTTGATACAGTAGTCACAGCCCTCAAGGTGAGATGGCATGTCTCCGTCCTCACACTAAGAAAAGGAAGTTACATGTACCTTGTTACATTGTAAAACATTTCATAAACTGGCATCCTTTCAGAATTGTTCTGATGTACCCAAGTTGACAGACTGTATAGGGAGGGAGAAAAATGGTATCGATAATTACTATTGCATCAGAAAGAGAAATTGTGTAATGTGTCGCGTTAAAAGAAAGGAAAGGTATCTTATATCACATTCAAAGAAACAGACAAAAAAGTTTTGATATTTTTTTTTTCTCGTGCATGAACAGAAAGAGTTAAAACAAAATGGTTTGGCTTATCATAAAAAAGAGTTTAACATTGTAGAGAGACGCTTACATGTAATTCTTGACCTGTTCTATCTATTACAATGGTAATCTAGTCATTGATATGAATACTCTACAATTTATATCATTATATTTTTTTGACTCTGAAGATATACCAAGGTTAAGAATGCAGTCATTGTGATAATTGCTTCAGACACCTGATTTATAGACATGAAAATGATATATATTTTTAAATATTTTATGTATACTTTTGATACAGTTGATGATATTATCATGTCTTCTACATTTATACCAATATTTGAAATGTTTTGCATTTCCTGACGATGATGTTCGCTTCCATTTGTGTGTTTATGCAGACGGAGCGTGATGTAAGTGTGCGACAGCGCGCCGTAGACCTGCTTTACGCGATGTGTGACCGGAGTAACGCAGATCAGATTGTTGGCGAGATGCTGGTCTACCTGGAGAAGGCTGACTACTCCATCAGGGAAGAAATGGTAGGGGGAATCTCTCGTTTCTTTTCCTCTCTTTTCAATGCCCCATCATACTCTGATGTTGTGATCTATAATAAAAGAAGGGTAACTCTTTATGTGCCATGTTTGCACACCCGCATGCCCGACTCGGCCAACAGCGTGCCAAGTTGGCATATTTTGCTCATTCATTCTGTAGTCCCAATACATCTGACTTACAAATGCAAACTTGACTGTATTGTCAGCAGTTTCTACCTCTCTCCCTCCCATAACAGTTAATCCCTGCTGATAGAACCTTGTCTCAACTTATTTGTTCACAGTGATGTTGTTAAATTGAGAAGACTCTTTTTAGAATGTTTCCCCTTCTCCCGTGTGTGTGTACCTCACTAGGTTCTGAAAGTGGCCATTCTTGCAGAGAAGTACGCCAGCGACTACACGTGGTACGTGGACACCATTCTTAACCTCATCAGGATCGCGGGCGACTACGTCAGCGAGGAGGTCTGGTACCGCGTCATCCAGATCGTCATCAACAGGGAAGACGTCCAGGGTTATGCAGCAAAGACCGTCTTTGAGGTAGACTACTTTTGCCCCTTGCCGTGTTGATAGACTTTCATTCACAGCCTTTCTAGGAAAGCAGTGTGAAGTCATTGCCAGTACTTGTAGCATGAACTGTGCAAAACATTTTCCCCCTTAGCATGTCAGTAGATTTTTTTTTTTAAATTTTTTCCACAGCTTTTCCATTTTCATGTAGTTGTTGCAAAGCTTCATTTGCTGCATAAGGTGTGCCTCTTGCTGACTGTTTATGCCGCATATATTTTGTGGGATTTTTATCTTTCTCAGTTTTATGAGTTGGGTACCATTCTCAGATTTAATAATGCACAAAAATATTAACTCTGATCACATCTTGAACATGACGCCCATGTATGCACTTCTGCATCCGTTGCAGTACTCCACGATCCCGAATTTAACCACTTGCAAAATTGTCAGGAAGTCCCCATGCGCAAAAAAAATTACACTTGATGCGGTATGCTGTATAGAGTAATCATGTGAAGTGTAGAACCCCAAGTTTGTTGTGTCAAGTGTAAATTTAGATGTACTGATTGGTTTTTATCAAAATGGCTAGGCAGTTTATGTATTCTTGCTGCTAAATGTCTGTTCATCAAAAATTATTGCTTCCAGCGATGAAAGTCAAACAAGAGTTCAGTTTGATTAATATTCTGTTTGACCGTTCCCATAGGCACTCCAAGCCCCAGCATGCCACGAAAACATGGTGAAGGTGGGTGGCTACATCCTGGGAGAGTTCGGCAACCTCATCGCGGGAGATCCCAGATCAAGGTTAGTGGCGATCAGCTTGAAAGATGCCGCAAAAATTAGTTAACCCCCATAGTGAACATCCCGCACCAATGCTACAACCCTTTGAAATGCCCAACGAGTGCTTCGTTATTGATAGATGCCTGAAACCGGTGTTTTTATTTGTTTTTCTAAGAAGTGTGGAAAAGTGTTCATGACAGGCTTCCCATCAAAAGAATCTTAGAAATAGTTTTACATCTTCTTTATGTTCACAAGCAGTGTTGTAGCATGATTAACACTAAGATACTGCATATCATTTGCAAGATTTATTTATTTTTTATTTTAAGAAAAAGCTTGATAACTTGAAAGCATTTAACGATAGAATTGTCTCCACTTTCAAGTTCTCTTGAATACTATAACGTCAAAAGGATGCAGCTGGAGGTATGTCACTGATGTTGGTTTCTTACACATCTCCCTGGCATCCAAGGCTAACTGTCTTTGTTTACTTTCAAATTGACAAAAGCTCATACTACTCTTCTGTGCTCTGTGCACAGCAGGCACAGAATATTATGTAGGATGCATCACTTGTGGTAGTTGTAATAGATAAATGGCCTTCAGCGGGTGATTCAACAGAATTCGGCAGTTCACAGAAAAAGGGGCAATCTTCGCTTTGGATGTATTTATCATTGGCCCATCACAGTGATCTCAGTGAGATACCCTCGTCATATTCCCTGTCATATAAAGCGAGAAAAACTGTGTTGCTTTACACCACAAAATTACGTCCCTGAAATGACTGGATGTGAAAAGTTGACTTTCAATTCAATGTCCTTTTGTCCCGTGTCCAGTCCGCAAGTCCAGTTCAACCTCCTGCATTCCAAGTTCCACCTGTGTACTGCCCCGACGAGGGGGCTCCTCCTCTCTACTTACGTCAAGTTCATCAACCTGTTCCCGGAGATCAAGCCCATCATTCAAGATGTAAGTACCGCTGCACATCCAGTCACACTTTTGCTTGAAGTCAAAAAGACAATAATGAAAAAGGTCCAAAATTCATCTGCAACCAGTAGGAATTTGCTTGCAATACACTGAAAGGGTCTACCAAAAAGCTTGTGTGGTTGACATGATTTGCCAATGTAATGAATTGTTTGGATAAAAAGATGAAGAGGTTATTAAACCAGTAAAACGTGATAGTTTGACACATACAAAACTGCTATGTAACCCTCATGTGACCAATAATATCGCCCTCTACAGGTACTACGAAATGATAACCAGCTACGCAATGCTGATGCCGAGCTACAACAGCGAGCTGTAGAGTACCTTCAACTCAGCGTATGCACATCAGCAGACGTCTTGGTGAGTTTAAAAAAAAAAGTATTCAAGTGCAAATTATTTTGCAAAGTCATTTAGTTTCTTTTGTTTATTCACTGTATTTTGAAGCATGCATGGTGTTATCGACATCAGTATGCATGTGAAAGTGATCAGAATTTTAGGGAATGAAATACCAAAATCATATGAATTGTCAAAGTGAATAATTGTAGCTTGTGAGAATGTCAAGTTGGATTGATATTAGATTGAGGGAATATGAAAAAAAGGTGAATTTATGTATTCCATTTGTGGCAAATGCTTTGCTTCAGGTTGGATTTTGCAATAATTCACTTCAAAATAATAATGCACTTCAAATTTTATTTGTCAGCACTAGTAATTTTGACTAAGATGAACGTGGTGATGATAATGGCAGTGGTCAATACAAATTGTATTTGTATTTTTCCAGAGGAAGAGAAACATTGCAGAAAATGAAGAAAAGACTAAATGAACTAAGAAAACCAGGATTCAGTCACTGCAAAACAACAACAATAACAAAACAGACAAGCAACAACAATGAAAACAAGACATCGCCAGAACTTATGAAACATCGTATGAACTTGCAGAAATAGAAAAGGTTTGAAAAATGAAAAAAAAAAGAATGAATAAAAGATGCATTCACAACTCTGAGCCATTGACAAAGAGTAAAAATTTAAAATCTAGATTTGCCATTCAAGTTGCAAAAGCCCGTAACTTGTTTACATGTGCCAGGCGAGATCGAGTAATTCAGATGATGAAATGTTTCTATGTTATATGCTGCCCTCATAGGCCACAGTCTTGGAGGAGATGCCTCCATTCCCCGAGAGAGAATCGTCCCTTCTTGCCAAACTGAAGAAGAAGAAGCCATCAGCGGCAGCTGTCACGGAGGAGAAGAAGAAAGGAGGAATCGAACTCAACAGTATAGGCGAGAGCAGCACAGATTCGATAGAAGTGAGTTTAATGCTTATTCCAATATTCATGTTTTTATTCTAATTGATTGACAAATTGCTCTTCATCGACGCAAGTAAGCATCGATTATTTAGTGTTTTAGTGAAAGCCATGATAAAATAAGATCATTGGCATATTTGCTAAGAGTTTGTAAATTTGAATAAATTCACAGTACCGACTACTATAAGGGATAAGACCCAGCACTGGCTCAGAAGGCCAGTGGATATGACGCCTGTCTAGTAATTAAAGGAGATCATTGGCAAGAGTCTAACCCTAGTGTGTATGTACATGATATATATGTATGTATTTTTTTTTTTTTTTCATCATGGCTACTACTTAATCATTGACTCATCAGTGCTCATTTATGTTGAATAGCAATTTGTCAATCAGTTGCAATAGAAGCAATTTCAGGCAAGAACCTCTTAATTTGAGTAATATTGCTCTATACCTCTTTCTCTAATGCTGTATTAACCATTGGGTATTGGAGAAGATTGAATCAGGACAGGTCATACATCAGGGGATGGCAACTCAAAAGCTCTGTCAGTTTAGACGTATCATACGTTCATGAGTTTGTTATTAGCAAGAATATAATAAGATGGTTGCTGGTTGGGTTCATTTCTTCCCGCTTTGGGTGGGGGTATTTATCACTCTCAGTGAAAGTTTTAATAGGCCCATCACCATGTTATTATTGCTTGTTTGACTAGTAAACGTGTAATTGTCAGTGTATAGTTATTGTGTGACTGTATGTAGGGAACTCAGTGGAAGAATTGTACCTGTCCACATACAGTGTGTTGTATTTGATGTATATGTCTCTGTCTTGTCAACTGTAATGTTTGTTTGTGCAGGGCCCCCAGTAAGAACAGTACTTGCCTACTGATGGGGCTACCCTGTTGAAAAAAGACTGAATAAATAAATAAATAAATAAATATCATGAGTAGAGTAGAAATTGCAAGGTGAGGGAGACTAACAACTTAGCGACTGAAAGCATTCAAATATGCACAGGACTCTATTTGCTCAGCTGTATCTCATTAGGCAACAGATAAGGAAGGTTACCGTGAGCTCATTCATGTTCTAGACAGCAGTGCACACTTGTGTAAAGTAAAATGGAGACAATAATGATCATGCAGTCTCCTCTTCAGCTGCCATCCCTTTGTTTCCTCCTATGCTGTCTTTGCCATTCTATGACAAAGTGAAACTGAAGTGTCATACCAGGGCTCAATATTAGCCATGGTCCGGTGGCTCGGGACCACTAAAAATTGGTGTCAGGCTACCAGATTTATCTTACAGGCAACTAAGATTCAAAATGGGTTGTTATTTTTGCTTTTATTTTGGGCCACTACGTTTGTACATATCTTTTTGGGGGCTACTAAAATGTCAAAATTAAAGATTTTAATGGCCCACATGGGCCACCAGACAAAAGAGTTAGTGGCGATGAGCATACTGAGGCTGCTTCTTGATTTCCTCCCTGTGGCGTTACCCTGTAACATTAAGAATATGTCAAGACTTTTCAGAAAGGCAGTCATATCTTCGTGGTGAAAAAGCCCACTTTTCATTTTGCTTGAATTGTGTTCCTCTGCATAATGTTGGGGAAATACAAACCCAGAATGCGACTTTCATTTGCTCATCCTAAATATCATTTTGCCCTTTCCAGTCTGCCGCTCAGCCCAAGATCCTCAGTCAGATCACGGCGCCGGTCGCTGCATCCCCGAGCAGCGGGTCAGCGGACCTCCTGGGTCTGGTCGACTCCCCAGCCGCCCCACCCCCCTCGTCCGAGTCCCTGTTTGACCCGGCCAGCCTCACCTCGTCACCGGCCCAGCCCACCAACAATGGGGGTGGTCTCCTGGTGGACGTGTTTGGAGGACCACTGGGAGGAGGGGGAGGAGGGGGAGGAGGTGCTGCCCCGTCCCCTGGGGGTTTGTCACCTGGTGCAGAGGAGAACTTCCGGAAGTAAGACAGCAGCCCATAACTGCTTATACCCTTCAATTTTCATATCATTTATGACCGCAAAAACTCTATATTTATATAAATGTATATGTATGTTTATGTTTATGTTTATTCCAGCCTGCTCACAGCATTCCATTTGAGAATATCAGAAAAGAAATTCAGCACTTATTGGTCTTAATGTTTGCATCATTGTGTGTCATATGTTTTGGTTTTTTTTTTTTGTATAAGGGTATGACAAGTTTTCATTTTTCTTGCTTTCTTGTTTTTGTTTTTGTTGAAACCAAATTTGGTAGGCATTATGGCCCTGAGGTATAGATGTGGAACACATAATTTTTGTGTGGTAACCACAATTTGCCAAAACCTTGCAGATCGAATAACTTTTCCATCATTCAAGCAATTAAAGTCAAATTTAGTATGTATCATGATCTAGAAGTGTAGTTTTGCAAGACACCAATGTGTTAGTATAAGGAAAATGTGTTGCCATGGTAACCACTCATTTTTGTATCAAAATAAACCAAGCTATGAAGGTCAAATTTGGTGTGTATGATGGTCTTTAAGTGTAGTTATGCAAAATGTCCCTTGTGTTTGTATCAGACAATGCATTGCCATGGTAACCACACTTTTTACCCAAACCTTGTGGAACCAACTGTTACCATAGCACTCAAGCAACTGTGGTCACATGTTGTTTGTATGATTGCCCTCATGAAATCACATACTATAAAGCAACACTAGGGGTGGGGGGTATTAATCACCTTCAGTGATAATTCTAGTTATTTCTTTTTATGCCATGAGCTCAACTTCCAAGCTTCTTCTTTCAGCATTCAGTAGTCCATCCAAACTTGGCCTACAATGTAGATGTAGATTAGCTAGCCCACTTAATAAGTGGCAATGTGCCTCAGTCCAATATGAATGTCATGGGGATTGGGGAAGTTAGATAATATGTGTTCATTTACATAAATTCCAGATATATCTGAGCCTGTCGGCAAAGATAAGTGCACCAGCATGTGTGCAGAGAACAGTAAGGGTTAAAGCAGCATGATGCCCATTTTTTTGTCTTTGTAGATTTATCTGTAAGAGCAATGGAGTCCTGTATGAGAACGACCAGATGCAGATCGGAGTCAAGTCGGAGTACCGGGCCAACTTGGGCCGCCTGAGTCTCTTCTACGGCAACAAGACCAACTACCAGTTCGCCAACTTCAGCACCAACGTCTCCAAGCCCGCATCACTCGACAACAATATCCTTGTGCAATATTTTCATTATATTGACCAGCCTGGTAGTCATAAGATATATGAGATCTCGTTTGTGCCATATTAGGGAAGTAGCGCACTGAAGTGTTAGTGTAGTCAACAATATCTGCCTTTCCTGTTTGTGTGATATTGACTAGCCTTGCACTGGACTAGCAAAGTATATTGCCCTTGTGTGAGTCTCACTTGGGGAAGATAGCACACTACTGTTGTGCAAACTCAGAAAAGGGAGGCAGTATTTGCCAATAGTAATTGAACAGTAGGGTGTCCCTTTCATTTCAGGTCCTGAAACACTTGAAACAAAGGTGTGGCACTACTGTAGTGTTGGTTGTTTCTCATTGTCACATAAGATGAGCAGTGTGTTACAGCCCAGTGAAGAGCTGGACAGAAGTGATAGACCCTAATGTTTCCCAGTAAGCAAAACAATTATATTGGTGTGCAATTAATATGGTAATTTCACACTTAGATCCTTTGCTGCCTATAATGAACAATTAACAGGGAAGCAAAGAAAAAAAAAATCCATACAAAAGCCCCCCCCCCCCAAAAAAAAAAAAAAAACAACAAACGCATGAATTAGGATTAGTGCCAAAGTTGTCCACTTGCAGTTTGCATCCTTAATCTTGTCAATGTATTAAGTGCATTCTCCATGTACAGAAACTCGCTTCGCTTTATCGCCATATGTATGTTGTCAAGCAAAGTGGTTCATCATCCTCCAAATGATTCAGTGAGAAGATGTTGGTCTCCATGGATACGACAGAAGAAATACAATTGATGATGATGATAATAACGGTGATGTCAGTAATGGTGATAGTTGATAGATGTGCAGTAGATGATGGTGATGATGATGACGACGATGATGGTGGCAATGACGACAGTAATGGTGATGATGGTAATGACATGCTGCCGATGTCGATGATGATGATGGTGATGATGATGATGATGAAGATGATGACAATGATGACGATGATAATGATGAGCTGCTGCTGATGATGATGATGATGATGATGGTGATGATCCTTAACGTCGCCAGCACAGCTAGATATCAGTATGGCACCGGTAGGGTCAACTGTCGATGGCGGCGCCCAAGTCCAGCAGCTCATCAACGTGGAATGCCTGGATGAGTTTGACGAAGCTCCTCTTCTCTCCATCCAATACTCGTATGTACCCTGTCGACCCCTCCCTACCCCTTCTCCCGAGATGTAAAGCCGGCCGCACACTACATGACTCGCGACTATATGACTGACAGACTTTGTAACTGAAATAAACAAGCATGTTTATTCTGAGGCTACTGTGATAGTTTTCGGATCCATAGTCTGTCAGATGTATAGTCGTGAGGCGTATAGTGTGTTTCGGGCTTTATCCCCTCCCCCCTTGCAACCTCAATATTTTCAAACTTGTATCTTGACTCACATGCTTGTCATAATGCTTCATACTGCTTGTTTAACTAATACACAGTCAGCAAAATTGCTTAATCTCAGATACACATAGATTTTTGCATATCATTATTCTTTATTTTTCTTAATGCTTTACTTGGAATAATATTAACTATAACACTTCACATAACAGCTGCATAGGAAAATGCATCAGTCACCTGATATTTTGTCCTTTTGCCAGGAGTGCTACACTTACATAATTTTTTTCCCAGCATCATCTCACTAATGTGTAGTTTATTAAACATTTTCACAGCCTGCATGCTGAAGTGTCATCAATTTTGCAAGTCGCAGTCGATTCAGTGTCATGCTGATGCACACGTACTAGCTGCAGTTGTAGCTGGTAGAATAGAATTTCACTTTGAGCAATATCACAGCAACAGTGTGTGTGTCTTTCTGAGTATATTTCTGGCTCTTTCTCGTCATGTTACTTCCCTCCTAAGTCTCTCTCTTGCTCTCTGCTGTCTCTCCTCCCCTCCCCCCGTCTGTCTGTTTATCGCTATGTCTCTCAAATTCAGTAACTCTCTTTGATGTATTTTTTGACATCATAGAATGCAACAAACGTATTAGGCAAAGCAAATCGTCGCTGGGGCGATAAGACCTCGTATCTACAAAATGTCAAATGTTCAGGAGAGCCAAAAAACATGGCGGCCAAAGCACTGTGGCGAATGGGATAGCCCTTCCTTTGACATGCCGTGGTGGCTTCATTTTTGGAGTGAGACAGTTGGGATTTGGACAGGACATCACTTAACCGATTATTTGACCATTAATCCAAAAAACTCATTTTCACCAAAATTGCAGATACAAGGTCTTATCACCCCAGCGACGAAATGTCGTGTGAGCTATTGCTTTGTTTTGTGTCCTCTTTGAAGAAGTTTTATATCAGGATGTACTGCAAAAGTGGATATTTTCGCGCGACTAATTTTTCGCGCTCGGCTGGGTACGAAGAGTTTCGCACGTTTTTAATTTCGTGGAATCAAGACGTCAACTACTGAAACATATGGCAAGCAGAAATATTTGTGTGCTTTTATTTTACGCGCTAGTTTCTGGTTCGCGCGAAATACGCAAAAATTTCAACACTTTGCAACGAAAATTTCCACTTTACAGTAGTGTGAGATTTTCTTGTAATTTCGTTCTTCTTTGTACTGCTTTCCAACTGCCCTCTTTCTTTCTTCAAGATCACTTCGTTCTAGCAGTCTGGTCTCATGTGATATGCACATGTTCAGTTCAGTGTGAATGGATGAGTGGATTAGGGGTGGTACGGGCAAAAGTACTATCATCCTCCTGCTGAGATATTTCCCATCAGTTCAAGTCCATTTTCGTTTTCATCTGCGCCGCAGGATGTCAAAATTACCCTCAACTGAGATGTAAAGAAGCTTGAGTGGTATTAAGTCAGGGGTATTGTTAAGTCGGGGAGATTAGGTTCCTTATGTGTAGTAACTGTGGTATGAGATTTGAAGGGTTAGTTTGGGGCGGGTTCAGGGTTGGTGGAAGTCAACTATTTGGTGCATGATGAGATTGGTGGCGAAATATACGTAAGTCAAAAGGGCAAGAGAATGGCAGGAATGACTTCGCTTGAAGCTCGTAATCCTATCCCGTCGTTAAGAACTCCACGGGAAGATGTTACCGTAGAACTCAATACAGCTAGAATTCAGGCATGATTCATAATGGTGAAGAGTTTTTGCTTTTCAGTGCATTTGGCAATAGATCAGTGAAAAGGTTGGAAGAGTCATGGGACTAGGATGCGAGTAATTTGATGATCCATAAGAATTTTCTGTTTGAATGTGATATTTGAACTCCTTAGGTACATACAATATTTGCTCAATTAATTTTAATTCCTTCCTTCTTTGTGTTTCAGATTTCTACCCATTAATATTACAGTTATTCAAGGCAACCCTCATTTACACGTAGCAGTTCATTCTCTTGTAATAGCTTAATAGGTAGTGGACAGAAGTAGTAGTCTAATGTTGTACTGCCTTTACCAGTTCTTTCCTAAATATTGGCATGGGTTAATACACAGGGCACCCACTTCTTGTGAGCAGTGGGGTATGAAAAAAAAAATAGATAACTTGGTAAGCAAATTAGTTAATCTCAGTATACATTGCTTTACCCATAGTCACATAGCAAAAGTGTGCTTGAGGTTCATGTATTAACCCGTTGAGGACGGTTTGATTTTGATACAACATGCATTTCCCATAGACACTTGCCCGAGTATACTCGGGACTCGTCCTCAACGGGTTAAGGATGATTTGAGTATTTTCATACAGTGGATCCCATAAAGGTGTTATATCCGTGTTGTGTTTTCTTTTCCAAACTTATATCATCGCATATCCAGTCGGCACTCTTGTGCGGAAGACTAGTTCTTCAATAACCGCAGTACATTTCACCTTTTAGAAGGTGAATGACATCAACAGGCTGTAGTCTCATCCCAGACTGATTCTTTCATTGACATGGGCAGGGATACATACTCATGCAGAGTGAAACACAGCAGGCAAACATCAAAGCCAAGCTAGATTGCTCATCTGATAGAATACAGCAGTCATGAACATACATGTACATGTACCAATTTTGTACCTGTACATTCCATTCATATATATGAAGAGTTTAATTGCAAAACGGAGTAAGTGTCATATTTAAACATTTTGAAGTACGCAGTCCAAAGAGCAAAACAAAACCTTCCAATGATACCTAACTTCTTGAATGGCAAGGAATATTCTTGATGTGTTTCAAAATATGCCATTTTTTCGTATTATTTTCCTTGGTTTTTTTAGCTTGTTTTTATTCACAAAAATGTATTTTTAGCTTGTTTTTATTCACAAAAATCTCAAATTGACAAGAATGAAGTTAGCTCGTTTTGCAACCAAATTCTTCATATACACACGCGCAGACACACATACAGCTTAGCTTATCATTTTTAGACTGCTCTCAAACTAACATTGCAATGAGACGGTGATTGACATAATTTATGTATCGATACTCTGCTTTCCCAGGCCAATCAATCATCTCATGTCAAAGGTCAATTTCCCACAATGTTTAAGTGGCTTTAATAATCAAAGATTGAATCTGCAAAACTGAGACACAGTTGAATCCCATTCAAAGTTCTATGCTGCCCGATGTTCCATAATTTTTGTTTGCATTTCGGTTAGCGGTACAGCTGGAAGTGATTTTGTTTTATTCCTTTTAGTACAATCTTGTAAAACAGCAAATTAAGGCAGCCTCAAGTATGGTAAAGTAAAACAATCAAAACATTTGCAGTTAAGTTAATATCAAAGCAAGAGAGGTATTAAATTGTTTTCTCATTCCATAGAGTCATAGACATACATAATGCAAACTGCTTTTATTGCAGAATTTAATGGCATGGTGGTCAGTAGAAGTTCAGAAATGAATGAGCAAAAGAATCATATATTATGTTGCTGAGAGAGGAAAATAGATATGAAAGTGCTGCATGTATTCAAAATTCAAGGTAGTTCATGCATACATAACTTCAGAATTCCTACAAATTTGATGATTTTGATTGTTTAGGCTAATGCACGCAAATAGAAATATGTTATTACCTCATCTATTGTTTCCTATGATAATTACTATTTTCTATTGCCCGTGTGTTAAAGTTTACTCTAATTCATAGAAGAATGATTAAAAAAAAAGAAGAATGATTAGAAAAAAGGAATGATGTGTTAATTCCAGCTCACAAATTCTATTATACAACAAACTTTTCTTCCCATTTCCCAAATAACTGAATGTGACCTTGCATCACAAAACAGATGTTGCCTAACTGGTTAAAAGAATAGATCCCCCCCCCCCCCAAAAAAAAAAAGACAGTAAAATAAGGGTGGATTTTTGACACAGAGTCAGCATTGGAAAGATAATGTATTGTGATTCTCACTCACGGAAACAAATGGAAGAGAAGATAATCCAAATGTGTAGTTAGCTGCCTTTCAAGATGATACAGTATAAGATCAATGTAGGATCAATTAAAATGCACCGACTTGCTCCTAGATTATACATTGTACATACATGTTGGTCCATGACGGCATTTAAAACTCTCCTGCAACCGTGGTTTAGTCGTGGCTTGTGAAAGTTAGTATACCCATGAAGCCCAATCTGCTATTATTATACTTTACAGCATCAGTATTGCTGACTCACTGTATTTCATAAGTTTCTTATGTTGCTTCATGCTTGCCTTTTGGCTCCGTTGTTGAAGGAGAGAAAAAATTAAGTCAGCCAAAAAATATCAAAACAGTTTCATCAAAACTGGTTTAATAGCAAGAAGACAGGGAAAAAAGCAACAACGATATAATTGTATATGCTTGACTTTATGCTACCTGGCATCAGACGTAAATGGGAGAAGGATAAATCTTTCAGAAAAATGCAGAGAATCCCAAATCCCCTATGTTGACCCTAACACAAATTTTCAGGCCTCCTGGAATAGAGGGCCATGTGAAATTTTGTCGATTTTGTGATGCGTGGTTACATACGACCCATTTTCTTGTTTTTGCCTTCTTGCATTTTTCTGTTACGTTTCCCCCATCTGGTTTTGTTGTAGGACTTCATCTGATAGTGCATCTAGCGTGGACAGGTAAAAAACTCCCCCAAATCCTTAACCAGTTGTCTTTTATCCTGTAGCTATTACTGTCCCAGACGCCCGTTATAGATGGAGTGTTTGTGACTTTTTAAGATTTATATATAAAAGTTGGTTACATACAGTAATTGTAGCTACTGTTTCCCCTGATCCTTGTGCAGTGGGTTTAGCTGTGGTCAGGTGTCTTATGTCTTAAAGCTACAGTGAGAAAAAGATGGGTGTATCTAATCAAGCAACATATTCAACCAAGCATGTGCAAAGACAAGTGTTCTGTTTCAGTTATGTATTTTTGAACCATAAAAACCCAGTGAAAAAGCTGTGACAAAGATACCATCATTTGTTCTTTCTCGTGCTTGACGTTTTTTAGTTTGCACTTTCACGGTTTGAATGGCACTATTTTACTTGGCATGTTTTCCTCAAAGTTTTGAATTGGCAGATGCAATTTTGTTTCATATTTAATACAGTTTTTATCTTTGTTATGGAAATATGTATTTGCTAGTCTAAAGTCACAGGCAAAATTGAAGAGCATCATAGAAAATAGTATCTCATCTAAAAAAAATTGGTAGATGCATTTGCTCTCTTGTCAATATGTATATATATATTTTTTTTTTCTTTTTTAAGAGGAAAATCTCTCTGATCAATATTGTGCACATACCACACCTAACCTTGCACAAAATAAGCACACACAGTAAATTGCAAATATTGTGCACTATAGTTATAAAAGTTTGCATGTTTATTGTTGTTGTGTTTAAACTAGCATTGTACATCATGTGGTGACCTGTGGTTTTAAATGCTTCTTGTATGATGATTTAACCCGTTGAGGACAAGTCCCAAGTATACTTGGGCAAGCTTCTATGGAAAATGCATGTTGTAGCATAATCAAACCATCCTCAATGGGTTACTATACGGTTTGAGTGATCCCGGTATAAAATTGTAAGTGTTTATCATCTCTTGCAGAGGTATCAACAGGAGTTCTGAGTAGTATTCTGAGTACTAGTAGGGTAGTATTAATAGTAATATCTGCAGAAAAATTTAAAAATGGTAAATGATGAGTTGTTTTAATAGTTTCTCAAACAGTGCTAAATAGAAGTAGTATCAAAAATTGTGGTAGAAGTAGTAATTGTCGTCGTCGTCGTAGTAGTAATAGTGAGGGTAAAGGTAATAATGGTAGTTTGTAGTAGTAACGTGTAGTTTTGCTAGTGCCACCACTAGAAAGTCGTAGTGATAATGGGTAGTATGTAGTAGCACGCATTGTAGTAGTAGCAGCAGCAGTAGTAGCAGCAGTAGCAGCAGTAGTTGTAGTAATAGTAGTAGTAGTAGTAATAGTAGTAGTAGTAGGAGTAATAGTAATCTATGGTAGTAGTATAAGTAGTAGCAGCAGCAGCAGCAGCAGTAATAGTAGTGGTGGTGGTAGTAGTAGTAGTAGTAGTAGTAGTAGTAGTAGTAGTAGTAGTAGTAGTAGTAGTAGTAGTAGTTGGAGTAGTGTTTATAGTACCAATAAATTCTGATGATAGTAGCAGTAATTGTGATGGTGGTAGACTTGACAAGAGTATAAAAGTGGGAGTAGAAAGATGGTGAAAATCAAAGTCTGTTTTTATCTGTCTTTTGTTTTAGAAGTATGCTTTCTACAATTGAATGTGCTGTGCATATGAGACGATTGTCTACTTTTTTGACAGACCCAGTTTGTTACCATGTTAACAAAATGTGTGGATCACTGTTAATTTAGTGAGAAACATTGCAATATGACAGGTGGCCACACAGTGGAAGAAAGATGACTGTTGAAATAGGTTTGCATCTAGTGGGTTCCTGTGAATGTCAAAGGTTTAGATAATGATATACACTGTACAGTAAATGAGATTGATGGATACCATAGGACTGTCTGGTACAAAACGTTGTATGTTTCAGTCATAGACAGGTTTATACCAACATCACAGATTCTTGACAGAAATATTTTCTGTCGTTGGTCAGCCGAATAATCTATTATTGTGTGTGATACAAATGTTGCATTCCTCAGCATATAATTCTAGACAGATGAAGTGAAATTTACGAGGAATATTCAAGAAAATTCAAATTCTGTTCCGTTTAGAAAAAAAAAAGTCTTTTATTGCAACAGAAGAAGAGATTATACGTACAGGTATATATGAGTTGGAAGGCCTGTATTGATGGAGGTGTCTCGGTCCCTATACAATGTAGTGTAAAATGTCAGAGTGGTATTTGAATATATATTATGTTGTACTTGTCCAGTTAATATTGATTGCTGCTATAATACAGCTCTGTTGTTCCACACAATATAACTTGTTCTGGGAATATACTTGGAATATACTCTCTGAATGTATTTATTACATTTCTGTATCTTCCAACTTGTGATCTGGTGGTGGGAGACTAATGATATGATTTGGTGTTTTAAATGTATGTACCTCTATTTTCTGTGCTGTGAAAGAGTTGCCCCTTGAGTAACGCATGGCCCCCGTTTGTGTGGTAATTTTTTATGCAAGTGATTCTGAAAACTTGTGATATGCAGTATATCCCCTTGCCTCAGAAAAAAAAAGAGAATTACAATGTATTTGCCTTACACTGAATTAAAAACTCACCCAGTACATTTGATAATTGGGTAAGAAATGTGGCAAGAATTTCAAGACAGTTAAAAACAAAATTGTTTTTTTCTTTTGTTTTTATGTAATTTTCATCCACTTTATATAAACAAATAATTCAGTCTTGAATGTAGGATATCATCATACTCAAACCTGGGAAACCTTTTCATTTTTGAGACCTTATTTTTCAGACTCTTGTTGACCACCCCCCCCCCCCCTTTCAACATAGAGTTTCTGGAGATGACCTTCAATATTGCAATTACTGTTCTCCTATGCCATTTTGTCTATGGCTATCCACATTTTGAACAGTATAAGTAGTGGCATACACTGTACAATGTGTAAGTGGTTTTATTTGCCTGTTGTTGGTTTGTTTTTTAGTGTTAAAGCCATTTAGGAACCGTTGAAATGAAAAGCTGTGCACCACAATCTTCTTTATTTACCTGTACTGAATGTTTTAGTGTTTCCGTAGAGGAACATGTACTTATTCCTTTTCGATAATGATATTGTCAAAAGTCAGAAGTGTTTCTTCTTAAAATAAAATCTGTAATTATACACCAGTACAGATACTGTTTCCATTAGACCATAGCTACGTGTTACATGATTTGATGTATTTGTTTGTTTGGTTTTCAGTAATCTATCGTAAATTTGTTCATTTGTTTTGATCTCCAGTTTCGGTGGTGGACTCCAAACCATCAACGTGATGGTGCCGGTCATGATCTCCAAGTTCTTTGTGTCAACAACGATGTCGTCGCAAGACTTCTTCGGCCGCTGGAAACAGCTCGGAGAGTGAGTCTCGGGAATCCTGAAAAGGGGGGAATCAGGGAGCAACAATAGCAGTCACAGAGAGATGTTTTTCAGGCCCTGGGGGTTGTTTTGTCAAAGCTCTAAAATCAATCCTAACTTTCATTTAACTGATCTTTTATAGGGACAATTTTGGAATCAGTCAGTCCTCAGAGGTAAGGAACTGTTTCATCAAGGCGTTTGGGAACAATATCTTGCACCCTCCTTTGCCATGTTGTAGAATACATTTGGAATGTCTGTGTATCCTTGCCAACTAGGTCTTTCTTTGCCATTTTTAAGATATTATAGAATGTCTGAGGTATAAATGTGCTGCTGTAATAGATCATATTCAAATTTCAACATGAATTTAATATTGTTATTGTTTGTTTATTTTGTGAAAATTACACTTTATGAAAGTTGCCAGGTTTAAATGAGTTGCCTCCATAAATTTATTTGAAAGAAAATATATATATTCATTGTTGTTGTTTTTTTTTCGTTTTTTGTTCCATTTTCTCCGACTCTCCTCTGTGTAGTGCATCTCAAGAGTCACAGAATATATTTGATGCTCAGTTCCCCATGGATGTTGCAGTCAACAGAACAAAGGTAAGTTTATTAGACTGATTCGATGCTGTCAGCCGCTAAACTCTCATACAAACAACTCATTGAGACGACTGCATGGCCGTTATTAGTTGTAAACCCTTTTAAAGTCCAAACTGCACTCTTTGCAATTTGTTAACTGTGTATGTCAGTAAAAATGTCTTCAGTGCCTACAGGTGGGGGAGGCTGTTAGGAAAGTTGATATGATTGTTTACTTTCTTAATGTTTGATAAAGTTTGCTTAAACTAAAGGAGAATGAAATGGTGGTAAATATTCCTTTACTGCATCCAAGAGCCCACCTTTCCTACATACTTTCTAATTATATTTTTGTGTCAAATTTGAGTATGGCATATGTAAAGCTAAGAGAACATTATTACAAGATAAATGTGTATTTGTAAACAACACTGCAAAGATTTTGAGTTGTTTCAAATTTGACCTGTGTTGAAACAGTGCTCAATATGTCACTGAGTTTACTGTCTCCTTTACGTTCCTTTTGAGAGTGGGATACCCCAGATGTTTGTTTGTTTGGTTTTTAATTCTTCAGTCTTCCATTTGCAGTAAAGCTATGTTGAATAAAGTCTTACAGAAACTGCGTTTGTTTCTTATGAATTTTGAATAATTGTGCTCTCATTATCTCTCTTGCCCCTTCTTCACCCCACCTTGTTTCCATGACATCGCCTCGCACCCCTCGCTCCATGCCCCTTCCCCTCTCCTCCATTCACCTCGCCCCCATCTCCTCCCTGTAGCTCCTAGGCACTGGGATCGGCCTCCTCGATGGCGTGGATCCGAACCCGGAGAACTTTGTAGGAGCAGGGATCATTAACACCAAGACGGCACAGATCGGCTGTCTCATGCGGCTAGAACCAAACCAACAGGCCAGGGTAAGTTGCACCCTTTGGGGGTCTTTGATCATTTGAGAATACAGTGCACCCCTGTCGGTAGGAAACTTCCTTTATTACAAAGTGTTGTAAAAAGTCGGGTACCAAGATGATTCTCTATGTATGTGTGTATACTTTGTTGTAAGGCATTAACAAAACTCTAATATAACAAAAGAGATTTCCCGGCCACTAGGACTTTGCTATTGTAACAGGAGTCCCCCACACACTCTCTTTCTTCTTTGTAGCTTCATGTGGTCTGGATTCATATTGTTTAATTATTTTGCTGCATTGTTGAGCATTTAGTACCTGCTTTGTCAACGAGTTGATTCTTTAATCATCAATTGGAACATTTTGAGAACCATTAATTTCATGTTGTATATGAAAGAGCAATATGCTGCTTTCATTTGAAATAGGCCATTTCTTCTATAATGCGGAGTGTTCGACAGATATTTTCCTCATCTCTTCATGCCTGTGAATAAACTCTGCTCCTGAAAATGCTGTTTATTCCTTAAGATGGAAAAAGTTGTTGAATAATTGATTTCTTTGTCCTTAAAAAGCTTAATACAAGAATTATTATTGAAAGCTAGAATTGAGATGATTTTAGATGCCATCATGACTTGATACATGATGGTGGGACTCATCTTGTTTTTTTGTGTTTCCTTTCCGTCTTGACCTTAATGTATTCTACAGAAATACAGACTGACGCTGAGGACTAGCAGACCCAACGTCTCCAAGGCGCTCTGCAATCTGTTCTCCACCCAGTTCTAGGCAGCTGTATCCGGTTCCGAC
Organism: Diadema setosum; assembly: GCA_033980235.1. Lineage (NCBI taxonomy): Eukaryota > Metazoa > Echinodermata > Echinoidea > Diadematoida > Diadematidae > Diadema > Diadema setosum. The sequence goes on along the minus strand of CM067071.1, from coordinate 36,207,106 downwards.
CGGTCTCGGCTGGCTTCCTCTTGAAAGGTCATTCCTGAAACCAGTGGTCTTTACAGCCCCACTTCCCAATCCTGCCCCACCCCCTCCATACCCTACTCCCCCCTTTCACACCAGCGAGTTAATCTGATCCGCAGTCATCTTTCATCGGAGCCCTCTTTGTTGCACAATTGCTTTCAAGTTGTCGATGGGCGTGTGTGCTCTGCTGGACTTGGACCTTCATCTTCTGCTCAGGCTTGCCTGCCTCTCTTCAGGATAGTGGCATGCAAGGTCAGAGCTTTGTGCAAAAACAAAAATCAACAATGATGCATTAACTGAACCAATGAGATGTGAACAATATTTGATGATACCAAATGCTCTGCTGCAGAGTGTGCATCCCGGGTCATATAAATCCATTTAAATCTGTGGGAGATGATTTGGTACTCTGGCAACACATCTTCTTTGTGGACCCTAGATTTATATTCATGTCAAAATAATAAATGGATTAGCAGTAAGAAATGATGATTATTTAGCCATTCATATCTTATTATTTTTTTTATGATCATGAAGAATTAAATGATAGGAGAGCAAGATATATTTGGGTGTCAATCTTTTGACTGTGAAACAACTGACTCTGCTAATTTTGATGTCCTCACTATTAATACTTTGTAGGCTCAGAACATTCCAGGGTGTTGAGTAAGTTCAAATGACACTGTCACCAGTGAACGCAATGTGTGGCAAGCTTCAGTCAGTGCTGAAAAGGTCAGAATTTGTGTCTGGGTCTGCCTATGTGTGAGTTGTAAAAATCCTGTTTTATTAGGCATTGAGAAGAAACTGATACATGTAATTGTATATCAAGAATGATGGAAATGCTTGAGATTTGCAAATTATGGATTGTTTTCCCTTTTTCCAGTAAGATCATGCTTCTTTAGCCAATAAGGATGTATCTCTGTGTAACACCCTGGATTCTGTATGTAGCTCCCATTAATGTGGAAAAGGTCACAACTTGATGTCCTGCAACCTGGGTCAGCAGGAAGTAGCTTTGATAATGCCAGACAAACACTGTAGAATTGTCTGTTGTAATTTCAGCATTTAGTAGATTATCTTTACATTCTGAATTGGGCTGGGCTCGTATTCGCCCTCTTTCCTCCTCAAGTCAATCTGTTGAAGAGATCAAACTTTGATATTTTAGAGTATGAATGTAAGAGGAGAAAAAGCACACAATGACTCCGAATCAAGATACAAAACGGAAATGAGTCAACAGTGCAGTCAGTTCAAAATACTTTGTAATCCTTTTAATCTTGATATCCTTTTTTGTTCAGTCCATCAAATGAGTCCTTCATTTGAAGTGCTCCGTAGAATCCTTCATGTCTTAACTCTGCCATGACATTTTATTTTTCTTTCAAAGTATGGCAGCTATTCACAGGAACCGAGTACCATCTAAAATTGTATGAATTCTTGAATTTTAAGAGAGAGATTCCTAGCAACATTCAGTTTGAGAAAGATCATTCAAAAATCTGTGTGGGAGTGAGAGGTGTGTTTGTGGGCAGAGCCAAGTCACTTCAGAGTTCGTAACGGCATGATTTTCATCATTCAAGCAGTATGAAATATGTCTGAATTGTGGTGAAAAAAAATGTCAACAGGATTCTGAAACCAATCTGTCAAAGGAAAGTGGAAATGTACCGAAACATTTTAGATATCTGAAGTTTTACAGTATATGCCATACATCAGTTATCTGTCTGAAGGACAAGTGGCATTTATCCCCATTGCTTTAATAGAATGTACCCTATTTTTCATGTCCACCCGATGAACTTATCGATCCCTCCACCCAATAATTGCATTGCGGGCTTAAAGTAGAAATGTGAAGGGGGCTGAAAGGCTGCTGGCAGACAATGTATATAACAATTTAACCATTTAGGATTATATATTACATATTGTTAAGAAGAGAGATTGAAATATCATGTGTAGAAAGAGGCTACACAACAACAAAAAACAAAAAAAAAGAGAAGAAATGACTGAGAGATCATTTTTTTATACTAAACTTGTTGAATATGCTAACTGTAAAATGTGCTATTGCTATGAATCAAGTGAAATTATTTTGTGGTTATTGAGAACGCTAGTGGAGTATGTCGTCCCTATCCCTCATTTTTTTCCGTGCCATGAAACGTGATATAGAGTTGATATGACAGTAAAAGCCTTCATGCTGCTAGTATTGTGAAAAAAGGTGAGATTCCGACTTGCAATCTGCATTGTACATTTCAAGTGCCCCGCACTCACACGGTGTGTTAGAGCGACCTCGTCATATTCACGTATGCTGCACTCACATAAGCAAGCGCTGTCATTTTTTGATTTCTTTCTCCTCCATTTTTTTTCTTCTTGGCAAAATGGTTGATGAGTCTGCAACTGGTGAAGCGGTGTGCTCTTAATAGTTCCTGTAGTTTCCCTCTTTCTTTCGATATCATCCTTTTTTGCTCATTTTTCTGTTGTATAGAAACCAACCGTATGAGGACTGCCATGGTATGTGCCCCCGCTAGATAAATTGCAGATAATGTAGTTTTCCCATGAGCTCATGGCAAATTTGATAAAATAATAAATCCAGAAAAAAAAAATAGAAAGCAGAAGCAATAGTATTGCCACAGTTAGGGTGTGCTGTCATACGGTCATGAAATTTTAACTAAAAATCGTTGGCGTGCTTAAGCTGGGTAGTTAGTTTGCTTCTATCAAAATCAAATCATTTGTCTTGTTCTATGTGGTACTATTCATGCTTTAGAAAGTTATTTTAGTTGTGACTACCTTGCCAATATATACCATAAAGGAGAACAGCTAAAACTTTGAAAAAGCTTTTGAGGAATCCATTCCATCTGACAATATACGCCAAAAGTCAGTGAAGTCATCCGCGTGAAATTTTCATAGGAAATGCTCATGAAAACCTTCCAATTTAACAATACTTGAAAACAATTAAAGAATAAGTAATAGCTATCTTTCAAATTAAACTTACACCAGTGATAAAACAACATGCACCAATTGTGCATCCTTTGGGGTAGTATGACCCCACTGAGGCTCCTTATAACCTAATGCACCACATAGGTGAAACAGTTACTGGTACCGCCATTGAGATTCCTTGTGCACCCTTCGGGGCAGACAACACCTGTGAAACTCCTTTGTACCGATCATGCACCCCCTCAGGTAAACTGGCGCCACCATACCCTCCAGACTTTTTCCCAGACAGGTGTCGTGCACCCAGTGTCTCTAATGTCGTTTTTCAGATGTAGCCCATCTATTTACGAACTATACCCGGTATACATGTATATGAACTATTGCCTGCCAATGTTACAAAGACTGCCATTTCAGTTAGCTTTTAAACAGGACCCTACATAACATGTATGTTTTCCTGTACTTCTTGTCACACAGGTATATTTTAGCAAGTGTCGGATGCATGGTGGCCCACGAGTCTTTGTCGATAATCATGGTCATTCTTTAAACTTTGATACATGCATACTGTCTCAGAAAACTGTAGTGTATGTTTATGCAGTCATACGCACCCCCCCCCCCCCCCCCATCCCAACACTGATAAATAAACTGAAAGTGGATAAAGCCAAATATGGGAAAGATTATATGTGACCCGCTACAGCAAAAAGGTCCTAAAGTCGCGCACTGTCGAAGCCGTGAAAATCGAGTTTGAAATCAGAGCATTAAAATTGGTCAAAACTTACGATTTTCTTGATTTTGATATATTATTGGAGTCTAACATGTCTTCTATCATCAGTCAAAATTTTGAAGCAAAATGATCAAAGGAAAGATAAAAAAATAGGGTTTTTCTGAGCCATGTTTTTGGCTTTTCAACGAAGCAGAAACTGGTTGGAAAATTTGGATTGAGCGCCACAGATAGGTTCCGCCCCTAACAACGACCAGAGTGATCTCATTGGTCAGTTTGCTGCTTGCTGCTAACCGAAGCGTGAAGCTCGCACACTGCCCAGTCGACTGGTGCACGTGCGGGCGGGGTGCGCTATGCTCAGCCGCTTCTCACATCCTGGTCACTGATTGCTTGATGAGGAGACCGCCGACGCTGATGTGCTTGAATGAACTCTTCGGGGGTTGCTAGGGCTTACCTTCTATTGTCCAGAGGTGAAAACTGACTTGCGTGTCCCTCGATCGTGATTGCGTCGAAAGGAAGACTTTTAGGGCGCTTTTCTCGAAACAATGATTTTCCAGACGTCTCGACATGCTCTCTTTTAAACATCGATATCTCCGCAGCTGATTATTTTTATAAAATGTGTTATATATCAATTTAAAGCAGAAAGATTAGGGGATTATATCATGCAATTTTCAAATAATCGACCTCGCCCGACTTTAGGATCATTTTGTTGTAGCGGGTCACATATTTGGATTTCCTTACATGGGCAGGTTAAGTGTGCTTTACATATGTAGATATTTTTTGTTGAACCACAAATTGAAAGCAACAGCTCCTATGTGAAACTGAATAGCATAATTTTTTTTTTTCCTTCTGCGGTTGTGGATTTTTGAGGGAGATTTTGTATTGTTGATTGAAATAAAGAGTGAGAGAGGGAGAGAGAGAGATCTTAGAGACAGAAGGGAAATAACTTTGATTTGGGCAGGGATGCTCATATGATATATATTTTCATCTTTATGACTAGATCATCCCATTGTAGACATACCCTGTATCTAGATGTTAAGATTTGCACATACCTGAAGAATGGAACATAATTCATAAAGTAGAACCATGTACTGCTCGCTGGGGGAGTATATAATTGATATCTGTTGTAGAAAGATAGCCAGTCTGACCCAAGATCTAGATGAAATTGTCTTTTGTTGTTGCATTTTATTTTTATTGTGATTAAGGTGAGCAAACTTGTTGATATTCTGTCTTTCTGAAGAAACAAAAATATATGTGAATTGATATCATCTCAAAGATCTGTTTCGGTGTTGAGGTCTGATTGTGTTCAGTGTAAATAATAATAATAATAAACTGTGCTTGTATAGCGCATATCACATTCAGGGAGAAGTCTCTATGCACTTTAAGAATGAAACAATACAAGTAAAGGAAGTAAGGTGAAAATGGGACAGGTAAGTAAACAATAGAAAATTAAGATTAAGCTGACACTGAGAAACACTGATGGCCCTGAGCCTTATCATTGCAAAAATAAATATGTTTTCACCATTCTTCTAAATGAATTAATTGTTTCAGCATCTTTAATTTTATCAGGCAGACTGTTCCATAATTCTGCTGACGCTACAGCAAATGTTCGTGCTCCGTAAAATTTTGTGACAGTCTGGGGACAAACTAAGAGAGACTTGGATTTTGAGCGAAGATTTCTAGTCGGATGATACCTTTGGATGAGGTCTTGGAGATATGTGGGGCCCAGACCCTGTAAGCATAGGAAAGTCAGCGACAGTATTTTGTATTGCACACGGACCTTTATTGGTAGCCAGTGCAATTCATGTAAAATAGGAGTGATGTGGTCATGCTTTTGAGCATGTGTCACCAATCTCGCAGCAGAGTTTTGTATCCTCTGAAGCTTGTTTATTTGCATGTCAGGAAGACCATACAGAATACTATTACAAAAATCAATACGTGACATCACATGAGCGTGAACAAGTCTCTCTACTGATTTCCGGTTTAAATACTGTCGTATTGTCCCAATTTTATGGAGTGCGAAGGATGCAGCTTTACAAGTATCATTTATGTAAGAATTCAGCGTAAGATGTTTGTCGAGTCTGACAAACATCAAAGAGTGGTCAAATGTTTTATAACTGTTACTATATAATGTTAGAATTTAAATTGTCTCTATTTCTTTGTTCTAGGTCTGTTTATAAAAGAAAAGGAAAAGAAGAGAATAGGAAGAAAGTTTATAGTAAAGTTTGCTTCATGGGAAGACCAAGATATGCTGTGCTTTCTTATTTGTTTTTTGTACATCATTTTGATACCAGTTGTAATTGTGCTTTGGAAGTTGCCTCCGTCTTTAATACTTAGATTAAAATGATATAGTATCATTTTAATTTCATAGCAGATGAAACCCCCCCCCCCCCAGTCCAGTTGATGTAATGGTAATCATACTTCAGTATTATGATCTGTACTGCTTGTTCTTTTTGAGTGAGGGAAATTGAACGAATTACGAATAAAATCAACCTGTTTTGTTATTGTGTGGCAAACCCTTAACATTACTAATGTGTACCAGTTCAATGCAATCCAAAGACTGGGTAGAATAGATGGTCTGAACAGAATTGAATCTGTGGATTTGTATTTAGAATAATGTGGCAAAGCAGTGAGTTTTACTCTGATATATTAAAATCACAAACCAGCAGCCCCCAAACTAAGTAGTGGCGGTTATGATAGCTTTTGTGAATATATCTTACCCTTCTTAAGATTCATATTTTGCTTGTGAAATAATTTGTACAGAGGAACCACAAATGTAAACTAATCCATCCCTAATCTTCAATCAAAAGCAGCACTTACAATACGTCTGCGTGTCTGTTACAAAAGACAGCTAAAAATGTATCATGCATAATTTGTACTCCTGCTATTATATGTTGTATGACAAATTACAAGCATTCTGTTCATGTTGCATTCACATCGCCACCCCCCCCCCCCCCTATCTCAGCCGTGCCACGCTCTCACTAGTCGGAGTTGACGACACTGAAAGTAAAGGTTGTTGCATATCCTTCGTTTTGCAAAACACGAAAAGACAACATGGCAATCAAATTAGTAGGATTATGGCTTCACTTTGGCGTTACCCACCCTATGGCTCTTATGAAGAAATGGCCGTGTGAAGATGTTTTTCCCTTGTGCTTGTGTCAATTGTGAGAAATCATAATACCCATTTGCAGCCATTGACCATGATGGTTGACCAGTTCTCGTACACAAAGCATGACGTTATGTTCGATTTCCCATGAGCGAAAGGTGAAACCACTGTGGCTGCTAAATTTCTCTGGCAGACATTACAATATCGGCTCTGCTCGAGCAAAATATGTTTGCAGACGGCAGCATCGCTTATTTAAAATGTTTATATCACTTTACATGTGTCAGCTCTGTATTGTTTTTCTATGATCAAAGATGCTCACTTGTACAAGCAGGCTCGACCATTTTATAAAATACATGTAGATGATCAACTTCTCATTGGTCTCAATATACTTTAAAAATGTGTGACAGAGAATTGATGTACTGATGTTGTTTTTGTGGGATCTTTGCTAATACATGGATCTGCGAATGTGCGTATTATTAAATGTGATTTATATTACCACACCAGGGCTGGTTACTTGACCAGTTTGTGAATATTACCTGTACGCTATGTATAAAAGTGATGGCATCCTTTTGATCTTGTCGTCGTAATAGTGGATTTTGTCGTAACGAATAATTTATCTGAACCCATGTTTCCTGTTTGATGATCTTACTGCACGTCTGTACTCTGCATTTGAGTGGGGCGTACTATCTTCAGAGCATACGTTGTACATGTACCAACATTTCTCCTTGGGTAGTACGTGTAACAAAGTGGCAAAGGAGAAAATTGCGAGATGGAAAGAAAGGGAAAATATTTCATTTTAATTCTTGTTTGCTCGTATTAAAGTCATTTTTTTTTTTCACTATTGTCCAGTACCTTCTGCACACAGAGGTTATTCAATACATGGCGTCATTTTAGGATGACATCTGTTGTAATTATTTCTTTCAGTTGTGGTATGTTTTTGGTCACTGCAAGTATGGACACAAATGTGAATGTGTGGGACTACGTGCCAAGATTTTTTTTTTTTTTTGACAATACCCTTAACTGAATATGTCTCTGTGCTTTGCTCAAAAATGTATCCCATGGATCAGATTGATATTGGTATTTTGATATCTGTGTGCAATTCCTGATAATGTTCGTGGTTGTTTTTAGGAAAACCCTGCCATGGCATTTCACAAAGCATCTTTCAGGAGTAAAACTTCAGGTAAATCAGCTGAGAAATGGAATCAAGAGCTTGTATTGATTTCTGTGGAAATTGTGCAGTGTTGTGTCACTTTAAGCTCATTTTCCTCTTTAAGAGAAGAGAATTGATTTTGTTCCTGACTGGAACATTGTGTATTTAACCTGTTTCAGCATAATATCATTCATCATCCTATGCAGGTAGTGTAAATGCATCCAAAAGTTCCTTAAGTTTTGGTAACTAGTCTAGTCTGGCTGTTGCAGGCTGTAAAAAGGAACTGCTAATTGTTCACATCAGTTACAGCCTTCATGCATTTTTATATGTAGCGAGTTTGGAATAGGAACATGTTCTTTTTTTTTTTTTTTTTTTTTCCAAGCTACCCCTCATAACATTTTATGAACCTGAAGTATGGCAAATGGAGTCAATTACAAAACAAAGCAAGACAGACAAAGTGGAAGGCTCTAACAAGACTTTTAATTTGTTTGTTACATCATGCATAGTAGTAAACAAGCAGTGAATTAACTTGAATAGTACATTGTATTTATTGTTACTACCGATGAGACAACGCAAGCGTGGAACTACAACCGTGTATGTGTAGATTTATTTGCTTAGATGTCGTAAAGTTGAATAAGGAGAGTGTCCACACTACAAGATTCAGATCGAAAATTCCATGACTGAAATTCTGCCATAGTCTCACCTTTTTTTCTCTTTTTTTTTTTCAAAGGCATTCAAGACCTGTTTTACCATACTGTTTGTAATGCGATAATGACCAAATTTAGTCATGATGAAATTTGATAATGTGGCACTGTTTCAGGATGAATGTGGCAAGATTCATCTCGGCTAAAACTGAGAAACAAGCAAGGAAGAAATAATATGTGAATATGATGGGATTTACTTCGAAGTATGTTTAGTGGATAGCTACACTCGTGTATTTGAAATTATTTTTGAATTTGTTATAGATAATCGACATGACTGGGCTGTGATGTTTTGCAAGAAATGTTCTCATCGAACTGATCATAGACAAGTCCCCCCTCCCCCCCCCCCCCTCAATAATGAACATGTAGCTGAATTATCTGTGTAGCTTGTCATTCATGTAGCTTGCCTTCCTTTTACTTGTGGCTACCAGTTGTGATTGGGTCTCCTTTGTTTAAATTGTAACATATGCCATGAAAGAATTGTATGCTACTCATGGAGGTCGTGTACATGTTATCCTCCATAAGAGAGAGAGAGAGAGAAAAAAAAAAGATAACTTGTATAGGGTATTAAAGAAAAAAAATGATCAAGTTTTTGTCTGGAATCGTCTCGGGAATGTTATTGTTGTCTGTTTATGTTCCTGAGTGTTTATGTATTCATGGATTGGTTGTAGTCAAAAGAATAGCATGAGAGAGAGAGAGAGAGAGAGAGAAAGAGAGGGAGATAGAAATGGGATGGGGACATTAGTTATAAAAACTACCAAGGTATCTGATTTGCAACATAAGTGTAATCAAATAATTATCTCGAAGCGAGTTTCTTCATTTCAGTTGCTAAAAAAAAAAAAGAATTTAAAAAGCAAAGAAACATGGTCACAACTCTCTGTTTAAAGTACTCATAAATACATTGTAAAGGCAAATGGCAAAGAAAATGTAACATTAAAGGGATGATATAGTTTTGCTTGATATGAGGCTTCAGATTGTTTATTTTTTGTTTGTGAGATAATGAGAACTACTAATGAAATATTAAAAAGCTTTCAATTTGAAAGAGAAATCAAAGACTATTTGATGAAAATCAGTTGTAAAATGGCTGACATATCCTAAAACAAACTGATTTTGATATGAGGTGGGGCCCAGCTCTTATAGGACCACTTCATATCCTAAAACAAACTTGTTTTGATATGAGGTGGGGCCCAACTCTTATAGGAAAACTTTGTTTTTTTGATGTCCTCAACCATTTTAAAACTGATTTTCATCAAATAAACTTTGAATTCCATTTTTTTAAATGGAATTGTATGAGCTCTCATATTCCATAAGAGGTTTCTCATTATCTCACAAAATAGTTGGAAATTTGAACCTGAAGCCCCATCTTAAACCAAACGCCTGATGTCTGCAGAAAAGCAAAAACAATAGTAAACATAAACTAGCTAGAATAGAGTGACACAATGATGCTGAATAACATCAACCAGAATAGAGTGACTTATGCTGAACTTTACCCTTGAGAGACTACTACTGTATATGTATGAATTCTGCGGCGGCAGAAAAAGCATAGAGGTCTACATTGTATTTTCTAACTAGTACAACATTCAATATACCAAAGTTTATTACTACATTGGTATAATGATGACTAAAAAATTGTCAATAACCTATTATAAAAAGAAAATAAAACACGATTTAAAATGAAGACTAATATCACCAACCGCGCCCCTCGCTTTTTCAGGCACAGAACCCTAAGTTGTTGGTCGAAAAAGGAGTCTGCGCCAAGCCTATTCAGGGGAAACTCGGTATAACGAACACTGCTATAACGAGATATCGGTTATTACGAGGAAAAAGTAATTTTCCCGGTCCCAAATTTCCTTCCACACAAGTCTATGTAAAATGCTACTCTTTGATAGCGAGATCATCAGCTATAACGAAATAACTGCTATAACGAGATAAATTGTGTGATTTCCAAATAAAGAAAAATACAGCCAATCAAAACGCCCTGTTATAGCGAGGTAAAGCAAAATGTCTTCGGGTAAGCTTTACATCGCCTAGCTGTGCTATCATGTTCCGAGATTGTAAAGCTCGATGCGCCAAAACTGTCTTGTATACACACACATTTTCTTCAGTGCACTCCAGCTATATAGCACCGCATGTTGTACGTGTATGTGTGTGTGTGCGCGCACTGATACATGCAGAAAATGTGGTGGGACGGCCGTATGTATACATGACATCATCATGACGTTTAGCAGGTGTGAGCTAGACAATCTGATGCTGTGATTGGCTTTCTACGTAGGGAATTCCCCATCTTCACACACACGCATAATGTACAGAATGTGTCACATACACACACAGCATTGGCAGACCATATTCAAGCTTTCCACACACAACACACACCCATACCATAACAACATACCAATCCACAGACGATCTTGACACAATCGCAATTATTAACAAATTCAAACATCTACAATTAATAAGAAACACATTCTTGATATTGGATTTCAGTGGTGAAAAAAAAAGCTTCTTACCCATAAAGGTGAGTACTTAGTATCACTTAGTATAAGTAATTCCTATTCACACACATTACCAAGTTATCAGTATTGATTGAAAGATGATGGGTAGTCCCACATGCGCAAATTAATATCTTTGTGTTTTGCTTTCTTTTATGCCTACTGATATAACGAGATATCGGCTATAACGAGGAAAACGACTCGGTCCCGACCATCTCGTTATATCGAGTTTCCCCTGTACATGCACAATCCTGGCACTTGCAGCCTCTCACAACACAGGGCCTACTGGACAGTCGCCAGGGTGGTGGTGCATGTATTAGTAGTCTTGGCGCAGACTCTTTTTACGATCGACCAACAAGGCATGTGCTACCCTCGCTCGGGCCCTTTGTTTACAGAAAATGCGATTCCCAGGCCCCCCAGCCAGCCTGGCCCCTCGTTCGCGCTAGCTGAGCTGTGCAGGTGTCCGTAGAGTGTGCATGGTCACCTGTTCTACGAAAAGTGGTGCATTGCCCACGTGCATCACTCGAAACTTCTCCGTGGAGTCCGTGGTAAATCGGTACCACCAGGGTAGACTCTCTTCAACGTCGTGAGTTACTACGAGACAGTGTTGCTGAGGTATGTATACAGCTCGAAAATGTTTACCATCCTTGTAGATTCACTTATTATATGCCGCGTTGTAACTTGTATCGTTATATCTTGTGGCGGGGCTCGGCTCTCGAAGAACCATTAATTTTGATATGTTTGTTTGTTGTGGAAACAATCAAATTTATGAATGATTGCACGTTCTGCTTGACCATGCAAACGCAGCACCGCATCTCTACGCCGCGGCGCAGCTACCGCAGTTGCAGTTGACATCGATCGGTGAAAGTGACATATAATCGGTAGCATCTGACTGAGGGCTGATTAAGGATAGAACTTCAATGTTGCCATGAAATCCCAGTGTTGTTGTGTGATGGAATTAGCGATTAGGCCTAGATTCTCGAAATTTTGTCCGTTTACCTATTGATAGCTGCGCTATAGGCTGAGCCTGAGGTTCATTAAAATTTTCTTAATATTTCGTATAACAGTTACAGCTAGGTATAATTTTTTGACAGTCTTTCACAATATTACTGGCTAGCGCAGCAGCTCAACAGCCGGCAGCAGCGGGAAAACTAACTGCGACCATGCAGCTCCAACGATTCCCAGGAAACAAATACTGAAACTGTTTAACTGAATGAAGTTTGAGAACAAAACATTTGTGATTGTGCATCACTAAACTAACAAAAAGTCGCACCCCTTGATTTTACCTGAGGGCTCGAGGTAAATGGGTCAACCAAGTCAATCTTTAGTCTTTCATATCGTCTGAAAGAGCTATTCTTCTGCATTATTCATATAAGTTTGGGATCATGGAATGAATGGAAAAGTGTGTTTTGAGTAGTTTTTCTACAACTTTTTTTTTTTGGTAAAGTAAGTAAGATCAGGTATGTCATAGAGGTCCTTTCTCATTTCTTGAAAACCCTTTGCACATTCTTCATTTTCAACTCTAATATTCTTTTGAAAAGATAATGCTACTGCTTTAAAAGTTGGCATTGATCATGGACAGAATTTACATGTGTTGATAGAGTGCTCAGGATCAACTTCAGCTTTAATCTGATTATCTCTTCATTGTTGTTGCTCCTGTGGTTTACATCCTGTTTTTTGTCCCATTCATCACACAGCTAGCATGGTTTGGTAAAGATTTAAGTTCATGAATAGACCCTGTACTTCAGAGCCTCTTTTCTCAGTTCACACCTTTCCAGAGAGTGGTTTCTTTCCATCATTGGATAGGTGAGGAGAGTTTATTTGAATTGAGTAATACCTCATTGTAAAGCTTAGAGTCTGATTTTCCAATATCTGCCCTTTAAGGGATTGTATAGTTTTGGTTGAGACCTAATTACAGGTTTCTAACATTTTTTGGTGAGATGATGAGAAATCTTTTCTTAAATATGAAATAGCATGTAATCCTATGAGGAATTCAACATTTATTTGATGAAAATTGGATTTGAAAGGGCTGAGATATCCAAAAAAGAGCGATTCTAATACTTAAAGTGTGGGACCCACACTTTATTACGCTCGCTTTGTTTTACTTTGTTTTTGGATGTTTCAGTCATTCCAAACCCGATCTTCATTAAATAAACTTTGATTTCCTCTTAAAATGGTATACTCTGTAATATATCATAAGTGTTTTCTTGGTATATCTCGCAATAAGTTAAAAGCCATATTCTCATCTCCACCAATACTGTTTGTACCATCCCTTTTACTAAAAATCCATGTTATTTTGCTTTTGTTTGTTTGTTGTTTTGTTGTTTTGTTTTTTGTAAATCATTGCTATTTATTACTAACTATCTTCTCTTTGAGCCTCTACATTTTCTTCATTTCTGCGCTTTGGATGAATTTATTTTAATGTTGAATTTTTAGCATGGTTTAGAGTTTTGAAGGTCTTGATACATGTCCTCTCCAATTTACATTTGCACTTTGAAAATATCTTTCTGATTTTGTTCAAACTTAATGAACTATGGAACCAGTACCATTTACACTGTAATTCTCCAGCTGTAAGATACATTGTATGCAGAGAAAATCAGAGTTGCCAATCTAGTGGTGTTACGATCATTTCTATTTGTTCTTTTTTTTTTCCAGTAGGCCTATTTGATTGGTTAAAAGCCATAGAAGCACAATTCAGAGGTTTGCTGATTGTTTTGTTTTGTTTTTTGTTTTGTTTTTTTTTTTTATGCCTCCGCCACGAAGTGGTGCCGGAGGCATCATGTTTTCGGGTTGTCCGTCCGTCCTTCCGTCCGTCCGTAATGAATTTTGTGGACAAGGTAACTATCGAAACCTGTTGAGGTATCCTAATGAAACTTGGCATGTATGTGTATTAGGGGGTGAAGTTGTGCCTATCAACTTTTGGGTGCACATGCTCAAGGTCAAAGGTCAAAAGGTCAAGGTCAAATACATTAAATCTCACTATTTCCACCATATCTATTGAATGCCTGAAGATATTTTCTTGAAACTTAGTGTATACATGTATTACCCAATTAAGATTCTCTCGTGAAAGTTTGGGTCATGAGGTCAAAGGTCAAAGGTCAAAAGGTCAAGTAGAAATATTAAAACTTCTTTTTTTTCTCTGTACCTTGGAAAATTGTTCAAGGTATCTTCATGGAACATAGTATATACATTTACTGACTGGAAGTGATTATCTAGAGAATGTAGGGTTCATGGGGTCAAAGGTCAGGGGTCAAAGGTCAAGTGCAAGACTTCAAAATTTTGCTGTTACCCTCATATTTATGCAATGCCAGCAGGGTTATTTTTTTACACTTGGTGTATGCGTGTGTAACCTAATAGAAATTCTCTGGAAAGTTTTTTTTTTTCTCTTTTTGCCTTAAAGGTCAAAAGGTCAAAGATCAATTGAAAGTGCTGAACTAACTTTTTCCTCCATATCTCGGAAGTGGCTCAAGTTACCTTGAAACTTAGTACATATTATGCATGTTCTACCTGAAAGTAATTATCTCATGAATTTTAGGGCCAAGGGCCAGATGAAAATGGTAACAATTTACTATTCAATTCAGAAATTGCACTTTTTCTCCACACCTGTACCTTGAAAATTACTCAATGCCTAAATGTATGAATGGTTCAAAGTCAAGTTAAAGTCCTTAAATCCCTAGATACATGCTCTCCTATTCATCCAATTAAACCTACGTCAAGGAAGGTGAACATTCAACACATTTGTGACAAACTTGTCATTCCAGTATTTTGCCAATTTTGTGAAAATTTAATCACACAGTGTCGACATGTACTATCTAGACCTATTGGGAAATACCAGTCGCCAAAGCGACATTTCTAGTTTGTTTTTGTTTTTTAGCAATCTGACACCATATGGGTGATACTTTGCAAGAGAAGATGACCATTCATATCTACATCAAAGTATGTTTTTAATGATTCTGTAGTTGAACAGAGTGTTTCATCCAATAACCGTTTAGAAGTTGTGCATGGAATACTGGTATGCTTGACTTGGCTCTAATCCTTAAAAACTTTTCCCCAGTAATGATATGAACTTCTGGATTTTCTTGTTTGTAGAAAAGCAAATGTAATAGGCACAGTGAAATTAAGGGCAGAGGATAACCCAACAACATGATGCCCAATGAAGCCTTTTCAGCAAGGAGGAGAAACAGACTAATAATAAATGCCAGCTCCCCCCCTTTTTTTTAAAGAGCGCGAGTACATGAACGTAGTACCACTTTTTTCATGTTTACATAAAAAGCCTAATCATTCTAATTTTCCTATTAAAACTTGATCATTTGGCCCCCTTGGGCAATATAAAAATGAAGAAAGAATGATTTATAAGAAAAGACTCTGGTGTATCTCAGTCATGATACAAACTGTATCAACCTGCCTTTATATTTTTCAAGCAAGTTTGTTTTACTTAATTATGTCCATTTTATTTCATTTTGTCATCTCTGGCTGGTTTATATTTCCAGAAACCTTATGCACTATTGATAACTTTGATTTATTTCAGTCAATTTATCCCCCCCCCCCCATAAAATGCAACTTTGTTACATACACACACAATCACACATATTGAAAACCCTTGCTGTTCGGGCTTGCTGCCAACTTGTGTGGTGAAAGAGCATTTCTGCCCAAAGAAACTTGAGGTGAATAGCGCCCCCATGTGTCAAAAATACCCAGAGCAAGCCCAGCTCAAATTGCCAGTTGGAGAGTTAAGTTGTTTTTGTTTGTTTGTTTGTTTTTTTCAGTATAGGTTTTTAGTGAGACATATGAATTTTTGAGGATAATCTTGGATGCAAACAAATTATGCCAATACAATAAGGATTCATTACTGTAATTTTTGTACAGAGATTCTTCGACATGCTTTGATCTTTGGCCCAGTTTAAAGAAAAAAAAAAGTATTCTGAGCAGGTTTTTGTAGCTAGGACAAAACGTATACAAACTGATTTCAGTAGAGTAAGAGAATTTTAGCAGTAAATAGTCATTATTTCCCTTCTGTATTTGTTCGTTATAACAGTACAAGAACAAGAACACGGAAATGATCAGCTTCCCAATACAGGATCCACAATTATAGGTGCACATTTTGTATACAATATCACTTTCACAAAGGTACCACAGCTCACTATGTCAGGGCTGCCAACTCTAACGCATTGAGCGTGAGACTCACGCAATTCAACCAATTTTGACTGCCTCACTCTGATAAACGAAATCTCACGCTAAACCCCCAAAATGAAATGT
Source organism: Diadema setosum (assembly GCA_033980235.1). Classification (NCBI taxonomy): domain Eukaryota; kingdom Metazoa; phylum Echinodermata; class Echinoidea; order Diadematoida; family Diadematidae; genus Diadema; species Diadema setosum. Next base: position 36,190,773 of record CM067071.1, on the reverse strand, counting down.
ACATGACTACAAAATTAAATATATCTCTAAATTCTCTGATATTCCGAATATCGATATGCCCAAGCCCAAAATTTCAAGATTTTCCTGCGCGGGTGTAAAGCTTAACCAATAATAATCATTTTCGGTTCGCGCGCAAAGACGAGCTATTTGATTACGATTGGTTTTAATTCCACCTATACCACATGAGCGTATAGCTTGTAATTTTGGCAAATTATAACAGTAGGCGTACATGTATGGCTATGACATATGTGCTTTACATCGCTTTACATACACTGACTGTGTACGTATGAGTACATACGTACGGTACGGCCGCACAGCAGGCCGCCAGGCGCTAGCCAGGAGGTCGCTCCGCTCCCTCGCAATGTCTCACTCCAAACTCTCACTCAAGGTTGGCAGCCCTGCTATAACCGTTACATTTATAAACTCAACATTTGGGCATTTGTACAAGTTTCCCTAATATAGAATGTATTCAGTATACAGTGTGACAGTGCACTATCTACTGAGTTACAGCTGTAGTCATGGGAAAGGGTGTGACTAGTCTTTGACTGCCATGATATATTAGCGGAAGCTTCAACTCTTTTATCCTTCATGTGGACAGTATAGGGATTCACAGATAAGGATGCTTGTCATAATGTTTGTATACCCTGTACATTATCTCCCTCCCTCTTACGTAGATCTCTCTGTGCATGATGTGTCTGTTCAGGTACACAGGCATACAGTAAGCTCATACTAATATTTGGTCATTGCAAATAGAATATGATGAATTTACTGGTACTTTACAAAATACTCTGTATTTAAACACAAACAAGAATTAAATGGCCCTTACATCCACACACCTTGTGTTTTTTATAGGGAGCATTTGGTGCTGTGCAAATACGTATACATACATGAATTTTTATATTCAACCCATTGTATGGTGTCTATTTTGAGGAAGTTTTTTGCAGTAAGAAAGTTCTAACTGGTTATCTCAGTATTGTTTGTTTGTTCATTTCCATCTAAGAAGATGGCTGGATAGCCCATATTCAGCTACGATAGGCTGGTCTTCCATGGGTTCCTGTTGGATGTGAGGTGGGACCATTTCACCGGGATCAACACCCTGCTCTTTGCGATGAATGAATGAAGCAGGATCTTTTACATGCATGATTTGTGACTCTCATACACGGGACCTCCATTTTATGTCCTATCCGAGGGACAGAGTGTTTTGCCTCTTGCTAGAGGGGATGGTATGCTTCAAATACACACAACATTGCTCAGTCCAGACTCGGTTTCGAACCCGGGCCCTGAGGATCGTGAGGCAGACGCACTACCGACTGAGCCAACTCACCACCGTATAATGGGGTTTACTTCTTTGCAGTAATTGTAGATGAATATTAGTAAAAAGTTTATTGTTGCCTATTTTCCTGCAGCTCAGGCAGTTGATAGATTTTGTGACACTGCCTTTATACAAAACCAACAAAAAGTTTCTAGACATGGATATTTACAGTGGGCAGATTGTGAAAGAGCAGACTTTAAAGGGATAGTATCGTATTGGTTGAGGTCGTGCTACTTCAGGTTTCCAACTTTTTTTTTTTGTAAGTTAATGAGAAATCTCTTATGAAATATGAAAGAGAATTTAATTCTAAGTTTATTTGATGAAAATTGGTTTTAAAATGGCAAAGGCATCCAAAACAAAGTAATCCTAGTAGAAGAGGGGACCCACTTTTTTGAAAGAACATCTTTGCTTTACTTTATTTTTGGATATGTCAACCATTTCAAAACTGATTTTCATTAAATAAACTTTCAATTCCTTTTAGAATTGTATGCTCTTTAACCTTTCATAGAGTGGTTTCTAATTACCTCACAAAAAGTTAAAACCTACAGTGTAAATCCTCACCTACTGTAAAAGTGGATATTTTCGCGTGACTAATTTTTCGCGCTTGGCCGGGCCGGAAGAGTTTCGCGTGTTTTTAATTCCGCAGAATCAAGACATCACGCACAGGCATATATGGCAAGCAAAAATTTTCGCGTGCTCTTATTTTCGCGCTAGTTTCTGGTTGCGCGAAATGCGCGAAAATTTGAACACCGCGAAAAAATTTCCACTTTTACAGTATGTCATTCCTTTAAGATTTGAAACATTTATAACGCAATATGATTGGACTCTCCTAACCTATCTAAATATTGGAAAGAAAGCACACACTCGATCTGGAAAAGTGGGTACTGAGAAAAAAGATTTGGAAGTACAGTTGTATAGGGTCTAAGTGCAATCTGGCTGTGAGCAGTGCTGTGTGCAAAGAATGGGACAAAAAGCAGGATGTAAGATGTCATAGCAACAACAATAAAGAGATGATTAGATTAAGCTAAATAATGATTGTGCTCTCTTGACACATTTCATCAGTGACTAATGCCTTTTTTCAAAGCAGTGGCATCATCCTTTCAAAGTACTTTATTAGTGTTGAAAGTGAAGAGTGTGTAAAGGGTTTTTAAGAAATGAAAAACAGATTCTATGACACACCTTTTCACACTATTCAACCCTAAAAAAAAGTGTTCTAGAAAAACTACCAAAACCACAGTTTTCCCATTTGTCTTTGATGATCCCAAACTTTAGGATGATGTAGAAGACTTGCTCATTCAGAAAATATCATGAAAAACTCAAGATTGACTAGGTTGACTAATTTCACCTATTTTGAGTCCTCACACATTATACCAGTGTGTGCACTTTTTGTTGGTTTTGTGATGCATGGTCACATAATTTATATTCACATTTGTGCAACACTGTGTAGTCATCCACCTTTTTCATTTCACACCTGTCCTGTTCACACCAATGGCATGCATTTTCACTGGCATCTCAAGCATCCCAAAATTTTAAAGATGAATGAGAATAGGTAATGATAAAGATTAAAGAAGAAATCCACTCCAAAATTGTGTCAATTTCATGAGAAAGAGAAAACATTATCTGCAGAACAGTGCAAAAATAGTCAATATTGGAGAAGAAGTAGTGAAGGAAGCCATGACGCTCTGGAATTTCAAAGTGTTTTGGAGAACACTTCTTGACCAGTCACTATGAATATATTCAAATTAGCAACTTTTATGATGTCACACTCTCTTAATTTGTATTCATTTCATAAACAGAAATAACAAAAATCTCATACTTCAGCTCTAAACATGTAAATAAAAATCTTGCATTGAAACAACGAAAATAAAAAAAAAGACAAATGTTGACTAGATATTTTGGTATGGGAATACGCTTTTACCTGTATTAGCTAAAAATGATAATTTTACGAAATTTTTATGTAACATACATGAAAAAGTGTGAGGGCAATGATATCATCAACTTGCTTATTTAAATATTCATGAGGGCTGGTCAAGAAATGTTTGCCAACAAAATTTGGAGTCTAAAAGTATCGTATCTTCATATTTCTCATCCAATTTTGGTCATTTTTTAAATGTTGCGTAGGGAATTTTTTATCTTTCTTTTAAGGTTTATTCATTTTTGGTGTGGATTTACTCTTTAAGAAATGAGATTTTCAGAGGTCAGCTAGATACTGTCAATAAGGGTGACTTCCTCGACAGAATTAATGTGCCCCTCGGGATGAGTGATACTGCTGAGAGTTTGAAGAGGCAATCAGTTCTTGCTTGAATGGTCCAGTAGGCTATCCATTTGTAGAGTGCTGCGATTACACAATGTTCTCATGGGCCCCTTTTCATTTTTAAAAGCCCTCTTGATACTTCATTTTCAACTCTTACTGACTAATTTGAAGGAACATTGATACTGCTTTGAAAATTAGTATACTATCAGTAATGAATAGCATGAGCTGATAGAATGTGCCACATTAGCTTACCTTGAGTTAATCTGTTCATTGTGGTTTGATACTATTAAAGGAGTTGGACATCCTGTCTTTTGTTCCATTCATTGCTCAGAGGAAGCACAGCTTGATAGGATTTAAATTAGTTGAATAGGTCTACCCTAAACTTCAAAGCCTCTTTTCTCAGCAAACACTTTTCTGGAATGGCTATTTTCTTTCCATGATTTTAATAGATAGGTTAGGAAACTCCAATTTGTATATAATTGAGTTATACATCATTTTAAAGCTGAGAGTCTGCTCTCCCACAATATGCCCTTGACTAAGAATTCTTGTCTGGCAACGTTTTGGTGGTTCTGTGATGTATGGTTACAAATATATCCACAAATTGTTAGCTTATTTTATTGTTTTTTACTGTAAAAGTGGATATTTTCGCGCTCAGCGGGCTAAGAAGAGTTCTGCGTGTTTTTACCAAAACATCAACTACTGGAACATATGGCAAGCAAAAATATTCGCGTACTATTATTTTTACGCTAGTTTCGGGTTGGGCGAAATGCGCGAAATTTCAACACCGCGAAAATTTCCACTTTTACAGTTTACCTCTTTCAAAGTACCCCATGGTTACACAGCCTATTCACCCATTTTTTTAAATAGGGAAAGAGAAATACATGACTATGTTGGATAGACTAGTCATATATCTTCCAAAATAATTTCAATTTTAACAACAACAACAACAACAAAACATTCAGTGCAATCTGTTGACTAGAAGTGCCCACTTATTGCAATTTTGAAATTGAGATTGAGTACTGGATATTGAAGTGTATAGTCTAATGTGTTTCCCCTTTGTAGGTATTTTCTTTTCTTTTCTTTTTTTCTTCTCATGGTCACCAAAGTCCCGGTTATAGGCAACCACAATATGGGGAACTGATCATGGACTACTGTAAGAGTCTCTGAGCCTACGAAGTATCTCGACCTCAATATATGAAAGATGCATAGGCCTATATGTTCCATCATCATGTAGTAATCCATATATTAAAGTTTGAGATCATAAACAGAAAAAAAAAACAATATGTGCATTGAGCAAACTTTTGCATTATAACCTCTACAATCTTCTGATTTGTTTTGTTTTGTTTTGTTTTGTATTTTCCTTTTTATGAAGTAGGACAAGCATATCAATTCAAAGCTAGTCATCTGGCAAATTTATATCTGCCAAAATCCAAAGTACATTTTTTTCTGACATTATGTGGCTTTTGTGATGACACACAATGGTTTTGTCATTACTAGAGAGCACTCTGGTAGAATATTGGCCAGTTTTTATAATTTAATTGTTAATCTTGTTGACCGATAACCACAACAGAGTTATTATTTTTCCTCTTGATGAGTATGTTGCAGTGAACTTTAACCAATACTTATTTTGTGTAGTATTTTAGATATCAAGCATTTGCAAACATTGGATTTTGCGGCTGTACTTTTGATATTAGCGGATTTGACTGGAGCTTGGGATGTGAGAACTAGAATTAACAATGTACGTGTGGATTTTCACGAAGCGTACAAGCTGTTTGTACTTTGTCACGGCAGATGTAAGTCTGTTTGTGTGTTGTCTGCAGATTTGACCTTTTACGACAGGATTTTTTTTAAAGGGCAAGCCTTGGGGGAAGGCCAGCTGGGGATCCAGGGGCCAAGCCCTTCCCCCAAAAAGACGGGAAGTCCCACTCCGGCCCCGTATCTCTGAGTCAGATACGAGTCCCCCCCTCGAGCACTTGACCCAGCTTTGTAAGGGTTGGCTGCAAATGGAAAGGGGTGAAGAAATCTAGCGACCGATGATCAAGCCCCCGCAGCGATGCGTGGGGAATGGAATCCTAGTGTTTTGGGCAGGACTACTACCTGTCACCAGCATGACTAAGAACCCAAGTTCCTCGAGTTGACAGCGTTGCCATATATGGCATGATTTTTTCTTTCTTTCATTATATTTTGTACAAAGAGTCAGTGAAACTGCTGGAGTTTCTAAAGGAGTGTCTTTTTAAAGCAGAATGTGTGGTGTCACTGTTTTGTTTCAGCCAAGTGAACAACAGTTGTACGTGACAAGTCAAGCGCAGAACTGTAAAAAGCAGAACATTTCCAAGCTACATGTTGTATACTGAATTTCTTGAGACTTCAATTCATGCACAGTTGCTTGTCAAATGCACCTTGTTTAGTCATTTTTGGGGGATTCCAGGTAAATCAATCTTCAGGAATACTGTCTCTAGATGAGTAAGTCTGGAGATAGTGGTTGATGTAGTTTTGTGAATAGTTTGCTGTAACTTACAATGTAGCAAAGATTGCCAGTGCTTGTTAAAACTGTAGTGCTGTCAAAATTCACAAAAAGCAATTGAACAAACTACACCTCCTCCCTAAAAGGTGTTCTGCACTTTACTATAGATCAATGTGGTTTACGTCATATTTTAGGGCCAAGGGACGAGAAATTTTACTCTTTCAGGTAGGGAGCAACAAGGAGGAACCTCACTAGATGGTTGCCAAGGCAACGTTACTCTATCAGAGTGCTGCACCCATCTCGACTCTCGAAAGGAGGGCGAGGCTTCGCCCATTCTCTACCCCCCACAGCTAGAGCATGTTTCCCCTTCTTTCTTCCAGATGGTCAGTAGAGATTCGAAGGGGCGACCTATTTCACCTGCTTCCTGTAACCTCCGGCAGGTTGTCAACGTTTTCGCCCCTTCGCCCCTTTGCCCCATCCACCTGCTACAGCTACAGGCCTCCGAGAGTAGCCAGCAAGAATACCCCCCCCCACCGAGGGGTGTATCGGTGTGTATAGTGAGTGTGTGTGCTAGATAACGACACGTGTCATTTCCTTCTCAGGCAACGTAGCATCCGATCGGAGCTGGCAGGCTTAATCCTCTACTTTTAAGATAATCTGTGTGACAAGTGCATGCCTAGTTGGGAAATCATCCGTGAGTAGCGCCACGAACACGGAACCGACCCTCGGAACCTTCTGCCTCAATCCAGTGACAGCGAATTTCATCTGGCTTATCAACAATCTGGGCAAGATGGCCTGTTTTATGGTTTCAGATTTGAAAAGATTTGAAATCGGACAATCCGTTAAAAAGTTATGAATTTTTGAAGTTTTTGTGCAGTCACCGCTGGATGAGAAGACTACTGCAGTGTATGATGTCACATGCGTACAACAATATAAGGAAAATATAAAGAGAATTTCACAAAATTTCATCTTTTGAAAAAAGTACACATTCCCTTGACTCGTTACTGACATATGTTATGGGTATTATTATTATTCCCATTGCCTTTAGAAAGAGGCAAGTCAAGTGCTCTTTTATTATGCGAAAAAAGTGAAAATATGTTGAATTTTCTTTACATTTTCTTTATAACTATTATACTCATATGACATCATGAGCCTTAGTAGTCTCCTCATCCAGCGGTTCCAACACAAAAGTTTTAAAAATTCATAACTTTTGCATCGATTGTCCAATTTTCCTCAAACTTTCACTGATATGTTCTACTAATATTGCTGCATTCTCTTAATCCTTATGTCAATGAAGGTGAACTTGTCCTTTAACCACTCTTGCAAAATTGTAGGGAAGTCTTCCTAAAACTATGGCGGAAAGAGTAAATGATAGCAAATCATTTAACATGGTATTTATTGATTATGTGGCAGTCTCAGTTGATTGAATAAAAAACAAAAACAAACAAACAAACAAACAAACAACACTATGGGGAAGATATTGCACATGGCATTATTAATCTAACGATGCATAGCTCAAGTCACATGACAACTCCATTACTGTGAGTGGAGTCTAATTGATTTGTTGAGTTGTCGGTGCTATAAATCCGTTTGCCCACTTGCCCTGGGACAGATGAAATTCACTGTTGGACAAGTTATACATACGAAAGGGCACTTGCCTGTTCAAATTATAATATAGGACCCTTTTGCATGGTAAATGCACATTTGGGCTAGCAGTTAAAATCTTTGTTTAGATTTGTACTGCCCTGCTGGATAGACAATTGTGACTTCTCCTGAAAATTTGATGAAGGAAATAAATTCTGTCATTTTCTCATTTCGCATAGAATGTTTGTGAATGCAGCATAATACTTGTGTATGTGGGTGATATACCCTTCTGATGAAAATAGAATTTGACATTTTAACACACTCGCACACAAACACACACACACACATTTTAAGATGTCACATGTATCCATAGTGTTTATGTCAAAATCATAAAAAGTTATATCAGCTTTTGTATGTTAGGTTGGGTTACCGGAAGATGACATCCAATATCAAGTCATATTTTACACAAGGACACAGGTCTCCTGTGTGTATCAAAGTACTTTTCTTCTTAAAGGATCCTGGGCCCTGTTTCATAAAGCTGTTCGTGAAGTTACAAACAACTTATGAGCGACTGGTGATCAGTTCTGATGTGATATTGTGGTAAATGGAAATATGCGGTCTGTTATTGTTGCGTCAATGCGTTGATGCGCGTTGTGTCCATGCCAATGGCGCAGTGTGCGTGTGGTTGGCATGGGCACAACGCAACTTTTATTTTCATGAGATAAGATGACGCAGATTTAATTGATTCTTGACTTTGATTTTGACTTGTGAGACAAATGGACGTGGACATAGTCTCTGCGAGCTCTTTGATGTCGAATAGTCAAAAGTTCGACTATATTTGTTATTCTGCATATAGAGTCGTATCTAGCTGAGGATGCGGATGATACGGAGTTTATATGTGGGGATTGTATCGGCAGACTGAGACTGTTTGATTCATTCAATAAAATCTATGCAACGTCAACTGGAGACTGTCAGTGTCATCATTAACCCGGCTTACAACACTATACCTATCAGAATTTCAATAATTCAGCACAAGATCTGATCACCAGTCGCTCGTAAGTTTGTAACTTCACGAACAGCTTTATGAAACAGGGCCCTGGTATTATAACCACTGATTACTTTGAGTGCCATCAATGACAGAGAAACGTAACCCCACAGCATTGTACACACTGTCCAAAGTCCCTGGCACGAGAAGGGTTAATTGCTAGCCTTCAAGGCATTACTTTTCTATGTATACCTCTGCCATGAAGTATCCTGGAGGCATTATGATATCGGGTTGTCTGTCTGTCCTTCCGTCCTTCCGTCCGTAATCAATATTTGTGGACAGTTTACTAGTATCTAAAAAACAGAGGCATCCTAATGAAACTTGGCATGCATATGTACAAGTGGGCGAAGTTGTGCCTATTGACTTTTGAATGCACATGCTCACGGTCAAAGGTCAAAGTCAAATGCTCAAAATTTCTTTATTTCCACCATATCTATGCAATGCATAAAGATATTTTCTTGAAACTTAGTGTATAGATGAACTACCAAATAAAGATTCTCCATAGAGAGTTTTTGGTCTTGAGCTCAGTTGATTTATTTGACCCCATTAGATATGCAATTCAATGTTTATTCACAAGCCTTAGTATAATTTGTCATTTAGTGCAATTCTAGATCTTTACAACATCCTGTATTGTAAAAAAAAAAAAATAAACAGATGAATCTGGGTAGATTCATCAACGCAAAATGATAGTGAAATAATAAATAATTGTGCCAAATTTGAAGAAAAAGAAGAAATCTAATCCTTAAGTATGTCGCCAATTTGAGAATCATTTGTAATTTTATGAAGTATTAGAGGTGTTTGAAGATAGGGAGTTGAAGTACAAAACAATTAAAATGCCATTGACAACAAAGGATCTGAATGAGTCATGATTTTTTGCTCTGCCTCGTGAAACACTTGGGCTGGTATAAAAGAGATAATTTAAGCGGACATATTACCCTGTAGAAATTGTATTGTTTCTAGGATTTTATGGGTTAATGTCATAATCTGCCATTGGAAGCCATGCAGCTACTGATGCAGAATGGATGGCCATCACGCCTCGATGACCACTGAATTTCTCTTGCTGCAAAAAGTCATTCAGTCTTTCCTTTGATAGGCAGTGGTCATGTGTCTAATACAGCCCAGTGGTCATCAATCAACCAGAGTTAGAACCATGGTACAAATGGTAATTGCTAACAGTGGTTATAGTGGTACTTTATTAACTCTATAGCCGGGGATGGGCTGTGTCTGGCTGTGAGAGTAATAACCAATTGATCTTGTACAATAATTACAGATATGTGTATTATGGCACAAATTTACTTACTCAGACAGCACACATTCATGATCGGGTGAATGAAGCAATTTGTCAAAATCTTCTCTTTTTTTTTTTTTTATACACATGAACGTGTCTGCATGATTCATGTTTTCACATGCAGTATAAACTACCTGTATCCACTGTATAAAAACACATACTGGTACCAGTAAAATAGACCAGCTCAGATTTGTAAAGATGGCTGCCATAACTGTGTTCTCTCTGTGAAATTTAACTGCTGCAGAAATACAATGTCATGATATCTTGTCACTGTCACATGCTGAACAGGGTTGACTTTATTTCTTATTTATTTTCATTTTTTAGGTTAGTACAAAAATGCAGTGTGTCATAGAGATATCCTTCTACTGTAGTGAACAGAAAGAAAGAAATGAAAGCCTGATTTGTAGAGGATTCACTGCCAAAACCACTGTCTTTTGTTCTTTTTTTTTTATACCACCAACTTCACCCGTGATAAGGCTAAATGGAGATATGCTCTGTTAAATATCTATTTATCATTGTTTGCCTAAAAGTGTTATGCTGTGCAGAGTGTGCTATGGGGGTGGGGTGGGTGTGGATTGTGTGGGGGGGGGGGGGGAGGGGCAGGAGGAGGGAAGCTGGCTGTACTTGCAGGCACTTCCTGTGTTTCGGAAACCCCGCCCCTTCTACACTGCTATGACGCCATAGTTCACTTAGGAGGGGAAGTATGGCATTTTGTCTGCGTCATATTCCATGTCAAACTTTTAGTTTACTGAGCACTAGCCTCACATCTAGCCAGCAGAATCTTTTAGTCATCAGTTTAAATACTGAACAATTAAATTATCAAAGTCAGAAGAAAAAAACAATCCTGCCCATTTAAACCTGTTGAGGATGGGCTGATTATGCTACAACACACATTTTCCTTTAAATAGACACCTGCCCAAGTATACTTGGGCCTCGTCCTCAATGAGTTAAGGTGTAAACAGTCCCCAGCATCTCTTTAATAATGTGTAGTCAATTTGATGATCAGTTCTAAATAATATTTGAACTTATATTGAGATTTGTGATAATTCTTCAACTGATTTTAATAGCAGTGACATATAACCAAAATTATTGCTTTGGAAAATGAAAGATAATTTTTCATTCTACTGTTTGAAACACTGTCAGTGAGTAGCAAAGAATTTAGTGTAAAAAAACAAAAAACAAAACAAAAACAAAAACAAAAAAACGTACCACAGTACACAACCCAAACATGCTTTTTGTTGCCTGTTGAATTTTCAAGTGTAACACAGTGCAACAGTTCCTCTTAAATGGTAGCCATTTTGATGCAGTTGAGATTAACAGGACAGTATCATCCCATTCATCGACAGTGCCAGGATTTCCTTTGCTAATCTCCTCTGCGGATATTCCAGTCTGTATAGAGAGGTCAGCCTGGGTCAACCGCTGATTAAAGGAGACTTCCGGATGATTTTCAGACTATAGCAATTGAACATCGATCTATAGATTTGGTTGTACTGGGTACAGATTTTCAGAATTTATGGTGATTGTTATGGGGATCAAAAGAATGTTTTCAAAATTTAACCAGCAAATGAGGATGATGATGACATACAGTCATGAATGTATGATTGGATGCTCAGAGAAGCAGAACAAAAGAAAAAAGCATGCATAAATTCAGCACAGGTAAAAATGTTGAGCAATACTGTAAAACATGACATATTAGCGAATTGGAGCCGACAGCCTTTTTTGCGGCATGAAAATTTCACGAACTGCCACTTGCATTCAATGCATATAGTTGAGACAAGAACTTTTGCGTGCATTCTAATTTCACAAATCTAATTAAAATGCAAGCGAACATTCCTCGTTTTACAGTATATTGTATTACACAACTTTCCACAATCGTCACTTGAATACCGAGAAGGCAGACCAAGGCTGTCTGATTAGCATTTGTGGAAACTGGAGAGTTTTGTGGAATTCACGCATATCTTTCTGCCAACCATTGAAGTGAGGAAACCTGACGTAGACCCGACCGCAAGCCATTCAGTATAATGCCAATTACACATGTATCTGCTAATGAGGGCTTTCTGAAGAACGATGTAGACAAAAAAAGAGGTCACATTGTACATAATTTGAAAGAGGAGTTTCTCCAATTATTTTTGTTCTATGTATGATAGATGGATATGATGTTGATTGATTGTTAAACTTCTGAAGACATATCCCTTTACTATGGATTGTGGCTAGACTTGGAAGGGAAATATTGTTTGTTATCAGAATCCCATACACTTGCTTCTGGCTCTTTTTTGTCAAAATGGAAGACAAAACCAATTAACACTTTCCATGTCATCCCTGAATTTTGAAAGCCTTCAAAGGGCTATACCATTCAGTCCCTTCTACAAGACTTCAGAAAGTAGGGTTTGGGAAAATGTAGCCTCTGTCGACCCTTTTGTGGAAGAACACCTCCCTGTGATATTGAAAGTGCAAGGGGTTCTTACAAAAGAGGATTTATGCTGCCAGAGTATGAGGGGCTTTTGAGACCTTGCTAAACTTATTTGCTGTCAGCATTTATGGGTATACAAATGTGACCAATCAGTGAAGCTGTATATTAATTCAGAGAGGTTTACACTTATCAAAGTATATTTTGCACCAGCAGCTGATCAAATGATCATTTACTGACTGAATTTGTAGAGTGTTGAGAAGTCTCTGTAGGGTCATAAAATGATAATCACATTGGCAGATCTCTGAAGGTCCCCACGCTGAAGCACTTGGCTTTGGCTCGGTCGCTCTTGCTTGTCCGTTCCAATAGCACAGTCTGATGCCGGGGGCCTCTGGAAAAGGCTAGCTCAAACCCAAGACCAGACCATATATGGATGAGATTCAGCTGCTTTATGTGTTGCCATGGCAACTGAGGAGGAAGAGGATGCGACGAAGGGTGCCAAGTCTTCCTTATTCGTGGATACTTTGTGAGAACCTAAATGTCTCTTTATACCCCGATGATAAGGGATGTTTTGAGGCCTCTCTGGTGGGAGAAAGATTTCTACCCAATGACATGAATTGAATGCAACACACAATTCAAGGCTATCTAGCAGCTAACTATACACAGCCCAGTCGCCGCTGTACATACGTAGCGCGACAGGGCTGTACCAACGAAGCTCCAAACACGAAGAGGGTCCAACGATCGCATGCGATCGGATTGAATTTTGATACTTTAGATCATTTTTTTTGCCACTTCAAACTCATCTGACGAACAAAATGATAATGAGACTTCATATCTATGCTATGAGTATTGAAATTTAGATTTAATAACTTACCTAAACTGATGGTTATATGCAGCATGTGTGAACGGTTCATGAACGGTACATCGTCTTTCACGCCAGGCCATTTCCAATATTAGGGAGGTCACATGATCTGAATGCCCTTTCAAAAGGTCGCGCTGTCGAACGTGCTGCTACACCAACACTCAAGCAGCGCATCGCACGCACGCAAAAGATTTCCGCAGAGATCAAGGCACCATTTTGAATTCTGCAACGATGAACCGCGACGGTGTTAGGGAATCCGCCAGAAAGTATCATTTTTTGGTTCCACAGACTTATCACGAGGGCTCTCAATGGACTTACGAACCTTCTGTAATACAAGCATGCACTTAAGGTGAGTAACGTTTGGTAACGTGTACATTGTTTATAAAGAACGTATAAATTTTCATAAATTTGTAGTTGTGTTGTGGTTCCCCACTTTGAAGGTGCCCGCTCGCTGGTCAGACGCTGTATTCGCGTAGCGTATTAACAGCGTCTGGTCGGGCTATCTAGCAGCATGATTGTTCTTTAGCCTTTGGTACATTGTACCTCCATGATTTTATTGTGGGAATGCTTAGTAGCCCTGTTACAGGCATGCATATTTAGCGCTGACTCGCAAATACAGTTAACTCTTCTTTAAGTCAATTCCATTTTAAATAATCTGAAGGTAAAACTTTGATTTAGAGACAATTAGACCCATACAGGTTGAAAAAAAGAAGAAAATTGGAAGGAATGGGATTGGAAAAAAAAAAATGGTTAACTTTTAATAGGCAATATTCTTCTTTTGAAATGCAAGCTTTGCTTATGCAGCTTCTATTGTATGTTTGATACAAATGACTGGGATTCGGTTCTAAGACCAGACTTAGTAGGCCTGCTTGAAGGACTTTCTGTTAGATCCATTGACTAATTCAAAGCAAAGCCTAACTTTTGATTGGTTAGAAATTCCCACTGTACATGTATATCCAGTGAAGATGCTTCAGTTTCCATTTCATCTCGTTACCTCACTTCGGTCTACACAGTGTTATATATATCACATTTATAGAGGTCAGGAATTTGATGGATTAGTTGGAAGGAGTAATATTCCATTTTTCCATTTTATAGATTAGTGTTTTGAACATGTCCAAATTGTTCTAAACAGAAGTGTATTTCTAGTTGGTGAAAGCACACTGGTTTAAATACCACAGAAATATTATGCCGTCATATGTGCTTGTATTGCTGACCCTGATTTTCGTTTTTGAAGTGAAGAATTCAACACAGATCTAGCAACTGTACAGTAATGATGCTCATCATGTGACGTCAACACGGTGTGAAAGGCTGTTTGGTGTGCATCCACCCAAAATAACAAAAGTATAGTTCAAACAACATGTGGCATGGCATCATACATACGTACAGAAAGGCAAACAAATTATTGACACAATTTCTTTTCAATCCATGGTCACCCACAGAAACGATTAGCAATTTAACTCCCACACAGATATGTCGTAGTAACAATTTGATGTGGTTTTTCTTTTTCCCAAATGTGGAGTTGTTTGGCGTAGTGAACGATTCAAGTCAGGACAATTGGCATCCAGTGTACCGTATATTTTTCAGCATTTAACCTTGGTGGTCTGCAAATAGTGAGTGTGCTTTATCAGTCATTTACATCTGTTTGCAAGTAGATCAGAAGTATGGAAAGCAGCAGATCAAAAAATCAGAAAATGAAAAAAAAAATGACACTGGTCACAAAGCTGTTTGTTTGAACTTGTTATTTTTGCCCTGTTTAGGTTCAATGGCACCCTCGTGGTAAACGGTCATTGTTTGCCTGTTTCTGTCACCTCTTTGAGCTACCCCAACTCAGAGACAAACTTGTGCAGTACAGTACGGTTGAACAATGTCCCAATATTCAGCTTACAGATCTGTGTCTGTTTCATACTTTGTCAGATTGTTCACATTCATATCAAACAATTAGCCCATTTGAAATTATGGTTTGCGCATTGTTTTATGTAGTATTTTTGGCAGGGTGGTCCCCACCTTGATATTTGAGCGTGATGCAATTAAAGATAATAAAAAGTTTTGGTACCTCAAAAGTGTCCTTGAATTTCCTTGTCTTAGTTTGTGTTTCAGGTTAAAGTACCTTTCATATAACTAACACTGTGAGACTTACTCGCCCCAAAGTGCTCTCATGTCTTAGTAATCATGCAATTAACTGCAATCAGCAGCCCCATAGCATACACATAGCGACCAGCAGTCATAGCGGCCATACGCATAGCGTAATCGGGCTTCGCATTGTAGCATTCAGGATCATGACAGATTTAGTATCGCAGGGTAAATGTCAACTTAAAATCCCATAAATTCTTCAATTTGAAGACTTACCAATTAACTTGAAGTATTGGAAACAGGCTTCGGGCAACGTTTGGTTCTGCCTATAGTCCCTTTCTGTTCGAATTGATGACTGAATGTGACTCGGTCGACAGGACCGTAGGAGAGCTACATACAGTACACTGAATACTACAGCCAGTGCATGCGAACACATCACACGCACACAAATTTCAAATCCATGAACGGATAAGATGTTTGTGTGCGCATGCGCTGGCCATGGTATCCAGTGTATGTAGCTCTCCCAAGGTCCTCTCGACCGAGTCACATTCAGTCATCAATTCGAACAGAAAGGGACTATTGGCAGAACCAAACGTTGTTCGAAGCCTGTTTTCAATACTTCAACTTAATTGGTAAGTCTTCAAATCGAAGAAATTTTTGGATTTTAAGTTGACATTTACCCGCGATACTAATTCTGTCATAATCCTGAATGCTACAATGCGAAGCCCCATTACGCTATGCGTATGGGGCTGCTGGTCGCAGTTAGCTATGCGTACAATGGGCTGCACGCTGCTGGTCGCAGTCAGTGGTTTCGTAGAATATTTATCGACGCTGGACAGCGTCGGCTCTGGTACGAAACCATTATTGCATGATTACTAAGACATGAGAGCACTTTGGGGCAAGTAATTCTCACAGACAACGTACTTTAACCTGAAACACAAACCAAGACAAGGAAATTCAGGGAAGCTTTTGAGGTACCAAAACTTAATATTATCTTTAAGCTCTGAATGTGAGAATATGGCAGAAATTGTATTGCAATATTTTGTGACTTGTTTTTGTTGTGCTGCTTATGTTCGATGCTCTTTGCTCTCATGTTTTGAGCACACTTTTCCTTTTTTAAGTAGGTTAACGCTTTGCAAGTTTTGCACTTCCCTTTCACATGAGCATGTTTTCAATTGTTGAGGATGTTGCTTAGCATGTCGCTGATTTTTAAGGATGTTGCGCAAGAATTTCAGCATGTCGCAGTAACTTTGTTCTCAAACCCCCTGTGGACCACGCTGATTTTTGGTACATATCCATGATTTTTTTTTTCACTTCTGCTTTGTCATCTGTATGGAGATTTTGAGAATTAGTATGTAGTCCATGGCTTGTTTGCTTTGTGTGCCAATTTGCCCAATACACAGTGTACCTTAAACTGGCGTGGACAAGCAGCTGTGGACACTTTAATACAAAAGTAGCAGCATAGAACGTTGGACCTACAGCTTTCATTGAAATCTTCATAAAATCATTACTTGGCATATATATTTTCAGGTTCAAGCTTTTGAATGGTTCATGATTTTTTTTTTTCAGAAATCTTCTTATAATCAATTATTTGGATTTGTAATTGTGACCCACTACAACAAAAGGATCCTAAAGTCGCTGATGGGCGAGCCAAGCATGGCCCAGAAAAATGCTATTTTCAGGCCTTTCCTTTGATCAGTTAGCTTCGAAATTTCGGCAGATGATAGAAGATACATTAGACTACAAAATTATGTAAAAACAGAAATCCGAATGTTTTGACAGATTTTGGTGATCTGACTTCAAACTCGATTTTCTCGGCTCACCCGTCAGCGACTTTAGGATCCTTTTGTTGTAGCAGGTCACAATTGATTTCAAGTTTGTGTCCTGAGAACTTGTTAGCTCTTTGTTGGATCACAGAGAATTCCATTAGAAGTCGTCCATGTTTGTGAGCCTGACATACTTTTGATTTGGTTCAGAGTTGCACACTACAATGTATGTGCAATGAGCTATAAAGTATTGGTGAGGATCTCTAGGGTGGAGAAAATATAAAGAGAAATTTTGAAAATTTCAGTATTGATGTGAAAATACATGATAGGTATCATAGCATTCAGAAATACTTTCAAACACTTGGGTACTATTTACATTCAGTAAAAACACTTTAAACTTGACTATTCACATTTAGCTACATTTGATGTTTGTTGCATTTTAAAGACTCAGCACCTTGGGTATACCATGCAGTGGGAACAGGCTGGCCCTACTTGTGAAATATTCTCATTTTCATAAAACAACCTAGATGGTTTTTGTTCTGCAAAGGGTGATCATTGCCCTGCCAGCCAATGTATTGTCTTGATTCGCTTGTGTTTGCTTTTGATTTGCAAAGTTCCGTGCATACATGTATCTGTGTACATTATGTTCAATCAGTAGGGGTTTTTATGCCGCTGCCACGAAATGGTGCCACAGGCATTATGTTTTCGGGTTGTCCGTCTGTCCATCTGTCTGTCCGACTGTCCGTCCTTCCTTCCGTCCATCCGTCCGTCTGTCCTTCCATCCTTCCGTCTTTCTGTCTGTCTGTCCTTCCGTCCGTAATCAATTTTGTGGACAGCGTAACTAAAAAAACGTTTGAGGTATCCTAATAGTTACGTTCAGATGGGAGCCCTTAACCTCAACGTTAGGAAACTTCGAGGTTAGAGCTTGTAGTTAGGGACCGTGAAGACGCACTCGTAGTTAGCAAGCCTCGAGGTTTGCTCGATGTTTCGAGCCACAAGAAATCTTATGGTTAGCGCTCTAACCACGAGCTGCGGGGGGTCCCCACTCGTAGTTGCAATGTGTAAGCACCGTGTGGACACAAAAAACAACGAACTCGAAGTTAAGAGTGACCTCGCCGTAAACTCCAGCCCCCACAATTTCCCTCTGCTTCCGGCCGGGTCAACCTCCCAAACGTTCACCACAAATACACTACACGCGAAAAACCTATGACGCACGACACAACAACATCATCTTTTCTTCCCATGCGCTTGATCTCTGAAACTGAACACGTCAAACTCGCTACTGTATTCTATATTCTTCTCCGACGCAAAAAAAAAAAAAAAAAATGTTTTCGACGAATATCTTCATGAAGGCATAAAGTCATCAGTGCAGTGCTATCTCTGCATACCATGACAGAGAAAAAGAGTACCTGTAAGCGAGTCCGACAGGGTTGGACTAAAGAATAAATAGATGCCTTGTTAGCAGTGTGGGCTGAAACTTCTGGTTTTGTGGTTTTAACATCGAGTGGGACCCACTCGTAGTTACGGGGGGGGGGGGGGCAGAAGCTTAACCTCGAGGTTTCGTAACCTCGAAGTTAAGATTCGTCGTGTGGACACACGTTGTAGTTTATAGGGGGCAAGAGCTATTAAACCTCGAGGTTTCCTAACCTCGAGGTTAGCTAGGGCCTGCCGTCTGAACGTAACTATTGAAACTTGGCATGTATCATACGTACGTATGAGTGGGGGAAGTTGTGCCTATCAACTTTTAGTGCACATGCTCAAGGTCAAAGGTCAAAAGATCAAGGTCAAATGCTCAAAATTTCACTATTTCCCCCATATCCATGCAATGCATGAAGGTATTTTCTTGAAACTTAGTGTATATATGTACTACCAAATAAAGATTCTCCAGAGAGAGTGTCGGGTCATGAGGTCAAAGGTCAAAGGTCAAGTCAAAATGTTGAAATTGTACGTTTTTCTTCATATCTCGCAAATGGTTCATGATATCTTCGTGGAACTTTATGCATGTACTGACTGGCAGTGATTATCTAGGGAATTTGAAGGTCCAGGGTCAAACGTCAGGGGTCACAGGTCTATGGTCAAGGGTCAAGGTCAACCACTCAAAATGTCACCACTTCTCTCATATTTATGCAATGCCTGCAGGATTTTTCTTGAAATTTGAAATATACCCAGTAGATATTCTGTGAGAAGTTTCTTGCCAAAATATCAAAGGTCAAAAGGTCAAAGGTGAGGTGCAAGTGCTAAATTTCACTTCGCCATATCTCCAAAATAAGTCAAGGTATCATCAATAAACTTATTACATACTTATACATGTTCTACCTAACAGTGATTCTCTTTGAAACCTTAAGGTCGAAGGTCAGGGGTCAAAGGCCAAGTTTAAATACTAATATTTTACCATTTAATACTGAAATTACATTTTTTCTCCATACCTTGTAAATTACTCAACATTGCATAAACTTATAAAAGGGTCAGAAGTCAAGTAAACATCCTCAAATTCCCAAGTACCTGCACTCTGACAACTTAGTCATTCATCCAATTAAACCTAGTTCAAGGAAAGTGAACATTCAGCACATTTGTGACAAACCTGTCATTTTAATATTTTGCCAGTTATGTGAAACTGTCATCACACATTGTCAAGACATTGTACTATGCAGGAGAACCATGCTTTATGGCGGAGGCATACCTGTCACGGTAGCGAAATTTTTAGTTTTTTTTCCCCCCTTCAGTTACACAAAACTGTGCAATCCCTGCAGTGCAGTCCAAAGACAGAAAGAAAACAGACAGAGCAATTCCAGGAAATAAGGCCCGGCTGTCGCAAGGGAATGTGAAATGTGCGTGCTGCGAATGCATTCAGTTGCCAGCGCAAGATTGACAGAACGTCAGTCGGCTAACCTGCTGATTCACAATGACACGTAAGGTCAACTTTTCCTCTGTGGAATGACAGGAGGTTGACAGTGGGGGAAAGTGATCTGCACTAAAAATCTTCCCATAACAAAATTACCCAAGTTAAAATATTACCAACATCTCCTCACCTTTGGTAGTCCCCTCACACTGTACACAACTGAATACTTTGTAATAGATTTCAGTATTGTGCAGTACCGGTATGCTGGATATGTATAATTAGTTTTGCTATATGGAACAACATGCATTTTGTACAACACCATACACCAATGGGAACATCATGATTTTAATCTACAAAGAGTAGAATTTTGCAAAGCTTTTGGAGGTTTCTAGAACCTGTCAAGATATCACTTCAAAACAGCTTTTATTTCACAGTTTTGTGCATCAAAGAAGCTACAACGAAGATCATTTATTCAGAAGTATAAGGAAATGAAATTGAGACAAAATCGCTTGTGTTTATTAGAGCCAACTTTTGAGAATTGATGAAAAGTGTTACTTTCAGTTCGTAAACAAGAGATACTTTTTCCATAACAAGCATGCTCATCTACTAGATAAATACATTTCCAGGATATGGCTTCATGTACTATTGAGAGTATCAGCTTCAATTTTGTATTAATTTCTATGATCATTTTTGTTGTTGTTGTTGTTGTGGGGGGGGGGAGGGGATCTTGTGCAGTTCCGTGGGCAGCATAAATATGTTGTCAATTGGATGAAAAGCATGTAATCCTTGAAATAAGCCTAGTGTATGTTTCACATGATCATCAATGGTATACAGGGATCATACAATTCTGAGAACGATATTCAGTTGAGGATGGACTGATTTTGCTACACTTTAACACGCATTTCCCATAGATCCCTGCTCGACTATACATCATACTTGGGACTCGTCCTTAATGGGTTAAAGTGGACACTTAATTGGGCTCTGTGACTTGTAATTTATCAAGCAAATAGAAAAACAAAAAAGAAGGGAGAAAATTTGCACATTCTCACAAGAATGACTGTAATCATGATGAAGGTAATGGCTGCAATATTGAATTTAAATCATTTTTTTTTTTCCAGCTATTGAAAAATATATTTTTTGGTGAGGATAATACAGTGGTATTTGGTGGAAGTGATACCTGAATGCTAGCATGATGTTGATAAATAGAGAATGCTGACATAATCGTGGTGACTACGAAGAAAATTATGTCACCAGTAAACTTTGGTTTCAGTGACATCAACGTGATTGGCGGTGGTTTGGAATGACCCGATCTGACACACTTAAAAATTGGCATGGCAGTCCTTGAAAGAAGACTAGATACTGTGGTATGAAGTCATAGCTAAATCCAGCCAGGGCCTGTTGGTCTTGCTAATCACTGGGATCGCTTGTGGCAGCCATATTGTACTTCTGACAGCTGTGCAGTGTCATCGCATTCACTCTCGGTGGGATTAAAAAAGCCAGGAAACCGGGGGATAGCGTTGGGGACCGGGCTCAACGAAACACAATGCCAATTAATCGCAGGTGGATTTTGTCGCTTAAAGGTCCAGTTTACCTTTGGGAGCAGTGATTTCAAAAATTTTCAAGATATCATATTTGATGCATATGTGTAGGTTTGTTGTATCATAAAACATCCTACCATATGAAATATTTGCAATACACGTAAAACCTAAAATATAAGGAGATATCAGGGTTTTTCTCGATAAACCGTAACTGTATACGGTTTAGTCTGGAAATTTTTTTTATTATAACTATTGTTCACATTTTGTGTATTTAACAACACTTAACATCGATTATACGGATTCAAATTTTGACAGTGGTTGTTTCTATCCCTAACTCACATTTTAGAACTATTTTATAGCACTAATGCTTTCATCTGCAAATGGTAAATTATGCCTTTAATATCACCACAGATTAGTCATATATCGTAACATCCATCCTCTGTGCTTTGTAATCTTTGCGATAGAGCAGTTATGGTAGGAAAAGTAAGCATGACACGGAGAAATCTGCCATTTAATGTTATTTACCATTCCATCCATGGTGAAAAGTTGTGACATCCTTTCCTACACTTGAATGTATTTGCATTCTGGAGTACGTGGCAGCAGTATTTCCCCTTTCAGGTAATCGCGGTTCCATTATCCGCATCCAAATAATGCGGATGAAGTAATCAAAATCGCGTTCATATATCCCATGAAGTGCGCACTACTTTTACGAGCGCCCGTTCATATAACGGTGCGAAAGACGGGAGTATTTGTCATGGTTACTGCGCACGCCTCTATAATGACGTAATGTTTCCAGTGATATATACTCATGTGTATGCACAGCTCTCGCTCAAGCTCAGCAATCAGCGGTTGTGCGGGAAATCGAGTGACCTTTGACCAAACTGTGGAATGTTAGTGCGCATAAGTCGTAAAACGCGTTGCATGTATTCTCGATCAACTCCTCATGCTGCAATAATGCGGATAATAGCAGCATCAAAATAATGCGCACTTTTTTACTCCTCTCCTGTTCATGTAATCAAAATTTTACGACTTAGTGCTCCTATTATCCGCATCCACGATTACCTGAAAGGGGTATATGAAAGTCAATGGTCAAGGTGATAAGTGGCAATAATGAATATCACAGTTTGAAATGAACTCTTTGAAACTTCAGTTCCCAGAAGGGTGTAAGTGACCTATTCATAAAAGACTGGTACCCTGTCTTTTTCCAAGACCTTTTATTGGCTTTCATACATGTATCTAGTTTTCACCTATCAGATGCTAGGGTAATTTTACTGCTGGATTCTTGTCACTGATGAGGGATAAATTACGTTCTGATGTAATGATGCTTTTTGTGAAAACAGAAAAACAATCAGTGAATAAATCATGAAAAATTTGTTTCAAAAATGGGCACATTGGAAAAGTTATGAATTTTTTTCAATTTTATGAGGATACTGTAAATGCTCAAATTTTTGCGGTGCTTTAATTTTCCCACTTTAATCCTGCACTACTTTTTGGCTAGCGCAAATTCTAAAACTCACGAAAATGTCTTCACAATTTTCTATGCACATTTCAAATGAGTTGACAGTCGGGCAGTGCGAATTCAGGAACCTGTGAATAAGTTTTTAGCAGCTCAGCATAAAGAATTAACTGCCAGAAAATATGAATGTTTACTGAGGAAGACTTGCAGAAGGGCAATTCCACGGTATGTAGGACACAGATGCCGAAAATTCAAAATGATATTTGTTTCAAACACCATACATTTTCAGATAATACATGAGTTGAAGTTTTAAGAATCATTATGTTTTTCAATAAAAGCGGCCATTTTGATTTTCAAAATGGTTGCCAAAATATGCCTATAACTCAATGGTAAGAAATAGTCTATTGTCACATAACTTACTCTCTGTATATCCACTCTACTAGTACTCTAAACAGCAATCTTTTATATGTATGCAGTTACCAGACAAGTCTTTTACCACATGATAGAAATAAAAGCTGGTTGCTTTAAAGAATTTGATAAAAACTTGTAATTAGTTTTACAATGATGGATGTAACGTCAGTTACCAAAAACAAGGAATTTTTAACTTTATTCACCAAAGAAAGTGAGCTGTATGATGTAACTTGGGATTTCTAATGTATGCCCATATGCCTTCCTTTCAATACCAGAAATAAGGATACTTGGCATACTGGAGAGTCAAAATGAACACTTCAAAATGTGTAACGTCAGTTACCGAAAAGTCATATACCAGTATGTAACGTCAGTTACCATGACAGTAATTATAACAGAGGCAAATTTTTTTCATTTTAGGCCATTTCAATACATCTGGGAAGTCAAAGGTTCATGGTATGTCCATGGATACATTTTTTTTTGTTTATTTTATTTTATTTTATTTTATTTATTTATTTATTATAATTATCATTTTTTGGGGGGGGGTGGGGAGGCTTGAGCTTTTGATTTTCGGCTAAGCACGAGTTTAAGGTTAAATCATCTGGAAGTTTAGATTTACCACATGCAATATATGCACTCAAATTACTATACAGTACATTCACAGTCCTACGAGATGATAAAGCTGCCAAAGTTTGTAGGCCTAATCAATGATGTGGTTACATGGTAACCACCTTTTTCTATTGAAAAGCTTGTGTACAGCTGTATACCAACAATTTTATAATCTTTACTAATGATTGCTTTTGCTAGCATTTTTCCCTTTTTCTGGAAGCTTCTAAAAGTGAAGTTTCTACCTCAAGGCAAATGCACAAACAGATATATTTCTTCGCTTGCACTTAAATGTGTGGTTTAGTTAATATGGCACATCTTGTATTATGGTACATAAGGCATGCACTGTCATTACTGCTTGAAACTTAACACTGATATCAGAGTTGCTCAAAGTGAGAGGTAATTCTAGGGTTAAAAAACAATTGTTTAGATTTGTTGATTACTTTATTTCATTCATGCAGGGACATTTTGTAATACATCGTAATTATGAACAGGAAGATTTGTTTATATTGATCTTAGAATTCTTTTGTTGCAAAGTCCTATTTCTTGGTATCTGGGATGTATTTGCAAGCCTTGATATATATTCCAGTGAAAAGGAAAAGAAAAACAATTACATTACTTCAATTAAGGAATAAACCAATAATGCCCTTTTGATTTAAAAAAAAGCATGTTTCTTCTTTACAGAAAAAAAAATATTAAAAGTGTAACACTATTCATTTAAATCAATTGATGATGGAGATCATTTTCTTTTTATTTGTGGCCCTAACAATTCCTTGAAGAAGAAGGAGTAAAATAAAGAAAAGAAGAAATATATCATAGTAAATTTCATACATATTTATGCATATTTATGAGTTGATATTTATATGTGTTTTTTTCCCCATGACCCGAAAGATATTTTTTTTTTTCACACACAAAAATATTTGTGTTTTGTGTAGTATTATGGGTGGGGCACTCTAGACAGAAACTTTCCTGTTCATTTAAAAAAAAAAAAAAAAAAAAGAACCCAAAAACCTAACCTTAGTTATGTCAATATTTATACTTGGAACTGCTAAATCTAAATGGCTCTGTGTAATAACTGTTGAATAAGCATTCAATCTTAAGACAAATGTCAAGAAATATCCTCTGGTGCATTTACATTATTTTTTTCTCAACTGTACTATGGCATGGGGGGGGGGGAAGCTTGCCCCTAAGGGCCCCACCCCATTCGTGTCTTTAGATTTTGTTGCTAAGTAAATGCCTGGGATTGTTACTGGTATACTGCAGCAGTATAATAACCTGATAAATAAATTAGTTCTCTGTAAACCCATAGCAAAAGTATGTGTAACGTCAGTTACGTAACGTCAGTTACTGACATGTGTACCTTTAAGTTTTCATAGAACACAAAGGAAATGGACTAATATTTCATTTCATATGGGTATTTGTAATTGATGAACCAAGGTATGATTCCATATCAAACAAATTACTCTGAAAGGTCAGAATTATAAAATATCACAAAACTATCCCCAATCATGATTTTGCATGTGTAAACCCTATGGCAAATGTAAGCGTAACGTCAGTTACGTAACGTCAGTTACCATCATGCCTTCACTGAAATTGGCATGGTGCTAAAAGGATATATCTAAAGTGCACATTATTTTGCACACCTGTTCCTAAGAACCTGGGTATATTGCCATATTAAACACATAAAGGTTGGAAGTCAGGGACATGAGATATTTCCATTTAAATCTACACCATAATTTCCCATGTCCTTTTTCCGTAACGTCAGTTACCGACACATTTTCACTTGCTATGTGATAAGAAATGCAGTTTGAGGGAAAAACTTTCCACCTATTCCTTCACTCTCATGAACTCATTCATCAATGCTAATTACAAGCCCCAGGTGCTTTCATTCACAAAACTACAACGTAAACAATTTCATGAAAATCCTTCCGCGTAACGTCAGTTACCGTGGAATTGCCCAGAATGGATTGCTCTGGTTATACTAGTAGAAAACAAGAACAGGTCTGAAGAAAATTTCTCTTGGGAGAAAAATGAAAATTGCTGCACTCTGTTTTTTTTTTTTTTTTTGTATATAAACTGAATAGAGAGCTTCCCAACACTCTCATCACACAGAGTTGCCAATTTGTCATACCCTCTGAACTTTAGCAGTTCATAACTTTTCTTATTTTTAGTGTTCAGTGTCTTTCCAAAATTTTCTCTGATTTTCTCCCCTAATTTTTGTGTTTTCATAAAGCAACATAATATTAGGATCTCCACACTTTTCATTTAAATTGACAACTTTATATTTTAGTTTAAAGAAACCAAATATAAGTTTCAAAAACACAGTTTAAGATATCCTTACTCTTCAGACAATATTAGCTTTGATAATTATTCTGAAATGAGCTGCAGCCAAGTTTGGAATCAAGTTATTAAAAGGATTTGATAATACTTCAGGAACCAAAATAACAAAGCCTTGTGACCATGATAGAGCTCAAATGACCCATTCAGAAAGAGGCTTTGTATTGGGAAAAGACAACTGTTTTAGATATCAATAAGGTGGTAAGAGGTACTAAAGGCTGTTGCCAGCTTAGAAGCACCCGCAGATATGAATATGGATACAAACAGGATATCATTTAAAGACATCTTTACACGCAAATCAAGTTCTATTTTAGAGAAATTGCATTGTTGTCATTATGGTAATGAAATATCAGCAATATCACATGACATTTGTTTTTAGAGTAGGTTGAATATGATGAGCATATGAAGGTTATATTCCCTTTTGATCTGCTCTATAAAGTTATATAAGGTTTATATAAGGTCAGATCAACATTCTGTGATAGGAAAAGTCTGGGGTAAAGGTCCTTGCTGCATAACAAAAACTGCATCATGTGTGCTGTGCAGTAATTACCAATACATGGAACAATGTAGGAACAGGTATACAACTATTCATGTGAGTGACTATTTTTTGATTGCTGACTATAAAAGTGTACACAGGACATACGTAGTAGGTCATTTTGGGAAATAACATCAATAGATGAAATAGAATAATTAATATAGATATCAATACATTTTCTAAATGTATTAACGATTAAATACATTAGAAGATTGACCTTTGTCAAAATGTGTGTGCCATCCAGTGGTCAAAACTAATTAGCTACAAAGCAGATCGGATAAAATGTTTTGTAGTTGTGAGTCAGCAATGACTCGATACTGGCTGCCATATTATAGACTCCTCATATTTCTTTTTGTTGTTCTTGTTGTTGTTGTTGTTGTATAGCAGTTTTATATGACCAGATAATAGATTACATCATAACTAATCCCTACTGCCACTCTCTTGTCAAGAGAATGAATTGATCCGACCCGCAAAATTATCATGGTTTTATTCATTCAGTGTGTGTGTTTTGTTTTGTTTTGTTTTTTTGTTGTTTTTTTGCCAAACTGAAAAGTGATCTCAAATGGAAATAGCTTTAAAGGGAAGATAAACCCTAAGAGCAATGTGGATTGAGTGAAAGCAGCAACATTAGTAGAGCGCATCAGTGAAAGTTTGAAGAAAATCGGACAATCGATGCAAAAGTTATATGGATTTTTTAAGTTTTGGTGTTGGAACCGCTGGATGAGGAGACTACTAGAAGCTATGACGTATGAGTGGACAACAATACAAAGAAAATATAAAGAAAATTCTACAAAAATCCATTTTTCACGAAAATTACAAATTCCGTCAACTTGATACTGACATATGTTAAGGGTAGCAATTATTCCCCATGCTTTCTGAACGCGGTTAGTCAAGTGCTCTTTCACAATGCTAGAAAAATGGATTTTTGTAGAATTTTCTTTATATTTTCTTTGTATTGTTGTCCACTCATACGTCATAGCTTCTAGTAGTCTCCTCATCCAGCGGTTACAACACCAAAACTTTAAAAATCCATAACTTTTGCATCGATTGTCCGATTTTCGTCAAACTTTCACTGATGTGTTCTACTAATGATGCTGCTTTCACTCAATCCACATTGCTCTTAGGGTTTATCTTCCCTTTAAAGGGATGGTATGTACAGTATTGGTGGAGATGTGAATTGGGCTTTTAACTTTTTGCAAGATACCAAGAAAACACTTATGAAATGCTACAGAGCATACAATGTACCATTTTAAGAGGAATTCAAAGTTTATTTGATGAAAATTGGATTTGGTATGACTGAAACATCCAAAAACAAAGTAAAACAAAGCAATTGTAATAAAATGTGGGTCCCACACTTCATTAGAATTGCTCTGTTTTGGATGTCTCAGCCATTTCAAGACCAATTTTAATCAAATAAACGCTGAATTCCTCATGGAATTACATGCTCTTTCATATTTCATAAGAGGTTTCTCATTATCTCACCAAAAAATGTTAGAAACCTAAAATTAGGTCTCAACCAAAACTATACAATCCCTTTAAATTTTGCAGTTTGGAGCCTTGTGATATATTGTATTCAAACCTATTCAAAACAAAACAGAAATAAAACAAAAAAACAACAAAGGCCTACATAAACTGTTCAAGCAAAATACGTCTTGTAGGTTTAGTTTATTCTTCCAAACTTAAAATATAGACAACGATAATATTTAACTCTTGTCCTATTAAGTTAGAACACATCCCCTACATTAAAATGCAAATTTAGCCCAGCTGGAGCTTAATGCAGCTGTTTTCTCTTCATTCCAACCAGATAAATCAGCCAGTTTGACCTTTTGTAGGTTTCATTACGCAGGGTCAGGTATGATGGCCTGTTTCTGGATTGTACCCTTGTATTGACCTTGTACAAATTATCCTTGCCATAAGGATATGGTACAGAGTTGACTCATTTCTAATCTGTGTGTGCCTGAATCTGGAACAGGATTTTGGTAAAAATGAATTTGTTCTGAATAGATTCGTACAATTGTATTCTGAAACCACAGATATGACATTGTAAATCCAAGTGATCTTTGGGGGCAAAAAAAAAAAAATCAATGTGATTTCTTTTAAATCTAACAAATATTTTTGTTTTGTTTTGGTTCAATTTTGCATAGCATGCATTTGATTAGCCCAATTGATTACACTAATATCTCTAGATGGGTCTGATATATAGTTGCTGCCTATGTAAATTTCTATAGCTGTAGTTTTTAGTTAATTGAATTGTTACTGAATAATATACTAGCTGGCATTATTAAAAGAGAAAATGAATGAAAAAAATAGACCGAAAGATATTGATTACCATTTCATGAGAAAGAGAATACATTTGTATTGCCTAATGATAAGAGCATTCTTAATGGCAAACTTCGGAATTTTCCTGCTTGTAAGATTTGAAATCACTGTTAAAATCATTGCCTTCCCTCTCAGGCCTTCAAAATACAAAGACACATATTGTATAGTTAAATCTGGTGCGGAAGAGCCTTAGCTGCGGTCCAGATCAATGCCCCAGTCAAAGGACACCTCGGTCCAGTTACCGTAGCGACCCCGTTTCCGCTTCCTCCTGGTATCAGCTTCCTCTTGGCGAGGAGACGTGTGCACACCGGCAATGATGACTTGCCCCTCTCCACCCCATCCCCCCCCCCAAAAAAAAAAAGAAGAAAAGAGAAATAAAAATGCCCAGTCACAGGAAAGGCACTGTCACGTCCAAGCCAATCTGCCAACGTGCATGAATCAGGTCCTTTCCGGACTTGACCTTCGCTAGAGGTGATTTCCTTTCCTCTTTCCCCGTGAAAAGACCAGTCTCCGTGGATGGATATTTGTTGAGATCCGGTTGACCCTATTTAAAATCATAGCATTCCTTTGTCCAGAACATCTGTAATGATAATTGTAATAGTAGATATATTTTTTACATGTACATGAGTAATTTTTTTTTTTTTTTTTTGCATTCAGCTTGGTAAGATGAATTTCTTATGTTTTTAATTCATTAGTGGAAAAATGAGCAAAGAAAATGGGATTCCATCGGGATTCGAACCTGAAACCTCTGGATTGCTAGTCCGGTGCTCTACCGACTGAGCTACAATGTATAGAAAGCCCTAGTACAGTGTTCATCCCAGACACCCTTAATTCTCAATTCTCAATGTTTTTAATTCCATGGAATAAGGAATTTAATTACTGGAGCATATGACATGCAAAAGTATTTATGCGCTCTAAGTGCAAAAATTTTCACACCAACAAAATGTACTGCTTTTACATTTATAGTACAATGTACTTACATGTAGACAGTCATGCAGTATTTATTAAGTGATTATACAGGATTGGTGATCATGAACTGGATGTAATCTGAACATTTTCACTGTGGATATTTGGTACACTTTGATACCAATCTTGCATAAAAGCAGGATGTAAGCTCCAGAAATACATTTTTTTTTTTTTTTTTTTTGCAGGTTGAATTCCCTACTCCATGCTTCGGTCAACTGGAATGCAAATACGGCACAAGTCACACAAACTAAACAGTAATTAAGTCTTCCCTTTGACAATGATACAAAAAAGAAAATTACGACCACCCATCTCCTTTAAAACCCACAAAAAGTCACAAATTTGATACTCTGTAATGGACCAAAATATGAAAATAATTTTGGTTGACTGACTTCAAATTTATTTACTAGGGAGACTATTCTTTTCTATACCTTAATTCTGTCAAAATTTGGCGGCTTATAACAAAACTGAAATTGAGATGTTAGTTATTTTTATGGACCATTATTATTTTTTTTTTTTTTTTGACAGGCATTGCTTTTATTGGGGAAATAAAGTATGTATTCTTTGATCATATACACAGCAGGCCTGTGTGACCCAAATCTTTTTAAAATTCCTCTTTTCTCCTTTTTTTTTGAAACTGTACCTCATAACTTTCTCTTAATTAAATCACTTTTAAGATGGTCGTGGATCGTCCAATTTTAGCAAGATATCATTATAAAACTTAGAGTATTCTCTTTTAAACTATGAAGAAAGATGGAAATTCATTTTGTCCTGCTCTTTTTTTTTTTTTTTTTTTTTTTTGCATTTTGAGGTGGGTGGTCGCAACTGATAACTAAAGAAGCACTCTGAGAGCACACACCTCCGCCAAGCAGTACTTTTCACCGAATGATCTTGGTCTTCCATAGAGATCAGTGATTTCCACCCATATGTATGCATGCTGAAAATTGCCCAATTTCCCAATTGTAGAAGCCTTGTGTTACGTCATAAACCCTCAGCTGCGCGGCGTGCCTCGCCCTAGCAGAAACTGGAGCACGCACTTTAGTGCACATATGAAAACTTCAACATTGCGCAACTTGACCTCCCAAGTTCATTGACCCTACCTACCAAAATATCAAAAATCCTTTTAAAAATCCATCAATATTTGCGGATCACAACCAAAATTTAATTATCAGTTCCTTGTGTCATTCTCAACCTTCCCTGCAAGTTTCATCCAAATCCATGGACAACTTTTGAGTTATTTTGCATACAAACTAACTAACTAGGCTAAGCTAACTAACTAACAATAGCCCAACAATAATGAAAACATAACCTTCTCCCTCGGCAGAGGTAATAAAATACAATTCAGGAAGTCATTCACATAAGAGGTTTTCTTGGGAGAATAGCTTCCGTCACAGTGCTAGCACATGTACCTTTCACAAGGAAGTGATGCGATGATGTCATAGCCTCACCACTTCCCCTTTGGTTTTACAAAATCATATCTGCAAAATCATATCTTGTGTTTTGTTAGAAAAAACATAAACCCCATCCATCATACCATGTAAACTACAACATGTGTACATGTATCCTTTCGAAATCATTACAAGACAATTTTCATATGAAGGACATGATTTCTGTTGTTTGAATTTTTGTGCGAAACAGGAATTGAGGTGAAGATTTTTGTGCAGGTGAACAGGAAATATTGTCACTTGTCATATTTGCATAGTAGGGCAGTTATTTGGCTCAGTCAGTAGCGCGTCTGCCTCCAGATCCAGAGGACCTGGCTTTGATGCCCGAGTCTAACTATTAACAGAAAGCAATGTTGTGTTTGTAATCATACTGTCCCTTCTTGTAAGAGGCAAAATACTCTGTCCCTCGGATAGGACATAAAATGGAGATGTGTGAGAGAGTAACAACTCATGCATGTAAAAGATTCCTCTTTTACATATATTCATCACAAAGAGCAGGGTGTTTAACCTCCTGCCTCACATCCAACTGGACCCAGTGGAAGACCAGCTAATGCAGCTGAATGTGGGCTAGCTATCCAGCCATCTTCTCAGATGGAAAATAACCCCCCCCCCAAAAAAAAAAAAAAAAAAAATCATAATAATAAATAAATAAATAAGTGAATAAATAAAAAGAAGAAGAAGAGAATTGACTGATGTCACTGCCTCATTTTTTTAAAACAAATACACTGTAGGCCTATTTTTTAAATGTCATCTATATCTTCATTTTTTAATCAAAGTTTTGTTTTTTTTTTTCTAAGGAAGTTTTCATCTTTTGCTTGCTTCTTTGCCAAGCTTGACCTGGACAGCTTTTATAGTCACTGTTGGGAAAGTTATAGTGAATTGCTCAGAAATTTAATATGATAGGCCTCCTACGCTTCGAAATAACTTTCTATTTGAAGATTTTTCTTGAAGGCCGTCAAACCCCTGAGTGTCACATGGTGACTTTCTCTACCCCTGCGATGTGCCTCCGAGTTGATCATGGTATCAGAAGGTGATAGCCTCCTCTTCAGAATCAAGCATTTATTGATCTGGACAGTGCATGGGCAGGGTTAAATTGACCCCACAGTCTGGAAGTCAGACTAATGAGAGATAAACCCATCAATGCAAAACAACATTGTGTTGCTTGGGGCAACAGGAGTACACAGCACACGAAACTGGACATGATTGCCTGTGCTATACCAGCCTCCACAATCTGGCTGCGGCAATTAACGGTCCGCCGATGCTATCATCGATCACATCAAATTAGGGAGGAAATCTCATATTTCAGGTGCTAGGTAATATTCTAGAGTATCACGCTGTAATGCTTTTGATTAGGGCTGTATAGAGAGGGACCTTGTGCCTGCTATATGAATCTCATCGGCAACATCAGCAATTACTGGACACATTTTTCAGCTGCAGTTCATTATTTTGAAGGCTTGGTAATCCAAAAATGATATTTATTCAATTTAACCCGTTCCTTCCGCAATTCTCTAAATACCGTCAATGTCCCCAAACGAGATTCTTTTTGCCCACTGACAGAGAAGGGACAGGTTAGTAATCCACCTGTGTGAAGGCAGTCAAGTGGCCGGTGCATACATCCCCTAGCCATGGTCAACTACATGTGCCCTTGAACAATAGAATTATCGATCGGGTGCGATGTATGAATAGAGCGCGCGCTGATGGGCTCACAGACTCTTTTGTTCTACACAAATCAGGCACCAGAATGCAATGACTGGGGTCAGCGAACACAGATATCTACTGTGATCAGCTTTGATCACTAAAATGTATATGTTCATACAAGTTTTGTAGCCGAGCAAGGGCAAACTAAATCAGAACAAAGGTAAAAAATACTGTGATATACTAATTCTTCCAATAGGAAGTGCTGATAGAATAAACTCTAACCTTTTTGTCAAACCCATTTTCAGGGACTTTATAACACAAAGAAACTTTGATTTAGGAAACGAAAGCAGGCACTCTTGTCTTCATCTTGGGAACCTGGTATACCAGGTTCCGGTACATCAGGTGTTCCCATCAGAACCTGGTATACCAGGTTCCCATAAGGAACGGGTTAAGGTCCTTTAGTATCATACAACATGGTTAACCTGATGAAGTATCATACATCAAAAATCCTCTTGCTTTGCAATACGGTTGTATACCATAAAACAGAAAAATTTGTGGTATGAAACTAATTCCAGTTGAAGCCGACGGCCCTTTTCGCAGCATGAAACTTTCGAATTCATGCATACAAACAAATACTGTATGTGTACCAATTAGGCATATGATATGCTCATTGGTAACAGCCTTTGCGAATGACATTCTTTGGCGTCATTTGTGCAGTGTGTAAACCTGTTTATACGCAACTCCCACAAGATGTACATGCACAATGCTCTGATTCACCTAAGCAATCTTCGCACCAATGTCAAGTTCGGGCAGTGGGAATCTGACAGTAAATTGTATGTTTTACCCTGTGAGCTTTGCGGAGATACAAAGTCCTATGTCGTACTGTAGGTGTGGTGAACAAGTCTGGCGAATACATGTACGCTGTACATGATGCAATGTAAGCGCTTGCCCGATTTCCTGGGGCAAGTGAAAATCAAAGTCAGGCAAATGTGTTGGAACAGAGAGAGAGAGAAAAAAAGATGTTTTTCCCGAATTGGGAAGCAAAAAGTCTTGAAGCCACCTTTTTTACCCCTCCCCCCCCCAATCAAAACCACAAAATCAAGCATACAAAAGCTGAAAGATAACTGTTAAGTAATACAACAATTTCATTTCAGCAACTTTCCAACACTTTTACATGAAGAAGTCCCAATGCAATGCACCACCAACATTCGAACGAACCAAGTTTGTTATTCCAATTATCAACAAGTGTTGTTTTATTCAAATGATTTTGTCTTAAAATTAAGCCATTGAATTACAAGTGATTTCCTATACCATTTTTTTAAAGACTTTTAGACTTTCTTTTCGGACAAGCAAAATTCGTGAACAGGCAATTGTTCTGCTACAGTTTGAAAATCTGCTGGCCTAACCAGGCAAGTGGTAAAATAAAATACACAAAAAAAGTTATGTACAGGTATCACCCTGCCATGTAACAGTCACGACAGTCAGTCTTTAACGTAAAGATATGTGTACAGCACAAAAAAAAAAAAAAAAAACCCACATAAATGTGGTTTCTTGGAACTGATTGGGTACGAGTAAGCAGGAAGTCAGTAACAATTACATGTAAGCATGTTGCGGCAGGCAGTAGACCAAATAATGTTCAATTTGACAGCGGTTGACAAACTTCTTTCTCTGATGACCCATTTGGGCTACAATAATTTTTAAGTCTGACATTTTGGTTGCCCCCAAAAGACATGAAGTGACCTTACAAATTGTACATGTTGAGCAGAAACATAGCAACCCATTTTGAATCTTACATGCATGATCAGGCCACCAACTGTAGCCTTTTTGGAAATTTGGTTGCCCAACATCAATTTCAAGTGGCCCAAGTGGCCCTGGGCCACCGGGCCACTCCTAATGTCAAGCCCTGTCAAGATAGCATCACTTACTTGTTAGTTGTTTCACTGTGACATTGCACAGTGTGCAGAAAATGTTAATCACCTTTAAAATGCCAGATACCAAGGAATATGAGCCACTGTGAATTAATTCAGGAATTGACTCGGGGCTGGGGGGGGGGGGGGGGGAGGATGTTTAGAACAAGGGCTATAAAATGTGTCATGACGTACAGTATCTTTAGAAAGGAAAACCATGAGAAATTTTGGGAACAATACTGAATGGCATGTCAGTGGATGGCTTAAAAGCCGCAAAATTTCAGAAGAATGAAAAGATCGAAGGATTTAAAAGTGTAACTGAAGTAATATAGCAGTCACAGGAATATGATGATTAATAACAGGTGTCTTGAAGATGCTATTTTTACAGATTTACTCATCAAGCGGCTGTTGCCTCTATTTCTCATCTAAAAGATCTGCCAGGACACAAAATGTTTTTTCGTGAATCCACAGTACGCTGCATACTCCTTAGTGTTGCTTGCATTTCTTTTCATTCAGTAAATTCAAATTCATGCGTGTTTGAGGGTTCTGTGACATTTGCTGACACTGCGACAATTGCTCCCATGAAATATCTGAACATGATTAAGCCAAGCATAAATTATACTGTATACGCCGAATATTTGGCAAGGTTTTTATTTTCACGAATTTCGCGAGTCAGGTGCTATTCGTGAAATTAAAGACACGGGGAAAATATTAACTCTGATCCCGACTTGGATGTGACATACGTATGTATATTTCTCTGTTCAGTACAGGACTCCACGATCGCAAATTTAACGACTCGCGAAATCGTTGGGAATTCTCGATTTGCGAAAATTGAGACTCGCGAAATATATGGCATTTACAGTACCCACAAACATACCCCAACCCTAATCCTAATCCTCAAATCAAACTACACACGTGCAAACCTAAAACTCTACCACAACCCTAACCCTATAAAGTCCTTAAAGAAAATAAGACTGGAGCAGTTGTTGCAGGAGCAAATGTCATGTCACCGTGTTTGAGCTCTTTAAAAGCCAAAAATTATATCTTAGGATACTGATGCAAACACACCTAGAACTGAGGTCAGTTAGTAACTATACTTGAGTCAAAATTGACTATTCAGGATGATTCAGTGATCACGTAGTCACTGATGATAGTCACTTGACCATGGACCATTCTCTGACCAAATGGTCAATGCCAAGCAGTCAGCCCCAAGCTGTTGGGACAAAGCTAATGAACACTTTTGAACAATTGTTCACTATATCTGTGCTGTGAATGTAAACTAGTGTGAATCCTTGTGAATGTATTTAAATTCCTGTTTACCTTAAAAAGAATAAGAAAAAAACTAGATATATCGCTACGGCGACTGATATGCCTCCGCCATCATGCATGGTTCTCCTAATAGGTCTATAGTACAATGTCTTGACAATGTGTGATGACAGTTTCACACAATTGGCAAAATATTAAAATGACAGGTTTGCCACAAATGTGCTGAATGTTCACTTTCCTAGAACTAGGTTCAATTGGATGAATTATTCAAATGTCAGAGTGCAGGTATTTGGGGAACTAATGATTTCTACTTGACTTTTGACCCTTTTATAAGTTTATGCTTTGAGTAATTTTCAAGGTATTGAGAAAAAGTATAATTTCAGTATCAAATGGGAAAATAGCATTATCTAAACCTGGTCTTTGACCGTTGACCTCACAGTTCCACAGAGAATCACTGTTAGGTAGAACATATGCATAAATATGTAAGTTTCATGATGATACCTTGAGTTACTTTCGAGATATGGAGGAAAAAGTGCAATTTAGCACTTTCACTTGACCTTTGACCTTTTGGCAAGAAACTTCCCAAAAAATATATATTGGGTAATACATGCCATACATCCAGTTTAAAAAAAAAAAAAAGAAAACTTCAGGCATATTGCATTTTAAGGAAAGTAGTGATATTTTGAGGAGTTGACCTTGACCTTTGACCCCCCTGACCTTTGACCTATGACCCCCAACTTCCCTAGATAATCACTGCCCATCGGTACAAGCATATATACTAAGTTCTATGAAGATACCTTGAACCATCTGCGAGATATGGAGAAATATGTGGAATTTCAATTTTTTTCACAAAATAACCTGTGACCTTTGACCTTTGACCCTGTGACCCTAAAATCCACACAAAGTATTATCCCCCAAGGATATACCCTCATACCAAGTTTGATGTAAAACCACCACACGGTTCTTGAGATATCGACAAAAACAAAACGGGACGGACGGACGTATGGACGGACGGACGGACGGACGGACGGACGGACGGACGACCCGAAAACATAATGCCTCCGGCCACTTCGTTGCGGAGGCATAAAAAAACCTTCAGGCATACTGCATTTTAAGGAAAGTAGTAATATTTTGAGGAGTTGACCTTGACCTTTGACCCCTGACCTTTGACCCCTGACCTTTCACCCATGACCCCCAACTTCCCTAGATAATCACTGCCCATCGGTACAAGCATATATACTAAGTTCCATGAAGATACCTTGAACCATTTGCGAGATATGGAGAAAAACATGAAATTTCAATTTTTTTTTCACAAAATAATCTGTGACCTTTGACCTTTGACCCTGTGACCCTAAAATCCACACAAAGTATTATCCCCCAAGGATATACCCTCATACCAAGTTTGATGTAAAACCACCGCACGGTTCTTGAGATATTGACAAAAACAAAACGGGACGGACGTACAGACGGACGGACGGACGGACGGACGGACGTATGGACGGACGGACGTACGGACGGACGGACGGACGGACGACCCGAAAACATAATGCCTCCGGCCACTTCGTAGCGGAGGCATAAAAATATATGTAATATATTCAAGATATCACATTTGATGCATATTGGTAGGTCAATTGTCTCACAAAACATCCTACCATATACAATTTTCACAATAAAGCCAGAATTTCACAAGCCTAAAATTTAGGAGATATCAATATATTTCTTAATAAACCAAAGCTGTAATTTACTCTTGAAACATTTTTGTCTCGCCCACCGGAGGTGAAGGCGAGACTAAGGGATCCAAATGGCGTCCGTCCGTCGTCCGTCGTCCGTCCGTCGTCGTCCGTCACAAATGTTACAGTTTACCTGCAAGACTCTCTTATGATGCATAACTTGGCAACTGTTACAGCAATGGCAGCCACACTTGGGTGATAGATGCACTAGGGGTATCTTCATGATATGGTGTTGTCGGAGGTCATGTGATGATGTCAAAGGTCATTTGAGGTCATATATTAAAGAGTATGTGCAAGACTCTCTTTTCTATGTTAAAGTTTACCTGCAAGACTCTCTTTTGACAAATAACTTCACATAAGTTGCTTGGATTACAACCTAACTTGGGTCATAGATGCACTGGGGGTACCTTCATGTTATGGTGCCGTTGGAGGTCACAGGATAAGGTCAAAGGTCATTTGAGGTCATACGTTAAAGTTTACTTGCAAGACACTCTTATCACACGTAACTCGACACATATTGCTACAATGGCAATCAAACTTGGGTGATGGATGCACTAGGGGTACCTTCATGTTATGGTGCCGTAAGAGGTCACATGATAAGGTCAAAGGTCATTTGAGGTCATACGTTAAAGTTTACTTGCAAGACTCTCTTATCACATGTAACTCAGCACATGTTGCTACAATGGCAATCAAACTTGGGTGATGGTAGATGTCTCTTGGGAAGT
Source organism: Diadema setosum (assembly GCA_033980235.1). Lineage (NCBI taxonomy): Eukaryota > Metazoa > Echinodermata > Echinoidea > Diadematoida > Diadematidae > Diadema > Diadema setosum. The sequence continues at coordinate 36,152,009 of CM067071.1, read as the reverse complement.
TGAAGGTAACGACAAGGTCAAAGGTCACAGACGGGTCAACGAACTTTTAGGGCCCAATGTTAAGTTTTTAGGGTGCATTTCGTTTATGGCTCATAACTTTTGATCCCTTTGTCCGTTTGTGACCAAACTTGAATCGAAGATGTCCCTTGGGGAGGTGAATGTCGTCACAAGGTCAAAGGTCACAGACAGGGGTCAACAAACTTTTAGGGCCCAATGTTATTTTTTAGGGACGTTTTGATTGTGGCTCATAACTTTTGATCCCTATGTCCGTTTGTGACCAAACTTGGAGGGTAGATGTCCCTTGGGGAGTTAAAGGTCATCACAAGGTCAAAGGTCACAGAAAGGGGTCAACAAAGTTTTAGGGCCCAATGTTAAGTTTTTATGGCGCATTTTGATTATGGCTCATTACTTTTGATCCCTTTGTCCGTTTGTGACCAAACTTGGATGGTAAATGTCCCTTGGGGTGTTGAAGGTCACCACAAGGTCAAAGGTCATAAGCAGGTAAATTAACTTTTGAGAGTTATAAAAAATAGTAATTTCTTGTATGCGAATGGGCGAGACACAATTTGGCACTTGCCTTGTTTATTAGGTGATCCGAGTATCCTCTCGGATCACCTTCTGTTTTTGTACGGATTCTTTCTTCTTCTTCTTCTTCTTTTTCTTCTTTCTCCCCAAAAGTTGTGTATCGATTAGCTCAGAAAGTCCTCTTCCTATCAATTTCAAACTTATACCATATATGTATCGTCTCCCGAAGACGGCAATCGAACTAAAATCAAAGTGATCAGTCGACCGTGACGTCACTATGACGTCATTATATGAAAACACATTCTCAATCATATCTCATTAATGGAATGGAATTTTTCAATGAAATTTACGTCACATATATTTCAAGTTATGCGCATTCTACTCATATTCTCACAATTCATATTTTCTCTTAAAACGTGCGCGTACGCGCGCGTTGAAATATTTGTATGCTCAAATCGAGCTCAAATTTTTTTTGGACACGTTTCAGACCATTTGGAGCATTTTTTGAAAAATTGAAAAAATTGGACGGACGCGTACGCGCGCGCACATATACGCACGCACAGCTCATATGCAATGGAAATTTCCCATTTTTTCACACTTATTGGATGCCTGAAATGTCAAGGAATATTTCTACCAAGTTTCAAGTCAATCTGACTCAATATGACGTCATACGGACCCGTCAAAGTTGAAATTCCGCGCGCGCGTCAATGGCGATATACAGTCCAACAATGCCAAAAAACCGCCAATTTTGAATCCGATTTTACTCGTCAGGATGGACGGTGACCCCCCATTTTCTTGACATATTCTGAAAGCTGATGAGTTGTACATGTCAATTTATGGGTTGGCGATGCTGGAAAAATGATTAAAAGATATCAAATTTCTTAATACAATTAAAAAAGTAAATTTTCAAAATGACGTCATCAAATTTCAAGTTCACTCGAGCGTATCTCACTTATCCTTTGCCAATTTTCACCCAGATTTCAGTATGTTGTAGCTTATTAAATACTCTTTCATTCATGTAATAACAACATTTTGATTGGATGACGGTATCACCTCGTAAGAATGGATTGAATGTAATCTTGTCAAATTTGACCAGTTTACGTGTTATCTCTATGGGAGTGCAGTTTTTCTGGAAATGAAAATTGACATGACTGTCTTTTGCGAGCACTAGCTCACTAATGCTTCAGTGAATTTCTCCCAGATTTTGATATGTTGTAGCTGAGACTTTACGCTATCGTAAGTGTGCCCTTCGTTTTTTCATACGGTGTCGGGATCATGTCCAAAAACTTGGTTGAAATTAAAGCTTATCTTCGATGTATTGAGATATTCCTTTCTTTTTGCAACTTTCTTTACAATAACTCAAGAAAAACAAGCTCTCTAAGCCCAATATTTTGCACATGTTTAGTTCATGTCACGTACATTATTTCATAAAATAACAACTACTTGATCAGACGTCATCTTGGGTATGTAAATTAGGGTCAAAGGTCATAAATGTATCATCTTGTATCTTGGTGAATACATGTCCAATCTTTTTCATATTTTGCACACGTAACGACCATGTTACAAGGATCATTTCACAAAATAACCACTTTTTGCTCAGATGCCATCTTGGCTGTGCAAAGTGGGGTCAAAGGTCATATGTACTTCTTTCTTTATCTTCGTTATGACGTGTTATCTCTATGGGAGGGAATTTTTGTAGATGTGAAAATTGACATGATTGTCTTTATCGAGCACTAGCTCACTTATGCTTCGGTGAATTTCTCCCAGATTTTAATATGTTGTAGCTGAGACTTTGGGCGATCGAAGGTGTGTCCTTTATTTTTCATACGATGTCGGGATCACGTCCAAAAACTTGGTTGAAATTAAAGCTGATCTTCGATGTATTGAGATATTTCTTTCTTTCTGCAACTTTCTTTACAATAACTCAAGAAAAACAGGCCTTATCACCCCCATATTTTGCACATTTTTAGTTCATGTCACGTACATTATTTCATACAATTACAACTACTTGATCAGACGTCATCTTGGGTATGTAAATTTGGGTCAAAGGTCATAAATGTATCATCCTGTATCTTGGTGAATACATGTCCTATCTTTCCCATATTTTGCACACGTAAAGACCATGTTACAAGGATCATATCACAAAATAACCACTTTTTGCTCAGATGCCATCTTGGCTGTGCAAAGTGGGGTCAAAGTTCATATGTACTTCTTTTTTATCTTCGTTATGACGTGTTATCTCTATGGGAGGGAATTTTTGTAGATGTGAAAATTGACATGATTGTCTTTATCGAGCACTAGCTCACTTATGCTTCGGTGAATTTCTCCCAGATTTTAATATGTTGTAGCTGAGACTTTGGGCTATCGAAGGTGTGTCCTTTATTTTTCATACGATGTCGGGATCACGTCCAAAAACTTGGTTGAAATTAAAGCTGATCTTCGATGTATTGAGATATTTCTTTCTTTCTGCAACTTTCTTTACAATAACTCAAGAAAAACAGGCCTTATCACCCCCATATTTTGCACATTTTTAGTTCATGTCACGTACATTATTTCATACAATTACAAATACTTGATCAGACGTCATCTTGGGTATGTAAATTTGGGTCAAAGGTCATAAATGTATCATCCTGTATCTTGGTGAATACATGTCCTATCTTTCCCATATTTTGCACACGTAAAGACCATGTTACAAGGATCATATCACAAAATAACCACTTTTCGCTCAGATACCATCTTGTCTGTGCAAAGTGGGGTCAAAGGTCAAATATACTTCATTCTGTATCTTCGTTAGTGTATACAGAATTGTGTACCATAGATGGCAGGTCTGACTCCCTTTTCTAAATGAGAATCCAAACATCACACGGCCAATGTCCACTAAACACAGATGAAACCGGTATGGTCATGCCTATTGGGATCAGGAGACTCAAATCGTTGATTTACGAACAGATCGGATCACCTAATTTGTCAGTCTTGACAAATTCCGAGTCTAGTGTTAAACTTCCCGTTGTCACAAAAAAGATCTCTCTCCTCAAAAGTTGTGTATCGATTAGCTCAGAAAGTGCTCTTCCTATCAATTTCAAAATTATACCATATATGTATCATGTCCCAAGGACGACAAATTTTATAAAACCATAGTGATCATTAGACGGTGACGTCACTATGACGTCATTATATGAAAACACATTCTCATTCATATCTCATTAACGGAATAGAATTTTTCAATGAAATTTACGTCACAAATAGTTCAAGTCAAGCTAATTTTTTTCATGTTTTCAAATTTCATCTATACCCTTAAAACGTGCGCGTACGCGCGCGTTGAAATATTTGTATGCTCCAATCGAGCTCAAATTTATTTTGCACACGTTTCAGACCATTTGGAGCATTTTTTGAAAAATTGAAAAAATCGGACGGACGCGTACGCGCGCGCGCATATACGCATGCACAGCTCATATGCAATAGAAATTACCCGTTTTTTTACTTGGATCGGATGTCTCAAATGTCAAGAAATATTTCTACCAAGTTTCAAGTCAATCCGACTCAATATGACGTCATACGGACCCGTGAAAGTTAAAATTCCGCGCGCGCGTCAATGGCGATATACAGTGCAAGTATGCCAAAAAACAGCCAATTTTAAATCCGATTTTACTCGTCAGGATGGACGGTGACCCCCCATTTTCTTTACATATTCTGAAAGCTGATGAGTTGTACATGTCATTTCATGGGTCAGCTATGCTGGAAAAATGATTAAAAGATATCAAATTTCTTAATAAAGTAAAGAAAGTAAATTTTCAAGATGACGTCATCAAATTTCAAGTTCACTCAAGCGTATCACACTTATTCTTTTGTCAATTTTCCTCCAAATCTCAATATGTTGTAGTTTATTTAATGGTCTTTCAGTCATATAAAAACAACATTTTTATTGGATGACGGCATCACCTCGTAAAAAGGGATTAAAAGTAACCTTGTCAAATTTGACCAGTTTACGTGTTATCTCTATGGGAGTGCAGTTTTTCTGGAAATGAAAACTGACATGACTATCTTTATCGAGCACTAGCTCACTTATGCTTCGGTGAATTTCTCCCATATTTTAGTATGTTGTAGCCGAGACTTTGGGCTATCGTAAGTGTGCCCTTCGTTTTTTCATACGGAGTCGGCATCACGTCCAAAAACTTGGTTGAAATTAAAGCTTATCTTCGATGTATTGAAATATTTCTTCCTTTCTGCAACTTTCTTTGCAATAACCCAAGAAAAACATACCCTATCACCACCATATTTTGCACATGTTTAGTTCATGTCACGTACATTATTTCACAAAATGACAACTACTTGATCAGACACCATCTTGGGTATGTAAATTAGGGTCAAAGGTCATAAACGTTTCAACCTGTATCTTGGTGAATACATGTTCTATCTTTCCCATATTTTGCACACTCAAAGACCATGTTACAAGAATCATTTCACAAAATAACCACTTTTTGCTCAGATGCCATCTAGGCTGTGCAAAGTTGGGTCAATGGTCAAATATACTTCATTCTGTATCTTCGTTATAGTGTATACCGAATTTGGTACCTAAGATGGCAGACCTGGCTCTCTTTTCTAAATGAGAATCCAAATATCACACGGCCATGTCTCTAAACACAGATGAAACCTATATGGTCATGCCTATTGCGATCAGGACTCGAATCATTGATTAAAAGAGAATCGGATCACCTAATTTGTCAGTCTTGACAAATTCCAAGTCTAGTTATAATATTGTTCACATTTTCAATACTTAACATCAATCATACTGGTTAAGATATTTACTGTGGTTGTTTCTATCTTTAACTCACATTTTAGAACTATTCTGAAGCACTAATGCTGGGTTTTTGTGTCCTTTGCAAATGGTGGATTATGCCTTTAAGCTCCGTAGTGAAAGAATTGGCTCCAAAAAAACACAAACACAATAAAAAACTCTGCCTTTCCGTCTGAATTATATCCAGTGATAGTTCTGACAAGTCACAGATTTGGCATCAAGAAAAAGCATTTGAAGGTAAACAACAACAAAAGTTTATTTTTCTTCAGTGCTAATTAGCATTCGAATATTCAGTGATATCTCTGACAAGTGAAAGATTTGACATCAGGAAAAAGCATCAGAACACCCTCAGGGCAATTCCGCAGTTAGGTGGACATGACATGGATAAAAGAAGTGTGCCTCTTTATCTTACCCTTTGATCTAGGTATCAACTAATGCCATGGATGTTCACCAATCATTAGGGTCTTTCAAATTCAGTAGATTTTATTTTTCGTATTTATTGATTTTGCGAGATCTAAAACCATCATTTAAAATGTACATGTGGGACTGGGGAGGCTGAAATTCACTTAAATGCAAATTACAGTGGGTTCCTTTGAAATTTTTTCCTCAAAGTTTTGCTAAAGGGTAAAAGATGAATACATTTAGATACTCCAGAAGTCATGTGACATTTTGTCAATTACCATGTACAAAAGGGTGAAATGACCTGCGGAATTACTCCGGACAAATGTAACGTTACTAACCATGCTTTTGGGGGTCTAGCTAAAAAATTATCGGTCGAACTGCTAAAAAAATTTACATGAACATTTGTCATGATGCAATAATTGAAATTAATGCAACACTTTGTTTGAAGTAACTTGAATTTTTGCACACTTTTTGTTACAAGACATTGATTTTTTTGTCATGTCCTTTTTTCGTAACGTTACTAACCAGCCCTTTAAGTTGCTATAGCAATTCTAATATTTCTTGGATTGTATTCATTCTTTTCTGTATCATAAACCTGGGAAGGATGAACATGTTTTTGACATAATTTTGACTTGAAATGAATAAATGGTAATTTAGTGATAAAAACAAATATCTAAATTTGTTCAAATGTAACGTTACTAACCGCGGAATTGCCCCTCAACAAATTGATTTTATCAAGTGTTGTCACTCAGGTTTGTTGTTGTTGTTGTTGCTGTTGTTGTTGTTGCTTTTGTTGTTGTTGTTTTATGATCCACTTATTCTTTAATATCTGAAGTCAAGTTTGTACAGTATTTCCTAAAGTTTTCTTAGACCACCCAGATGATACAAACAGGTTTTTTTTTTTTCTTGTAAGTTTACTAAAACTATTCATTCAAAGATAAGAATTGAAGTATTTCAAATTCAGAGAAATGCCACCCTGTAATCTACATGAATGTACCCCAATGGCTAATATCTGAACAAATGTAGCTGTTAGTATGACCGTTCCCCCCCCCCCCCCCCCCACACACACACCCTCTTTCCCAGTGAAGTAATACATCACTAAAATGGTGCGATTTTCAAACCCTAGAGGCAATATCCAACAACTTGAGTCATCCAAATTTCAGGACGATGCCACATCCTTATATGGTCCGGCTGTCTGGTTAAACTAAACTGAAAATTCTGCGTTGAGAGCTCGCGTGTGAATCGCAAATATAAAGATGTCGGGGTGGGGGGGGCAGGGTGAAGAAGTTAAAATTGTCTTCTTAATTGTAGTCTTGGTCATATGGTCCTGCTCTAATGGTGGACACACAAATTGCTACAAATCGGCAGACATGGATGACCTTTTATAGCCATTACCAAGCCATCAGAGCACGCTGTGTTCAATAATCCACGCTTCCTGCAATGGAAAAGGCATTGGCGGAGGGGCAGGTACTTAAACGGCAGGTGACGCTGGTCGCATCAGGGTGTGACCTTGGCGTTGCTAATGAATGAAACCGGCAGCTACTAAAGCTCTCTCCTTGATTGCTGCAGTCGTAGCCTCTTTATTGTGGTTCCCATGTTCAGGCTATGTTTTTTCTGTTCTTTCTATCCTTGTGTTTTGCTGCTTTGTAAATTAGTTGCATTGACCTTGATTGGTGCTTTTTTTATGCATCAGTCTTGAGATGAGACTATTCCTGTCAGACAATTTTACACAGATGCTCAGAGTTACATTGTAAGAAGAATTAGTGTCTTTCAGGAAGAGCATTTTGTAGGGGAGATACCAGGGCCCTGTTTTATGAAGAGTTAAAATTGATTATATACTGTAAAAGTGGATATTTTCGCGCGACTAATTTTTCGCGCTAGGCCGGGTCAGAAGAGTTTCGTGTGTTTTTAATTCCGCGGAATCAAGACATCACGCACAGGAACGTATGGCAAGCAAAAATATTCACGTGTTTTTATTTTCGCGCTAGTTTCTGGTTGCGCGAAATGCGCGAAAATTTCAACACCGCGAAAATTTCCACTTTTACAGTAGTTGATTTCAACTGTAAGGGTGGGATTTCACGGAGCACGCGAACGATTTGCGAAGGACGCGAATGACAAAATCCAACATTCGGAAAAGTTTTTCTCCGAATGTTTTCCGACAATGAAGCCGAAAACTATTCTTGCGCAATTTGTGCGAAGTTTCCACGACGTATGTGCGAATGTCGTGTGTATCATTGCTAAAGTACAGCATGTTACGTACACGAAGAACACGCGACGGAAATGCGAACAACAAAAATTTTTCAATAATCATGGGAGAAAATGTACCCAAGGAGAGGTGGAAGCTGTCTTGAGTTGAATTTTTTTCTTTCCTCTATTTCTCCTTTCTTTTTCTCTCATTTCTCTATCGTGTGCTTGCCTACATTTTTTTTTTCCTAGGACATAATTATATCCACTAGTAAAGCCTTTGATCTTTTTTGTTGCAGTTCCTCCAACACATAATCTCTATAGTTCAAATGAAATTTTACATACTTTAGATTAATTTTAAGTGTATTCTACGATTTTTTTTTTTTGTATATCAAACATTTATTTCTCTTTGCTAGTCTTTAATTTCTTTTGTTACTATAGTTGTTAATAATTGTTTGATGTTTACATGTTACGATTTTTATTTGTAGAAAACGTATAGGTCATACATCCCCCAAACGTGCGCTAAACGTTCGCGAGAATATCTCAAAAGGTACGCGAACAGTTTGCGATTACGTCGTAAAATGATCGGAAAAACTTCGCAGATTTCGCGTAACATACGCGAGACATTCTCCAAAGTTTCGGAGTCTGTTTGGGGTTTCACGAACATTTTGCGAACATTGCGCGTGTCTTGCGAAGGTCTTGCGCATATGACGAGGCTTTAAAGACACTTTCGAGAACAATTCCCGAGCAAATCACGACCAAGTGTGCGGAAAAGGTTCGCAAAAAATTTCAAACTTTTTTGAAATTCTCGCCGAAGTAAAAACGACATTCGCGAACAATTGACGACGCTTCCGAACCCTCACGTTCGTTTGGCGATCTTTTGCAGACTAAAATACGAATGCTGGATTTTGCTATTCGCGTCCTTCGCAAATCGTTCGCGTGCTCCGTGAAATCCCACCCTTAGTCTATGGCAGTCTGTGTGATAAGGAAATTTAAAATCGATTTTATCTTTTGATAAAACGGGGCTCAGATAGGATACTTTTTTTTAAGGGAGGGGGGTGGGGGGTGGGGGGAGGAGGGGAGATGAAGGAAGGGGGATGGAAAGAGCCACTTTAATTCTAAAATACAGTACAACACTACAATTTTACATTTGTTTGTTGTTGGGTTTTTTTAATGACCTACAAACATTTTTGCCTGTTATAAAAAAACAGCGGATGATGGGTTGATATGTTCTGTTCCGTAACAGCTCCATATTTGATATGCACTACTAATCAGCGTGATTGGTTTCTGGAAACTTTGTCTTTTAGAAAGGCGCATTCTGGTCTATTCAAGGCAACAGCTAGTTTGCACTGTGTCAAGCTTAAATTTTGTATGAAACTCTCGTGTGCCAGTAGCACTTAAAAGGCAGGCAGTGGCAACATTACATTTGTGCTTTAACTACTCGGCGTATGTACACATAGTTTTGCAGTACGTAGGTGCTATATGAACGTGTAGGGCCAGTGTGTAGGTACAATGTACACTGTATATGACAGGCCACTGCTTAATATGAGAGCCTAGAAGTGTGATGAGATTTAGTAATATTGTCTATGACTTACAAACAAGTTCAGTAGCCGGCCAATTAAGAAAAAGAGATTTTTGGGTATGAAAGGAGTAAAGTTGTTGCTCTGGACATTTCATGCATTACCCCCACCCCTTCCTAGAAAAAAAGAATTTAAATAACATGAAATAGATTGTACACTGTAAGAAAGGTTGTGGGAGGGGGGTGGCCCCCCATCCCAGGGTGTGGACCTTTTTTTGTTTTTCAATATCAAAATATGAGATTTGGTGCATGCTTTTTAACCTTTTTAAAGGGTTCTTGGTATTGATAAAAAAACATATAATCCATGTAAATCTATGAACTATTTTGTAGACTATGCATATAAAATCAGACATATTGGTAAATGGTTTTTGTAGACTAAGCATATGTGAAAAAGTAATCAAACATATTGGCAAATAACTTTATTATCCCCTTATAGTGTACTTTCTATTGTGGAGCTAGTTTGATGAATAAGACATAATGTTGCCCTCATCAAATCTAAATTACTTAGCAAGTGACCTGGCTGTGAGATTCCTGTACGTGGCAGATTTTGCTCTCTTCTGCAGTGTTTGGGAGGGTTTCCATACGTAGCATTCACTCTTACAGAACGTGAGCTACCAAAACATATACTATTACGCATGGTTCTAGCTACAGTACACGTGTACAGTAAGTCTTGCACGCACGTAGATATGATAGAGACTAGTGCGCATGTGTGCATATTAGAAGGCTGAATATGGCATTTTTGAGGAACGAGTTCCTTGAAATTATTATTAGTATTCTAATTACTAGCTTATCTTAGGGAACCAATGTACAATGAAGGGAAAATATGACTTCCATTTCATTTTATGGTAGGTTTGCTACAAAATCGGTTGATCAGAAGAGAAAATCGGTAGCCGGTCAAAACCTCTAAAAAGCGGTAGTCTACCGCCCAAAGCGGTGGAGTTGGCAAGTATGCCATTGATGAAACTAAATGCATGTTTCATTCCAGTTTGATTGATTTTATTTCATATAGTAAAAGTCAACTTCAAGAAGGAGGTCCAATGCATTTCGATCTGCTTTTTTTTTTCTTTCTTGCTTGCCCCTCCCAGTATTACTACAATTCATGGTAGAGAATCCTGTACGTATGCAGTGCAAGTTTCTATTTCCCCCCTTTCGTCTTGAGGGAGTTCACTTCTTGAACGCTGACCAACATCAATTTTCTTCTTGTGGGATGTTGCCAATTTGGCACTCTTCCTCTGGGAAATGAATCAGCGGGAGAGCGCAGGAAAGCGTCTCTTCGGCAATTTTGAGTCCATCACCAGTTCGCATCCGCCTTGGAACGGATAGAGAAATGAACAGCGTGTACGCACCTTATTAGAACGCCTCAACATGCCTGCCGTCAACATTGTTTATGAAGATTACTCGTTTCCCAAAATAAGTGTAATGATCACATAGTAAACACTGTGTGGGAGTTGCAAGGGAGTGTCGCTGTTTTTTTTTGTTGTTGTTTTTTTTCTTAAGTATGATAACTTTTTCCTCTAATTTCATTAGATTTCACCATTGTTTTCACAATGAAATTAGTACATATAATGATGTCATGTAGATTCATACAAACAAACAAAAACACTACAAAAGTTCACAAATATGTATTCAACAATGTTACAATACAAGTATAATTTTTTTTCAAATTTTGTTGGATTTCACCATCATTTTCACAATGAAATTAATACAAATAATGATGTTATGTAGATTCATACAAACAAAGAAAAAGACTACAAAAGTTCACAAATATGTATTCAACAATGTTACAATACAGGTATGATAATTTTTTTTTTTTATTTTGTTGGATTTCACCATCGTTTTCACAATGAAATTAATACAAATAATGATGTCATAGATTCATACAAACAAACAAAGAGACTATACAAAAGTTCACAAATATTCAACAGTGTTACAACACTAAAATCAACTCTAGTCAACTTGATCAAACTCATAAACTTGAGCTGAATCGCACAAAATAAACAAAATGAAAGGACAGCATCACACAAAAGCCGGCAGTAAATTAAAATCTCATAAAGCATACACATACATTCACACAGAGGTTTTTGATTGTTGTGTAGATTTCTATGCCTTGATCAGTGAGCTCATTCCGTAGCTCAACAGGTCTCCAAAAGCAACTTTCTGTGGCTCTGTTTTGTTTTCGTTATGCTGTATTCCTGAGGGGTGAGGCAGAGTAGACAGTTTTCCTTCATTGGAGCCCTGTGTCAAGCATTTCACTTTGCGTGACATGGTAATCAAGCATTTGATTTGTATGCAGTCACTTGCTGTTGATACAATTATTTCCAGTTTCCTGTGCTTATCTATTTCTTTAAAAGTATTCTATTATCAAAAGAAAAATACATTTGGTTGTTCTGGAATGGTTTCATTATTTCAATGCCTCAATGTATCCACTGGTCTATGTGTGCCGGTCAAAAACATCTTTGATTTGAAACATTTGATAGTCTGTCAGTTTTGAAAAAAAAAAAAATCCAGATGTGACATGACTGAGCACTCAAATTTTTGTGACTGTCAAGGACCTGTGGTTTCTGTTTTGCTTTTATCTAATGTTTAAATAAATCCTCTTTTCTCCTTGCAGCGTAATCCCCTATGATAGTGCAAGGCCACTGGGTGCTCTGAAAAGATGACATAGTCGTCTTTTTTGCATGCATATGGTTGTGAGTAATATCAGAGATTTTGTGACAAGATAAAACAATGCATGAAAAAGTTCAAAGCTTTCTAATATTTCACAGGATTTTAGTAAAATCTCAACTGATTCTTTGGCGTTACTCTGTTTGTTGGAGTGAAACTGCCCCTTTTAACTTTTGACTCATAATGTCGAAATTTAGCATCCTCAAGAAGTGCCAATGTTCCAAGGATCAGTTGTCACCCTTATTATTTGCTGGAAGTTAATGGGTCGTGAATGGCGACAAGGAGAGGAGCTGTGGTGATTATTCTTCCAGGTGTGATCGGAGGCGGTTGCCATGGCAATGAAATGAGGACAGCAATCACCAGCTAGTGAGAGAGTAATTTGTTCCTTTTTTTGTGATGAGGGCCCCATGTACTGTCCTGCCATCGAACACACCACAGTATCTATTAGTTACCCATATTTTTGCTCTGCATGTTTGAAAGTCATTGTTTTTAATGTTGCTTTTTTTTTCTTAAAGAAAGATTATATTTGGAAACAAAGTCATCCATACAGGGTTGTAATGACTTTACCCCAAATGTGAACATGATATTAAACAAGAAAACACAGACATACATGCGTCATCATTATCAAGATTTGACATGCAAACCAGTCATGCGACTTCCACAAACATGTCAATATGTGCTCTAGACACGAAAGTTGGAAAAGATGAAAGCAAAAGCCGTGGCCATTAAACCCAAGGATACTCCTCATATGATATTATTGTATCACTGTCACATGACATAGATTCATAATGGGTTTGTTTATGACAGGTTCATAAACACTCTTTAAGTAATAAACCTCCTTTCTAAAGCTTTTGGTAACTGTACAGTTTTTACAGAGAACAAGTTTCGTTGTTAACCTACTTTGTGATATCACGTGTTTAATTTTTTCTGCTTCTTCATCTCAAGAAGGGTGCCAGAGGCATTCATAGTTGTCTGTCAGTTTGTCTGTATAGGCTGTCAGTTTGTCTGTCTGTCCTACCCAGATACCCTCATTACTATTTAAAATAGATTGAAGCCAACTTTTTAGTAGAGTACATACATCCAACATGATATGCATATATCCTATACACTCATTGTCATTGCTATTTATTTTCAAACCCATTAATCACTGAAAGGCCTGAAAGTGCTCTTCTATTTTATGTTTATGTTTAATGCTTTACCATTTTTTCCACATAGATTCTAATATATATAATCACAATGAATGTAATTTTGAATTGGTCAAAGGTCAAGAAATTTGAGTCAGATTTGACCTCTGTGACACACCATTCTCTTGGTATCAAAAGTGTTGAATTTGCCTTTCAAGTAAAAGCATAACTTCTCATAGACAAGAATGAACATTCAGTGAGCTATTTCATAACATACTTGTAGGCCTATAGAACATTGTCGAAATGAGAGCAATGTTACTGTACCTTCCATATTGAACTATGGGCCATTATGTACAGAATCTTAAGTTGCAAAAGGATAATAGGAGAATGAAACCCATTTTTGATAAGAGTATACAACCAACATAATATGCATAATGTTGACTTGTACCAATAAGCAGGAGTGAAATATCTTTTGTTGTGAATTTTAAAGGCGATAGAAAGTGGAATAGCATTGTGAGTTCGCTAACGACCATTTCCCCTCTAAACAGTTTCTCCTTTCCCCCTTTATTTTGCGATCTGACTATATGTGACCCTGCACCTCAAAACAAACAAAAAGTCGCCAGACATGCATTTTTAGTTAAGACCATATTCTGAAAGAGCAGACTTTAAGCTTAAAAATGATGTATAACTCAAATCAAATGGACTCTCCTAACCTATCTAAATATTGGAAAGAAAGCACAAACTCAGGAAAAGTATGAACTGAGAAAAGAGGCTTTGAAGTACAGTGTCTATTCAAGCGCTTAATCTTTACCAAACCGTGCTGGCTGTGCAATGAATGGGACAAAAAACAGGGAGTAAGCCACCAGAGTAACAACAATGAAGGGATTATGAGATTAATCTGAAATTAGGCATGCCTCATTGAAACATTCTGTTCATAATTAATGCCAACTTTCAAAGCAGTAGCACTATCCTTTCAAAAGTTATTAGAGTTGAGAGTGAAGAGTGTGGACAAGGTTTTTCAGAAATGAAAAAGGGATTCTAAAGACACACCTAATCACACTATTTTACCAAAAATGTTCGAGATAAACTGCTAAAAAACACACTTTTCTGTCCGTTTTATGATACCAAATTTTAGCATAATGTAAAAGAAGACTCGCTCTTTCAGAAAATATGAAAGAGTCAAGTTCGGCTAGGTTGACCCATTTCACTTATTTTCAGTTCTCACACAAAATCAGTGTGTGCGACTTTATGTTCGTTTTGAGGTGCACTGTCACATATAAAGGAGATGTGCATCTTTTGTTTGCACTTTCAGAGTGATGTTTTGCTGTTTCCAGTCTGTATGAAATAAGACAAGAAAATAAGTTGCAAAGGAAATGCAAAGCCATTATTTTTTTTTTTATTACCTCTGCCAAGGGAGGAGGTTATGTTATCGTTACCGTTGGTTTGTGTGTTTGTTTGTCCATTAGTTTGTTTGTCCGTGTGTAAAATAACTAAAAAAGTAGTGAACGGATTTGGTTGAAACTTGCAGGAAAGATTTAGAATGATACAAGTAACAGATGATTAAATTTTGGTAGTGATCCCAGAATTTTGGGGAAATTTATGAAGGATTTTTGATATTTTGGCAGGTAGGGTCAATGAACTTGGGAGTTCAGGCTAAGTGTATTTTAGGTTTGCATGCGCGCACTAAAGTGCGTGCTCTAGTTTCTGCTAGGGTGAGGCGTGCCGTGCAGCTGAGGGTTTATAACGTAACAAAGGCTTCTGTATTGGGAAATCGGGCGACTTTCAGCGCACAATGCCATAAGTACGTATGGGTGGAAATCACTGATATTTCTATGGAAGAACAAGATTAGTGGTGGAAATGAGCTGCGTGCTTGGGGGAGGTCTGTGCTCTCGGAGTGCTTTTCTATTTTTTTTTTTTTTTTTTGAATATAAATGTTGACTAGGTACACAAACCCAGACATGACGAGAGCCTTTGTTGAAGTTACAAACGGTTTAGGACTGTTTTAAGCAATCTCAAGATACATTTGGTGTTTTATATACGAGAATACACGCTCACAGCATGCAATGCGTACACGATGTCAAATATTGATATGGAGCCAAGCTTGGTTCAACCTTCTCAATTGCAATTATCTTTTTCCTTTTTTGGTTTTGGGTTTTTTTTTTCCCTTAGGTCAACAATTCAGGCTGCAAACAGGCACCCAGAGTGGAGCACATGTGAAAACACATCATGACTGTTAGGTGTGTCTTCATCAGCCCAAAGTTCAAACTAGCAGGATATTTTGCGGGTTGGGAAAATAGCCTGATATCGCAGATGGGCATCTTCATCAACTTGAAACAGCCTGCTCGGGGAAATTAGCCCAAAATTTGACGCATGTGTACATGTACTTGGCATCATTACTATGATAGGATTGAGACAATTTCAGGTTGATGTTGAAGCAACCTTATAGCCCACCAGTTTGCAAATTAGCCCAAGATTTTGGGGAAAATTTTTTGCGTCTTCACTGCACAAATAGCGCGCTGTTTTGAAATTTCAGGCTGATGAAGATAGGCCTTGTGATTAGGGGGGGGGGGCAGTTTTAGCAATGTGTTTGGAGAACACAGTTTATATACAATAATGAACACACATAGAAACAAGTTTTATAGATTAAAGGTCCAGTTTACCTTTGGGAGCAGTGATTTCAAAAATGTTCAAGATATCACATTTGATGCACATGTGTAGGTCTGTTGTATCATAAAACATCCTACCATATTTAATATTTGCAATAAAACCTAAAATATAAGGAGATATCAGAGTTTTTCTCAATAAACCGTAACTGTATACGGTTTAGTCTGTAAACATTTTTATTATAACTATTGTTCACATTTTGTGTATTTAACAACACTTAACATCGATTATACGGATTCAAATTTTGACAGTGGTTGTTTCTATCCCTAACTCACATTTTAGAACTATTTTAAAGCACTAATTCTGGGTTTTTGTTTCATCTGCAAATGGTAAATTATGCCTTTAATAAAAAATAAAATGTTCTTAGTATTCAGAATTGTGAGAGCCCTCCAAAATATTCCTGTATCAATTTGCCATTTTTTTTAATTTGTTTGTATTTTTGTTTCTTGTTGTTTGTTTGTTTGTTTTTGTTTTTGTTTTTTGTCCATGGAACAGATGAGTCATGTGGGTTTAAGGGGAGCTGATAATGATGGCTGCTGTTCTATTCTGAAGGTTATGGCGGTTTGTTTTTATTTTCCAGGACATTGTAAACTGATATCAAAATGTTGGATGGGGGGGGGGGGGGGGTGTGTGGGAAGGATGGGACGGGAGTTGTTCCTGTGAATTATAAGCCTCTCTGGTGATGTGCTGAAAACTGCACGTGCATGTTCTCATTAAACAGTTGTCTGTTTTGTCGGAGCTTTCATCCGTCTCTCATGGACGGTGTCTGACGAGTCCACCATCTGGTTGCTATGGGGTCGATCCTGATGAATTGCCCCATCACCATTTTTTTTTTTTTTTTTTTGCTACGAAGGCTGAAGTGGTGCAAAGAGATAGATAAATAGATAGATAGATAGATAGATAGATAGATAGATAGATGGGTGTATAATTATGTACAGTAGATCTATAGATACTCTATACATCGAATATTTTGTAAATTTTCGTGAATTTTCATGAATTTCGTGAATTTTCGTGAATTTTCGCAAGTCGGTGCTATTCGAGAATTAAAAAACACATGAAAATATGAACTCTTATCTTGACAAGAAATGTGATGGAGGGAGGAATCTGGGGAGAGTCAGGGTAGGAGAGGATGTGTCATTGTTTGGGCAACAAAATGTCGTATCTCAACAATGTCAAATGTTCAGGAGAGCGAATTTAAATGCGGCAGCCAAAGCACTGTAACAAATGGGGTTGCCTTTAGTTTGACATGCTGTTGTCAGTTCATTTTTGGGGTTCACATCTAGGATTTGGACAGGACTTCTGATAATTAAATCCAAGAAGAAAATGATTTCACCAAAATTTGAGATATGAAGTTTCGTCACTCCGATGACAATAAACGGTCCATCCTACATGTATAATATTCTCATTAGTTTTAGAGAAGGACACCACAGGTAGTTCAGAGATATATTTTTTTTTTTTTTTTTTTTGGGGGGGGGAGGGCTGTCATGTGGCAATTAGCAGATTAAGGGAGAAAGAAACTGAGAAATTTTGCTAAGTATTGTATTTTGGCATAAATACATGTCTTTTGACTGTAGAACATTCTTAGCTTTGTTTGTTGTTTGTCTGTCTGTTTGTTTGTTTGTTTGTTTGTTTGTTTGTTTGTTTGTTTGTTTGTTTGTTTGTTTGTTCGTGGGCAAGTCTTTGAAGCTGCTATTTCATCGTCTCCTTGTACTTGCCCTTGGCCAATCATTGGCCTCGGGGTATTTGGTTGACAGGATATTAACTAGGTATCTGCTCGTTAAGTATTAGATTTATAGGAATTTCATGCATGATTTATTCAGGGGGGGGGGGCAGTGATGGGGGAAAAAAATCTGTTATTACCTTTGTAGCTAGGGATTTGCTTGCAAATACTCAACCCTTTAAACTTTGTTTACCGCCTACTCTCAAGGTTTATGCATTCCTGCCATAGTTTGGCCAAGGAACTTTCTTTATCCCGCCATTGAAACTCTCCCAAGCGAAACAGGCAACCCAGAATTTTGTTTTCTTTCTATTCTTTTTTCCCCTCTTAACTCATTATGGGTGTTTCTGATAGGATTAAAGATAGCTTCTAGGTTAAGTCATTTTAAATGCCTCCTATTTATATGATCAAAAAAGAGGGCTTACTGCTAAGCAAAGTAATCTTGTAGGCAGTTATTCTACAAAGTATATAGTAGGTAAGCAGAGGGAAAAAATATAGTCCGTACAACTTGTGGTAACTCAAATTCACAAGGGGCTATTCTCACTTGTTCGGATTATGCCTGACTTTGGAGTGAAAGTGTGTCAAGTTTGTTACAATAGGCCCGTTCACACACAAGGGAAAAAGTGCGATTTAAAAATTGATTTTCTTATCGCGATCAAAATTTCGAAATTTTTTCCAGTGTGGACAGAAAAATCTCACTAATTACCGCGATCCTTATCGCGATCCAACTCGCACTATTAGTGCGATTTTTCAGAATAATCGCAATTATTTTGCCAAGCGCCATGTGTGTGAGCGCGATCGAGATTCGGAAATCGGTATTTTTAATCCCATCGTTCGTAGCGCGTGCGAAACTCTATTGGGACTGCGGGGTCAGTCTTCGGTCATGCAAGTTTCCCGCATGCGCAATTTGGCCACTGATCGTTCTTTCCTTGCTGTGAAGTGCGATTTTTCCCTGTGTATGGACGGTCGAAAAAAAAATTGAAATTTGGATCGCGATTGAAGTTTCGATTTTCGTTGTTTGTGAACGGGCCTAATAATACTGATCCATAGAGGATACCTGTCAAAAGTTGATGTGTGCATGAGAATAAATTTTGAAGATCTATCAGTACTGTGCAGTAATAAACAAGTTCACCTTCATTAAAGATAATAAAAAGTTTTGGTACCTCAAAAGTTTCCCTGAATTTCCGTGTTTCAGGTTAAAGTATCTATCATAATAACTAACACTGTGAGACTTACTCACCCCAAAGTGCTCTCATTTCTTAGTAATCATGCAATTAACTGCGACCAGCAGCCCCATACGCATAGCGACCAGCAGCCCCATACGCATAGCGTAATGGGGCTTCGCATTGTAGCATTCGGGATCATGACAGATTTAGTATCACGGGTAAATATCAACTTAAAATCCACAAAATTCTTCAATTTGAAGACTTACCAATTAAGTTGAAGTCTTGAAAACAGGCTTCGGGCAACGTTTGATTCTGCCAATAGTCCCTTTCTGTTTGAATTGATGACTGAATGTGACTCTGTCGAGAGGACCTTGGGAGAGCTACATACACTGATTACTACGGCCAGCGCATACGCACACATCACATGCGAACAAATTTCAAATCCATGAACGGATAAGATGTTTGTGTGCGCATGCGCTGGCCGTCAATTCAGTGTAGCTCTCCCAAGGTCCTCTCGACCGAGTCACATTCAGTCATCAATTCGAACAGAAAGGGACTATTGGCAAAACCAAACGTTGCCCAAAGCCTGTTTTCAATACTTCAACTTAACTGGTAAGTCTTCAAATTGAAGAAATTTTTGGATTTTAAGTTGATATTTACCCGCGATACTAAATCTGTCATGATCCTGTAAGCTACAATGCGAAGCCCCATTTAGCTATGCATATGGGGCTGCTGGTCGCAGTTAGCTACACAGTATGCGTATGGGGCTGCACGCTGCTGGTCGCAGTTATCATGCAATAATGGTTTCGCACAATACGTGTACACTCGCCGCCGCCGTACGGCGGCGGCTCTGGTACGAAACCATTATTGCATGATTACTAAGACATGAGAGCACTTTGGGGCGAGTAAGTCTCACAGTGTTAGTTATATGAAAGGTACTTTAACCTGAAACACAAACTAAGACAAGGAAATTCAGGGAAACTTTTGAGGTAATACCAAAACTTTATATTATCTTTAACATAAGGATTGAGAAAATGTAGCAATATTAGTAGAACACATCATTGAAAGTTTGAGGAAAATCGGACAATCCGTTCAAAAGTTATAAATTTTTGAAGTTTTTGTACAGTCACCGCTGGATAAGAAGACTACTACAGTGTATGATGTCACATGCGTACAACAGTATAAGGAAAATATAAAGAGTATTTCACAAAATTTCATCTTTTGAAAAAAGTACACATTCCCTTGACTCGTTACTGACATTATTATAGGTAATATTATTCCCATTGCCTATAGAAAGAGGCAAGTCAAGTGCTCTTTTATTATGCAAAAAAAGTGAAATATGTTGAATTTTCTTTACATTTTCTTTATACTGTTGTACTCATATGACATCACGAGCCTTAGTAGTCTCCTCATCCAGCAGTTCCTACACGAAAATTTTTAAAATTCATAACTTTTACATCGATTGTCCAATTTTCCTCAAACTTTCACTGATGTGTTCAACTAATATTGCTACATTTTCTCAATCCTTATGTTAAAGATAATATAAAGGTTTGGTATTACCTCAAAAGTTTCCCTGAATTTCCTTGTCTTAGTTTGTGTTTCAGGTTAAAGTACCTTTCAACAACACTGACTTTGAGAAAAGTTTGTGCCAATTTACATTGAGAAATTGGTCATTTACTCTATTAAATGGAGATTAGTTTGATTGTTCAACAAGCCAGTTTGGGCTAGCACACTACTGCTGATTGCTATTTACATCTTCAATGCAGGATGGATGTTTTTACTTCAGGACTTGGAATATTGTACCGGGGGTTGTCCACTGAAAACCCTGGATACCTTCCATGTGTTAGTTTTTATGACCACTTAAGTATTTTCTTTTATGTCTGGATGCATAACCAGTACTAGTATATTTTTGCCCCCTTATGCAATAAAGAATTGTTGTGGTGCCATTTATAAGCCAGGAAATCATTAAAAAAAAGTTATAGGTGTAATGTAATACACTGAGTCATTGGATTAGAGGGCCTTGGGTAATGAGGCATAGTTATTGTTATAGGTACTGTCAAGTTGAGGGTAGTTCTCTGGTCAAGGTTTGTAGCTCTTTCTGGGGGCTCTTTTTGCATCAGATGCCCAGCACCTCTTCAGCACACCTTCAAGGTTTGACCAAGGGTGCGTTTATCAACTCTTTTTCTCGGCAGAAACAGGTTTTCCAAACGGCTTTCAGGGAATTTTTACGAGATGATAAATGCAAAGCTGTTTTGAAAGCCTTTTCGGAAAGCCTTTTCGAAAGCCTCAAATTTGTGCTTTTCAAAACAGGTTTCCTAAACAGGTTTCCAGAAACCTGTTTCTAGAAGCCTTTTGAAGCGAGATAAACGCAAAGCTGTTTTGAAACAGCTTTGTACTGCATGCAGTTACGAACTATGCACGCCTGATATGACCTCTTCTCCTCAGGTCGAATTGCGCAATGCAGCTGTGCAGTGACAGGCCAGTTATTGTGTTTGCGAAGAGTTGATAAATGCAACTATTTTGGAAGCCGTTTCTAAAGGGCTTTGGAAACGGTTTTCGAAAGGGCTTTGGAAACAGCTTTTGAAAGTCGTTTAAACAGGGGAAAGATGATAAATGCAGCCCAATATTCATCAGAAATAGTGGACAGCAAGAGGTGTCAGTAGGGCATAGGAACATTTCCAGGGGAATATAGGCCTCTCCATTTGCTGGTTGGTTCGTTGGGAGTTGTTTTTTCGTTTGTTTGTTTGTTTGTTTGTTTGTTTGTTTTTTCCTGTTGTCCCTTGAGGTAATTTTAGGGCAAATTTTACTCACCCACAACCAATTGAGCAATGTGATCGTTATGTGTCTGATAAGACGTCATTACCAGCAACAGTGATAATGATTGCTTGATGAAATAGCAAGCAATTACTATTATATCGGCTTGGAAGACTCCAATTTGCACAGGATGTTTGGAAAGGGTGTTACAGCAGAACTCATCAAACACGTAGGCCTATAAATACATCAACTACTTTACTCATAATTTATTGTTGCCTTTCACAGTTTTCAAAAGGTCCCTAGACTATCATGAAGTAATCAATAAAGTGTCAAAAATTGATAGACATGACTGTACTATGTAAAACACCAAGAGCTCATATGGTGCATATGTGTACGTATTATGCATTCTCTGTTGTCCAGGGTGTGTATTTGATTGATTTTGCCTTGCAGATTAAATTCTGAGAAATGTTCAAATTTGTGCAATTTCAAGTAGAAATGTTATTGTCTGTTATAGTAGGGAAAGGTGACATTTTATTAACATACAATAGTATCAAAAGAGTTTTTATATGTTACTTTATGCACTGGCAATGTGTTGAAACCAATAAATGCACATATTTGTTCTTGGAAAAAAAAAAAAAAAAAAAAGGTGTAGTGATGATAATGTGCTTACCTGTGCAGTTAGATTTCTCAGTTGAAAAAAAAAAAAGATAATGTGAAGAAGATTAAAATAAAATGCAGTGAATGTTTTCCAGTTCAAGGCACATTTTGGAATGTTTGATATGGGTACTCCCTGCTATTTGTGTATCTGTTTGCAGTGAGCTCGCCTGCTATTAATCCATTTGTAGTGTAAGTACCAAAATATGTGTGGATTGACTTAAAAATATCCATGGAGTCATAGAGAATATGAACTTTATATATAACATATACACCCACACATGCAAACATGTGCACACACTCTATCAATATTGTCACATCTTCGTGACGTGGTGAGAGATTGACTAAGTGACAATATTTGCTTCTGTATGACATGCCTTCCTTTTTTAAGCCTTGATGTGCCCCGGGACTCCGGGAGGTACTTGCCTCTAACTTTAATACTGAGTTTTTTTTTTTTTTCATCAGCATTCAATAATCCACAAACCCACCCAAACCAATTGAAAAGGCAGTGAGTTGGCTCAGTCGGTAGCATATCTGCCTCCGACCCAAGCGGCCCAGGTTCGAACCCAAGTCTGGACTGAGCAATGTTGTGTGTAATCATACCATCCCCTCTAGCAAGAGGCAAAACACTGTCCCTCGGATAGGACATTTAAATGGAGGTCCTGCATGTGAGAGAATCACAACCCACGCACGTTAACCCATTGAGGACAGTTTGATTTTGCTACATAAGAGACCCCTGCCCGAGTATACTCGGAACTCGTCCTCAACGGGTTAAAGATCCCGCTCCATTCATTCATCACAAAGAGCAGGGTGTTTAACCCGGTGAAGTAGTCCCGCCTCACATCCAACTTGGCCCCATGGAAGACCAGCTTAGCATAGCTGAAAATGGGCTATCCAGCCATCTTCTCTGATGGAAAATGAACAAACAAACAAATAAATCTCCAAATGCCACAGTACAATGAAAGCATTTCCTGTGATTCCATACCTGTCACAGTATGTAGCTTGCATTTTACTGTAAAAGTGAAAATTTTCGTGGTGTGGCATTTCCGCCCATTTCGGGCAACCAGACGCTAGCGTGGAAATAAAAGCACGCGAATATTTTTGCATGCCATATGTTCCAGTAGTTAATGTCCTGATTTCACGGAATTAAAAACACACGAAATCCATCTTACCCGGCCAAGTGCAAAAAATTATTGGCGCAAAAATATCCACTTTTACAGTATGTGGTGACTGATTATCAAGCACTATTCCCTACTGGAAGTTTCTGTCACTGTTTTGTATGCAAGAGTCATGCCTCTACAATAATCTTACTACTGGTCATTTGGCAGAAAGACAACCATAGATTTGACACACAATTTATATCAAAGCAAAGCTTAGGATTTTCTCTGCAATGTTAGTCATTACTTGTCTAATGTCAAAAAATCTATAATGAAATTAAATAGATTTGAAAAACAGAATGCTCTTCCATAGCATGTCTTATATGCTGTCTGAGAACAATGTGGCACACAGGGGTTTTTACGATGGCACATAAAGAGTTATCTTAGACCTAGTGAGTTGTAGATTATCAACCCATTCAAGCATAGTAATATGCTTCAATACAACAGGTTAGTATTGATACAGTAGCGATTTTATACCGTATATCCCCCCTAAAAATTACAATTGGATTTCGAATTGAAAACTTTCAAAATGATCAATCTTAAAGGACAAGCTCACCTTCATAAACATAGGATTAAGAGAATGCAGCAATATTAGTAGAACACATTAGTGAAAGTTTGAGGAAAATTGGACAATCTATGCAAAAGTTATGCATTTTTAAAAACTTTTGTGTTGGAACCGCTGGATGAGGAGACTACTAAGGCTCTTGATGTCATATGAGTACAACAGTATAAAGAAAGTGTAAAGAAAATTCAACATATTTTCACTTTTTTCACATCATAAAAGAGCACTTGACTTGCCTCTTTCTAAAGGCAATGGGAATAATGTTACCCATAACATATGTCAGTTACGAGTCAAGGGAATGTGTACTTTTTTCAAAAAATGAAATTTTGTGAAATTCTCTTTATATTTTCCTTATATTGTTGTACGCATGTGACATCATACACTGCAGTTGTCTTCTCATCCAGTGGTGACTGCACAAAAACTTCAAAAATTCATAACTTTTGAACGGATTATCCGATTTTCCTCAAACTTTCAATGATGTGTTCTACTAATATTGCTACATTCTCTCAATCCTTATGTTGATGAAGGTGAACTTGTCCTTTTATGCTATTTCAGGGTACGAAACTAGAACTTCTTACCTACATCTTGCAGAAAACCCATTCAATTTGGTGAAGTGGTCACAGAGAAATGTGGATCGTAGTAGAGCATGCCATGGGTCCGTTTCTTTCAAGTTTAGCACTTGGATGCTCTTAACATCCATAACACAATGGACTAAACTTGGAGGGAAGGGATTCTTGACAGGCTCGACAAGGATCTCCATCTTGCTGTGACCACTGAAACAAATGGGGGTGTTCTGTAAGATGTCGGTTATAAGTTGTAGTTGCATACCTTGAAATTTCATTTTGATTGATTCATTACATTTTAAAGTTATCAATGCAGAAAGAAACACTCGTTGCAATTTCTTTCGGGACATACGGTATAGGGGGATTAGGTAGTCTCTATTCATTGACAAATAGTTTCCAAGCATCTGTGCCTGTCGGCAAAAAGAACACTCTTTAAACCTTTTAAACTCACTATTTAGTGAAATTTTAGTGTTACTGATAGAGGACAGACTACAAATGATTTGGTTGGGATTTGAATCCTTGACCTCCGGCCAGTTTAAGATATCAACGCCTGTACCACTATGCCAGATACCAAAATGAAAGGGATGGTATTGGTTGAGGTGAGGATTCTGGTTTTAACATTTTGCGAAATATTTAGACAACACTTTATGAAATGGTGAAGAGCATACAATTCTAAGGGGAATTGAAAGTTCATTTTATGAAAAGTGGTTTTAAAATGACTGAGATATCCCAAAACAGTGTAAAACAAAGTGATCCTAATAAAAGTCATGGCATGTTGCAATTTACATATCTCAGCCATTTCAAAACCAGTTTTCATCAATTAAACTTTTAATTCCTTTACGCTCTAAAAAAAATTGAGTGAAAATATTCACTCTTAAAAGAGCGAATTAAAAAAAAGGTGAATTTAGAGTGAAATTGGAATGAATTTTGAGTGAAAATGTTCATTTTCACTCATTTTGGAGTGACCTCAAAGATCACTCGAAGATTTTGGAGTGATCCCTGAGGTCACGCTAAAACGAGTGAAAATGAACATTTTCACTCAAAATTCAAAATTCATTCCAGTTTCACTCTAAATTCACTCTTTTTTTAATTCACTCCTTTAAGAGTGAATGTTTTTACTCAATGTTTTATTAGAGAGTAAGGATTACATGTTCTTTCACACATGTAATTGATTGGCGGTTTCTCATTATCTCACAAACACACATTTATTCACACACACCACAAAGTTGGAAACATGCAGCCCCATCTAAAACCAAAACTGTAACATCCTTTCAAGGTGAATTGGCTGAGGTGAGGTGCATTTCCTATTGAAAAAAGTGACAGACAATGAAACCAGCTGTTTATCAAACTCATACAAACCAGAGATACACACAATGACATTGACACAGTGTCATTGATGTAAAAGTGCATAGAAATGACTGAGCTGTGAAATTTGCAGTGTTGTTCTGACGTTGCATAGGCATATAGTTCTGTGGATTCAGTGCGACAGATATAAAGTTTGGGTCAGAGGTGATCATATGCAATGCAACCTTGTCTATCCCGTTACTATTAAAGGCATAATTTACCATTTGCAGATGAAACAAAAACCCAGCATTAGTGCTTTAAAATAGTTCTAAAATGTGAATTAGGGATAGAAACGACCACTGTCAAAATTTGAATCCGTATAATCAATGTTAAGTGTTGTTTAATACACAAAATGTGAAATAGTTATAATAAAGGTGTTTCCAGACTAAACCGTATACAGTTACGGTTTATGAAGAAAAACCCTGATATCTCCTTATATTTTAGATTTCATTGCAAATATTTCATATGGTAGGATGTTTTATGATACAGCAGACCTACACATATGCATCAAATGTGATATCTTGAACATTTTTGAAGTCACTGCTCCCAAAGCTAAACTGGACCTTTAAGTTGCAGTTAAAATGTCTCTTTGGAGAATGGTGAAAGCATCTAGATATGTATCGTGCAAATGTTAAAGGATAAGTTCACCTTCATACACATTAGGATAGAGAGAATGCAGCAATATTAGTAGAACACATCAGTGAAAGTTTGAGGAAAATCGGACAATGCGTTCAAAAGTTATGAATATTTTAAGTATCTGCGAAGTCACCGCTGGATGAGAAGACTGCTACAGTGTATGATGTCACATGCGTACAACTATACAAGAAAAATAAAAAGAGAATTTCACAAAACTTTACTTTTTGAATAAAGTGCACCTTTCTTCGACTTGCTACTGACGTATGTTAAGGGTGATATTATTCCCCCTGCCTTCTGAAAGAGAGAAGTCGAGTCATCTTTTGTTATTTAAGAAAAATGGAAATATGTTGAATTTTCCCTATTCTTTCTTTACATCGTTGTACTCATGTGACATCACAAGCTTACTTAGTCTTTTCATCTAGCCGTGACTGAGCAGAAACTTCAAAAATTCATGGAACGGATTGTCCAATTTTCCTCAAACTCTCACTGATGAGTTCTACTAATATTGCTGCATTCACTCAACCCACATGTCTATGAAGTTGAACTTGTCCTTTAACAACTGAAAATGCAAATAAAAGACATGCGACATGATCTGTGAGTGAAACGGCATTGACAGGCATGCTTCATTGCACCACTAGCTAATCCTTTTAAAAGGGACTGATAAAAGCTTTAGTGCAGGTAAGTCCTGTGTTTGAGCTGTAACAGAGATATATAGTTCAATGGTGATATCATATCCATCATATTAAATCCACACAATGCCAACAGGTAGTGATGGTGGGTGGTGTTTGTGCTGTACTCAGAGTCTGTGCGTAGAGTGCAGACTCCACATCATAAATCCAAGTACCCCCCCCCCTTTTTTTGTTCAAAGTTATGACAACTTCAACTATCTAACTCTGTACTGTTTAATTCACCCTATTGGCTGCATGCATCAAGGTCTGTTTTAACAGTCTATTACGTTTGTTTGTGGGGGGGGGGGGCTTTAAGGGGGGTTGTTTTTTTTTTTTCATTGTTTCCGCACGTACTGGCGGGGCTGAATAGGTCGTCTGTAGTTACGTGTACTCAACTTAGCAGTCTCTCATTCTTTTGCACTGAGACCGCTGCAGATGATTTTTATGAGATATAATTCTCTGATTAAAGGTACTGGCAGCTGGGAAAGAGATCTAAAAGAGCTATAACAAAGGAATGTTATTATTGAATGGTCCATTGATTGCAGGCAATGTCCTCTAACTTTAGAGGCCTTTTATGATGATTGTTTGACCTAAGATAGGAATGTTATGCCAAATATGACTGTGTTTGATGCAGTTTTTTTTTTCCAGTCATCAGTCATTTCTGTATCCATGAATTTGATAGTTTTGTGAGTTTGATAATGACAGGAAACTGTACAATTTAGAACTTTTTGCTTAGACTAGAATGTTTGTGTGTTTGTTTGTATGTGTGTGCGTGTGTGTGTATGTGTGTGTGTATGTATGTGTGTTTGTGAGGCAGACAGAGAAATGTGATGTGATTTGTCTTCAAAGCGCATACTGTAGGTGCATTCACATTTAATAGAATTATCATGGAATGAAATATCATTGCAACTTGTCTACATTCTCCTTGCTGAAATAGCACAGTAAATACATGTAGGGCCTATAGATACCATGGTATTTTATGATCAGTTGGTACCGTTCTCGCTTACGAAATCCTGTGGTATTTCTGGCCTGAAATCACAACTCTGCGAGAGAAGCACTGCAAATATTCATTTGATATTTCCTATGGTGTGAAGACAGGAAGTATATGTCAGGTTATGTGAGAACTTGATAACCACAGTCAGGTGAGTGGTATGTTTAAAGGCAGAATTTACCATTTACAGATGAAACAAAAACCCAGCTTTAGTGCTTCAAAATAGTTCTAAGATGTGAGTTTGGGATAGAAACAAATAATGTAAAAAATTTGAATCAGTATAATTAATGTTATGAATTGTTAAAGTATATACAAAAAGTGAACAGTAGTTATAATAATGTTTTTATACTAAACTGTCTACAGTTTTGGTTTATTGAGAAAAATAGTGATATCTCTTTATATTTTAGGCTTTATTGCAAAATTTTAACGTGGTAGGATGTTTAGTGACACAACTGACCTACCCATATGCATCAAGTGTGATATCTCAAACATTTTTCAAATCACTGCTCCCAAAGGTAAACTGTACCTTTAAGACACGATTCACAGTGTTAAGTGACTTTGTGTACATGCAGAGGTGTAAAATTGTAGAAAAGTTGAATTGGTGCATTGATCTGCTCAATACTTATTTAAACATATCAAAGTTGCAAATACATTATTTTCTTCAACATCAATTCTTTAGCATCATTTCAACTGCTGAACAAGAATTGTTCAGTAGGCGTACATGGTGTATTGCAGGACTTCACACTATTATAACCCATTTTTTTCTACTGGTCGGACCTGTATGTCGGATCATTAAAGTACCCAGCTTTTCCATGTTTTACAGGCCCATCCCTGAAAAAGCTACAGGTCTGACAGTGATTTTTACTAGTCAGGGACGGTCAGACTAGTGCCAGTGTACAGCATTGTGTGTATTTTATTGTTTGTTCGTTTGTTCATTTTCCATTTGTGAAGATGGCTGGATAGTGCTTAAAGGTCTTGTTTACCTTTGGGAACAGTGATTTAAAAGTGTTTCAAGATATGACATTTAATGCATATGTGTAGGTTGAACCATAAAACATCCTATCATATAACATTTTTGCAATATCAAAGCCTAAAATATCTGTATTTTTCTCAGTAAACTGTAAATGTAGACTATTTAGTCTGGAAACATTTTTATTTATTGTTCACATTTTAACTATTGTTGACATTGTTTAACTATTGTTCACATTTTGCATATTGAACAATACGTAACATAAATTTTACCTTTTCAAATTTTTACAGTGGTTGTTTCTATCCCTAACTCATATTTTAGAACAATTTTAAAGCTCTAATGCTGGGTCTTTGTTTCATCTGCAAATGGTAAATTATGCTTTTAAAAGACTTTGACAGAATAAGGGAAGGAAGTTTAGAGAAGTTTGATGCCAACAGACAGGTCGTGAGGGAGCGATGCCTTGCAGAAGACACTAAAGAAAATGCCAGCAAAGGTCTCGTGATGCCAACGGGAATACCACTCACTATTCAGGCTTGATTAGTGCCAAATTTGATACAAAAGGGAGTGATCGGTGTCTCGCGAACCCATCAATGCTCCCTTCCCCCGTCCTATTCCTCCCCCATCCCACCTAGTCCCGAGTATACTTCAAAAGTGGACATTTTTGCGGTGTAGAAATTTTTGCACATTTCACACTACCAGAGGCGCCAAAAGAGCAAAGAAAATGAATATTTTTGCTTGCCATATGGTCGAGTATTTAACGTCCTGATTCCTGATTCCTGAGTCCTGAATTAAAAACACTCAAAATTCGTCTCACGTAGCCAAGCCCGAAAAGTTACTCACACAAAAATATCCACTTTTACAGTACTTAGTCAGTTGTCTCTGGAAATGCATGAAATGGCAAAATCAGTTTGACCTCAAGGGAATAATACCCTCATAGATTATGTATGGCCATTCCAAGTAGCATCTTTTGGGGTGGAACTTTGGAATATCATCAGATGGCTTGTATTTATTGTAACAAAAGATATCAACTAACTTGCCATTTTAGGGGGTGGGGTCATCGGCCCAATGTTACAAAGTTGCGGACCTGTTTTCCCTGATAGGCAGTTTGCTTTACGACAGCTGTGTCCATGTTCTTTACATTCATTTCCAAAATGAAATGAAAACTAGAAATATATATATTTTTTTGTAATTGTATATTTATGTTAACAGGGCTCTTTTTGAAAGCAGGCCTTTTGGCTCTGAAAAGAATACCCTGTTTTCAAAGAAGACTGAATAAATAAATAAATAGATGAATAAATAAACAAATAAATAGAAGAAGTGGTAGTACTTCAAGTGTAAGAAATGAAGTAGTAATAGTAATGATTCTGGATTTCATGATTCTGCCTGTCATAATTCTGAATTGTTGGGTGTTTTTGTTTTGTTTTGTTTTGTTTTTTGTTTTTTGTTTGTTTGTTTTTTGACCTGGCAAAGCACTGACAGTTTAGTGCTCAGTCACTTTCAAAGGTTATCCAGCTTACACCTTTGAGTTCTTGGTATCTGAAAACTGCAAAAAGACTCAGTTCTCAACATCCCTTGAGAGAAAGAGAGAGAAAAAAAAAGCTACAATACTTGTTTGCTCAAGGGTGTGGAGTGGTACAACTGTTTGTGTAATATATAATTTCTTTATTAAAAAGTATCTTGAACTGGAGTGTACGCACCTTTCAAAGGTTCAATGGTCTTAGATTTAAACTAGGAAGAGAAAGAGAGAGAGAGAGAGAGATAGCTATCTTTTGGCAAGATAGAATAAGAAAAGTAACTAACATTGAAAGGATGAGGTAAGATGAATCAACTGTTGGTTTCATATTGTGCCAAGGAAGTTTGGTTCCAAATTCTCAATAATCTGACTCACTTCTGAAGTTTTGATTTTCTTATCTCCTGTGCAGATGTTTCCATGACATCATAACCAGACAGATTATGTTCCAAGTATGTGGTGTAATTCTAGAGATGGCTCAGTGTTAGACAAGGAAATGTTTATTTTTGTTTTCCTCTACTGCATTGTCTCACTGTCGCAGTGAGCAGGAATGAGTAGACTGGTTTGTATGGCAAAATACAAGAACATAGTAAGAGTATAATGAGAGTCATTCGCATACTCGGTAGGGCAGAGGTTTTACCTTATCTCCCATGAGTTTCAGTTATTGTGATGAGGTATAATTCTGCACATCACAGGAATATTGATTCATTTGGTCTTTTCCATATTCCCTTGTTTTCCATATTCCCTTGTTGCCCAAGGGTGGGGAGTATGGGCTGCTATACAGAAGAGTCAAGTTTGCCCCCATTGGCTGTGCTTTTGCACCGATTCTGGCATAATACTACAGTGCTGTTATACCATCACCATGGCAACTGACCGAAAACAAGACAAGTCCAGCTTCCTGTTTTTCTAGAACAGGTTTTGGCAGAGAGCTAGCTTATAGGCTGGCTGGGTGAGGACGCACAAAAACTGTTTTCCATGGCCGGGGTCTCGGCCCATTGCCCAGCGGTTATGCGGGGCATGGCGTCACTTTTGACGTCAAAAAGGACAGGAATTTCTCATTCTATTAGACCATTTACAGATATGACATCGATATTGCTAGCCTCACTTTTAAGCCTCACTTGAATTCTGCCAGAATGTAAAAATTTTTCAACTTTTTTGTCATTTTCCTTTTCAAATACCAACCACACAAATTGCACCTTTTACAAATACTACTGAATGACTTCAAATCATCAGGATTGCCCCAATTTTGAATAAAGATAAAGTTTCACATGTCTTTGTTTGAAAAGTTCCTTTCCTTATACATTATGAAGGTTTTGTGTTACTAGTAGCTGCAAGTGAGAATTTTGATAGACAAACTTCAATATGATTTTAAAACTAACAAAGGTGAGACTAACACTGCCACATGCAGTATTTGTAGAATAATAGATGTTTGCTGCATTTTTTTTTTCACTTCAGATATGGTAAAAATTAACAGCAGAAGAACTGCCGGCATTGTATTCTGAAATTTTATTTCTTGCATGTTTGCAATAAGGAAATGTCAACAGGATGAAGAACACAAACATTTTTTCAAATAAACCACCTAGATTTCGTTACTAGTACGTATGCGCGCATGCATGTATTACCTATATGCCATTTTTATAGAACCTTTTCCAATACGACATAGGGTACAAGCTCTATACATGTACTATTAATATCAGATATGATAAAGGTACACAAATACAAAAGGACAAACTAGCAATATGAAATATTATATGACATTACTGTTAGACAGAGATGGGATTTTAAATGCTTCTTCAATATTAAATGAATTGGATGATATATTCACGAGTGAGGGGAGTAATGAATTCCCAAATTTGGGGCAATTTGTGAATTATCCTGTGCAATTTTGGGGGAAAAATGGAGTAGTGAGTTTCAGGCCTATGAATAATCTGTCTCTATATCTAATGGCACTCGAGTGGGTTGTTTACCTTGTGTGTATTTTGTGAGGTGGAGAAGCAGAAAGAGTGAGACAGAAAAAAAAAAAGTTCTGATCTTTGAATATTCAAAGGGTCTGAATAACAAGCCTAATTTCACCTTGGCATTTAATTTTGCTGCGCTGTTACCCATGGAGTAGTACAGCATGTCAGGGTGTGGCAGGGTAGCTACATCGTATTTTAGTCTACTTCTTTAGGCTGTACATGTGTTATCATTCATTGTTTTTCTGCAAAATGTATTCATTATACAACTGACATGAGAAAAAAAGTTATTCATGTAACAAGGGTTCTGTCCTTTCATGATAGAATTTTCCTGAACCCTAAATTAAAAGTTTTAGTGTAGGTTAATGTGAGATACAAGTGTGTATCAACACAAGAGCTTTAAATGAGAAAAACTGCAGCAAAGAGTCTGGAACCAAGGCTACGCACTTTCTCTCCTATTTTGCCCTTTTTCTTTCTCTCTCTCTCTCTCTCTATCTATCTATCTATCTGTTCAGCACACACACTACACACACACAAGGTGTGTTTACAGCGCTCTTGCATTACGCACTGAAGTGGGTTTGTGTATGTGTGTGGGCACACACACACACACAAATTTCGCTTTATATTACGAGGCCAGTGCCTCTAGCTTTATTGTGTTGTGTTTGCTTGCTTGCTGAGAGGATAGGACGCGGGGTCTGTCAGCCACTGGTCATAAGAGTGGAGAAAGCTAAGTGAGAGCAGCAGAGAGAATAGCGTCCAGTTTACTGCTGTCCAGCCATTTTAAAGGAATACGTTCGGTTTATCAAAATTCTGTGAGAACTAGCAGGATTTGATATAAATTGGATAAGCCAAAGAAAGGCAAAGAAGAGACAGTGTGTAAGTATTATATAAATCTGTATTTTTTTCTTCTTGTATTGGAAATTACTTCTGACAAGTTTTGGGAGAGAGATGATTTCAGATTGCCCTTTTAGATTTTGCAAAAATTTGTTGTAAATTCTGTCGTAGTCCATCTGCAGACGAGTGCTTTTGTTATCATGCAGGTTTATCTCTATGACTGCGCTGTTTACATTGTGACCATTCATTGGGCTCCCGTACATACTGGATGAGATATGATTGATAAAACGTGTTTTATATCAGCAGTCTTTTTTCTGGGGCCCTTGGACTGCTCTTGGCTCCATCTGACCTGTCTGTGGTTGAACATTCACAGATACATGTATGCTGCAAACTTTGGGTGTCTTCCCTGAGTGAATTAATACATCGTTTTTTGCTTTGATGTGCTTTTGAGCTGAGGGCGTTGATGGAAAAACACTGAAAAACAAGGCAGTGGCCTTACGCTGCTGTAGTAGTGTAAACCCGAAGTTGCCTTCCCTGTATATAATGAACTGCAATGAAGATAGTTACAACTGTGAATGGGCGTGACGCACGAATGCAGTGTCCCACTCCTGCACACGCATACCCCTGGCCAGAGTCCTAGGATTAGGGTTTTAGGGTTATAGGGTTTGTTGTTATGACAAAAAGTATATGAAAGCCGATGAGGGTACGAAACTACACTGAAGCACAGAAGTGAGCATTGCAGTTTTGCTTAGTATTTTCATGGACCTACAAAAAATGGTATTTTTCATTCCATCCACTTCAAAGATCAAACTTTATTTTATCAGTGTCCTGAAGATGGGTTTGCAAAAAAAAGAAAGACCACTACCTACAACACTTACAAGTTGTGTTCTCTTAATTGAACTTCCCTGTGTACTTCAAGGGCAGGTGCTGTTGTTGAACACAGCTTGTAGCATAAATTATCCAATCAGTTCTAAGCAAATTGTGTGACTCTTATTCTGAAAAAAAAAAATGCAATTTTCTTAGAGATTGCTTGTAAAGTAAATTTTCTGAATGTTCAAAGAATGCAGTAGGCCTACACACATGTGGGACAAATCATATGAAGAGTTTGTTTGCAAAAACCGATAAGTCCATTTTTGAAGATTTTCAAGTACGGTCTCTGTCATAAAGTACAAAATAATACCTTTTAAATGATATATTGGTCACTACATATAAAAGTACATTTTTGAAGTTATGGTCAAAAGAAGCAAAAATTTTCTTATTATTTTCTTTATTTTTCTTGACCTTTAATCACAATATCTCCGTTTGACAAATATGGACTTATCGGTTTTTGCAAAGAAACTCTTCATATGTTTATGAATTATGTATTCCAATCACTTTTCATTTAAATCTCTTTCTTGCTGTATGAGAATGTCTCATTCTATTTTAGTTGTTTCAGTCTGATAATGCAATTACTAGATTTAATTTGAATAAATCCAGTTTAGGTAGTGGTTCTCTGCACGTAGTATAAATTTGCATACCTTCATGTTCCCATTCATTAGAATCAATCCTATTTGTAAGGAAGGTGAGCTTCAAAGAGGTATTGTATAGGAGATGGGCAAAAAACACAAAACAAACCATTATTGCATTATTTCTCACAGTCATTTCTTGAATTAAAGCTTTGAAAAAATGAATGTTCAAGACACTGAAAAAAATCAGTTTTTGAGTTGGGCATGCAAGCGTGAATTTAAGTGGTGCACATCCAAACAGGGTATGCTCACGACACGGGAACATACACCACATACGGTTTCTATGGAGACATGTAATAGCACTCTTTAGTCTAGGCACAAGACATACATGTAGTGTGTTCAAGTGGCATATCTATATCCTGCATACACTGTACCTGGCACTTTACTCGTGTTTTGATGAAAAACATTTACACTGTGACACGTATACTAGGTAATTCTCTGGGCAGCACAAGAACAATTGAGCCCTGGATGGTTGGCCGCATGCGGTGTATTCGGGTTATCAAATCTGTAATTGGTATTCAAATTGCCTGGTGTAGTGTTAGCTGTTTGTGATACTAGATTTTCTGCCGGTCTATTTTTTTTAGGGGGTGGGATATGGGCAGAGGGGAGAGAACGGGGGGGGGGGGGGGGGGGGGGGGCTGGGTTATATTCCGACAGTTTCATCTATTGTGCAATGACAATGCTGTTTGCCTATGTTGCATTGCAAGCCCAGTGTGTAGATGCTAAACTTTATATTCACATAATCATACTTCATAGGTTGATAGTCGGGGGGGGGGGGGGGGGGGGGGGGGGGGGGGGTCTGTTATGTTACATAATCACATTTGTATTACCCTTTATGTGTAAGCTGAAAAAAAAATACATAGGCCTATGTATCCCACCCAATTGTTAACTATATGTCAGCAGTGCCCATCAAAAGCATCACAAATCTCTGCAGAATGTTCCCAAATACAGTTTTTATCTGTGGCCAGTGTGTATTACATGGAAAATTTTATACAACACTTATATGAGCAAAATGCACCTGTTGAGCATGTTAACAAAGAGTTCTAAACAAACATAAACTCAACTGCCATTGCAAATGATACATAATGCTACAGAATTTGTTCTGTTCTTGAAATACACCTGTAAGTGGGTTTTTAGTTTCCCCGATTGTATGGTTTGCATATAGTACAGTAACTGGAGGCAGAGTTCTATCTTTGTGACTTTGACAAACTGACCAGTATCTAGGCCTGGAAATGTTTTATATCCTCGGCCAGATTGTACTTCAGAGGGTGAGAGAGGTGTGCTTGGACCGCACCCATTTTTGTTCTGTTTTTTAATTTTTTTTAATACTGAAATTGTGCAAAAATAAAGGAACCCATAGTACATACAATATTCATCATCTACATTTTCATGGCTGGGTGACATTGTGGCCGTGCTGTTTTCTGTGAAGTATCAAATTTCTCTTGTGGAAATAGAATGTTCTATACCTCTGTCGATGCTGCAGTCTTTTTCACTGAATTTCCATTTTGACATGACAGGATAATTACCACATCGCAATATATGCGAAATGAAATTTCATTAGCGCTAATGCTGGGGGGCCCCTTTCAGTTAATTGGATTTACTGTGACTTGTTCTAATGCCTTATGAAGAATTATGATTCCCCATAGTGAACTGAGGTGATGCTTATAGAGTCATGTGAGATATCATGATGTGTTCAGGTTTTGTGATATGTGGTTGGACATACAGTGTAAATATTTAAAATAAAAAAAGTTGTGGATGGTGGAGTTTTTCATATTTTGATGCACAAATCAGCAATACCACTTCCAACCATACACAGGTTTTTTTTCCTAAATGTCCTCTAAAGATAAAACCAGGAGAAGTATTAAAAAAAAATGAAATTGATTAAGAGTAAGATACAATGTTTGGCTTGCCTCAAGTTATTGTTGTTTTCAAATAAACTCACTATTTTTTTTTAGGAGGGGGGGGGGGGGACACTACAAGAGGGAGAGGGGAGGGTTGTAGATGATAAATCATGGATCAAAATCATGAATTCTAGAAGTACATCCTGCAAAGCAAATTCATTGCATGTACTTGGGAAGTTTCTCACTTCTTTCCAAACTACACATAAGTTTTGTGTAGTGTGACTGTTTGTGATGTGATCCATGCATGATGTTTGCACATATCCTCGTGGGGGAGGGCTTTGTTTTTAGTATGAAATCATGAGTCTAGTTTTGAATCATTGAAACTACAAGTAGGTATAGTTTTCCTTATTGTGACTGCAGCTTTTACCATTTCAGCTGAAAGGTTTTGAGGTCTTCAGCCCCATTGTACCTTGGTTATAGTGGTGAGAGGAATGCACTTCCCACCACGCCCACTTTCACTTTGCAGAGATGGGCGTTTCCAGTTTCCATAGGCTGGTGCTGCGTGCAGTCGATCGCTGAAAGAAAGAAGCCCCACTTAGACATGACGATACTTACTCCATAGGCCTACGTCAACGTGTAGGGAGTGGTAGTACAGCCAGTAACTCTAAGTCAAATGGAACCACTTTTTATTAAAGGCAATGTTGAGGACCAGTGGACCTGATCGAATTACTCCCCCTCGCTTCAATTGTGAGACCCCGGATCAATTGTGCCCCGTAATTGATCCAAAATCCTTGCTTTACCTTGCTTTTCTTTCCCTTGCCCCCCCCCCCCCCCCCCCCCCCCCCATTTATTGACAAGTAGGGGAATGTTTTGCCTCATTGTCTTTTATACCCTCACTCCCTTAAAGGTAGGGAATCCCATTTGCATGCCTTAAATGAAGAGTTGTATAAATACAGTGGTATGTTGAAGAGAGTATCATTTTAGAAACTCCCATAAAGTATTGAAAGTGGAAGGTAACATTTAGTACATTTTTATTGACCGTTAGATTTTGAATTGAATTTTTTTCGGGGCTCACCGTAAATTCCAGTACATTACTAGGCTACCTTTGCAGACCCATGCACTGACCCATGTGTGTCCATCATGTATATTTTGTGAAGAAAGTTCATCAAAACTTACAAACATTTCTATATACATTCTTGCCACACACCCTGTATGTTATTACATCAGCTCTTATACTTTTAGATTTGTGTTTATAGATTAAAAAAAAAATACAGAAGACTGCAACAAAAAGGCTTAAGTGTGGCTGACACACAGAACTACTGAGTAGTTGAGTTTTGTGCATTATTCAAATTGTAGATAACTGTTGACTTCCAAATTTCTCAGCAGTGGCCTAAACAAGTCCCCTGAGGTTCATATTTAATATTTTGCTGCATTTTGGGAGGTCTGTAAAAGGTATCCCCTACCTTTAATACTTGATCATCTCTTATTCTGTATGTATTGATTTGTTCACTTTAGCATCGTTGTCTTCTTTTCTTTTTTTGTTTTGCTCTTCCATGACTGTCAGTGGAGTCGTTATCTCCCCCGCCTATGTCCTCTGACGATCCGAATCCGTCACATCGTAGGCAGTGCATTCTTTTTGCCGCTTTTATCTGCGTGTAACGAGAAGTCAGCTGTGCATGGTTGGCTGCCCAGCTGCGAAGTCCCTTTTAAACTACTTCATAGATGTAGCCTCAGTCCCAAGCTGTCTTTCTTTGGAATTTCTGTAGTATGCAACATGTACAATTATTCTGTTGTTCAGTGTGGTTATGTTCATCAATTCCAATGTATACAACTCTGTGATGTATGAATGTTGGAGACTGTGAGTTTAGTCTTCGAAATAGACTGCTATCTTATTTGTATCTGACTGCCAAGGATTGCTTTAGAGATGTGCTGTGCATTAGAATAGCAGACAGAGAGGAGAAAGTTGAACTCAGCCTGGAAATAAGGCTAAGACAGATTTTTCCCAGGTCTTTTGTGGTTAGACTGATAAAGGTTAGCAGCATGTGTGCGTTAATTGTTCTGGGGAGCGTGGGGTTGATTTTTGGCTCCAAGTGAATTTGATATTGTCTTCATGACCTCTTTTCCATTATTGGGTCGTAGCGTCAAGAAAAGCAAGACAAATTAAGCCATTATACAACACTACAT
Source organism: Diadema setosum (assembly GCA_033980235.1). Taxonomy (NCBI): domain Eukaryota; kingdom Metazoa; phylum Echinodermata; class Echinoidea; order Diadematoida; family Diadematidae; genus Diadema; species Diadema setosum. The sequence continues at coordinate 36,113,060 of CM067071.1, read as the reverse complement.
AAATGTGCCTCATTTAAAAGAAGTCCTACCTTACAGTGTAGATTGACTTTAGTAGATGGCAGCTGTAATGCACACATGAAATGAAGCAGTAACTTAGCAACACACAAGCTGCAGTCACAGTCTGGCAGAGTTAAAAGGGATCGTGTAGTTTTGGTTGAGACCTAACTTTAGATTTCTAGCATTTTTTTTTGTGAGATAATGAGAAACCTCTAATATGAAATAAGAAGGAGCATGTGATTCCAAGAGGAATTCAAGTTACAACTAATTTGATGAAAGTCAGTTATGAAATGACTGAGACCCCAAAAACAGAGCAACCCCAATGAAAGGTGGGACCCACCTTTCATTACGAAAGCTTTGTTTTACTTTGTTCTCGGATGTTTCAGCCATTCTAAAACCAATATTCATCAAATAAACTTTGAAGTCTTCTCAGAATGGTATGCATTCATTAATAGTGTTTCTCGGTATCTCACAAAACGTTTGAAATCCAATTCTCAGCTCCACCGATACTATAAGATTCCTTTAACTTTGAGAACTCTTTTTCATTGAAGAACCTGCTTGTCCGTTCACACTAACAGCCGTAAACTTCTTAAAGTTTCGGTTCTGGAAGTTAGTGTCACTGGTGCATTCACAACAAAGGAGAAAGTGTGCATTGCCCGACAGCTGATTGTTACAGTGTAATTATGTATAAACAATGCACACATGAAGATACATCCTAAATGAGCATGTGTTTTGGAGGCAGGTTGTGTGGCAAACTATAAGTTTCAGCTGCAGGCATTCAGACTGCACAAACTTTGAGAAGATTTGCAGGGGTTGGGAAAATTTCCCTAGTTTGGGTGGCAAGTTTCCTGAGAGTTCTGCAAGAAGTTTTCGGGAAGGTTCTGCTCACACTGGCAAAACTACGCAAACCTTAATGAACTTCAAATTTGCAACGTTTTGCCAGTGTGATTGCAGCTGGTAGAATTGTACCGCAGTTTATGATGTGCCACTGAGAAGATAAAATCATTTTGTCTGTATTATGTATGTGTGTTGGCATCTATTGTGTAGGGAATAGGGATCCTACAATGGTTGAAGTCTGAAGCCCGCAACCCAGTGCGATGAGTCACATAGTTTTGGTATCAACCCTTATTGTGCCAGGGACTTATGACAGTGTGTAGAATACTATGGGGTTGACGGGCTGATTTTGCTACAACACGCATTTCCCAAAGACACCTGCCCGAGTATACTCGTGACTAGACTTCAATGGGTTAAATGCACACAAAGGGATAAATATGCAGGAAGTGAATTCATTCTTTTGCCAGCAAGGTTGCCAAAGAAATTATCATGATGTCCTATTCAGAAAGCAAAACTCTGTGGTTTGGCTGTAATTATCAAAACAAAATAATCTATACAAATTTCTCAATTGCAATTAGGAACCAGACACTGGGTGGTGCCCTTCTAAAAATCTGTATGATAATGATGTTTGCCCGATCATTTCTGATTTCAATTCTCATGTTGCTGTGCTTTATGTATTAAAGTGGTCTGCATCCATTTACTGTGTAGGCTTTTTCTTCCTCTTTTCTCATGATGATGATAACGGGCATGCCACCATACAGTAGGGTGTATCAGGGGCTCATCCGGATAAGGGATTTGGCCGGATACGGGAGACTCAATTCTTTATACATGTACATAATATACATACACATGTACAGTAGCCCATTGTAGTACCACATGTAGTAATGTGTATACTGCAACCTTTTCATTGTTACACTCAGTAACAGACCCCAAAATAGAGGTTCGTGTTTGCAAGAATGAAATCATTTTCTTTTATAAATTCTTCGGATTATTTACCTAAATAACTATTAAGAAATGTATCAAGTATATGTAATTCATAGTGTTTGTGTAGGAGTTCTCAAGGTGTTGGGAATCCCCCTTTCCTCCCGTAATTATTTTTAAAAAAATCACGGCGAGATTGCGTCCGTATAATAGAGAGATCCGGATAAAGGGAGGCCAGATAAGAGAGGTTCAACTGTACTGGTACGGTGTGAGGTGCAGTCATGTTAGACTGCACTATGTAGGTACAATTCGTACTTGAAAAGTTTTACTTGATTCAAAACTACCCTCTCTTTACAGCATATATATATATATGCTTGCTTAGATTGTTAAAATGTTTTGTCCAATTTTATTGTGTAAAGATTTGTTGTTTAGATAAGACCTGCAGAATTCAACAGCTCTTTCTTTTGTTCTTGAATGACTCATCATCATTTGTTTTTCTCCATTCCAGTATTTATTTGGTAGCTCCTGAAACTGACCATGCATTTATTTTGCTTTTCACAGTGATTTGGGATTTTTTTTTTCTGTGCCATATTTGCTGTTATGATATCGCAAATTCTACAGGACATGGATAAAAGTTCTGAAATAGATTCAACAACTGTAGGCCTCATGATCCTCTGTTTGCTACAAATGACTGAGCATTTTCCCTGTTACAAGAATAACAATTAAAAGCCCTGGAATCAAGCAACCATTTGCAGTGCCCCATGCTTATTAAAGGAATGGTATAGTGTTGGTTGAGGTGCGAACTCTGCTCTTAACTTTATACTTAAAAACCACTCTCATGAAATGTTAAAAAGCATACAATTCTAAGAGGAACTAGACTCGGAATTTGTCAAGACTGACAAATTAGGTGATCCGATTCCTTTTAAATCAATGATTCGAGCTTTCACCTGAGATTAGGGACATTGGTCGTGTGATGTTTGGATTCTCATTTTAAAAAGGGAGTCAGACCTGCCATCTTGGGTACCGAATTCCGTATACACTATCAAAGATGCAGAATGAAGTATATTTGACCTTTGACCACACTTTGCACCCCCAAGATGGCATCTGAGCAAAAAGTGGTTATTTTGTGAAATGATTCTTGTAACATGGTCTTTGCGTGTGCAAAATATGGGAAAGATAAGACATGTATTCACCAAGATACAGGATGAAACATTTATGACCTTTGACCCTAATTTACATGCCCAAGATGGTGTCTGATCAAGTAGTTGTTATCTTACGAAATAATGTACGTAACATTAACTAAACATGTGCAAAATATGGGGTTGATAGGGGCTATTTTTCTTGCGTTATTGCAAAGAAAATTGGACAAAGAAAGATGAAAATACATCGAAGATAACCTTTAATTTCAACCACGTTTTTGGACGTGATCCCGACACCATATGAAAAACAAAGGGGACACGTACGATAGCGCAAAGTCTCAGCTACAACATATTAAAATCTCGGAGAAATTCACAGAAGGGTAAGTGAGCTAGTGCTCGATAAAGACAATCATGTCAATTTTCACATCTAGAAAAATTCCCTCCCATAGAGATAACACGTCATAACGAAGATAAAGAAAGAAGTACATATGACCTTTGACCCCGATCTGCACAGACAAGATGGCATCTGAGCCCATAGTTGTTATTTTGTGAAATGATCCTTGTAACACGGTCTTTACGTGTGCAAAATATGGGGAAGATAAGACGTGTATTCACCAAGATACAGGATGAAACATTTATGACCTTTGACCCTAATTTACATACCCAAATTGGCGTCTAATGAAGTAGTTGTTATTTTATGAAATAATGTACGTGACATGAACTAAACATGTGCAAAATATGGTGGTGATAGAGTATGTTTTTCTTGAGTTATTGCAAAGAAAGTTAGAAAAAAAAGAAATATGAAAATACATCGAAGATAGGCCTCGATTTCAACCAAGTTTTTCGACGTGATGCCGACGTCGTATGAAAAAATAAAGGGCACATTACGATAGCTTAAAGTCTCAGCTACAACATATTAAAATCTAGGAGAAATTCACCGAAGCATAAGTGAGCTAGTGCTCGATAAAGATAGTCATGTCAATTTTCATTTCCAGAAAAACTGCACTCCCATAGAGATAACACGTAAACTGGTCAAATTTGGCAAGCTTACATTGAATCCATTTTTACGAGGTGATGCCGTCATCCAATCAAATTGTTGTTATTACATTAATGCAAGAACATTTAATAAGCTACAACATACTGAAATCTGGGTGAAAATGGGCAAAGGATAAGTGAGATACGCTCGAGTAAACTTGAAATTTGATGACGTCATTTTGAAAATTTACTCTTTTTATTTTATTTAGAAATTTGATATCTTTTAATCATTTTTCCAGTATTGCCAACCCATGAAATGACATGTACAACTCATCAGCTTTCAGAATATGCAAAGAAAATTGGAAGTCACCGTCCATCCTGACGAGTAAAATCGGATTTAAAATTGGCGGTTTTTTGGCATAGTTGCACTGTATATCGCCATTGACGCGCGCGCGGAATTTCAACTTTGATGGGCCCGTATGACGTCATATTGAGTCGGATTGACTTGAAACTTGGTAGAAATATTCCTTGACATTTCAGGCATCCGATAAGTGTGAAAAAACCGGAAATTTCTATTGCATATGAGCTGTGTGTGCGTATATATGCGCGCGCGTACGCGTCCGTCCGATTTTTTCAATTTTTCAAAAAATGCTCCAAATGGTCTGAAACGTGTGCAAAAAAAAATTTGAGCTCGATTTGAGGATACAAATTTTTCAACGCGCGCGTACGCGCACGTTTTGAGAGAAAATATGAATTTTGAGAATATGAGTAGAATGCTCATAACTTGAAATATATGTGACTCAAATTTCATTTAAAAATTCCATTCCATTAATGAGATATGATTGAGAATGTGTTTTCATATAATGACGTCATAGTGACGTCACGGTCGACTGATCACTTTGATTTTAGTTCGATTGCCGTCTTTGGGAGACGATACACATATGGTATAAGTTTGAAATTGATAGGAAGAGGACTTTCTGAGCTAATCGATGCACAACTTTTGGGGAGAAATAAGAAGAAAAAGAAGAAGAAGAAGAAGAAGAAGAAAGAATCCGTACAGAAACAGAAGGTGATCCGAGAGGATACTCGGATCACCTAATTCAAAGTTTATTTAACAAAAATCAGTTTCGAAATGGCTGAGATATCCAAACAAAGTAAAACACAGCGATCCTAATACATGTAGTTATAAAGGATTGGTCTCTCATTTCATTAAGATCGCTTTGTTTTGGATATTTCAACCAGTTCAAAACTGATTTCCATCAAATTAACTTTGATTTCCTCATATGCTCCTTCACATTTCATAAGAGGTTTTTCAATATCTCAACAACAAAAAAAATAGTGATACAAATATTGGAAACCTCAAGCCCCATCTCAACCAAAAGTGTAGCATCCCTTTAATACTTTCACCATTTCTGAAATTCCAGGAGCTTGACCTCTGGTATTTAATGGGAAATCTTGAATAAAAGTGCATTTTAGATTTGGCTTGTTACAGGGGCTAATGCTACCCATGGGAAATAGAAGCATCTGTTACATTGCTATATTACACTCCTGATGGCTTCATCATCGTGAAATTCAATTTCATTTAACTTTTTTTTTTTCATGGACTAAGTGTAGTCTTGTTATCAGACATCACATCGTGACAGAAACAGTCTTTTTTTTTCTAAATTTAGTATCGCTCTTGATGAAAAAGGAGCTTACTGGACCACAGGATTGGTAGAGTTTTTTATAAATCATTTTAAAATCAGATAGAGGGAAGTCCAGATTTTCAATACAATGTTTGTATTGTCAAAGTTCATTATAATAGTACATTTGTACTAACATGGAAATGAATGTATCATACTGTGTATGGTTGATATTATGTTTTATTTGATTAGAAATAATAACATTTTTTAGAGGTACCAGGTGCAGGTTGTATCTACAGTCTCAGGGTAAAATCTTTTCCTCAGAAACTTCACCTTCATGTTCTTTTTAATATCGAAGTGGAAACTTTTTAATGGGGTTCATGAGATTGGTATTTGGTGTAAGGGCATGCTCATATTTAATTGAAAAATTTGCCCCCATATTAGGCCCGTTCACAAACAACGAAAATCGAAACTTCAATCGCGATCCAAATTTCGATTTTTTTTTTGACCGTCCATACACAAGGAAAAATCGCACTTCGCAGCAAGGAAAGAACGATCAGTGGCCAAATTGCGCATGCGGGAAACTTGCATGACGGAAGACTGACCCCGCAGTGCCAACAGAGTTTCGCACGCGCTACGAACGGTGGGATTAAAAATACCGATTTCCGAATCTCGATCGCGCTCACACACACGGCGCTTGGCAAAATAATCGCGATTATTCTGAAAAATCGCACTAATAGTGCGAGTTGGATCGCGATAAGGATCGCGGTAATTAGTGAGATTTTTCTGTCCACACTGGAAAAAATTTCGAAATTTTGATCGCGATAAGAAAATCGATTTTTAAATTGCACTTTTTCCCTTGTGTGTGAACGGGCCTATTGTTAGTTTCCCCCTCTGGCAGTTTGTTTGGCTCTCACTGACCTAATTTTTTTAAATTGCACAGACAGCAGGGCATCGCAAGTCAAGGACTTTCATTCTTTGAGCAATCCAAAATCCCCAGTTCACATTTTACAAAATGCATATCTTTTGGGAGGCCACTCACAGAGAGAGAGAAAAAGAAATGCAAAGTCAGGGGGCATTTGAAAAGATTTTTCTCCTGCTTGGCTCATAAAGGGCATTCAGGTCAAAATCCCTCGACTAGTGTTCATACATTTTACTTGCCCAACAGTTAAAGGGACTGTACAGTGCTGGTTGAGGTGGGGATTCATGTTTTGAACATTCCTAAGTGAGATAATGAAAAGCCTCTAATGAAATATGAAAGAACATGTAATTTTAAGAAGGATTCAATGTTTATTTGATGAAAATTGGTTTTCAAATGGCTGAGATATCAAAAAAAAGTGCTAATGATAAAAGGCGACATGCCACAACTTTATTAGGATCTCTTTGTTTCGCCTTGTTTTTGGATCTCAGCCATTTCAAAACCGATTTTCATCGAATAAACTTTTGATACCCCTTAGAACTGCATGCTCTTTGACATCTCGTGGGAGTGGTTTCTGAATATCTCGCAAAACGTTAAAAGCTAAATCCTCACCTTGACCAGAACTGTACACACCCTTTAAGTTTTAATGGTCCCAATGCAAGTTATCAGTTTTGATAAATGACACTCTCCAGAGTTCAACATCAATTTTGTATTTTTATACCCCCGCCAAACGAAGTTTGAAGGGGGTATATAGGAATCAGCGGACGGTCGGGCGGTCGGGCGGTCGGGCGGTCGGTCGGTCGGTCGGGCGGTCGGTCCGTTGCAAATCTTGCAGTCGCGAAGTACTTCCTCAGTTTTCAACCGATTCCCATAAAACTTGGCACAGATGTGTGCCTTGGGTTGTAGATGTGCAAGACATATTTTTTGACAGTACCCAAAAGTATGTTGCCATGGTAACGGCATATTATGGGTAAAAATGGGTACAAATCTTGCGTCGCGAACTCCTCCCACAGTTTTTGATCAATTTTTATGAAATTAGGTACAGATGTTCATCTGAATATGTTAATGTGCAAGACACATATTTCCGCAGTGGCAAAAAGTGCGTTGCCATGGTAACGGCATGTTATTGGTAAAATATAGGGCAAAATGCTTCATGGCAAAACTGCTTCATCAGTGTTCTTCCAATTCTCATGGAATTCATATTGAATGTTTGTGTTAGGATATAGGTCAGCATGACACATTTCTTGACAGTGACAAAAAGTATGTTGCCATGGTAACAGCTCACATATTATGAGCCAAAATGATGGAAAATTTTGTGTTGCAAACTACTTCCTCAGTTTTTGCCCAATTTCCATGAAACTTGGTACAGATGTGTGCCTTTGGTTGTAGATGTGCAAGACGCATTTTTCGACAGTACCCGAAAGTACGTTGCCATGGTAACGGCATATTAATGGCAGAAGATCAAGGAAAGATCTTGCGAATTTAACTACTTCCTCAGTTTTTTGACCAAAGCTTATGAAATGTTGTTTTGACCAAAGCTTATGAAATGTTGTTTGGTGGGGGTATAACCAGTCGCTGTAGCGACATTTCTAGTTGAAATTAGTATGATCTTTAATGCTGAAATATAATTTTAGCAATGACATATATGCAATCCTGTCTTTGTTATCTCTTTGCTCTCTGTATCAGATGTTCCCTGCTTATAAATGTTTTGGTAGTGTTATTTAACCTTCGTTTTTACAAGTGTCTGTCTTGCCTTTATCTCTACAGCACAATTTGAATCTTGCTCGAACTCATCTGTTAAGCCCAGATACATATATGCAAGAAGATGGGGTTGTTTGTTTGTTTGTTTCTGTGTCATGATTCTGTACTAAAAAATCTATACAGGAGCCTTGTATCATTACATGCCCAACTGTCAGCCATGCTGGTCAATTATACTCTGGTTGATCGTAGCTTATCTCCTTATAAAATTGCTCTATAGTATGCAAGAAGCAAGCCAGAGGTTTGTTTCCCCAGTTTCCTATCTGAGAGATAAATTCTTCAACAGAGAAAGGAGCTTATTTTCATTGCCAAAGATAAGATGGATTAATTAAAAAGTTAATAGCTGTAAGAGGAAGGATGGTATGTATTCCTGGGAGACTCATAGCAAAGGACTTTCTTCTGAGGCAGTGACTTTTATCTGCTGGTGGCCAAAAAAGCAGGGCTTCGCCACGGCCAATTGACCACGATAGCTTGATCGTGGCTACCGATCCTTAATCCTTCTTAGAATTAAGTGTTCGTTGAGAATAGAGTAGACTACCCGCCATTCATCGATTAGTGACCCAGGAATTCAGTCCCAGCTTTCTATAGGATTGTAGGCCTACTATTCTTGTGGTGTATGGGGATTTGAAAGTGCTTGTTAGCGCTCACTAGCACACACGTTGTTCTGCAGTTCTGGAGGAGAGACCCGCCCGACCTTTAGCAGCATTCAGGTAGAATCGACAAAACTGCTTGTTTTAATGTACTTTTGTGAATTTGGTTTGTTGTGGTCATGTATATACATTCTTTAATGAGCATATTGATATACAGATGTCAGCCTAAATTTGGATGTTCTTCGGTGTATGGTGGTACTGTGCAGGAGTCTTCGCAAACAAACGAGAGCAAGGTTTTGGCGGTCTATGGCATACAAAAAGAGAGTACTTAGGGAAGTGTTCTTATCAAACAGAGCCAGAACCTGTGCTACTACTACTATTACTACAAATGCTGCTGCTCCTACTTCTACTCCTACCTGACGTATGCCTATCTAATAAATATCTAAGGCCGCGTTCATGCGAATTTCGTAGCCAGAATCACAAACATGAATCATGATTCAAAACTGCGTTTCAAATCACGGTCTCAGCGGAAGAGCGTTCATGCGGGCTTTCGCAATGCTGATTCTGGCTCAGCTCATCCTTTGCCATTGCGCAGCGCACTGCGCAGTTTGACCTTGTCTCTACAACTCGAGCGAGACCTCCTTATTCCAACTGTACAGGCCTTTACATTTTTATTTTGGTGAATACTTTCCGATAAGCTGTGGCATTCAGGCTCTGCCCACAGATCGAGGAACAGATCGAGGAATAATCCTAATTCTTTGTCTCTCCAATTGTTTCCCTTGGTAGACACAGCGCTGCAGCCATTACTTTTATCAACTCAATCGGAGAGTAATTACTATTATTATATTAAACAGTTAACGTTAGATACTGGCATAGAATCGGTGTATGGCATTGATGTTAACAAACAAGTGCAAGTATGGTACCAAAACACACGATTCATAAGACGTACACAAGCATGCGAACAGAACTAGAAGCTGTGGGATACCCCATGAGACACGCATGTGCACAGCGCACAATGACGTCATAGAATCATGATTGAAATCACGGTTGCGTTCATGCGGTTTCTGCGATCGTGATTCTGGCAGAATCATGATTCAAAACGCCCTTTTTTCTGCGTTTCAGATCGGCATTTTGAAACATGTTTAAATGGAAAAATCGCATGAACGCAACGCAACTAAACACTTTTAGCGACTAAACGTGTTTAGAAACGCAATTCTAGTTTCGCATGAACGCAGCCTAAGAGTTGAGGATACAGCGGCTTGATGTCTCTGTCCATCATCAGTGTTTGCATGGTGGCTATTTCATGTCTAATGTCTCATGCAATGCAGTCAACATAGGTCTTCTTCCTTGACTGTGGACAGCTAGTTTAGGATGAGTCCCAAGTATACTCAGAGAAAATGTATGTTTACTGTAGCAAAATTATACCATTCTCAACAGGTCAAGGGTGGTGTCACAGGAATTACTGGTACATCAGATATGACTTGCTCGTGGGCATGGGGAAAAAAACAAATATTTATATATACATGTATATATATCTGATGTGATTTCTATGGCTGTAGGATAGGGAAACCAAGAAGAAGGTGTGAGGACTAGAACGAAAGGGGAATGAGAACAAGAGAAAGAAGATTATATGATGGTGAAGATGAAGAAGAAACAAGAGGAAGCCAGGAGGAAGAGGAGGAGGAGGAGGAGGAGGAGGGGGAAAATGCACTTCTGTGACAGTATCACTAGAATGGGAGTTAAAGTCATAATTTACCATTTGCAGATGAAACAAAAACCCAGCATTAGTGCTTTAAGATGTAGAAACAACAAGCTGATTGCCAAACAAGTCAACTCTGCATGAAATCAGCGGAAAATTTCCAGTAGCTGTGGCAAGAGATTCTTGCTCCCACGCAAATACCACTGGAGGAGGGGATCCTGTATGATACGGATTGGCAGACACACCCAAACCTGCATATCAACTGAAACCTTCTCCAACAAGCACCCGCCCACTCTATTTCTTTCCCCAGTGTGTATGGCCAAAGTAAGGATTGAGATGGCCAGTGAGATGATATCACATTTGATGCATATGTGTAGGTCTGTTGTATCACAGTATTGTAGAAACAACAATGCAAAAATTTGAACCAGTATAATCGATGTTAAGTATTGTTAAACGTACAAAATGTGAACAATAGTTATGATGAAAATGTTTTCAGACTAAACTGTCTGCAGTTACGGTTAAAAAAAAAAAATAGTGATATCTCCTTACATTTGAGGCTTTATTGCAAAAATTCTGTATGGTAGGATGTTTTGTGATACAACAGACCTACACATATCCCATATATGCATCAAATGTGATATCATCTCACTGGCCATCTCAATCCTTACTTTGGCCATACACACTGGGGAAAGAAATAGAGTGGGCGGGTGCTTGATGGAGAAGGTTTCAGTTGATATGCAGGTTTTGGGTGTGTCCGCCAATCCGTATCATACAGGATCCCCTCCTCCAGTGGTATTTGCGTGGGAGCAAGAATCTCTTGCCACAGCTACTGGAAATTTTCCGCTGATTTCATGCAGAGTTGACTTGTTTGTCAATCAGCTTGTTACACATGTATTGTATTTTACTGAGGTCTAATTTTGATGACCAAATAAAGAGGGGAAAATCTAGGGCACTTTGGGGTGAATGGAAGTAGGCGGGTGATAATGCTATTATGAAAGACTGTGGGGGCAAAATATGCCGTGGTGATTTTGTGGAAAAACACACAAACTTGTTTTTCTGCAGCTTTTGCGATGCCTCCAGCTACATTTGCACAGAATGCTTTTTTATTATAATTATTTCTGAGGAAGAAGTTTGAGCAGACTGCTTTGTAGCTACCAGTAGCTAGCATATTGACCAAAAAAAAAAAGAGAGTTATTATTATAATTATTGTTGTTGTTTTTTGTGAGTACTCCCATCAGCTTTTGTTTGTTTGTGCATTTGCTCTTGAGCCATCTTTTTCTTTTACATCAACCAAAGAATATTACACTTTCCAAACTTTCTTTGAACACTAACAAAATGGCCATTATTACACTTGCTGCTCCCACGGGAACACTGATCAATATTAAGATAAAGACTGAGTAATAGATTCAATCTCACACCTATTTTACTGTTTTTGAGATTTCTGAGGAAGAAGTTTGAGCAGAATGCTTTGTAGCTACCAGTAGCTAGCACATTGGCCAAAAAAAAAAAAAAGAGAGTTATTGGTTTGGATGTAGAAGCTTCTGAAACTTTAAGATGATTCTATGTCATTATCTTGAAGAAGTAAGATATTAAAGTTTGAATTCTGAACCAAACATTTTGAACACTAGAGTAGAGGCTTAAGTTTACCACTACTACCAATTGTTATGAGGAATCTTCAGGACATGTAGACTGCTAGTTTCGCTTGGTATATGTCCTGTACATCATCAGCTTTTCAAACAGAGTATGGGGTATCATGGATTCATGGAACTGGCTGTAAATTAGATAGGGTTTAAAAAAAAAAGAACATGAAATAGACCACCATCCTTGTGATGTGTTGAAATTTGCGAGGCAGTTAGTATGTATGCAATATGTGTGTATTACTTACTGTGTAGATTTTACTGGTAGTTATTATGGAGCAAGCAATAACACACTCATAGCTTGGCTTAGATTTCACTGAATCTTTCCTAGCAGCCTGAAGATTTGATTTTAACAGACTTTTCTCCATCCATGAGAGTGGTACATGTAGCTTACTTTAACCTGTTGAGGACAAGTCCCTAGTATACTTAGGCAAGTGTCGATGGGAATTGGGTGTTGTAGCAAAATCAAACCGTCCTCAACGGGTTAAAGAGACCAGACATTTTTACTGACAAAGATCTTATGCTCATTAATTGATGTACCTAGTGTCATTGCTGAAAAACAAAAGCAAAAATCAAGATCTGTGGATGTGGAGATGTCGATGGATCTTGACCAAAATGAGTTTATTGATTCACAGGAATGAATTACTAGTACAAGTGTATAACACTGTTTCTTTTACTTCCATAGCCTTCCATGTCTTTCATTGTGCACCATCTTCACATGACCAGAGAATATTACCTACAATTAATAAAAGAGTTTCTTAAAGCAATCATAATCTTGGGAAGGACATTATCCAGGGGTCTGTCGGTTTGGAACAATAGGGGCTGCGTTTATAGACCTTCCCATGTTTGAAATGATACCCACTATCAAAGCATATTTGCCAGTGCCTTTGGGGTCATGTTTCTTGAGTTGTTGCATCTATCAACTTTGTAGTTTCGATTGAGAGGCCTTGTCACTGTGCAGCTGCATTGTGCTTTTTGACCTGAGAAGCAGAGATGTGTAGTTGGCTTGGGCTGGTCCGAGCTAATTTAACATTTTTAAACATGACTTTGCATTTATCAACTCTACATGCATTTCTGGCTCATACGCATTTGCGACAGCACTTTTTTCAGTGTTTCAGAAACACGTTTCGAACCCATTAAACCAGCTTTGCGTTTTATCAACTGCGCAAAACTTCCTGAAAGTTGTTTGGATACAACCTTTGTAAATAATTCTACGCCCGAAGTGAGTTGATAAATGCACCCATAGATGCAAGGATGAAACGTGTTACTATCAAAGTTTCTGCAAGGACAGCCAACGCTTGGGAATTATTTGACAGTGTTCCTGATTTTAGTCCTCATGATGTTTGTTTACCTGGTCTGTCTGTCTGTCTGTTTACCTGTCATTGCTGTTGTCAAATGGACATCCTTCTATTTTGCCATTGGTGGTGAAGGAAGACCTCCCTTTTATCTGGTCACTCAAAGTTGTGAAAATTGTCAATCTTGCTCAATGAAATTTTGGTATCTAGACGTCAACTTTCTTTCCCACCTCATTAATATACTGTATTTGACACATTTCTATCAATATTATCAGTTTTGGGGGAAAAAAAAACCCTTGGTAATGATGTACGAAAAAACACATGGGGAAAGTCTTTTTAATAATGTGATTTTCCCCCACCTTTTAATACCAAGTAATGCACTATTTGTGAACAACCTATTTTATTTTGCAGTAAAAATTCTAAAAATCTCATCATCATAGTGTGCAATGAAGCTGGACACTGTATCTCATGAATGTTTGACAATGATCAATTTAAATTGTGCAGACTGAGTACTCACAACCAGTGTGCAATTGTCCTGTTTCTAATACCTCCACTCAGAAAATGCAGGAGCATTCAACAAAATTCCAAAATGATCATCACACCATTATTTCTTCTTCCATTGCTTTATTTCTTGATTCTGAATGCCAGCACTACGATCTCAATGTACCTTTCTCATCATAATTATTTGCCTTTTTCTTGCTCCGACAGATTCACTCGTTCTATTCAGCAGAAAGTAGCACCCACACACCACAGACAACATGGCCGTCGAAGGTTGCGCACGGATCATCAAGATCCTCATGTTCATTTTCAACTTCATCTTCTTCGTAAGTTAAAGGCATAATTTACCGTTTGCAGATGAAACAAAAACCCAGCATGAATGCTTTAAAATAGTTCTAAAATGTGAGTTAGGGATAGAAACAACCACTGTAAAAAAAAAAAAAAGTAAATCCATATAATCGATGTTAAGTGTTGTTAAATACACAAAATGTGAACAATAGTTTTAATAAGAATGCTTCGAGATTAAACCGTCTAACAGTTAGGGTTTATTGAGAAAATGCTGTTATCTCCTTATATTTTAGGCTTTATTGTGAAAAGAAAATTTACCTGTATATTTAATGATGGGATGTTTTTTGGTACAACAGACCTACACATATATATGCATTAAATGTCATAACTTCTTTAACCCTGTGCATGCACATTCATTTCTTGTCCATAGGTTTTTGTGTGAAATGTGTGCATGTTTGACTCATTGACATGGAATGGTTAAAAGCCAGAAAAAGAGGTAAAGGAAAGGGGAGAACAATGAAGAGAAAATGGCTTCCCATCTTTCACTGTTGGAAGCCCTCAAGTGGATTAAGTTAATCCCTGGAGGTAATCCCCCTGACCAAAGCCTTAATCCCACAATGGATGAGTGGCCTCATCCATAGAGCTCAAGTTCTAGTTATTTCATCAACCACAAGGGCTTAGTTGACTGTGGTAACCAGTACCAAGGTAGTCCAGACTGTAAATTGGCAACAGTACTTTAAAGGGATCGTTAAGTTTTGGTTGAAACCTAATTTCGGATTTCTAACCTTTGTTGAGGAGATATTGAGAAATGGGAATATGAAAGAGCATATAAATCCAAGAGGGATTCAACATTTATTTGATGAAATTTGGTTTTGAAATGGCTGAGATATCCAAAACAGCAACCGTAATATAAGGTGGGACCCACTTTTTATTAGGATCGCTTTGTGTTACTTTGTTTTTGGATGTCGCAGTCATTCCAAAACCGATTTTCAGTCTATAAACTCTGAATTCCTCTTATAATGGTAATGCTCTGTGGTATTTCACAAGTGGTGTATTGGTATCACACAGAAAGTTAAAAGCCCAATCCTCATCTTTACCAATACTACGCCACGAGCAGCATTTAGGAAACAAATGGTGCAGAGATTTTACTTTGGTTTTGATATTTGTTTTTATTATTTTTAGGGGGTCATTAAACTATCATATATCTTTAGATATGTTAGTCATAGATTTAACAAGGTGTCTGAAAGAAGAGAAATTCCAGTTTAGTCTGATGGGAAAGAGTAGAGTCTTACACGTAGAGCAGTAAAAATTTCATCCACATTGGACAAAAATGAGGGAAGATATGAAATTGTGAAATTTTGCTAATTTCTGCAGAACAGCTCTCATACAGTTTTGTTTTTGTTTTTGTTTTTATGGGGGGGTTTTTGAGAGAGAGTATAATGTTTAAAGGGCAGTCTCAATTCTCAAGGGAAACTTTAATCTCTGTAGATTATATCTTTTATGAGCACACTGCATTCTTTTCTTCCAACCTTTCACTAAAGTCACAGTCTTTCTGCATTTACTGAACCAACTACATGTACATTTGAACCTCTCGTATCCGGACAAGTCGGGACCGGGGCTCATCCGGATAAGGGATTTGGCCGGATACGGGAGACTCAATGCTTTATACATGTAGATATACATACACATGTACTGATGTAGCCCATTGTAGTACCACATGTAGTAATGTGTATACTGCAACCTTTTCATTGTTACATTTGGGGATGTTTCGGGATGTTGAAATGTCTGAAGGTAAGCAATTTGATGCAATGTATGTTAATCATATTGGAAGTAATATGTAATTCATGTGTGTTTGGGTAGGAGTTCTCAAGGAGTTGGGAATCCCCCTTTCTTCCCATAATTATTTAAAAAAAAATCACGGCGAGATTGCGTCCGGATAATAGAGAGATCCGGATAAAGGGAGGCCGGATAATAGAGGTTCAACTGTACTACTCTTGATGACATTTTTCTTTCAAAAATCTTGTACTCAATGCCAGTGGTGGAATAACTGTTTTCTGTTGCACAGTATGATACTACCAGTGAGCATTAAAAGAAGAAATTATCAATTCTTTGGCATGCATTATACGATTTTTTTTTTCGTCTGCTTTTTTCCAGGTCTGCGGCATCGTCGTTTTGGCAGTCGGCATCTACGTCAACGTCGTCGATGGCGACTTCGCTCAGATCCTCCCCAGCTTTCCCTTCCTCAGCGCAGGCAACCTCCTGATCGCGTGCGGAGTCATCGTCCTCATCGTCGGCTTCCTCGGATGCTGCGGTGCCGTCAAGGAGAATGCCTGCATGCTGCTCGTGGTGAGTCCACCCCGTCCCCACGCCCAAAGCTGATCGTAATCATGGGGGCTGGGAGAACTTGAGGTGCTAAGGGTTTAGGCCAGGTTCTCTGTGTAGTAATGTTTTGTGCAGTTGTAGTGTGTCACTTGAGAAATCCTCAAAATTATCCTTGTATCAGCTCTGTTGCTGGTGTTTTCATGTAGGTGTTGTGTTATTAAAGGCATGTTGCAGATGAAGCAAAAACCCAGCATTAGTGCTTCAAAATAGTTCTAAAATGTAAGTTAGAAATAGAAACAACCACTGTAAAAATTTAAATTGGTAAAATCGATATTTAGTATTGTAATTATACAAAATGTGAACAATAGTTATGATAAAAATGTTTCCAGACTAAACCGTCTACAATTATGGTTTATTGAGAAAAATACAGATATCTCCTTATATTCTAGGCTTTATCGCAAAAAAATTTAATATGAAAAGATGTTTTGTGGTACAACAGACCTACACATTTGCATTATATGTCATATCTTGAAGACATTTTTTAATCACGGCTCCCAAAGGTAAACAGGACCTTTAAGTGTCATGGAAAAATCTCACCCAAACTTATGCGTGATTCAGCTCTGTTTGCTGATGTTTGCTATAGTGTAAAGTGGTACCTACAGGAGAATCTTATCAATACACAAAATGGTACTTTATCAGACTGCTCCCACAACAACAACAACAACAATAACAAGCCCTCACCCCACCCCCCCCCCCATGTTTCTGTCCTACTGAAGACAGGTCTGAATCTGTGCCAAGTGCATGGCTTCACATATCATCTGAAAGGTTATCAACTGTTTGACATTTGCCAGAGAAATCATCTGCTAAAACAACATCTGCGTTGGCACCCCATGAATGAGGGGGGAACGCCAGAGGGCGCTTTCCTATCAAGAGCTATGATGCGCCAAAGAGTTGAGAATGAAAACGATGAAGTGCAAATCATTATGCGCTCTTTAACCGGGCCAGGTGTTGTGTGCATGTAGCTGTCTTTCTGACAGTTCTTATGATTTTTATAGAGAGCATCTATTAAAGTGATGATGTCGCAGTCTTTTGTTTGAGTGAAGTTTAGCAACCCTTGTGTTCATAGGTATTCGGGCTGTGTGAGGTTGTTTAAAACCAGTTTCCATGACAGCGATTTCTTATTTCCGTACTCTACCGATATGCAAATCTCTAAGCACTGTATAATTTTACGGGCATTCAGAGAGGCACAGATTGTTGGTTCCAACTCAGTGTTAAAACAAAAAATTAGAAATATAGAAATGTTGCTATAATATAGCAGAACAGTATTAAAGCAGTATATAAAGATACATGAAATAGATGATAATTTGGGGACCTGAAATTTTACTATGTTGTAATGAGAATTTTGTTATATCTGTGTTTGTTATAACCTGAGTGCACTATATATATTTGGGTTTTTTTCCTTTCTAGCAGGAGATATTGATTTGTGTCTCTCATACTTTTGTTTGTTTGTCTGTCTCCTCCAGTTCTTCTTCCTGCTCCTGCTGATCCTCATCCTTGAAATCGTGGCTGGCGCCCTCGCCTTCACCTACAGGAACCAGGTCGAGGATTTCGTCGTCAAGGACCTGACGGAAGGCATGTCCTCCTACAACAGGTCGCAGTCCATCACCAAGGCTTGGGATGTCCTCCAGTCTGAGGTACGTTAACTTAGCCCCGCCCGGTTTCCTGCGCCCCTTTGGTGGATAGCAGCATTACCAAAAGGAAGTCCTTTTAAGTGTTAAGGTACTGTAGCATAGTGGATAAGACACCGGACTCCCAATCGAAGGACCCGAGATTGATGCCCGCCCAGTGCTTACATTCTCGGACAAGATTTTTTTACCCACAATGTCCCTCTTGACCCAGGTGTATGAATGCACCCCTGGCAATGCTGGTGGAACAGTGTCAACACTGAAAATATCATGATTGTTAGAGTGATTGTTTGTTTGTTGTTGATATCTACATGTGTGTCCTCTGCGTGTCCTCTGCGGTCACAAACTAACAAATTGTTCGTCCTTCTTCCGATTTCTTGACCTCTCCAGCTCAAGTGCTGCGGAGTCAACGGCTCCATGGACTGGATGCGTGTCAATGTGACGCTGGCCCCCGGCGCCGCCTACCCAGACTCCTGCTGCAAGGAATACACCGACATGTGCGCCTCGAGGGGTGGCATGCCGTGGGATAGTGTAAGTAGAGAGGAGAAGGGGGTGGGGTTGGTAGGGAGCAAGAGTAAAAAGGAAGAAGATGGTAGGTTAAAGGCACATGGTCCTGGTGGTTTAGTCAAATGCATACGCGGGCGCACGGCGCAATTTTCATATAGAGACCTACGCTATCGATTCCTCTTTAGCGCTCACGCTGTGACCAACTTCCCCGAGTCCGAAGAAGTCCGATCCACTGTAGTCAGTGGTCCAATCACAGTTCAGCTCATGATTCAGCGGAGGGGATGACAGCTTTAGCAAACTTCTTTTGTGATGTCATGATAAGAAACACATATATGCACGCACCCTGGCATTACTACAGACTGCGTGATGCGGAGAGAAGACAACGAAGGCAACGTTACTCAGCAACACCCACGCGCTTTACTCTTAATGACAGTTCAACTTCGGCAATCTTCGTATCAATGCTAATGGTGATCAGCAGTATCATTAACAGCGCCCTCTACACTACCGGGACTATGTGCCTTTAAGAGAGACACTAAGTAGGTTGAGTTTACATGGACTTAGACCCCGTTTACAGTGCGAGGCTCGGCCGCGGCCGAGTCCAGCCCCGCTTCAGTGTAAACGCGCAAAAGGCCAAATGCGAGGCCAAAATTGGCCTCGCATTTGGCCTCGCTCTGGAGGTGGTCTCGGCCGCGGCCGAGCCCGGCCTTTTCTTGGTGTAAACGCAAACTGGGCCAAATGCGCGGCCAATTGCGCAGCCAGTTTTAGTCTGGCTTCCAAACCCTCTGCCTGTATCTTTCGCTGTTCAGGACATTAACCCCCTCAACGTCGAAAACTAGTATAGTTTAAGGTGGCTTTGTCCTGCAAAGGTTTTTTTCCTTCGGCAAAGGCCTTTACCCGAACGGCGACTTCGTCGCCACGGAATTCAGTTGGCAAAGGGTATGAATACCAGACAATACCAAATTGCGTTAGTTTACAAGCAGAGCGCCACTACGACCAAATAATGAAAGGTTTGAATCGAAAGCGCGGCCGAGCCCAGCAGTGTAAACGGACAAAATTGCGAGGCTCGGCCGCGCATTTGAGGCCGCGGCCGAGCCCGGCCCCGCACTGTAAACGGGGTCTTACTGGTAGAGGTCACAGGTTCAAATCCACTTCTCACCATGTGCCTTTGTTTCTAATTCTGTTTTAATTTTTGATTCACTGTCAATGAGATTTGTGTGGTTTTATTTTTTGACCATCAAATTCATCACCATCACCTCTTCATTATGTATTACTGCATTGATTTACTGTATGACTACACATCTTTCATGCATACATGTATAAAGGTCGAGTATCATGCTCTTGCTGTTGCTTTGTGTATTCACATCGCCTCTGCATCATTGTCACTTATAGGGCTGCAAGCAAAAGCTGACCATGCAACTGAGGGACAACATCTACATCGTTGGAGCCATTGGCATCGCATTCGGTCTCATCCAGGTATGCCCCTTATTACCTCACCACCTGTACCCCGCCACGCCCCAGTTAGCCTCAGTTCCAGACTTCATGCTTCCAAACTGCTTTAATTTTCCACTTGACAGACAAGATAAACTGGTTCTGTATAAACACTAGACCAATTTAGGTTCCGTTCCAGACCGAATGCTTATAAACCGCTTTCACTTTGAAATGAATTTCATTGAATATATACTTGAATTCTATTGAATATAAATGAATTGAACTGAATTGAATGTGCAGAGGAGATGGGCTCTGGTCCTGTAATGTTAAAAAGCCAATTTAGCCTCATTTTCAGGCTTGGAGTGTTTTCATACCATATCTCGTTTCCACCTTTAACAAACTAAAATAGGTTGGTTCTGCGATTTTAGGTCTGTAAATACTAGACAGTGGAAAATGGTCAAATGGTCTGAAAAAAAAAGGTTTGATATTGCCAGGAATTTCCATGGGTATGAAAAATGTTCGAGCAATCATACTTTACAGTGTGCCTTCTACTCGGGTGCACTTTACTTTCTCTAAAGTTTGCCTTATACATATACTCGAAAACCGATGAACAAACACCAAAGTAATGTCAAAACAGCTAGTCCCTCAACGCAACTCTCTTCAATATGAATATATGTTGTCTTTTCTACTCTGTATTTGATTTCATTATCTTGTTTTTTCCATTTTTCTGTGTTCCTGTGATTTTAGGGTTTGAAAATAATGATGTAAAAATGTTATTCCATGTTTAACTAACGGGGAAATGTGTGTGGGTGTGATGTGTTCTGTTGTTGCAAATACTATACATGTAACTACTGTTTTGTTTTCTACAACAGGTTGAAATTAATGATGACATTGCTGCTATTTTTTTTTCCTCACAGCTTTATTAGTGTGCCTTCTTGTACAAGTATTTGTTTATGCGTGCGTGTGTGTTTTCTTTTATGTGATTTTCCTTGCTTTATAAGAGCATATTATCTTGGGAAGCATATTTTTCTTGTGGCGAGACATCCAAAAATAACCCAGTCATGGACACGGTGTTGATGATCTGTAACTCTCACTGAAGTATAGTAACAAATCACATATACCTTCGGAATTGGAGTTTGGACACCTCTGCAATTGTTCCTCCCAGTCTACATCTTTATGTGAACCGCTTCTCAGCCAGAACTTGAAATCACTGTAGCTTTTATGTACAACCTATCTGACATTCCACGGGCGGTGGGTTATCCTTGAGTTTTCATGGACGTGCAATGCAGCCACCAATTTGACCAGTAACATTTATCAGAAAGGAGTTTATATAGAGAGGTCATTTTCACCAGAACATTTTTTTTTTTTTGCCCCAGGAGGTGGGGGAGTGGGGTTAAATGTAGAGCTGAGTTCCATGTATGTGTCTCTGAGCCTCAATGACTATGAGGTAATGGTGTGTATAATTTGCCCTGGTGTCAGATTTGTTTTCATATGAGTATCATCCCGGCAGTGGTGGTTGTATCACAAATTCTCCCCCTCCGTAACCGTCGCATCGACCCTTCTTCCCCTCCCCCCTTTACAGATATTTGGAATGATCCTATCTATGATCCTGTACCTAAGCACCAAGGGGTAACTCGCTGCATGAGACGGCAGTCGTCACGACTACCCCTAAAAACAAAGCAAGCGCAAAAAAGAACAAAAGTAATTGTCGATTGTGGATGAATCCCCTCATTTTCTTTAACCCCCCTCAGCACTTAGATGCACAAATAGAATGATGGGCTGCGCTTGTAAGGTTTCCCCCCCCCCCCCCCCTTGCTGAAGTAGTTATAGCTCTCAGTATGACAGAGAAGAAGCGGCTGATCCTAACGAGCAAGGCTGCAGGGTTTGGCTTGTAGTATTTAGAGACACCATAGCTCACACCACCGAGAGACTGACATGCCGCTGCCTTGTACATGATGCAAGAGTTTGTGGCTCTTGGGGGAAATGCGAGCTGCCAGCTAGTTGGATTTAAACAAAGTGCTACTTTCATATCAGATAACAGAGACTTATTGTAATTAAATTTGATGATCATGTTTAATTTAGCACAAAAATGTTGGGTGGGAGGGGGGGGGACTTTTGGGGACATTTATTCACATGACAAGTAAGCCACAGATACAATTAGAATCATGGGTGGCAGAATACTGGTACTTGATTGACGGTAAATTTGTATAAGCAGATGACATCACTGTCCATAGTTCCTATCTTGGAATTCAGCTCCTGGATTCAACTTTGACAGGTGAAAGAAGAAAATAATTCATTTTTTTTTATCCCAAAATTGATTGCAATTACCAATTCAATGAACTACAATTTTGCCAGTGATTAAAACTAAATTTGTGACTGTGCAAAATTGCCCGGGGATATTCGAGTGTTTGTGGCTGAGTGAGGCGAGAACAGGATGTGAACGGCGTGCATTCATGCGCGACGTGACTTCAGTGCAGTAGTGAAGTGATGTCTCCTATAGCGGCTGCAGCTCACACGATCCCCACACAGCGGTCGACCATCCCACAGCCCCTCACGAGTTGGAGACACGGCCCGGCTCGTCCTGTGTTCGCGGACCATGGCTAGAGAGTACCATGCATCGAACCTCACCTAAACAATGTTTTGCTCCTTTTCCTTCTCCTCCCCTCCCTCTCCTTTTTCTCTTCATGCATACCCCTCGCAGATTTTCGGAATGATCTTTTCGCTGCTCCTCTACATCCAAGTCAAAGGGGAATGAGTAGCTAGTCCTCCATCTTCGCCCCGTTTCTCCGCCAAGCAATCCCCGTCAAATACTCCTGCGTATGTCAGTCCCTCAATCCAGACAACACTGCTGCACCCCCGCCCTGCCCGTGTCATGCTGTTGTATTGTTCCGCCTGATTCTTGTCTGTGCATGTCCATGATTGTACTTTTGTTTTCTTTGTATGATCTTTCTTTTCTGATTTGATATTATTGTTATCAGTATAAAACAGAGGATAAAGAAATACTGTCAAGCAAAACTGCCTTTTGGGGTAGGTCTTCTTCCTCAACAACTCAAAACAAAAGATATCAAAGAAGGAAACTAATACTCTCAGGAGATATGGCAGTTTTGTATTGCCTGGATCTCGCCAGATATTGGACTGTACTATATCAGTGGTAGGGGTGATATCAGAAGCTAAAAAATGCAGTTGACACCATTCCCTTTGATATTCAGTCTGGGGAAAAGGATTTTGTTCTTTTCTGTAAATTAGATCATTATTAAAAGCATTTTGACTCATTGTAAGGGAATAAAAATGGTGGTTATAATGTGGAGCTACAATACCACTTTTAAGAGAGTGGGGGGGGGGGGGGCCATTTGAAAAGTTGATGTACAACGCACATTCCCCATATAGACACCTGCCAGAGTATACTTGAAACTACAAAGAGTTGTAGTCTTCGACGGGTTAACCCTAAAAAGACTGGGGGGGGGGGGGCCTAAAAGGCCCCCCCCTCGACATTTCGCGCGATTACTCAGCAACACGCAATGCTCTCGCCGCGATGCTCTATGACTTTTTTCTTTCGAGTTTCCCGCACATTTTGACACCCAATTTGTGATGCCCGGGGGTATGGTTCTGAAGTTACATAACTTTTTGTACATGCACGTGAGACCGAAAATGGCTAAAAAATGTGATTTTGTGTACAAAGTCAATACAAATTGAGTTTTATCACATGGTTCATATAAATATGCTTATTTTTACTCTCAATGGCTAAACTCAATTTGTTTTAGTAGTATTATGCTTCAAAAAGGGTCTGCCACAAATTTTGCTGAAAAAAACAACAAAAACCAAAGGTCAAAAAAACAAAGAAATACATAAGAAATTCATAAAACAATAAAATAAATAAGAAATTAATTTTGATACCGAATTTTTTTTCAAGTACATTTGCTAAGAATGCTACAAAGAATATCTAGACCAAAAATGAGCACATTTGGAGCTTTAATACTGATTTACATAGAAAAGTCTGATTTCTCGCATAGATTAGCATAATTAATCAAAATAAAATAAAAGAAGACTATTTTGGAAAATTTGAATATACGATCTTGTAGATTACATCGCACACTACCATTGTGCAAATTTCTGCGGCGATCGCGCGATCCACGGCCGAGATCTTAAGGGGGGGCCCTTTAGGCCCCCCCCCCCCCCCCCAGTCTTTCGAGCTACCAAAATAGCCCAGTCTTTTTAGGGTTAATGTTTGTTTTTCTATGGGGGGGGGGGGGGGGGAAGGGGGGAGGAGGGTAGTTCAGATTATGCCCTTATGTTTTTACAGTGAGATTGGGAGTGTGATATAGCAATGCTGTTATTGTTTTCAGTTTGCCTGCTTGCAGTTAAGATGACTTCATTTTGTATGTGGACATTCCCCAAGTGTTGAGAAATGCACTACAAAGTGAGCATGTGCAACCCATTTATGTTCTTCTTCTTAGATGCAACCAATGGTTGATTGTTTTTTCCTCACCCCCTTTTTCTTTTGAACAGAATAGATTTGACTGTCAATAGATTATGACTCATGTTATGTGTGATACCTCTGAATGAATGTGTGTTTGTTCTATTTTTGTTCTTTATAAAAACATACCAATTAATAAGTTAATGAAATGGAAATAAGTAGAAATGTCATATACTGTAAGGCTAGAAATAGAAATGTTCCCAGGCATTTTAATTTCGCTCATTTTGCGAGAGCCGGGATTTGCAAAATTCAAATGCATGCAAAACTTCTTCCCTACAGTATGTGCACTGAATGCCGGTAGCAATTCTTGAAAAGGTCGTTGGCTCCGATTCACAAAAATTTCATGTCGCGAATACATCTTGATTTACAGTACTGTCCATTGTCATGCAGTGCCTATCCAAAACTTCAAACACCCTGAATGTTTTGTTCAATTTTCTGTAGAAGTCACACCCCCCCCCCCAAAAAAAAATTATAATAATAATAAATACATACATACATACATACATAAATGAATAAATAAATAAATAAATAAATAAATAAATATATAAATAAATAAATAAATAAATAAATAAATAAATAAATAAATAAATGAATAAATAAAAACCCACACACACACCTCAAAATGAGATATATATAAGAATAAACATTGGATGTACAAATTATTCCAAAATAATGTTCTGTGTTCACTCAGTTCAGCTCCCAGATATCATTAAAGTATCCCCGGGAATGAGTGCGATGAAGCTTATTTTTTTTAGCAGGGAAAGTTTTGAATAACGATTTAATCTCATGCATCTCTTTGTACTGGCATAAAGGACAATATTATTTACTGTGGCACAAGCTGTGATAATCTTTCTCAGTCTGCCAATACAAGCAATAGGTATTTGTGATTAGTCCTGAAACATTCTGTGTCTCAGCTGCTGCATGTTACTAGATGTTCTGTAGTGTGAGCTGTTCTTCTGGAAAATAGATTTATTGCATTGCCTTTAAGTTTTATGTTACATCTCTGTATTTCCTTTTATGTCTTGTTTTTGCTTTTGCTTGTTTTTAATTATTTTTTTCTAATTCCTTTTACAGGTTTGAATTCCCATGCCTGGATTGATCGTGTTTTGTTTTCAGTTTTTCTTTCCGACACAGCGCTCCCACAATGATTTCCTGCATGAAAATTTAGTGCGAATGAGTATGACTTGCTTGTTAGTCCGTCCTTTCAGTACTGGTTGTCATGGTAACCATTTCGTTCTCTCTTTTTCGTCCAATTTTTGTCCTCAGGTCATGGGCCTTGTGTTTTCTATGTGCCTCTTCTGCTCCATAAGGGATGGAACTAAAGCATAAGTAATGGATCGTCAGTCTCAATACCGCGGGATTTTTCAACAAGTGTGCACAAAAAAAAAAAGTTTGAAACAAAGTGTGAACAAATAGGGGTATTTGTTTGAGTGTTTTATGCATTTGATAACAGGAATGTGGGCACATTTTGGTTAGGTGGTTTGACTTGATTTTGGGGTATCTTTTATTAAAGTTTTTGTTTAATTGAAATGTTTGAATTACCTTTACCGTGTTTAGTAAGAGAACCTTGTTGTTTTGATGCAGCTACCATCTTGCTGAAGCTTAAAGTGCCAATCTATCTCACTTCCCTGTTACACACACACGCACATACACGCAACCCATGGATGTGATGTCATGAATGTTTGTGTGTGATGGTACAGACAAATGTCCATGCCATCGGCGTACTGTGAGATGACAAATGTTTTTGATGCACATAGAAGGCAATAGCTTCCATCACCTTCAACACAGAACACTAAAATTATTCACCTTTTATGGAATAAGAACAAAATCCTTGCTTATGTTTCTTTCTGTTTTTTATGTGTGACAAGTTATTTGACAGGGTGATTGATATATTCAATCTTCTTTTCCTGGTGTTGTTCTGTGTTTTTGTTTCAACTGCAGCTACTGGTAGAAATCCATATCATTCCCCCAAAGTTATGACGCAAAGCATTTCTGTGTTAAGCACTGGCCCACAGTCGCTACAAAAGTGTCGATATTTTTCAAGTTTACGCTGCCTCCACTCAACAGAAACAAATTTGTGATTGTCACCAATTGATTAAAGAAGGGGATATAATACAACCCAATAGTATTTGTTTCATTTTTCTTGTGATATTTGCCCAACTTCTTGTTATGCTAACTGTCCCCTGTGGTACTTTGTTGACCATATCAGAAGCGATACAATGTTTGAAATAATCCTTTTAAAAGTATAGCTATCTGGCCAAGTTATTCAGGCCTTCCAGAATAGCGCCCCCCCCCCCCCTTGTTAAATTTATCACATTATGCAATTCACATTACCGATGTTCTTGTCAAGGTTTTCAAGTTTTGCCAACCTGAAATCGTATCTTACTTCACCGAACAAGGTGTTTGTATCTTCAGGGACAGATTAGCACTTGCCTCGTTGCCATTGCACAGTTTTCAGGAAAAGTTATAAAATATTAAAAGGAGAGTTTTAGAGACACAGAGAGGCTATCAGGAACTGTCTAATACATATCACAGAAATATACAAAGAGGCTGTATTGTGGTTTTTTTTTTTGTGCTACTTATTTTTCACTATATTCATTGAGCTGTAGTTTTTTTCTAATGTTTATATTGTATAGTTGCTATTACTGTATGTGTATGTCGTAGGTGTACCTTCCATAATAGACGAAGAATCACATTTACTGTACCTGTAAAAAAGAAAAGAAAAAAAAAACACAAAGAGAAGGAGAAGAAGAAGAAGAAGAAGAGAAATGGGGCAACCTGGTATCCCATTTGATTCTGTAAACATGCTTATGAGGGTCAGAAAGTGTCATAGCGCCCTCTACTGAGGAGTTGATGCACTGTATACCAGAGGCATGATTATTTTGTAGGTGCTCTTTTTTTCTGAACTTTGAAGACTTTTGGCTGAACTTTTTTTTTCACGATTTCACTGTCTTTCCATTTTACAAATTTCTAAGGGTTTTCCATTTTTTTTTCAACAAAATTTTTTACAGAGGCACTTTATTTCATCTTTTCTACTATACTTACTCTTTATAGAATGATGTATGTACATTATAAAGCCGATGTAGAATTCTTCAGGGTGACGTCATACGTAGGACAGACTTTGCATGTATATCTGGATAGAATTCTGAATACTTGTAGGGAAGTGTATGGTGTATGTGTTTTTGTTCATCTTTCTGTATTAAAAGTGATCTTGTAGAGAAAAACAAAAAAAAAGCGAACTTGTTCTGTGTGTTCTTGGTGTGAATAATTAAATGCGTAATCCTAGCGAGTGCTTGTTTTACTTGCCCACTCAAATTATAAGTGTGTGTGTGTGTGTGTGTGTGTATATATACATATATATTATATATATATATATATATATATATATATATATATATATATATATATGCGACTCGCTACAACAAAAGGATCCTAAAGTCGCTGACGGGCGAGCCAAGCATGGCCCGGAAAAATGCTATTTTCAGGCCTTTCCTTTGATCATTTAGCTTCGAAATTTCGGCAGATGATAGAAGATACATTAGACTACAAAATTATGTAAACACAGAAATCCGAACGTTTTGACAAATATTGGTGATCTGACTTCAAACTCGATTTTCTCGGCTCACCCGTCAGCGACTTTGAAAAGACCTTCCACTTAGGAGATTTTGACTTACATGAGGTCAACTTAAAGGCATAATTTACCATTTGCAGATGAAATCATTAGTGCTTTAAAATAGTTCTAAAATGTGAGTTAGGGATAGAAACAACCACTGTCAAAATTTGACTCCGTATAATTGATGTTAAGTGTTGTTAAATACACAAAATGTGAACAATAGTTATAACTAGACTTGGAATTTGTCAACACTGACAAATTAGGTGATCCGATCTGTTCGAAAATCAACGATTTGAGTCTCCTGATCCCAATAGGCATGACCATACCGGTTTCATCTGTGTTTAGTGGACATTGGCCGTGTGATGTTTGGATTCTCATTTAGAAAAGGTAGTCAGACCTGACATCTATGGTACACAATTCCGTATACACTAACGAAGATACAGAATGAAGTATATTTGACATTTGACCCCAATTTCCACAGACAAGATGGCATCTTAGCAAAAAGTGGTTATTTTGTGAAATGATCCTTGTAACATGGTCTTTACGTGTGCAAAATATGGGAAAGATAGGACATGTATTCACCAAGATACAGGATGATACATTTATGACCTTTGACCCTAATTTACATACCCAAGATGACGTCTGATCAAGTAGTTGTTATTTTATGAAATAATGTACGTGACATGAACTAAACATGTGCAAAATATGGGGGTGATAAGGCCTGTTTTTCTTGAGTTATTGTAAAGAAAGTTGCAGAAAGAAAGAAATATCTCAATACATCGAAGATTGGCTTTAATTTCAACCACGTTTTTTGACAAGATCCCGACATCGTATGAAAAATGGAGGGCACACTTTCGATAGCGCAAAGTCTCAGCTACAACATATTAAAATCTGGGAGAAATTCACCGAAGCATAAGTGAGCTGTGCTCGATAAAGACAATCATGTCAATTTTCACATCTACAAAAATTCCCTCCCATAGAGATAACACGTCATAACGAAGATAAAGAAAGAAGTACATATGACCTTTGACCCCACTTTGCACAGCCAAGATGGCATCTGAGCAAAAAGTGGTTATTTTGTGAAATGATCCTTGTAACATGGTCTTTACGTGTGCAAAGTATGGAAAAGATAGGACATGTATTCACCAAGATACAAGATGATACATTTATGACCTTTGACCCTAATTTACATACCCAAGATGACGTCTGATCAAGTAGTTGTTATTTTATGAAATAATGTACGTGACATGAACTAAACATGTGCAAAATATGGGGATGATAGGGGGTGTTTTTCTTGAGTTATTGCAGAGAAAGTTGCAGAAAGAAAGAAATATCTCAATACATCAAAGATAAGTTTGATTTCAACCAAGTTTTTTGACGTGACCTCGGCGTCGTATGAAAAAATAGAGAGAACGCTGACGACAGCTCAAAGTCTCAGCTACAACATACTAAAATCTGGGAGAAATTCACCGAAGAGTAAGTGAGCTAGTGCTCGATAAAGACCGTCATGTCAATTTTCATTTCCAGAAAAATTCCCTCCCATAGAGATAACACGTAAACTGGTTAAATTTGACAAGGTTACATTATATCCATTTTCACGAGGTGAAGACATCATCCGATTAAAACTTTGATTGAACAAAACTTAAAGAGTATTAAATTGGCTACAACATACTAAAATCTGGGAGAAATTCACCGAAGGATAAGTGAGCTAGTCGTCGATAAAGACAATCAGGTCAATTTTCACATCTAGAAAAATTTACCTCCCATAAAGGTAACACGTCATAACTAAAATACAGGAAGAAGTACATATGACCTTTGACCCCACTTTGCACAGACAAGATGGCCTCTAAGCCAAAAATGGTTATTTTGTGAAATGATCCTTGTAACATGGTCTTTACGTGTGCAAAATATGGGAAAGATAGGACATGTATTCACCAAGATACAGGATAAAACATCTATGACCTTTGACCCCAATATACATACCCAAGATGGTGTCTGATCAAGTAGTTGTCATTTTGTGAAATAATGTACGTGACATGAACTAAACATGTGCAAAATATGGTGGTGATAGGGTATGTTTTTCTTGAGTTATTGCAAAGAAAGTTGCAGAAAGGAAGAAATATTTCAATACATCGAAGATAAGCTTTAATTTCAACCAAGTTTTTTGACGTGATGCCGACTCCGTATGAAAAACGAAGGGCACACTTACGATAGCCCAAAGTCTCAGCTACAACATACTAAAATATGGGAGAAATTCACTGAAGCATAAGTGAGCTAGTGCTCGATAAAGATAGTCATGTCAGTTTTCATTTCCAGAAAAACTGCACTCCCATAGAGATAACACGTAAACTGGTCAAATTTGACAATGTTACTTTCAATCCCTTTTTACGAGGTGATGCTGTCATCCAATCAAAATGTTGTTATTATATGACTGAAAGACCATTTAATAAGCTACAACATATTGAAATTTGGATGAAAATCAACAAAAGAATAAGTGAGATATGCTTGAGTGAACTTAAAATTCGATGACGTCATTTTGAAAATTTACTTTTTTTATTTTATTAAGATATTTGATATCTTTTCATCATTTTTCCAGCATCGCCAACCCATGAAATGACATGTAAAACTCATCAGCTTTCAGAATATGTAAAAAAAATGGGGGGTCACCGTCCATCCTGACGAGTAAAATCGGATTCAAAATTGGCTTTTTTTTTGCATTGTTGCACTGTATATCACCATTGACGCGCGCGCGGAATTTCAACTTTGACGGGCCCGTGTGACGTCATATTGAGTCGGATTGACTTGAAACTTGGTAGAAATATTCCTTGACATTATAGGCATCCGATAAGTGTGAAAAAACGGGAAATTTCTATTGCATAAGAGCTGTGCGTGCGTATATGTGCGCGCGCGTACGCGTCCGTCCAATTTTTTCAATTTTTCAAAAAATGCTCCGATTGGTCTTAAACGTGTGCAAAAAAAATTTGAGCTCGATTTGAGCATACAAATATTTCAACGCGCGCGTACGCGCACGTTTTAAGAGAAAATATGAATTTTGATTATATGAGTAGAATGTGCTTGACTTGAACTATATGTGACGTAAATTTCATTGAAAAATTCCATTCCATTAATGAGATAGGAGTGAAAATGTGTTTTCATATAATGACGTCATAGTGACGTCACGGTCGACTGATCACTATGATTTTATAAAATTTGTCGTCTTTGGGACATGATACATATATGGTATGAGTTTGAAGTTGATACTCCGAGTACTTTCTGAGTACGTAGATACACAACTTTTGTCCAGAAATAAAGAACCAACAAAGAATCCGTACAGATACAGAAGGTGATCCGACAGGATACTCGGATCACCTAATAAAAATGTTTCCAGACTAAACCGTATACAGTTACGGTTTGTTGAGAAAAACCCTGATATCTCCTTATATTTTAGGTTTTATTGCAAATATTTCATATGGTAGGATGTTTTATGATACAACAGACCTACACATATGCATCAAATGTGATATCTTGAACATTTCTGAAATCACTGCTCCCAAAGGTAAACTGGACCTTTAAGCAAGGATGACTCTAAAGGCGCAAGAAATAATGACAGGATGCCACATTGATTGTTAGGCGCTGCATGTATCGACATTTATCTCCCTCGTACAGCTCTATTGAATGAAAACACATTTAAATTTTATACATGGAGTGATAAAGATATTAACATAAGCAGAGGTGTGTACTGGGATAGAAATGCACCCCCCCCCCCCATTTAATTTTGTAGAGGCGCCTCCCCTTTAAGGAATTCCTGGATTCACCCCTGTACTTGGAGTGAACACGATATCAACATGATATTTTTTAAACATAGTTGATGATTATGAATCAGAAAACGATGGAAGACTGTTAGGTCAATTGATTGTTGGTGTATAGTTATAGGACATAATGATGGTGTGAGAATTGAATAATGACAAGCAGATATAGACAAACATAATTATTTTAGTAGAGTGTATTTACCTGCTGGCAGATGTGTATGTTGCTTTGTTTTGTTGCGGCTCTCTGTTGCGTAATGGGGAGGGATCATTTCTGAATACCCGCTGGTGCTGGAAAGGATGGTGTGTGCGGTGCGTGTCTGGCAGGGTTTTATCTATGATGGTGGCTTATATAGGGGTGGGGTGGATTGATAATCTTGCTCATGTGAGTGTGGAAAATTAAGATTTTTTTTTTTTTTTGGGGGGGGAGGGGTGGGGGTTGGGGGTACAGGAAAATGGGCGTTCTAGTGGTCACTACAATCGTTGTACTAGTATCTGTCTTTAAAAGCCCATTGAAGGACAAGTTCACCTACATAGTTATACATGTGAACAAATCATTAAAAGTTTGAGGAAAATCCGTTAATCCAATAAGTTCTAAATTTGGGGATTGTTTTTTAATCTAAAAGAAAAATCACAAAATTTCATTTCTTTCTTTCTTTTTTTGTCTTTCTGAAAAGCACTCATTTCCTCTACTTGATACTGACGTATGTTAAGGGTGATATTATTCTCCCCAGCTGCCTTCTGAAAGGTACAAGTCAAGTGCTCTTTTATAATGTAAGAAAAGTGAAAAACGTTGAGTATTCTTTATATTTACTTTATATTGTTCTACACGTGTGACATCACAAACACTGTAGTAGTCATCTCATCCAGCGATGGCGGAACTGAAACTTTAAACAATACTGATATTGAACGGAAAGCCCAATTTTCCACAATTTGTCACTGATGTGTTCTATTAATATTGCTGCATTCACTCAAAATCAAGGTTATAATTTTAAGGTCATTGTGTGTGGGTGACAAAGATAATGTTGGTACCAGTGATGTTGGTGGAGAAAATGATGTAGAGGACGAGTACAATGACGCAATGATAAAAGGCAAAAAAGAAATGATGCTTACTAGTGATGGTAATGCTGATGATGTGAGTGCAATGGTGATGATGTTGTTGACTGTTGTGCGATGATGATTAGTAATGATGGTGATGATGATGATGATGATGATGATGATTACAGTGATCATGATAATGATCATAGTGAAAATGACTTTAAGTATTGCCTGACCTGTCCAACTCCCCACTCTCCCCCCCCCCCCCATTCTCGATGTAAAGAAATAAAATATGAACTCCACAGTAAGCTTTCATTTAAGAAATACATGTACTCCTTTTAATGAAAGAATGAGGCGCATTCACTCGACATAAGCACGTATTACTATGGGGCAATAACAATTTATGTACAATGTTCGTTCTCCCAGCATTCTGAAGGAGTCCTGTCAACCTTTCGATCTCCGAGAAAATGAAGGCAGTACTTTATCAAATTCTGAAAAAATTATTATTATCTATATCGATCTAATGAATGTGACGTCACAGATTGTTGTACAGTATCTATCTAGAGAGGGCGCTATATCTAATTGAGCACCACGTTTCAAAAGCATCATAACCCTCAGCTGAATGGGTTGTCCGATTTTTTTTTTTTTTTTTTTGGTAAATTCCAAAAAGTTTCACCAGTCTTTCTACACTCACACACACACACACTTCCCCCAACCGCCCTCTCTCTCTTCCACGAAAATTCAAAATATAGCATTCAAAATCGGATATGAAATTGAAGAAGAAAGAAAGTATGTAGTGAAAAGTAAAACAACAACAAAAAACTTTGATACTTTTATGTGTATCATAAAAAATAACAATAAAAAAACTTTGAGCCTTGTTACCACGTGACGTAAGTAACAGTAAGCTAGAACAACAACAAAAATGACATTTTTCCTTTTGTACTTTTCATAGGCAATTTCGACCAAACTCTGCTCCTTGCAAACATAACCCTATCTCATAAATATTGCAAATTTGACAAATTTGCTCTCAGCCAGTCAGACGCTTCATGAAATGTTTCCCCTCCCCCCCCCCCCCCCCATGAAACTTCTGCCATTCCATTCGTTTGCAATGCCTGGATTTGACCATGTACAATAGTTACCATGACTATTATAGTCAACTTCAACGTGGAATGGAATTACTTCTCTCTGCACAGACGATTACATTTCGTTATTCCGAACATCTGACGAAGGTTCGTTAAGCCGAAGGTGAAGTAAACTAAATTTATTCCGAAGGTTCATTATTCCGAAGGTTCGTTATCCCGTAGGTTTCTTGAGAAAACAATAAGGTTCGTAATTCCGAAGGTTCGTTAGTAGGCAGCACGAACTTAAAAAAAGAATCCGGATAAACGAACCTCATTTCATTTTCAAACCTTTGGAATAACGAACCTAATTCACTTTTGGATCAAAGAACCTTCGGAATAACGAAAAAAAAAATAGTCTTAATAAAAATCCCTACAATTGTATTTCATTTTCTGATTAAGGGACATCTAGGTAGAAATGTATGTTTTGGAATAACGAACCTTCGGAATACGAACTTTATTTCACTTTCGGATTAATGAACTTTCGGAATAAGGAACTTTATTTCACTTTCGGATTAATGAACCTTCGGAATAATGAACATGACCGAGTCCATCAAGCTACCCAGGAGGCCAAAGATTTAAATTATACTCTTCCTACTAGCAGGTGACTGTGTGGGTGAGACGTGTGACTATCTGCTACAAGTTATCATGTCTTCTTTTGTCACAGTATGTCAAGCACAAAAAACAGTTTCTTGAGGAAAAGGCAAATTACAACTGTGCTTGCGGCCAAGGGATGAACGTTTCGTAGGCGGCCGCTGATGGCGCTATTACTCATCTCTCATAAGATGAACACACGAATGGCCTGTACAATCAACAGATTACTTATAATTAAAACGTCGGCATGATCTTTATATCTTTATATATTTATTCCATGATTTAGCGTTTCTGTATTTTTACTGGGACATTGAGCGGCAAATGAAGTTCTTACTATCAATTCCGCTCTGGTTTTCTTTAACTCTCCCCTGTTCCGCGCTCACAAAAAAAAAAAGAAAAAAAAACATTCTAAATGCAGCACTTACTTTACACTCAAAGTTTTTAATACAATTAATAGGTATACTAACATTGCTGTCATATGGAAGAACAGAGACATTATTTTAATAGTATGGATTCACAGTTTCAAGTTCACCCTAAATTTCATTTAAAGACTTTTCATTGTTATTTCTATAGTCATTACTGTATTTGATTATTTGAGAACAGCGATCTTATAAACTCATCACTTCAGTCTATAACCATATCTTATATGAATTCTGAATGGTAATCAGGAAGGTCCTGCCAAAATTATATCTTTGTTTCTTATATTTGATCTTGAATTAAAAGGATGTTACTTTGATAACCTATAGCTGCCACTCTAAAATAGTGTAGGCCTACTGAGAACTTTCAATGTTATCATATACTGAATATTTAGTTATTGTTTGCTTTTGTCTAAACCTTTAGTATGTGAACTTAAACTGCAATATAAAGAAATTCATTAAAGAAATTCATTAAAGAAACACACACACACACACACACACACACACAATTCCTCTGTTTAATTTCATTTAATGTTGTAAATTGTAAGAAGTTAGGTGACGAAAACATAATGTATTGGCGCTACTATATATCCACTATCGGAAAAAGTTACGTTGCGTTCGAAAAAAAAAAAAAAAAACGTTAACAACAACAAAGATTAGATCCATTATTCTGAGAATGACGATAAAGAGGCCTATCGTGTTTTAAGAATCATCGGGAAGCGGTGATGTGCTGTGAAAATAGAAATTATTTAGTATTACTGTTAATTGCTTTCTGATGATAGATAAGTATAATAATATGGACGACGGAAGCTCAATGATACATCATTCAGAACGAAGGTAAACAAGGTATATGATGAAAATGTTATTTTTCGACTATAAGCTGCATTAATATTACAGAGTCCTTTGCCAACCACTAACATTTTGGAATCTGTCACTTAAACAGTTGTATTTGCACTTACCGAGTGAAGTTAACACAGTTAATATGGTAGCGTATCGGTATATCCGTTACGCCGAAGATATTTTGTCACCAGTATCGATATCACACGAAAAATACCCCTCTTATTAGGCATTTCTCTTTGGGCTAATCTTTGGTAACAGTCACTTAAAGTAATGAAAGGAGTTCCCTTCTCGTTAAAGTAAGTGTAGAATTAAGATTATTTTTCCTAACGGCTGTACAAGAAAGACAACACATGAAGATCAGGATAAGCGTTGCTGCGTTCTCTTTCTTCGCCACATCCGGATTTAATTAAGTACGTGAAGACGTCTGCGAACATGCGAGCCCGCTTTTACATTGCATATATTTATATCGGCTGTGTCGTGTGTTTGGTGAGCTGAAAGAAAAAAAAGGGGGAAACTAATCTCAACAAACTTCCAAGGACGTAGGAAATTTCAAAACAACCTGTCCTCTGCGGATCATAACTGATTTTCATCAAAATATTGGTAAGTCAGCTCGCTACGTACCCAGTCAGGGGTGTAGTAATCATGTTGCATGAAAACAGCCTGCACTTTCATTATGTGATGGAGTAATTCGATGTTTACGCATGATATTCCCGAGACCCACGGTGCATTCAGAAGCGTTATAAATTGTCTTACGGGTTTCAAGTATGATAGGTGTCGATAATTGTTTGTTCCGATATTGTTATTCATGAAATGTTGCAGTAAACTCACTTTGCATATCCTACAGCGAAACTAATGAGTGCTAAAGTACAGATGAACGCAAGAAAATACGACTAAAAGTAAAGCGTATGTGAGCATAAAAAATGTAAAGTACATGTTGACTACAGTTATGCTTGTTTCCTATATGTTAAAGGTCATATTTACCTCTGGGAGCAGTGATTTTAAAATGTTTAAGATATCACATTTGATGCATATTTGTAGGTCTGCTATATCGCAAAACATCCTATCATATACAATTTTTGCAACAAAGCCTAAAATACAAGGAGATATGAGTATTTATCTCAACAAACCATAACTGTATAGACGTTTTAATCTGGAAACATTTTCATTATAAGCATTGTTCACATTTTGTGTATTTAACAATACTTACCATTAATTATAGGGATTCAAATTTTTACAGTGTTTTTTTTTTTCTATCCCTAACTCACATTTTAGAACTATTGTAGAGAAATCATCTGCGAATGGTAAATTATGCTTTTAATCCATTATAGGTGTAAATACGATTTATTTTATGAAGAATGATATTCAATCATAATAAGCGGTGTCAGATTGACCAAGGTCTTTTTTGTGATGTAGGCCTACTCGTTGTTTGTTTGTTTGTTTGTTTTATCTCAGCTATCGTCAGCAATGTTCGAATCACGGTGAATTTCAATAGCTTATAAAATCATGTGAACATTGTAGATTCTTTTTAAACTCCTATAATGTTCTTTTTCTTTTGACTGTTTTGGGATCTACATCGTGATAATATTGTTTTGTAAATAAAGTCTGGGTAATAGTTTGATCGAAAATAACATTACCTTCTTTCTATTACGATACCGTATACAAATACGGGCAATATAAGCAGGGGCCATAGAAAGGGAATGAGGGGCTCTCCCACTCCCCCCCCCCCCCCAAA
The DNA here is from genome assembly GCA_033980235.1 of Diadema setosum. Lineage (NCBI taxonomy): Eukaryota > Metazoa > Echinodermata > Echinoidea > Diadematoida > Diadematidae > Diadema > Diadema setosum. The sequence goes on along the minus strand of CM067071.1, from coordinate 36,075,315 downwards.
AAAAAAAGGGGGGGATAAAGGGAAAGAGAGGAAAACCGGAAAACACGGGGGGGGGGGAGGTAACTTTCGAGGGTTACTTCCAAGAAATTCTGCCCTAATATAGAAGCAATACACCTTACTCCTCCCTATAGTGTATACGGAGGAGTAAGGTGTATTGCTTATAATATACCAAACTCAGGGATTGATAAAGTGTAGACATGATTTTAAAGAAAATTAGTGGGCATTGTAGGGAAAAATACTGTGGTTTTTATTCAAATAACTATAAGAACAACAAAGAAGCACACAGAACATAAAGAAGTGCCAATAATACACACAAACATACCGGTGGGGAGGGGTAGAATCATATTTCACAACTTCAGAATTAATGCTCTCATGAAATCATTCACTGAACAATCTTTCAATTTAATTTTCTTCACTTCAGAATCATAGATAGCATAAATGTATTCACATCATTATGATTACATTTCACTTACAGATATGATTTCTGGACAGATTCATAGACTCTTTGATTGTTTCAGTAAATTTTGTTAAGTTCAGAAGCCTATAGATCACATATTCACACCATTCACATGCCACTATGAATTCTTGCAAGTTTATAATCCACAAGGTCTCCAAGAGACGGTTTCTATACCATATACACGCCAATGAATTCGAAGTTTGAAGCAAGAATGTATACGAACGCCCCTATAAACCCCCAACACATCGCGTTGACGCCAGAAGCGGGATACATCTAGAGCTCTTTATAGCGGTAGCGGGAGATTTAGTTAGGCAGTCCATCACTTCCCAGCCGGTGAGTCATGGGGTAGGGTTGGGTCCCGCTAACGTCGAAAACACTGCCCCCAGAGGAAGTTCGCCTCAAATCGAACTTCCCCCAACAAACAAGGCAGAACTACAGAAATAAAACAGTACAAAACGAAAACAAAAACAAAACTACTTTAGGATTTCGCAAGTCGCTGAAATGTCAAGTTCATGCGAGATGAGTAACATTTTAAGTTCCTCTATGGATGCGCCTCTTTCTTGGACTTGGTTCATGTTTATATCTTTCATGCTTTCTCCTCAGTGTATATAAGTATTCACATGATAATATACTATGTTGTCAGTAGAACCGCAGGTACGTGGACCAGTTATCGATCGTCTTAAATATTTCACTACGATTAATATTGTGGCAGCTATAATATGTCAGTATCTAATATAGTTATAGCGGTACTATAGTACCAGGTTGTTGTTGATGTTGTTGTTATTGTTGTACCGATCATGAATTTAGATTGCTGAAATCAATGATGCTTTATCGGTATCTTTTTGTCTCCATATTACTTTATCGTTATTACCATGTCGTGATTTGGTTTCATGTCTTGAGTTGTTTTGAGTTGATTTCATGTCTGCATTCCTCTTTCCTAAGAATATGACAGAAAGCCAGTTGAACAAATTTCTCAAGTAATATTTGAAGAGTGAGTTACAGTTGAACATTGATACACAGGTTGATGATTAACATAAATGAACAACACAGCTTTTTATGTAGAATGATTACGAGCGGGGGAATTTACGCATCAATTGAAAAAAAGATGTCATGATCATTTACCAAGTCGTGATCATCACCGCCATCGTAATCCTCAGCAATGTCGACATATATCATAATAACATTGTCATTATCGATAGCACTTCGAACGTGCCTGTATCGTGTGTATAGTGACACTGAATTTGTCTCGTATAGGATGTAGACACTTAGTTCCCATGACTTTGCTTCTCACACTTAATGTCATAGGATAGCTGCTGACTGGCACATGCGCTATTTGCACATTTCCTGAAAGGGGTAATTTGTTATAAGTGGTTATCTTCCGTGTAATACAAGTTGCACAACGATCCTTGTGTGCGAAAATAATTGATATCTGTTAAATTACAAGCATTTTGATGATGGTCAGGTTTTACGGCTTTGGTGGCAGGAAGCGCATAGAAAAATTAGAATAATTAAATATGAAATGAGGCAAGTATATTATCTAGTGCACTTGCTGAAATGCTGAGCCGGGTAGCCCTTGCATAATAATATGCATAACAAATCGCTGTAAAAGCCACTTCCCCCTCCCTATGCATTGTAAAGGACAAGTCCTCCTTCATAGACATGTGGATAAAGTGAATGCAGCAATATCATTAGAACACATCAATGAGAGCTTGAGAGCTCGTAAAATCCGTTTAGAAGTTATGAATATTTAAAGTTTTTTTTTGCGCAGTCAAGACTACTAGAGCTTGTGCTGTCACATTTTTTTTTTGTAAAGAAAACATAAAGAAAATTCAACATATTTTCACTTTTATCTCGCATAATAAAAGAACGCTGGACTTGCCTCTTTCAAAAGGCAGGGGGAATAATAATACCCGTAACACTTATAGGTCAGTGGGAAGTCGAGGAAATGTGAACTTTTTTCACAAAATAAAATTTTGTAAAATTCTCTTTACATTTTCCTTATATCGTTCTACGCATGTGACATCATACACTGCAGTAGTCTTCTCATCCAGCAGTGACTGCGCAGATACTTACAAAATTCATAACTTTTGAACGATTGTTCGAATTTCCCCAAGCTTCAGTGATGTGTTCCATTAAAATAGCTGCATTCACTCAATTCACATTGTATATTATGAAGGTGGACTTGTCCTTAATTACATTTCGTCATAATCATCATGGAGTACAGTTCTCAGTCAGACCTTCTCAGATGATTTCATCCAAACGGCTTCGTACAAGAGCAGTTTTACAACAGTTACTGTTGTTTGTTCTTAAAAAAAGAAAAAAATGAATAATATTTACTATAGATATTATTATATTCTTTCTTTTTCTCTTGTTTCTTTTTTCTTTTTAAAGAACATCAACTCCTGCTCTTGGGTTTTATCATTTTTTTTCTTCTTTCACTTGCCTCTTCCTGTTGACTTTTTCTCTGACGCTATCACTTAAATATGTCTTTGAAGAATCGCTGTACGACCTGATTAAAAAGAGGGCACAAAATAAACCAGTGTTTTTTTCCTGTGACTGCAGGCTTATGGCTGATTGGTCCTGCGCAAATCCTACGGATATTTCAAACTCGAGCATTCATTGCAGATCCGCTTGGGATGCGAAAGGTTTTTTTTTTAATGTTATGTTTTGTTTTGTTTTGTTTTGTTTTTTGTTTCTGTGTATGTTAACTGCTGCTGATACTTTTGCAGTTGCTGTTGTTGTTGTCATTATTACCTTTTTGCTGTCATAGATGTTATTTTAATCCATTCTTTATACTTACTGTATTGTATAGATTGGTGAAGTTGAGGAAAAGAAACCAAGATGGTGAGCGGGGACGGACAGTGTACGAAGTATCTTCTCGTCGCCTTCAATGTCCTTTTCTTCGTAAGTAGATTTGGTTTAGATAGACAGTTAGTTTGTTAGTTAGTTAGTTAGTTAGTTAGTTAGTTAGTTAGTTGTTTTTTTTTTTTGTTCGTTTATGACTAGTAAGCTCTGATCACGACTATTAGGGCTGTCTAGTGTGGTTCCGTTATGAAGCAGATATTTTCTAAACAAGATGTTAAGAATGTTTTCATGTTTATTCAAAAATTTGCCAAAGAAATTGCTCCTGTACGGATTTTCAAAGATGTTTTAGGAAGCTCCCCAAAAGTTTTCTGTTTCAATGAATGCATGTATTTGACGCTGTACATGTGTATTTCTCTTTTTCATTAATACACATTAAAGTACGTTTATGTTATTCTAGTAATAGCTTATTTCAGGACACAAAAAGGTTATGCTAGGTAAGGTGGAAATAATGATCTTGACCTGGGATAGACCCGTTGGGCAGGATTTAAACCAAGAGTTTTGAAAAGTTTCATTCCCTCTTTCACAGCACTAAAACGTTCTGTCTTTTCTTTCCGGGGTTTTTCCTTCCTTTTTTTTTTTTAACCGTTACACCTTATTTCACCCTCTGAGGCAACCCTGAAGTGTCGATGAAATGATACTATTATAAAAATAGCAGGATGATGCATGTGTGTGTGTGCGTGTGTGCGGTGTGTGTTTGGGTGTGCGTATGTATGTGTGTGTGTGTGCATGATGATTATGATTTGGCGTTTGTGTGTGTGGTGTGGTGTGGCGTGTGTGTGTGTGTGTGTGTGTGTGCATGTGCGTGTGAGTTTCTCGCAAAATGGCCTCGATTTTTTCTTTTTCTTTTGAGAAAGAATGGAATATGCCCGTTTGTTTTGTGCAAACTATCTATTATGTCCCCGTTTTGCGGGCATTTTGCGAGAATATGTGTGTTAAAAAAAAAAAAAAAAACGAAAAGCGGATTTCGTTTCTTTGGTCAAAATGGTTACAATGTAAGTTGACATTATTTTGCACAATATTTTTTTGTCACATTTTGTCTTTATATAGTGTAAGGTTGACATTATTTTGTACAATGATGTGTATAATGCAGTTTGTCTTTGCTTATTGTTTTGTTTTTGTTTCTGTGAAAGGAAATTTGTGATATAAAATTGAACGAAATTCGAATAAAGAATAAAAACATGATTGAAAGAATTATTACGTTATGTTCACATTGTGTATCATAATCTGCTTCGTTTTGATTTCGACAGCTGTGTGGAGCGGTGCTGTTGGGTACCGGGGCACACCTGCACATTAAGGAGGGGCCGTTTATGACCCTCCTTCCCAGCATGCCTTTCATGAACGCCGCCAACATACTCATCATCGTCGGAGTCATTGTCTTGGTCGTGTCTTTCGTCGGGGCCTACGGCGCGATCAAGGAGCACTCAAGTCTTCTTTTAGCGGTATAACACGCTACAAAAAAGAAACCTTCAAAACAAAGCTAAACAAAAGCTCAACAGAACAAGATACACACTCGACCTCATGCAGCTAACAAGCGTGTACATAAGAAAAACACGCACAACATACACTTCAACAGTATAGATGGACAATAAAAGGATGAATTAAAAACATGCTTGGCAATAAGAAGGGAGGAGAAAAAAAAAAGAAAATGTAAGTTAAGTATAGTATCTTGTATGGATCACCATGTTAACTATACAATCAAGACTGAGACATAATGACGTCTTAAGGAAAGTTTCACGTATGCGTCTCGCAAACGATGTCGTCAGTGAAGTTGAGTGTGTTAATAATAATAGTAGTAATACTACTACTAATAATAATGTTAATAATAATAATGATGATAATAATAATGATAATAATAATAACAATAACAATAATAATAATAATAATAATAATAGTAATAATACGTTAAATAAGGCCCTGCCATTATTATTACCCTGGCATTGCTAGGAACCCATTTATACACCTGGGTCGAGAGGAACATGGAGGGTAAAAACATTTTGCACTGGGCGGGATTCGAATTCGGATCCTCCGATTGGGAGTCGAGAGTCTTATCCACTATGCCACAGTTAATAGTAATAATGATAATAATAACAATGATGATAATAATAATAATAATAATAATAATAATAGTAATAATAATAATTATTATTATTATAATGATAGTATAATAATAATAATAATAATAATATTACTACTACTACTTTAGTAATAATAACAGTAATGATAATAATAACAATGATGATATAATAATAATAATAATAATAGTAATAATAATAATAATAATAATTATTATTATAATGATAGTATAATAATAATAATAATATTACTACTACTACTAATAGTAATAATAACAGTAATGATAATAATAATAATAATAATAATAATAATAATAATATGAAATATTTATATAGTGCTTAATACAAACATGTTTCGAAGTGCTTTTTAGCCGCCATTTAGTTTACAGTACGAATTATGGGAGCACCACGCAAGCATAACGTGATATTCTGAAGTTTGAAACTTTTTAAATGAATTCCCAATGTAAAGTGCAATCACAACAGCCTCGAAACATGTTGCATGTATTTTGGAATTAAAAAAAACACCACATATCGTATAAGCTAGAACGTGCACTGGCTGGATGACAAAACAGCCTTGGGATAAGATTGTGAAAATTATCTAGATCTATTGTCTGATAGAGGGTTATTTTAATAACTGCAATACACGTCGGCCTGTCGGCAGGGAGAAATTTCCCTTTTAAGAAGGGTAGAAAGTGTCGAGGTAATGCAGATCGATACGAAACGTGAAAGTAGGAAAAAAATCGAAGATTGGTTTGCTCTTGTTGCAAACAAATGGTCTGAACTTAATTCTAAATCGCATCATTGGAAGTTTCTCTAACCCGTTGCCCACGAAATCTTGTAATTTCTAAAGGCTTTGAACAACACATAATATTATTCAGTTTCTATAGATAATGGATACATAGGGGATGAAACATACAATAATGATACACAAACTGATGGAAATAGCGTGATTAAAACTTTTTTTCAATCTGATAAGACATGTAAGAGAATGAAAAAGTATAGTTAAGACGAATGCACAATCTAAATATTCCTTTTTGTGTTCCTTTTTTTTTCCTCACAGTATTTCGTGGTCATGGTTGGGGTGTTCATCCTGGAGGTCACAGCCGGCGGTCTCGGCTTCGCTTACCGATGGCAGGTAGCTAAGTACGTGGCCAACGAGCTCCGAGCAGGCGGACTGAACAAGTACAACTCCCCGGGAGAGGCCGGCCTGACCAAGGCTTGGGATAGGATGCAGTCCACGGTAAGACGTACTGCAATCAGCAGTTCAGGATTTCAAGTATTCTATTCATCAAAACAAACTAACACTTAAAACTGAAACTGAAAAAAAAAAGAGTCAAACCAAAGTCAAATATAGGTTGTTAAAGGGATCGTATAGTTTTGGTCGAGACCTAACATCAGGTTTATAACATTTTTTTTTTTTTTTTTGGTGAGATAAAGAGAAACATCTTATGAAATATGAAATAGCATGTAATTTTAAAAAGGATTCAACGTTTATTTGATGAAAATTGGTCTTCAAATGGCTGAGATATCCAAAAAAGGAATCCTAATAAAATTGACAGGCCACGACTTTTATGAGGATCTCTTTGTTTTACCTTGTTTTTAGATATCTCAGTCATTTCAAAACCGAAATTCATCAAATAAATTTTTGATTCCCTCTAGAATTGTATACTCTTTAATATTTATATTTTCGCAGAGTGGTTTTTAAATATCTCGCAAAACGTTACAAGCTGAATCCTCACCTCAACCAATACTGTACAGTCCCTTTAAGTGAGAACGAGATGCTGCACAGACTCACGCTGGCTGTTACGGTGTCATCCAGTCCAATTGATACACATCTTTGAATTCTTTCATTTCTTTCAACACCAAAACTTTAAAAATTCATAACTTTTGCATCGATTGTCCGATTTTCCTCAAACTTTCACTGATGTGTTCTACTAATGTTGCTGCTTTCACTCAATCCACATTGCTCTTGGGGTTTATCTTCCCTTTAACTATCTTTGGTTTTACCCTATAGTGCGCGGAGGGCTTTACGTTCATCATGCGATCACCTCACCATCCGATACGTGTCTATGTCAGGGACTATAAAGTGTGCACAATGCAATGTTTTGTTTCGTGTTGCTGTTGTTTTCTATAGGCCTACCAATCGGCACTGTAATGACTCAAAGCATTAATCCAATAAGTATGTATTGACAACACGATGAATAACCTTTCCACATAGATCAATTAATTTGTGAAATACATTCATAGGCCACCGCACACTACACGATCAGACTGGTCTTAAAGTCTGAAGCCAAGCTGGGTCTTAAGACCAGTCGTACGACCGGACACCGCACACTACTAAGTATACGACCCGACTGTAAAGCGCGCGCAGTGCGCACTGCGTGCGCTTGCATTTTACTGCATTGTGAATGGCTGAAAGCCTACGACCAGTCGTAGAGATTCAACATGTCAAATCTCTACGACTGGCGCTAAGACCCAGTCGTACGACTAGAAAATGGCAAGACTGTGACGTCACACTTCTAGTCTTAAGGTCTTAAGACCGGTGAATCGGGGCAAAATCGTGTAGTGTGCGGCGGGCTTAATAAAATGCGGAGTTATGAATCGTATTGCATCCGACTAGAAACAAATACACGTTGTACAAAGGGATCTCCATTTTATAGGACATTGCTTGGTCTGGATAGAAGTCCCTTCTGATGAGGAAGTTTTTTCTTGAATATTTGAGTTTTATTCTCTTCGTCACCTAGACCAAACACAGAAAGGAACAAGCAACAATATGTAGAAACATGGACCTACATAGCACACTTTGAACATTAAAGGAGACCTCCGGATGATTCTCAGATTTTTACATATGAATAGCTATAAATAAATTATACTGAGGACAGAGTTTCAGAATTTGTGATAATTGGGATGAAGAATAAGAACATTTTCAAAAATTGTAATGAAAAAGGATGATGACATGGCAGAGTCACCATAAGAATGCATGAGTTGGGGCTCAAGGAAGCAGAACAAAAGAAGAAGGCATGCATAACTCGCAAGCAAGCGGTATTGTAATGGAATTACCGTGCTACATTTCTGAAATAATATGTGAACCTCCTATGTCATCATCATTGTTCAGTGTAATTTGTTTAAGGATTTTCAAAGTATTGTTTCTCTGCTCAAGAACCACAATAAATTCCACAAATCTATGCATGGGGTTGTCTATTTATGTACTACATGATGTGAAATTATGAAAATCGTCTGGAATGTCCCTTTAAGTGCTTTTATAGGCTAATAAACGTACAACGTACAAACTTTTTGCACAGGAGATTTTGCACTTATTCAAACTACTTGATTTGCGATATAATTATTCTGTACAACTTCTTGTTGTATTCCGTAAACTTTACAAAAAATCAAGCGGTTCGTTTGGTTGGCATTACTTGTGCAAAGTCTTTGAAATATAAGCAAACGGTTGTTGGTTTTAACATACAGTTAAAACGTCAAGTGCATGTTGTCTACAATGACCACTGAAGAGGTTTTACTGCATGTCTTTTTCAGTCACAACGTGATTAATTCAAGAAGCTAATGCGTGACAGTTCCAAACACGTTATCAAAAATACAGAACAAAGTCTCCATAAAATTATCATCCTACCACTGCCTACGTTCATTTTATCTTCTGCCTGTTTTCTCTGTCTAAAATTTCTTTCAAGGAAATGCTCTTTGGCTTTTATAGCTTCCACTCAAAACTTCAAGTAAAACAAAACCAAAAGTTGACGGTGGTTGATGTCTTTCTCCTTCAGTAACCTACACAATCCCCGAAAAAAAAAGTTTTAGCTAGCAATGTGGCAAGTCATACTTTCTTTTTCATTTATCTGATTTATCACGGGACCTGCGGCTGTACAAGCTTGTTTTTTACGCAAGCCCCATCATATTTCCCGCATCATGACCATAGTTCAACTCTCATGTATACAGACCTAAAGGCTTGTGTTTATATCAAGACAAACTTTTGTACAGTCCAGTGAAGTTTCATCTAATTTATGGTTTGTATAATCATGGAGGTAGAAGTATAATTTTCGTTGCAATATACTTTATTGTAATATATACGAGAAATATTAAAATCAATTGAAATGAAGTGACATTTATAATTATTTGATGTGGTTCTCAATAAGAAAGTGCCATAACTACCATAAACGTCTTTCCCCATTTTTCCATCAATGTTGCAGCTGGGATGCTGCGGCGTGTTCAACCACACGGACTGGTGGACGTCGACCGCAAACTACCGGCCGCAGCAGACCCCGGACTCTTGTTGTCTCTTCTACGCCCCAGAGTGCGGCCGAGACTTGGCCTCAGAGAAATTCGTCCGAGTAGGTTGCTCCCGTCTTTATTATTTAGATCTCTAGATTCCCTCTATCTTCCTTTCTTTTTTCTTCTGCCTTCCTCTTGTATGAAAACAGTCTCATGAAATCGTCAAAAAGTCCATAAAGTTGGTTTACTGCATGCCTTCATCTCCGCCTCATAAAGCTTATAGCCTAGTCGAGAGTCATTGAATTTATGTTTTGTCAGTGAAAGGTGTCCTGGGTGTTAATTGTCCTTGTGGTGATTGCATCTCAGGCAAGATTGTCCGGGCTTGACGGCGTAAACACAATTCCCTTTTCACGTAGCATATTGCGAAGATTATTCCTAACGTGAATTATAATCAATTATAGAATACGAAATGTCAGATCTCCCTCTCCTCCTCCCCCCCCCCCCCCCCCCCCCACCGAGTATCCCCTTTTATTTGGACTGGTTACTCACTTGTCCGCCCCCTCTTGTCGATGGTTGTAGTCTTTTTACGTCTTCTTTGTTCTCCTTGCTATTTTTCTTCTTCATTCTCATATTCTCTCCTCTCGCTCTCTCTCTCTCTCTTCATTTTCTTCTTTTTTAATCTGATCATATATCTTTTCTTTTTTGTGTGTGTCTTATGTCAACTTTTCTTTTGCCGCATTTTCTTCCATCTTCTTTTCCATTTTCAGTGTTCTTGTCCGTGTTCTTTTCCATTTGTTGCGTTCTTAGGCATCAGATTCTTCTTTATTGTAAACTAAGTCCTTGCGCTTTTATTCTTCCACTTCCTCTATCTATTTTTTCCTCATATTCCTTTCCAGCTTACAGTTTTCTAAATATTTGTCCTTCTTTTGGATTCTTTGGATTTCATTATTATCACTATCATCACCATCACCATCACCATCACCATCAACGATCATCATCACCATCATCACCACCACCATCACCATCATCACCATCACCATCACCACCACCATCACCATCAACGATCGTCGTCACCATCATCATCACCACCACCACCATCACCATCATCACCATCATCACCACCATCACCATCACCATCACCATAATTACCATCATCACCACCACCACCACTATCACCATCATCACCATCACCGTCACCATCATCATTATCACCATCATCACCATCACCGTCACCATCATCATTATCGTCATCATCACCATCACCGTCACCATCATCATCATTATCGTCATCATCATCATCACCATTACCATCACCATCATCATCATCATCATCGTCACCATCACCATCACCACCACCATCACCATCATCACCACCACCATCACCATCACCACCACCACCACCATCACCATCACCATCACCATCACCATCACCATCACCATCACCATCACCATCACCATCACCATTTCCGTCACCATCACCGTCACCATTATCATCATTATCGTCATCACCATAACCATCATCATCATCGTCATCATCATCATCATCATCATCGTCATCATCATCATCATATTATATAATAATTTTTTTCTTCAGCTATTCTATCTCCCCTCTTTCTTCTTTCTTTCTTCTTGTTCCTCCTCCTCAAATCCTGATAACATGCATGAGTTCATTAATGTTTTTATGTCGATCCATGAAATGAAAGGCACGTACCTGCCGACATGATTATTTTGTGATTATCGTTTTTCTCAAGGGATGCAAAGGGGCGGTGATTATGGAGCTGGAATCCAAGGCACACATCATGGGCATCGTTGCCATCATCGTCGCTATTTTCCAGGTGAGACCAGAGGACTAGGGATGGAATTAGCCATTTGGCTAAAGCACCATTTTAGCGGGTGCTGTTCGTTATTCCGAAGATTCGTTATTCCGAAGGTTCGTTAATCCGAAACACACATATTTCCTATACCTAGAGGTTCGTTCATCCGAAAATGAAAAAGGGTTCGTTAATCCGAACATTTGTGGCGTTATTCCGAAGGTTCGTTAATCCGAAAATGAAATAGGGTTCTGTTCTCCGGACATTGTCGCGACGTCGCCGCGGTATAAGGTCCGTTGAAATGGGGTTCTAGTCTCACAATGTGACTGACAGGCCAAGGGTGACAAGGGGTAAGAGCGTGGGAACACCCGGTGGACGGTTCACCCGGGGAACCGTGATTTAAAGTCTGCGCACTGTGGGAATAACCCCTTCACTATCTTTATACAGAATTCACTGATGATGAGAATAATCATCCGCGCAAAATATACATGGACTATACCAGGGCTCGACACTAACGGTGGTCCGGTGGCCCGGGGCCACCAAATCCAAAAACGCACGTCGGGCCACCAAAATTTCAGAAATGAAGCATTTGGTGGCCTGATCGGGCCACCAAAAAAGGTCGGATGTTTGTCTTTCGGCCAGCAAAAATAAAAGTTAGTGTGGAGCCCTGACTATACAATTCTCTTCTTCTCCGCAAGTGCTTCTGATATACTTGATTATTTCAAAAAAGCTTTTACATATCTGAAACGGTGATCAGTAACAATATTATTTGAAATATATTTTACTCGTGGCAAACGTGCGATCTTCTGATTATACCTTTATTATGTGATGGGGTCTGTAGTAGTAGAAGTAACGCATCTTGCGACCTACGGAGATCCTGAAGACCTTGAATACGGAGTATGAAGTAAATGGCTATATTTTATTATGATGATTGATGATTTAGTAACAGCAATAGCTACACCAAGGGTAAATAATAATAGCGAAGGCACTACCACTATGACTGCTACATTACTACCTCAGCAACTACTAGTAGTGGTGATGGTTATAAGAAGAATGATCATAACCTATAACAAATACATGACTTCTTGTTGTTTTGACAACCACATTTTGCTTATTGATGTATCATTTTTGTTGTTGTTGTAGCATTGTATTCAAGGACTCTACAGCCCTACTTAGATGATCGAGAGCATTAATGTCCCGTGATCGCATAGAGTAGAATGAAACAAAACAAAACAAAAAAACAAACAAATACATGAGGTATCATCTAAATTCTTTGTGGTCAGTTGAAATGATAACTCCTTTCTTTTTTTATTGTATTTCAGCTTTTCGGCATTGGTCTAGCCTACTCGATGTGGAAGAGAACGAGTCAGGCAGGAGGGAACTTTGTCTAATACGCCTTAATGTTTTCCTTTTTTACGAAAATGTACATAGAATATTATTATATATGTCTTCACCCCTTGGCCATCGAGAATGTTCAGCTTGTAGCACAGTTAGCAGCAATGATAGTAAAGGGCGCCCTCTCTCACCCACTCCTTGTGAAGTTGGCGAAGGATTGCGAAATCGGTTTTCTCGTCCACTATCAATTGTTTAGAAAAAATGATATACCGATATACCCACTTTGTAACCAGACAATAGTACGATTATCCTCCTTTCCAATTAAAGGGATGCGAACAGAATTGGTATCGATGGAAAAGCGACGGTATTTTATTTACAACGTGTATGCATTTTTTCAATAGAACTTCCCTTTAAAAAAAAATGTTTGTGACTGAAAAAATACGATTTTAAGTTCCATCTATAATCAATAAATACGAACAGATATTGATTTGCTATTTTAATAGCAGGAACTATCGAGTGTTGCGTAGATTGAACCTAGGTTTACAATCATGCAAATTATTTCTGACTAAGTTGATTTAGTGCGAATTTGTTTCTAACTACATATTGTAGCGTATTCTATGTATAAACCTGGATTTAATTGATCGGTCATATAGGATTGGAGTCACTTAGTTGTAACTTTGTCTAATAGTTCGACGTGTTGAAAAAAAAAAGTGTCAGCTGTAATGGCAAAACGATTACATTATGAAAAGAAACAGATCAAGTTAATGTTAATCCATGGATTTTATAGGAGAAAACAATATTGGTGTGATAGAGCAAGCAAGAGTGAAGTTTCCTGAAAAATCATATCGAAATAATAATATAATACAATGTGGATTTTATCTAAAAGATAAAGTTTATCTAAATATCAGTCGGAGTGACATGCATGAGGTATTAATGTTATGGCCTCATATCAAAGTGTTGCGTTCACTTGCATTCAGTGATTCTTTTTCAATACGTTTCGTAAGAAACGAGAATCGAAATGAGATGATTGGCATTAGTATATCCCCCAACTGTTTTAAATGATTAATTTTGTCAATAATGATATACAGTGAAGGCTATGGACGGTGTAATGTCATGTTTTGGCGAACAAACCAGTGGCTGCGTCGAAAATGTGGGCGATCTATAAATAATATGGATCACTTTATGAAACAGTCATAAATTATTATGTATCATATCGGATGTCATACATGTTTTCGTGAAAACATGTCAAGTTTAAAACACTACACCTTTTCCTGTTTTTTATGTCATGTCTTAATATTTGATTTATGTCGTTTTCAATGTCTTGCTCCCTGCTAAAAGTACGCCTTTATTCTAACGATATCATATCAACCACGTACGTCCGTTTAAAAGGAGAGTGGATGCTTTAAATTCACCACACTTTGCATGTCGTTGCTCACTAGCTGTATTGTTTGCGAGTTACTCAGACAGCCCGTTTATAAATCGTGTAGATCATCATCTCGGTCTGTAATGAGTAAAACTATTCAAAACACATCCGATGTGTTTCTCTGGTAAAGATCATTATGGTTCTGGTAATAGGGAGCTTTAGATTTTAGACGCGCGGACGTTCAAAGGGGAAAAAACATGGTCTGAGCGTGCGCAGTAACTTGACTTGCGCTATACTGCGCACGCTCAGACCATGTTTTTTTTTTTTTCCCCTTTGAATGTCCGCGCGTCTAAAATCTAAGGCTCCCTAACGACTGTGCTTGAACAATGGCATGTAATGTTTCAAAGTTAGTATTTTACGATCGCAACCAATATCGAACTGTGGTTTATTGTTTTATACTCAATGCATGTAGTTTGTTGATGTTAACACTGTTTCAGGTACCATACAAATTACCTGCCCACACGAACTGTTGACTTTGCTATTTTCATCGCATTACTACTATGTTCTTACTATGATTTCCTTCGGATGAAGGAATATTTTGTTGGGCGATTGATTTGCATACTGTTGTTGTTTTTTTTTTCCTCCTATTTATGGGGACGATCTTTTTCTGCAACCATTAATTGGCATGAATACAGCAATTGAGTCATTCAGACGACAGAGTTGGTTTCTTTCGTGTTGAAGTGCGGACGAATATGAAAGAAAGAAAGATGGAATTTTCTATAATTCAGCGTGTCATATTCGTATGTAACAACATCGGCCGCCAATTATTATTCACCTGTTACAGGTGTCATCGCGTCTCGACTTTCTGTCATGCACCAACAGAACACCCGTCAGCACCGACATAACATCTGTCATACACCGACAAAACATTCTTGGATCAGCACCGAATGACTACAGCTGTTCACGCCATGTTTGCCAACTCCAACTCTCATGTCCCGAATGGACACTTTTATTCCACCCCACCCTGGTTTCACCAAGGCACATCACGGTTCTCCGTCACACCTCCCCCCAACAAGAGGAAAGTTATGAATGTAACTTTTCGACTATAAACACCTTCGTTGCGAGGCTTGCTTCACTGTTCTTGCTTACTACACGTATTAGTTTAGTTTTGTGTTGTTTTCTTAAAACATCACCTGGCATACTACACATATAATTACTGATTTTGAGCCTTATCAGAATAAGTTAACTCCGGCATCAATTGTCCACCTTTAGAACAATTCATATGAAAACTTGACAAGCCCCCTACAAAACATGTAAATACATAAATCAACAGTCTACAGTAGTACACATATGAAACTGTTTTCAACGCGTGCACATATGGGTGCACATAATCCGGAAAGATTACACCAAATGTAATCAATCATTTCTCCAGTAATATCAATATTTTGACTGAGACTGTACTTTCTGGTAGTCTCGACTGTAATTATGTATCCTCACATATTTGACCAATAAACTTACATAACTTCAGGCATGAATAGTATTTTGTTTTTGGTAACAAATACACTTCATCTTTAAATGTGAAAACCAAAAATACACTTTCTTCACGAAATTGTTATGACTGTTGCAAAGATATGTCTGTTTTTTTCAACACAAACTTTCACTGGAGTTTCACTGAATGTGGTAACAGCACACATTTCTTGATTATACAGTTTTTAAAAACATCGTATTTAAACACTATGACACACGTGTACATCTACTCAATGTACTTGCTCATGAATTTTATACTTATGTCAACTCTGCGTCATAAGTTAGCCAAAACAACAACAAAAATTTTAACCATCGGACATTTCTCTTTGTCACTCCACACATATATGTTTTGTCACTCGTTAGCATGTTATAATATACAATGTATGTGCAAACTCTGGAAAATATCAAGATCATACTCGACACACAAATGTGACTCTGTCACTCTGTAACGAAATACATATTATTATCAATTTTCACAAGTGACCTTATATCTTGGCTTCTTTATGCCTCACTGTCACTCAGCACTTTTTCATTTATACAAAACAACACAAATTTTTGTGTTTTAACACAAATCGGTTGATATAAAACTCAAAATTTGATCAACAGTTCTCCTGTGACTGGCCGGTTGTGTTTTGCTATACTGTTTTTGCATTTGCTAGCATTAACTCTGTAACGTATCGGTATACATAATAATATGAATCCTTTGACTCTTTGGGGTACATTGAATGAAATCAAAATAGAAGTGTGCAACTAAAGCACAACTTTCACTCTAATCTTACACACCACAAATGTTGTATCCTGACGCTTCCTGTAATGTTGGGTTTTCAAAACATCATACAATGCTTGGCGTGTAACACATCATGAAAATTTTCAAGCGATGTCTTCTTATAAAGACAGAATATTGTGTACTAGTACTTTCTCATACTTCCTAGTATCACTCACATTATACTGTTTTCGTTTATAACAAACATGATTGGCATAAATACAATTTCTTCCTTCACAGATCCTTGGGAAAGGAAGAAAACTGAACGAAAATACATAAACACATGTATACATTGTTATGTACACACAAAAAGTCAACATCAGTTTCTTGTCTGTTTTGAGTCTTGTTTGAAATGTTCTCCTTGATTTAGGTTTCACTGTAGATTTGAGATTGTTATCGTTCGGCAACATTATCAACGCGTACACAGTTTCAAACTCGCGACAAAGCGTCTGCTAATTTGTTGTCCTTTCCTGCTATGTGCACAATTCTCAGTGGGTACGGCTGGAGAATCAAACTCCAACGGAAGAGACGCTGATTTTTGTGCTTGAAGCGTTCTAAGAATGTCAATGGGTTATGGTCAGTGTGCACCACGATGTCTCTTCCACCGTCCAAATACGCTTCGAAATGTTGCACGGCTAGAACGACACTGAGGCATTCCTTCTGCAGTTGAATACTTTTGCTGATGGCGATTCAGTTTTTTCGAGAAGAAACACACGGGTTTGCTGTGTCCGTTGTCGTCGTCCTGAAGTAGCACGGCTCCTACTCCTCGGTCACTAGCATCGGTAGCTAGCTGGAAGCTCCTCTCGAAGTTTGGTGCGATGAGCACGGGATCGTTCACGAGGACGGCCTTCAGCTTCTGGAACGCATCCTGGCAGCTCGCCGACCACTGGAACGTTGTACCCTTTTTCAACAGGTCCGTCAAGGGCACCACCAGGTGACTGAAGTTGGGAACGAATCTCCGGTAGAATCCGCACATTCCCAAGAAGCGCTGAAGCTCCCGTTTCGATGACGGCACTGGGAAGTCCACGATGGCTCGAACCTTGGCATCTCGTGGTGCGACGCTACCTCGGCCTACCTTGTGACCTAGGTAAGTCACACAAGCTTTCCCGAACTCGCATTTGGCCAGATTCACCACGAGTCCTGCATGTGACAACCTCTGGAACAGCTCTCGAAGATGAGCAACATGCTCCTCCCACGTATTGCTGAAAATCAACACATCGTCTATATAGACAACACAGTTATCATGACCAGCAATAACTCGATTCATCATCCGTTGAAAAGTTGCGGGGGAATTTTTCATCCCGAAGGGCATGACACGACACTGGTACAACCCGGAGGGCGTGACAAACGCCGAGATCTCTCTTGCATCTTTGTCTAATGGCACCTGCCAATACCCTTTCATCAAATCCAATTTGCTGACATACTCAGCACTTCCTACCCGATCAATACATTCCTCAATCAAAGGAAGCGGAAACGAATCAGTCTTGGTTATGGTATTGACCTTCCTGTAATCGATACAAAACCTGGACGTTCCGTCTGACTTCGGGACTAGTACTACTGGGGAACTCCAGTTTGAGTTACTAGGCTCTATGATTCCATTTGCAAGCATGAAATCTATCTCCCTATCCACCTGTTCTCTCTTAGCAGGATGAATCCGATATGGATGCTGCTTTATGGGTGCATTTTCACCCACATCTACTGTATGAACAGTATCTTTCGCACAGCCCAATTTATCACTGCAAACCTCCGGAAATTCCTGGAAGATGTCGACAACATCTTGCCTCTCCGAATCAGACAGATGACTAAGCAGTAACTCTGGATTTTCTAGTGCCTTTGAGTTCTCTACTCGCGGAATCATTCCTGACTTGAAACTCACACTCTGAGAATCTGGAACATCATTTTCAAACTCTTCTGCACTTTTCTCAGCACTGTGCAAGACACTCTCACTCACAACTGCACCTATGTCTTCTACCATCACACGGCTAAATAACTCCTCAAAAGCCAGAAAAGGAATCAACGGCGCAGATCTAATGGCATGTTGTGGTTTTCCTACCACTTGACATTCATGACACGCTCTACAAAATTCAGACACATCCTTTCTCATCTTGGGCCAGAAGAAGTGAGTTCTGATTCTACACAAAGTCTTCTTGACACCCATGTGTCCGGCCATTGGAATTTCATGTGCAAGACGTAGAATTTCCTTTCGATACGGCGGAGGAACAACTATCTGGTCGACAACCGTCCAGTCCTCATCTGCGGGACGATCTGGAGGACGCCATTTCCTCATCAAAACACCAGACTTTACATAGAAACATTCTGGCACTCTCTTCGCCTCATCTACAGTCAATGCACCCTCTCTCAACTTCAACAACTCCTCATCTTCCATCTGTGCTTTGATTAAAGCTGGCTGACTGAACACACCTTCTTCCCAACTTTGTTCTCTTTCACCTTCACTAGTCACCTTTCTAAAGAATGTGTCACCAAGAGAAATTTCACTTTCAGACTCTTTTCTCTCACGCTCTGCTTCACTTGCTCGAAACCTGGTGATAGGACATGTTGGAAATACTTCTGGGAATTCATCGACCAATTTTTCGGTTTCCCGCTCGTACACTGGGACTTCAGAAACAACCGGAAGGACACTCACTCGACCTCCTGCAAGGTCATTACCAAGCAAAAAGGAAACTCCATCCATGGGGAGAAATGGAACAATTCCCACAATCACTTCCCCTGAAATCAGTCCACTATCCAAATTCACTCGGAAAAGAGGGACCGCCTGAGTTCCTCCGTTGACATCATGTATCAGTACTTTCCTACCCGTGTTACAGTCTATGGGCATACTCTTCACATCTCCTACCATGAGGGACTGTGTAGCTCCAGTATCACGAAGGATGACAACCGATACTCTAAATTCAGCAATGGTAACTGTATCCTTGGAAATGAAGTCCTTGTACTTTTCATCCACACGACCACTTGAACACGTATCTGTCATTTTTGAGACATTACTTTTCACAACATTTGGATGACGCTGTTCATCATTTACACTTGACTTAACAAAACCATTGGTGGCTGTCTGGTTCGGTTTCTCGTTTGTTTCAGCATCTAAACTGTTCTGTGTACGTGTGTCTGCATGGACTAAACCATGTGTTGCTTTTTGCTTTTGTTTTTCTTTTGCTTCATTTTGTTCCCGCAATCGCCTACACTCAGACTTAATGTGACCCGTTTTCCCACAGAAAAAGCATCTCACTTCTTTGTATTGAGGCCGTGGCGATTTCGGGCGCTCTTTCTGTGATTCAGTCTTTACTTTATCCCTGCGTTCACTATGACTACTGTGCCACTTTTGAGTGTCAGGATTTCTCAACTGATCAAATTTCCTCTTTCCCTCGGGACTTTTTGTTTTCACTTTATGTGTCAACTCATACTGGTCAGCTGTGACTGCTGCACTCTTTACATCATGCACTCTTCGATCTTCCAAATATGTTCTCAAATCTGGAGGTGTCGATTTCTTGAACTCCTCCATCAACACTATCTCTCTCAAATTGTCATAAGTGAGATCTACTTTCATTGATCGAACCCATCGATCAAACAGAATTTCTTTTTCTCTCTGAAACTCTACGTAGGTCTGTCCCGAACCTCTCCTATATCCTCGAAACTTTTGCCTGTAGGCTTCTGGGACTAACTGATAGGCAAGAAGGACATATGGAAAACTTTCGCACGATTTCGCGCATTTAGGGTTGACAGACCAGAGTGCACGTAGTCGCCGAGAGCCAACTGCCGAGTGCACTCGAGCATAATATGGGAAGGAGCGGACTCGTCCATTGTACGGGAATCGGGAGAACCGTGCGTGTGCTTATTGGAGGGACAGAATACGTCTTTCAAGACAATAGCAGATCTGTACTACCATTTGTTTTTTCGGACTAGTTTAATAGTTGAACATGTATGCATTACGAATAATGTAAAAAGAACGGCATTTCCATTTCACCACACAAGTTGATCATTCACGAGCACACACACCAACGCGTACAGTATCTACATAATGGGTTCACACACCCCTATTGATTTAATGGGACTGAACCATGGTCTGTTCAAGCACGGCTTGTTGCAACCTCAAGTCATCTCTGCAGAGCAAAATACGCATGATGATCCTTGAATTTGGCAATATTTAGCTCTGAAAGAAGTGGTAATACACTCTGCCGGGTTGTCAGAATATTAATAAAGACTAATCTGTTATAATGTGGACGAAAGACGATTCAAAAGGCATGATATCCAGCGAAAATTGTGAATAACTTGAACTCTCCCGCCTTCGTTTCACAGCACAAACACAATCGTTTGTTTACGCACACTCGTCCGTTTCCGTAAGCATTAGGGGAATTGTGTACAATGGACAGCACAAGAGCTCGCACGCTTTAGCAAAGTCACAAGCAGTTTTGTAAAACATTCTTTGATTTGACAAGAAAAGTGCCCTAATTTCTCTCTGACCAATCAAAGCAAGTTATACATCACTGAAGAGCCCAAACATTCTACTTCATTTTGAAGTGCGAGGGTAAACAATTCCACCAAGCTTCCGTGGTACAGCCTGTGATTTATATGGGCATGTCCGAAAATTATGGCTTATTTTGGGTACTCCGCCATAGACAAACTCAAGATTTGGTGATTTGAAGCAGAATTTCAGAGGAAAAGTGCCCTAATTTCCCCAAACCTATTTTTTGGGGAAATACACGGAGTAGAAAGAGGGTACATTCTAGTTTCATTTGGAGTGCGAGGGTTTTGAATTCATAGCCATGTTTTTTGTGCAGAGCTATTTTTGTCCCAAAGGAGGGGGATATGACGCGTCTTTTCACGTGTTATAAGCACCGGTGCTCTCGCTCCGGAGCAAATGCGCGCAAGTTTTCCATATGTGCTTCCTTAACTGTGTCATAGTTATTTGCCTCCTCATCCGAGAGAGCAGACACTACTGAATGTGCCTTGCCTGTGAGCTTTTGTTGTACTACCATAGACCAATATTTCTTCTCCCACTCCAAATTCCTGGCTATTCTCTCAAAGGAGAAAAAGAAAGAGTCTACATCCTCTTCATCAAAGCGGGGGACTGTGTTTGCCATTTTTGCAATGTCGGGCGTCTTTGGTCTCGACATAGTAACATTAGGCCTATCCCCTGGGACGCTACTGGCCTGCGCCTGGGTCAACTCAATTTGACGTTGCATTAACTCTTGTTCGAGTCTCAGATTTTCTGCCTTCAATTTTTCTTTTTCTAACTCCAATCTAGCCAGTTCTAGTTGTGTGGAATCTACCCTCATCTCACTAGGTCTAGTAATAGTAGTAGTACTTGGAGCAGTTTTTCTACCAGCACTCTCAATCTCCTCTGTACTCTCACTCTGGTCTGTGTGTTCATTTTCTACACCACCCAGTTCAAGCTTCTTCACCAGAACTGCAAAGATTTCTTTCTTTCGACTACACTCTCTGATATCAGCATCTACATGAGTTGCAACCTCAATCAATTGGGCTTTCACTAACCCTCTCAATCTACCAAGAGTAACGTCTTTCACAAACTCTGCAGCATCGAACTTGGCTGCCATGATTATTCACATCTAGCTTTCCGACTAGATTTCAAGACTACGTCGCTAACGCAACTTCCTACAGTACACTCCACTGCGTACCGAACTACGAGAATAGTCTAAGCAATTCAGACCTGACAAACACTCGTATATCTCGAGGCAAATTTCCTCGTAAAGCCACATCTAACGATGCTAATCCAAATAACCAGAAAGTGACACACTAATCTGATAAAATGACATGACGGAAACGGCAATACGTACCCTTCCTTTCCAGCAATCAATGCTGCAACCCTGGTATTCAGCTAGCGAGAAGACCAGAATAAGTGCGCAAAACATACTCATCGCATCGCTTCGCGAATCGCACTTCCATTCACAACCACTGCTAACGCAGCCCCATTACACATACCGTGCAATGTCACGCAGTATACAATACCGCTACGAACGAACGACACTGTTACGTTCGCTACCTGTGTACACATCTCACATGAGTGCGAACACTACACATACTGTACCTCCAACGGGCATCAATCATTACAACGATGTACAAAACACCGAAATACTACCAAAAGACAGCTTGTTTGTATGTTCATTTCCCGGACATGTTCCCCACATGTCATGCACCAACAGAACACCCGTCAGCACCGACATAACATCTGTCATACACCGACAAAACATTCTTGGATCAGCACCGAATGACTACAGCTGTTCACGCCATGTTTGCCAACTCCAACTCTCATGTCCCGAATGGACACTTTTATTCCACCCCACCCTGGTTTCACCAAGGCACATCACGGTTCTCCGTCACACTTTCCTATTCGCTTTTGCATCGGCCGAGAACATTACAAATACGCCTCTTTCTGTCGATAGTTCAGGAACCAGGACTTCTCTCCCAAACTATACCCGCTGGATCGTATACTAACACTTCCAATGTAGGCCTATACTGTAAGCCATTTTAACACTTGTGTTTCTTAACCCCGGACTTTCTCTGACCCAGGACTATCGTTGGTCCCGTACCAATTTTTTCAGCTTTTTACACTGGCCAATTATTCCCGTACTATCTCTTGTCCGGGGCTAAGGAGAAAACTGTCCTTTTTATACTCGTATTTCTTAGCCCCGGACTTTCCAAACCACATGAATATTCATGATTACGCTGTGTACTGTACACGTGCACACACGCACTGGAAGCACTTGATTACCTCGTTTCTGATTGGTCAGTGAGGGTCGGACTTCGTCTCCGTCGCTTAGCCCATTTTTTTCGTTCTGTTTACACTCACTTGCTAAGCCCCCCCCCCCCCCCCCCCCCCCCCAGCCCCAACGTTGGTGCGGGACTAAGCAAAAATTTACAAGTGTAAAAAGCCCTATAGTTTCGTCTCGTCTTTGGGTCGAATTCTTATCGAAAGCGGGAAAAAAAAATGAAATTCGTGTGAAAGCGTACTTCCGTCTCGAATTCTGGTCGAATTCGTGTCGAAAGCGGAAACATGAAATTCGTGTCATAGTGAATATTTTAGAGACCAAGAGATCATCAGCTTCTTTAATGTGAGGGGAGAATCCTGGACTTCAGTTCACATTGTGCATAGTGTAGAATTCATTCTGAATATACCGTGGTGATACGTAAAAAAAATCTTAGCAATTTCGTTCGAGCAACTTCAGGAGGCTAGCCGAATCTTCTTTCAGACTGTTGCGAAATAGAATGAAAAGAAACCACGACAACGACGACGACGACGACGACGACGACAATAATAATAACAACAACAACAACAACAACAACAACAACAACAACAACAACAACAATATCGCTGCCAGGACGTCAAGTATGATCACAATCGCATATCTGTCGAACATTTTTTTTATTAATCTCTCCACCTTCAGAGAGTTTGGCATGTGCAATGATCCACATATATATATATATATATATATATATATATATATATATATCGTAATCAGAATCCAAAGTTCGAATTCATCATTTAGGTGGTTTGTCAATAGAGTTGTGTCTTCCACGTTTAAAGTAATCGATTGGTCTCACTTTTATGTGTTTGCGGGGGAAAGGAGGACCAGTGAAGGGTGCTTGAGATGTTAAGTCAATAAAGATAGAACGCAAAACAGGAACACAGTTAATCGAACACAATTAATATTATACATATGTACAAAACAAAAATTAAATCCCCCTTAAACCCCCCCCCCCCCAAAAAAAAAGCACACACACACACACACACAAAAGGCCCGGCATATTTGGAATGAATAGGTTTTGAATAAAAAAGTTTGGCAAGGGCATTTTTCACACTTACGTATAAATCGACTACTGTAAAATATATTTTCGCGCGACTTATTTTTCTCGCTCAGCCGGGTAAGAAGAGTTTGGCGTGTTTTTAATTCCGTGGAATCAAGACATCAACTACTGGAACATAATAAAGCAAGCGGAAATATTTGCGTGCTTTCATGTTCGCGCTCCTTTGGCGTTACTGATATTGGGTTTACGGTTCACCATGTGGTAGTCCTGAAAAGGACTGATTGGAAGAGGAGGTAGGAGATAATTGATGATGGAGAAGCGATAAAGAGAGTGAATGAGAGTAGAAATATATTCTTTCTTGGAAATGTGAGAGTCCTGAAACCATAGGTGAGAGGAAGAAGCGGAATACCACTTGTATGGTGAACCGCAAACTCAATATCCGTTATCGACACCACCATGCAAACTTCCTCTTTCTTTTGGGTTGCGCGAAATGCGCGAAAATTTCTACTTTTACAGTAATTACTTCTGTGTAAAATAAGAGTGGTATACCGAATCATACATGAGTGAGCACACATTAAAGTAACAAAAACATGGTCACTCTTCAATACATCACAAGAAGTCTTTTTTTTTTGGGGGGGGGGGTGTGAAACATTGTTTGTCTGGCGAATGTTTAGGTGCTCTTGTTTTCTACGCCATACCAACATGAAATATTATTATCATTATTATCATTATCTTAAATCAATCTTTGAGTGTGCTTACTCAACCACAGCACAAGGGTGACGAGCTCCCTCTGACGTTCAAACAGCGTGTAGTGTAACATGTTGGTAACAGTATTCCGATGTTTCTTTCAATAGACTGAATGGGTTTTGCAGTTATAAAAGTGTTGTACATGGCCATTTCTCCCAAAGAGTGTGCTTGACTATAAATCTCAAAAAATACATAAATAAATGAATGAATAAGAGGGTTGCGATAGTTGTGATGGAGTCAAAGGATGGATGATAAAACAACAAGAGCACTTCAATAATCACCAGAAACAGAATGTTTCACAGACCCCCCCCCCCCAAAAAAAAGGACTTTCTTCTTTAATTGTGAAAAGTGACCATTAACTTGTCTTTATTAAAGTGTGTGTTCACTCATGCTTGCTCGGACTTAGAACATTCTCATATTCACACTGAAACCAGTCCCGACATATAGAAATAGCGCTGCAAACTTATTTTTGCTCAAAACGTATTCCTTCAAAAGTCACACCATTTTGTTTTAAGGGGGTACGGGAGTAACTGTTTGTTGTGTATATTCTCATGGATAGATACATATATAGAGAGAGAGGGGGGGGGGGTAGAGAGACAGACAGATAGACACACGTACACCATGGGCGGGTATATGGGGGGATATATCCCCCCCTGAAATGGAGGAGGGGGGGGGGGATGGCCTGTACAATCATCCCCCCCTGAATTTTGAGGAAAAAATGGAGGAAGCAGAAATGTGATGTATCAATTTTAGCATATTGCATGACGTTTATACGCCGGCCTTCAGAAAGGTAACAGAGCTGAACAGTATTCTATCTTGTAGGAAAACGTATAATTTTCTCAAGCGCTCGCTCGCTTCGCTCGCTCGCGAAGAAAGTAAAATCGACATGCACTGTAAGGTGTGGCTCAGACGTTGACAACGTCAAATAGTATAGGCCTACGTGTAAACATGCTATGACGCGAGTAACTGGGGACCATCTGCAAAATATGTACGAAAAGAAACAAAAAAAAAAAACAATAACAAAAACTATATAGCCATAATAATTGAACCCCCTCCATTTCCTGAATCATTCCTGAGAAACGACAGTGACTGATGACTCAGTCAGGATACATCTATGGGCATACCCAGGGAAGATCATTGGCGTCGAGTCTATGGGGGGGGGGGGGGGGGGGCAAAGGGGCATTTGCCCCACCCCTACGGAAGTGTTTAAGCAGACAAATCATTTATCCCCCAAGCAATTCCCGAGATGAGGACAAATCTCGAACTTTCTAAATGGAAAATTGTCCAAATATCGCCAGAACTATGCACCAGATCGTTGCATTGCAATCATAAACATGCAAAAGTTGCGCTATACAGGATCCCTTTCGATAAACTTTGTACACTTTTGACATTGACGTATATTTCCCTAATTTATCAAAGGGTGTGTAGCAGATCTTTCACTTAACAAAAGCACCCTCATTATGCAGAGGCGTCGATGGGGGGGGGGGGGGATGGTTCCCCCATAAAAGTTGGACAAACAAAAGCGAAAAATATAGCTACAAACGGCAGTTTTTTGAGTGTAAAATGTAAAAATTTTAAAGCTCGCTCGCTCCGCTCGCTCGCATTTATCCGCTATGCCGTTCTCCTAATGTTGCTGCCACTGACTGACAGCAGTTGCGCCCGGTGCGCCTCCTTAATTTCCAAAGCGGAAAAAAAAAAAACAGCCACAAACGACAGTTTTGGGGACTGTAAAATGTCAAAATTTTTAAGTTCACTCGCTTCGCTCGCTCGCATTTAATCATTATGCCATTCTCCTGATGTTGCTGCCAATTGCCAGCCCTTTTCGCCCGGTGTGCCCCCCCTTAATTTCCAAAGCGAAAAAAAAAAAAAAAAAAACAACGACAGATGGCAGTCTTTGGACTGTAACATGTCAAAATTTTGAAGCTCGCTCGCTTTGCTCGCTTGCATTTGATCATTATTCCATTCTATTGATGTTGCTGCCAGTAATTGCCAGCAGTTTTCGCCCGGTGCGCCCCCCTTAATTTCCAAAGAAAAAAAATATATATATACAGCCATAAAGGACAGTTTTGGGGACTGTAAAATATCAAAATTTTCAAGCTCACTCGCATTTAATCGTTATGCCATTCTCCTGATGTTGCTGCCAGTAATTGCCGGCAGATGCGCCCGGTGTGCCCCCCTTAATTTCCAAAGCGAAAAAAAAAAAAAAAAAAATACAGCCACAAACGGCAGTCTTTGGACTGTAAAATGTCAAAATTTTGAAGCTCGCTCGCTCCGCTCGCTCGCATTTAACCGCTATGCCATTCTCCTGATGTTGCTGCCAGTGATTGACAGCAGTTGCGCCCGGAGCGGACCCCCTTAATTTCCAAAGCGAAAAAGTATAGCTACAAACGGCAGTTTTTAGACTGAAAAATGTCAAAATTTTCAAGCTCGCTCGCATTTAATCGCTGTGCCATTCTCCTGATGTTGCTGCCAGTGATTGACAGCAGTTGCGCCCGGTGTGCCCCTCCCTTAATTTCCAAAGCGAAGAATATAGCTACAAATGGCAGTTTTTGGACTGTAAAATGTCAAAATTTTCCCCCTACCATACCCTCCCCCCTCCCCTCGCTTGCTTCGCTCCCTCACATAACCGCTCCTCCTTAGATCAAATCCTGTCTACGCCGGTGATAGGCCCCACTATTTAGTATATTTAGTAGGCCTTCATAGTGATGTCGCACATGCGGAGCAAGAGATGAAATACCACGATTTAGTCATTCAATAATATATTGTGAATATTTCATTTTCTTATTGTTTTTTCAAAGAAAAGAAAACACATTTTTTACCAAAAGTGTGCACCAGATCGCTGAATTTCAGGGCTGAAAATGCAAAATCATCCTCGTGTGGGAGAAGGCTACCACCCCCATACACAACCTCCCCCCGTTCGGTCGTTCCGCTCCCTCTCACATATATTAAAAAAAAAAAATCATACTTTTAAGGTCTGATTTTCCGCCGAAAGTCATCTGATAAGCAAAAAAAAAAAAAAAAAAAAAGGCAACAAGAACTTCGTCTTCATATTTTTGCTGCCACTTTCCTCCCACATTATTATTTCATGCAAAAGAGTGGGACATCGCGATCCCTGTATAAAGTGTGTGTGTGTGTGGGGGGGGGGGACCAAGCTTCTCTCCCCCTCCCCCCCCCCCCTCCCTCCCCAAGGCTGCGCCGGTCCGGTGGGCTTGTAATCGTGGTGATGGTGACCATCCCCCCCACTCCTCAGGACGGATTTACGCCGTTGACGTACACACAGACAGACAGACAACGAAAGAAAAAGAGTGAGAGTGAGAGGTTTTTAGGGGGCGACATGGGATGACAAGATTGCAGCTTAAAAAATATCGATGAAAATGGATTTTTCATATTGTCTTGTGTTGCCAAACTCAGCAGAGAGTTTGAAGTTACTGACATACAAGTTGTGAGATGATAATCAATATTGTTCAGTTCAGTTCAGTTCAGTTTTTATTTCTGCATTTCAAAATCAATACAAATCAACAAATCAACAAAATACTTACATAGTCATTTACACAGCTAATACTCGTAACGTTTGGATCTTACATACATTTTCTTTTTTTTTTTCAAGAACGAATATCATACATGAAAGGAAGCAATAGGAAATGATAAAAATGAAATGCAGGGGACCATCATCATAAGCTAAGCTTGACGAGGAAGATGGCCCCAGTGACGAGGAAGATGGCCCCAGTGATAATAAACTTTTTGTCGTGATGATAAACTTTAGAGATCCCACTTATTATATATATATATAATATGTGTGTGTGTGTGTGTGAGAGAGAGAGAGAGAGTGATGGATTTATAACTACATACACGCACACACACACACACACACGCGATAGATACCATCATTATAATTATCATAATTATTTTTTTTTTTTAGGCTTGTCACATGGACCTTGGATTGATCGTATCGTGTGACAAGGTCAGGTATGTATTAGCCTTTTGCCAAGACCCTCTCTCTGTGTGGTGGTGAGTCAGCGAGCTCAGCTGAGTTGTTGTGCTCGGCTGGGGTCGCTTCGCTCGCTCGTAATCACCGTCATACATCGAGATGACCTTGACAAAAGACTGCGACTCACACCTCAAAACTGACAAACCAGACTTAAATGATAAGAGGACCAGCCCACACCAGCCCATGGCTGCGTTTATCTATCTTGAGAGAGAGAATCACGTTTCAAAACGCGTTTGGAACGGTGTTTGCGAACGTGGTTTGAAACGCGATTCTCAGGGTGCCGCGTTTATCTAACCATCATACAATCGCGATTCGAGTGGTGTCACTGCGCAACTGCTTTGCGCCGTTTGACCCGGGAAGTAAAGGTCAACTGCATACCACCAAACATGCCTCATCATAAGTGTCACACACAAATAATGGGTAGAGAGCACAACCGGAAACAGCTGGGATTTGACCTTGAGATATAAACGCGTTTCAAAACGCCATTGCGTTTATCTACTCACAGAACGGCGATCGTGGTCTCAAACGTGTTTCAAAACGCCCTTTGAATGGCGTTTCAAAACGCGTTAGAAAACACAGTTGCGTTTATCTAACCCCAGAAAATGCCTCAAACGCGTTTAGGATCGTGATTATGCCTCAGAAAATTTTTAGATAAACGCAGCCCAAGACCCATCACATTTTCTTGACGAACAAAATCTGGAGCAAATCGGAGAGAATGATTGGGGGGGGGGGGGGGGGGGGTCATCGACACTTACCTATACAAGCCAGAAAAAAAAAAGAGAAAAAGATATTACGTGTGTTTATTGATGGCGAATCCCTGTCCAAAGTATATCTCACTTGGAGGCTGAATAATAGAGGGACTACGTAGTTGTTATGGCGTGGCTTCAAAATATAGATAACAATTTTCGGTGGTTCAAAGTTCCAAGTTCAAGGTTCGAATCTATTTTTCCAGAATCACCAAAGAAAGAAAAAAAAATTATACAATGTATGAGCAGAATACATTTGTAATAATTGCAAAACGTAAAATAACACAATATATTAGACATTTTAAAATGTGTAAAAAAAAAATAGGAAAGCATATATATTTTTTTCAGTATAGGGCTACTTATCATATTCATTTTAAAAATTAAATAAGGATGAGATGTGAATTGATAAATCTTTCTTGAAGGACGTACAGCGCCGAGGAATTCGAGAAGAAGAAGAGGAAGAAGAAGGGGGGAAAACCTTCACAAATTTCAGAAATTTAGTGAAATGAATTGGTTCAGATAAATAATGCACGAAAGGAACTGCGTCTAAGTATTTCTAAGCAAATGTACAGATATTAAAACATGTAGCACATGTGTCTGTAAAACAAGGACAAACAAAAAAACACCCCAAAGAATTCTCATATTCACAAGTGCGATAGACTGATGGAAAGCACACACTGCCTTAAAGGACAAGATCACCTTCATAGACATGTGGGTTTAGTGAATGCAGCAATATTAGTGGAACACATCAATGAGAGTTTGAGGAAAATCGGACAATCCGTTAAAAAGTTATGAATTTTTTAAATTTCTGCTCAGTCACGGCTGGATGAGAAGAATACTATAGCTTGTGATGTCATTTGAGTACAACTGTTTTCATTGCAACTGATTGACAAATTTGTCAATCAGTTGCAATGAAAACATCTCGACGGAAGAACTTCATAAATTTGAATAACAAAGCAGTACCCGCTGCATGCTATAAGGATTAGAACCAACACTTGCTGTCGGGCGAAAGCTCGGTGGTCTAGTGATGGAGATGACGCCTGTCCGGTGATCAGAAGGTCGTGGGTTCGAATCCTGCTCGAGTATGTACGCCCATGATTTTTTATCATGGCTACTACTAAAACACTGATCAATTCAGTGCTTATTTACGTCGATGTAGGGCAATTTGTCAATCAGTTGCAATGAAAACATCTCGACGGAAGAACTTCATAAATTTGAGTAGTCTTCTCCTCCAGCAGTGATTGCACATATATTTCAAAAATTCATAACTTTCGAACGGATTGTCGAATTTTCCCCAAACTTTTACTGATGTGTTCTACTAACATTGTTGCCTTCCCTAAATCCACGAGTATATGAAGTTGAAGTTGTCCTTTAAAGACCGCATGGGGAGTGTAACAATACACCAAGACCAACACAGTGATGTCTCCATCTCGCCCAAGCAATCCCACAGTGCTGTTTACACATACAATATTACATATTATTACCTATAGGAGGGAGTTTTGCGAGGCAATTCCGGTTGATATTTTGCAGGGTTAAAAGGTCAGCAGTTGATATTTTGCAGGGTTAAAAGGTCAGCAAGCAATATTCGTTCGCCTCTGCCGGGTTCGCGACGTTGCTGCGTGTCGGTTACACACACCGTACACAAAACAATGTGTGCAAACAGTGGAATCTCTCTCCCCACCTCCCTGCTCTAAACGTAAACATTCCGATCGACCACGAAAAGAAAACATTCCACATGATTCCAGGACGTCCAGGGTGTCAGTTACACGCACCGCAGAAGAACGCTGATAAATCAACTCATACAGGGTCGACCACATACAGCAGCACTAGGCAATGTGACTAGTCCATTTGTGATCAGTAATTGCACAGTGACCATCAGTTTTACAACTCTCAAACTTTTAAAAGAGAAGTAAAAATAAAGTGTAAGAACGTTCAGAAGTTTGAAGTTTGCCTGTTACAACTACATGTATCTTTGAAGTTGGAGTTGAATGATATACACTGATGAACAATTTTGCAATTATTCAACATGTTGATGGTCTACAGGTAGTCAAATGTGGCTTGATCTGTATCATATATACTGTAGTGTATAGCCGTATTTACATATTTTCTTAATTTACCTAGGGGGATAGGTAATAATTATGATATTGACTGGCCTTTCTTTCGGGAGGTACCAGATAAATATTGCCCGCACTGAAAACATATTGCCCTCGTCTTCGACTCGGGCAATATGCTTTCAGTTTGGGCAATATTTTCTGGTACCTCCCTCAGGGCCAGTCAATATTATATAATTATTACCTATACGAGGGAGTTTTGCGAGGCAATTCCGGTTGATATTTTGCAGGGTTAAAAGGTCAGCAGTTGATATTTTGCAGGGTTAAAAGGTCAGCAAGCAATATTCGTTCGCCTCTGCCGGGTTCGCGACGTTGCTGCGTGTCGGTTACACACACCGTACACAAAACAATGTGTGCAAACAGTGGAATCTCTCTCCCCACCTCCCTGCTCTAAACGTAAACATTCCGATCGACCACGAAAAGAAAACATTCCACATGATTCCAGGACGTCCAGGGTGTCAGTTACACGCACCGCAGAAGAACGCTGATAAATCAACTCATACAAGGTCGACCACATACAGCAGCACTAGGCAATGTGACTAGTCCATTTGTGATCAGTAATTGCACAGTGACCATCAGTTTTACAACTCTCAAATTTTTAAAAGAGAAGTAAAAATAAAGTGTAAGAACGTTCAGAAGTTTGAAGTTTGCCTGTTACAACTACATGTATCTTTGAAGTTGGAGTTGAATGATATACACTGATGAACAATTTTGCAATTATTCAACATGTTGATGGTCTACAGGTAGTCAAATGTGGCTTGATCTGTATCATATATACTGTAGTGTATAGCCGTATTTACATATTTTCTTAATTTACCTAGGGGGATAGGTAATAATTATGATATTGACTGGCCTTTCTTTCGGGAGGTACCAGATAAATATTGCCCGCACTGAAAACATATTGCCCTCGTCTTCGACTCGGGCAATATGCTTTCAGTTTGGGCAATATTTTCTGGTACCTCCCTCAGGGCCAGTCAATATTATATAACTGTACCGAGCCATACGTCATGGGTACGTGGCAAACGCCTCCAAGGTCTTGTAACCCTCATGTGCTTGATCTTTGCCCCCACCTCACCCTTCGGGTAACACGATCTTTCTTTGGTTTTCCCCAACTATTCCCTTACGTTATGTTTTAATGAACTTTCTGCTTTTTGTGTATAAAATTATGTATGTTTTTGTATATATATATATATATATATATATACATATATATATGTATACATATAATTCATATATATATATATATATATATATATATATTTATATATATATGCGTGTTTTGTTGCCTTGTGAAATCGCCACAGCGAGAAACCGCCGGTAGCAGACAAGGCACCAAAACACGGGTACGCCTAATACGCTGCTCTGCTTTACAGCATTGTGCACTTTTTATCAATCGTCAGCAAACTACATTGTATATTCCCGACGGATATACACCCTACGGATACATACAGACATATACATATGTGAGTGTGTTTTTTTTTTTTTGTGTGTGTGTGTGAGCACATACATACATACACGCATAATTATCTATGGACCCAGCTTTAGGAAGACATTATATTCATGATTACTATATTATGGATACACCCGAAGTTAGGGAGACAATTTATGTTTCCTTAACTTTTTTAACTAGACCTACATGTGTAATCTGTTCTCCCGGTGTATAGGAAATGTGTGCTTAATAAGTACACATTTCCTATCCACTGTGGGAACTGACAATACAAATAACTGACATTTGGCAGTCACTTGCGTATCTGCCGGCCTCAAACAATAGCTTCTTATTTTATGTTAATGCAGCCACACTGTTGAGTTGAATGCTTCAATATTCTCCTTTACTGTTAACACACTTTTATTTCATCAACTATGAATTGCAATATCCACTCGTCATCTTGCTCATATGTTTGCATATATATATATATATATATATATATATTTTTTTTTATTTTTTTTTTTTTTTTGGGGGGGGGGGGTGGGCCCCACGTCTCCTGCAAATGAATTACCAATGTGAATAGACATGTCAATTGACACGGTTGATGTGCCTGTGACATCAATTTTATTAATCTACTGCATTGGCAGCGAAGTCATATTACCTTCTACCTTCTATACATTGTACTTTCTGCAATTATCTCGCAGGAGCGAGGAAAAGAACATCTGTCTGGAGTTATTTTTCTTCTTCCCCCCCCCCCCCCCTGTCCTTTCGCAGACTTTGACTAGAGACCCTTCAGCCTACTAAATAGCCACAAACCATTATAGAACGATGGAAGCTAATGCATGACATAATTTACTTTTGTGGAGTTTTTTCCTATATAGTTGTTATCGTGCTTGATTGATGATTTTTTTTTTTTTCTTTTCATTTCAGTTGGCTGTTCCGTGATCTCTGGAATAACATTGAAAGAGAAGTGGCAACGAGACTGTATTTTGATGGGGATTTCCAGACCTGATGAATGGCTTTGTTTTTGATAAGGGGGGGGGGGGGTGGGGGAGGGGGAGAGTAAAATCAATACTTTTCACAATAATACAAGTCTATCGTGTGAATGCAGGAGAAACGGGCGTGTCATGATAGATAGGGTAGTTTGAATCGATATCCATGCGTCCTGGGTTTTCCCCACAGCTAAATCACTCTATATTCATCCATATAATGTGTGGTTTCTCAATTATGGTGGTATACAGTTCTTCATGTCTTTTTGAAGCCCTGGGCTATACTGGAAGTGATGTTTAGAACCCCCAAAAACGCTGACAAAAAGAACACACACACACACACACACACACACAATAGCACACACACACACACACACACACACACACACACATAAAGAGTATAAAACAGATAATATCAACAAATTAATATTAGCTGTTAAATGGTACGCGTGTGCTCTTTTTGAGGTGTTACAGCACCAAACGAGACACGATATCATTTCTTTCTGTGTGTGTGTATTAAGCATTCTGTATGAAAAAAAAAAAACAAGCTTGAGGAACCTACTCGTGAAAAAATTGACCTCATTGTGTTCTGTGCACAATTTAGCTAGAGCTGAAAAGGAGGTCTTTAGATAAGTACACAACAGTCTAAGTGTAAGCACTATTTTGACATTTCAGTTGTAAAAACTGTGTGATATATCACTTTGTATTGTTAGGTTTTGTTCCGTTTTGTCCCTACAGCTAAAAGGAAAAAAAAAACCCACCATATTACAATGACATGTGATGAAATTATAGTCCTTTAGATTCGTTATATTTTTTTTTTCAATCATTCAGTGTCGTACTACGGTCATCTATGACAGAATTTCAGTTCAGTTGACCCATTTTATCTTTATATTTCCATTTGTTTTAAAGAAGTTACAAAACCATTGACAGTAATACAACAAGTGAGAATATAATAATTATGTATACAACTATGTGAAGAGTTTGTTCGCAAAAAAACGATAAGTCCATATTTGCCAAATGGAGATATTTGCGATTAAAAGACCGGGTCAAAAAAAAAAGAGAATAATAAGATTTGTTTTGCTTCTTTTGACCATAACTTCAAAAGTGTTCCTTGTGTTGATGACAAATATATCATTTAAAAGGTATTATTTTGTACTTTGTGAGACAGAGACCGTACTTCAAAATCTTCAAAATGGACTTATCGGTTTTTGCGATCAAACTCTTCATGAATTTTGATATATTATACCGAACACAAACAAATCGTGATTGAGGGTATCGCGAGGAAGAAACAGAAATACGAAGGGGATTAACTATACATCAATGCTAGCTTGTGAAACTGTAAATGCTAATTAAATTTAACATTTACATCATCGGAATACCAAATCAAGAGCATTCTATATTGTCGGATTGAGTGGAAGAATCTTCTTAAGCATTCAACTTGACTCGTCAAATATCTCAGTTCGGAGTAAGTTCATTGAATTTAGCGTTAATCATTGTAAATATCTTAAGTGTGTTTTGCTTTTTGTTTTGTCGTGTCAGTTTAGCTGTACAGTTTCATTTCATTTCATTTCATTGTCATATCTTTTTCACATAATCACAATAAAGTATATTGATACGAAAATTATACAGAACATATTTTGAAATAGAACTTCACCGGAATGTTCAAAAGTGTGTCTTGGTATAAACACAAGGTCTGTATACATGCGAGTTAAACTGAGATCATAATGCGAAAAATGATGGGGCCTGCGAAAAAGCAAGCTTGTACAGAGCCGCAGGTCCCGTGATAAAATCAGATTAGGGGAGGTATAAGTGCAGATATTTTTTTTTTTTTTTTTTTGCCACACTATAACTGGGGGATCTGATTAAAACGAACAAAGATCAGATCATTATCTCTATTATGGATGAAATAAACTACGTGATGGTTTTACCCACAAGAGTCTTTTTTATCGCACCATTCATTGACTCGTCTGTATTAGTTTCATTTTGCATATTTCTCTAGAATACACAAGATTGTAATCATGGAACGACGCTAAATTTAAGACATACATGTGTATAGATATCGGACAAAGAATATAGGGCGAAGCTAATTGACTCCTTTAAAGGGGGTCATCTCACTAGACCGACACTCACGAGTTCTACAGCCCACGAGTTCGACATTGAAAACAGGTTCATGAGTCATACAGCTCACGAGTCTTACAGCCCATGAGTTCTACACTAGCCAAATAACCCCCATGAGTTCGACACTATAGGTAAAAACAGCCCACGAGTTCGCCAGATTCAACACGGGACGTAATGTGTCGGTCTCGTGGGCCTAGTTGGCTTAGTGTCGAACTCATGCTCATGGGCTGTTAGTGGCCCGGTGTATGACTCGTGAGCTGTATAACTCATGGGCTGTATGACTTGTGAACTGTTTGACTCGTGATCTGTATTATGACTCGTGGGTGTCGGTCTCATGTCGTGCACCCCTTTAAAGAGCATCGAGCATGTTGGCTGCTATTAACACACATGCTTGTCCTTCGCAATATAGGACTACTCGACCCACTTTATAGAAACCTCGCAGTTCTCAAACAAAAACAAGGAAAACAAAAAAATATTCAGTTCCCTGCCTAATTTCATCGGCGTTGCTTTCGAATTCGTGCATATGGGTTCACTTTCAAAATGTTGTCGAACACACCTTCTCATTTTGAAAGGTAGAATTTTAAATAGCGTAAATGATATTTCTTAATTCTATGCTTTTCTCGTCGCATTTGCTGTTATATCATATTCCAATTTTGCTAACTCTTCACTATAATATTTGTTTAATTAAGTGGTTTATTAGTGATATTCTATAGGATTTTTTTTTTTTCATTGTCAGAGTTTCCATTTGGAAGTTCATCTTTGCCATATACAAGACTGTATTTCTAAATATTTCTTTTCATTTTAACATTCCCTGCCAGTGTCACTTTATACTGTTAAAACACTTGCAGAACGGTTAAAACTCATAATTTCCACGGAATTCACGTCCATTTTCCTACATTTCTGGAACCACCCCTTTATTGCTTATCGACCCCCCCCCCATGTCCGCATACGTTTCTAATATCAACTTAGCCGTAGGCCTGTTTATTCCTATAATGTATAGAGCGTCGCCAGATCTCCTATAGACCAGCCTTGTTGTATTATGATGAATGACTATTTCATCCAACCTTGCTATGTCTGTTTGGCATGGTTGCGAGATCAATATTCATATTAAAATCTCCCGGGGCCCCTCCGTAGTCGTGCATTTCCATAAATGAATATATTTTGTATGAAAGTTGGATTAAACGGGGCCTTTCACAACATCGAAACCCACAAGTCATATATGGTCTACGAGTTCGACATCGAAAAATGGTCCACCTCTCATGACAGCCCACGAATCATACAGCCCACGAATCATACAGCCCATGAGCTCAGCACGCGGTCAATAACAATATTGTCAACGAGTCTAACAGCTGTAGACAAACAAGGCCCCCGAGTTCGACACCAGGCAAGAGAGGACCACGAGTTCGACATTAAAATAAATCATCCAATATGGTAACTCTTCTGCAACAGAGTGTACAACATAATGCTATAACGACTTCTAAATAATGAACAATCAAACTTATTAAGATTTCAGACTGGGTTATGTTTATACTCCCTAAAACTGGACATTTTAAAATGTTGTGTACGCCTACAAGCTATAAAAGCTAGTTTTTGAAGCGATGTCACTCTTAACTCATTATTTGGATGCTCCTATCGACTGTCAAGAACTATTAATTTGTGAAAATTAGAGAAACCTATCACTTCCCACTACATTGATTCGATTTGATAATTTTTTTTAATGTAGTGCTATAAAGATTTTACTCTTTTTCCAGACTAGGTTTTAATTGCTCAAAAGTTTCTCCTTAATGGATACACAACGCTCTTTCATTTGCACATCGGAACTTTTTGACCGATTCAGCTAATTCTTGATGGTATGTGACCTCAAAATTCATAACAGCTAGATTTCGTTATATGTGTCAAATAAAACATTCACCATGCAATTCTTTAATGAGATTTCTCCACTTATCAATGTCGACTATTAGACATGGAGATTCTTAAAAGATTTCACAAAACTCTCCACTAAGATATGACAAGTAATAAAAACACACAACATCACTTTACATCGTACATAACTATTTTATCTAGAATAAACTAAATGTAATCATAAGCGTCGATTGCTTATACATAATTATTGGACTACAATTCACAAACTATATTGTGTTTCTCAACCGCTATATACATGGAGTGTTTAATAGCTTCGCCGTTAAATAGCCAGATTAAACTTCTCTTTCGCGGACACGCAATTTCAGTTTCCATCTTATCTTGTCCTTACAGTTTATTTTGGTATCATAAAATTATGTGTCTGATTAATTGCTCGATATTTTTATACATTGAAGTACCATTAATCTGGTTGCAAATCTGATCTTTTTTTTTGTCCACTGTGTTAGTTTTACTTTTCATTTATTCATCATATTCCTTTCAGGACTGAGGTGTCTTGTAGTGAACGTATCAAGGAATCATGTTGCAATGTGATCACAGAATGTCTTCTCAGAGACGTCTCTGTCATAGTCTGTCGCATGTTCAGTATTTTGAGGTTTTTGTTTGTAAAACACGGTTGAAAACAGTCAATTAAAGGGTATAACCATTCATGTTTGTTTTGAAAGTTCGAGAAAATTCACATATAAACTGAAAGCTTCTACTGTCTCACAGACTTTTTTCGGATGTACAAAGCAGTCACGATTCAGCGACCGTTGGCGGGATATCTAGCCACTTGGGCTACTTTTTCACTAGACTTTTCGCGACTCAAATACATTATCGTTACCACTCTGAAACTCACTTAAACAGTACAATGTATAACACCAGGCTGTCCGCTAAATGGGCGGTGGCTATCTCGAAGGAGCTTCGAAACTCCTTCATGTCCTTGTTTGTGTCGAGGATACGTCGACCATACATCACACAACCACAAAGAAGTCGTCAGACATGGATTTTTAGTTATGGGCGGATTCTGAAAGAGCAGGCTCTATTAGCTTAAAAATAACCATAAAATAACTATTAAAGAAATCGATAAAATGAAGTGAACGCTACCACCCGAGCTGTGCTCTCTGCAGTGAATGGAACAATTAAAGACATAATATGAAAACACTTTTTTAATTGAATGGATTATCAGACTAAACTGAAAGTTTACACATCATTACGTATAGGCTAAATTCTAATTCATGACTGATATTAACGAGCATTGCAATGACATAATGCATCCTTTCAAAAGAGTTAAAAATAAAAGGTGTGTAAAGGGTTTCGAGTAATCTGACTCTGAGAAAGCCCAAATGTCAGACTGAATCCTTATATTAAGGGGGAAACAAACGCAAACAAGAGAAAGAGAGAAACATATTTCCCATTCTTTTGTTATCATAAACTTCAGATATTGAAGAAGAATTGCCCGTTCAGAAAATATAAACAAACTAAAAATATATATATTTTTTTCCATTTCACCTGTTTTCAATCCGCACAGAAAATAAGGTCTAATGAAAAGCGATGTTTTGTTGGTTTTGTGATGCACAGTCACATTATAGGCCCTACTGCGGGTCTACTGTTAAGAGAGTTAGGGCATTCATGAAAATAAGGCAGATCCCCATGATTCGAACTAATTAAAAGGGCTGCATTTCTCGACAATATGCACCACACGTCCTGAGAGGCTGGTGCTCTCGCTTGAAAGTTGGACGGTAAAGTAATGACGGAAAGATGTTAAATCGAGTGCACGTCATGAGAACGACACCCACGAGACATACATCCCGCGCATCATACAGCCCACGAGTTATATAGCCCATGAGTTCGACAATAAGCACACAGGGCCCACGAGAATAACTGGGCACATTGTAGAAGCCCCGTGTTATATAATGTCGAAATCGTGGGCTGTTCAAGTTACCGAGCGACGATCCCATGGGCCTTATTTGCCTTGTGACAAACTCATGGGCTGTATGAGTCGTGGACTGTGTGACTCATGGACCTTTTTTCAATGTCGAGCTCGTGGGCTTAATGACTCCATGGGTGTCAGTCCCGTTAAAGGAGCACACCAGGGATCACCATGTGTTTCAGCATGGACCTAATATACATGGACTGTTCACGGCAGTCTTTCTTTGTGTTGTTATGATCGTCACCGACACATGATTATGCTGTGCATCTTAATGAGTACATTCAGGTGTCTGGACAATACCGATTGTGTGATCATGTATCGTCACTAACAAAAGAATCGTTTCCCTTATTTCAGTCTTGTTTCGCTGATGTGCCTTTTCAGACGGAAATGTCTTTGAATAAATACAGATGATGAGGAGCAGCAAACCTGAGATCAAGACAAATTTTATGTCAAAAGTTGGGTAATTGTTGATTCGCACATTTTCGCACACGCATAAGACCTTCAGTTGCCTAACACTCACGGCAAGATATACAAGTGTACCTGTTCTCTACCATCACCGTCCCTTTTTGCTCTGGAATAAGCTGCGGAAAAGTGAAATATTGAGATCACAACTGACAATCAATCTGCCAAAATATTAGTTTTCTTCTAAAAACTGCCTGCTTCTCCCAAGCGAAATTGTTTGAGGTATGATTTCCTAACATACACCACAACTGCACATTCACTTTACTTGATATTGATGAGTTATTTTCTTCTGCGCATATAATTTTAGATTTCGCGAATCTCCGTCTTGTTCTTCTCCCGGCTTGCTGGCGGTGACGATCATGGATTCAAAGCAGTGAAGCACGCTAAAAATATCTTTGTTGCGCTTTTGAGATGTACGGGTGCATGAATTAATTAACGATACGATGAATGTCTATGTGTATTAGGTCCATGTACGTGTACCCCCTGACTGGCCCGGGATTCCCCACACCCCCACTGACACACCCCACACTTTCCAGCAATAGACCGATTCTGCAATGTTTTCAAATTTTATGCGTACAAGCTTTGTTCACAAAAGTTTTCCTTAACAACAACAAAGCTTGCCCGAGGATTCACTAGCAACAACTGAAGCGAATTCCTCCCTATGGAACTTAATGGAAGGGAGCAGGTGAATGAAAGTTTCTTTACTATAATAGCAGTGACTAAGCTGTTTAGGAAAAGAAACATCCATTATCAATGAATGACATATTTATTCTGTTTATGCCTCAACATTAACAAGAGTTCCAATCTCACAATCGCTGATTCCGATGCGTGGAACCCCAATACTCCAGCGGATGGTTCAAGCTAATGATCAATACAACTATGAGATATCGGTTATAATTTAATACAGATGTTGTTTTTTTTTTATACAAATACGAAAATCAAGTGAAAATATAATTTGCCTGAATGTACAAAAATATCCCGATATCAAAATAAATGTAATTTACAGTAGTATTGGCAAGGAGGCGGGTGAGGCACCTCTACATAGCAGCAAAAACTAAAATGCTGCCTACAAAATCAAGTCCCAATACTGATTTAAAAAAATGGGTGAATGGAAATGCTGTATGGAGAATGGATAACCATTAGACCATAGAGCTATAGATCCATGTTGCATTAGACCGGATCGAAAATTGAACGAAAAAAAAAAAAAAAAAGCACAATAACGTGAGGTCTTGAAACCATGCAGCCAAATGAAAAAAAAAAAAAAAAAATGTCGTTGAAATGGGGCAGATATACTAAAGCTGTGAAATTCCAGAGTTTGACCTTTTAACACGATGCTGGGACAGTTATCAATCACTTTTTGACAACCATGGATTGCATAAAATCCCACTACGAATGCGACAAGGTGACTTGTCCCTTTAAATCGATGTACGAGTACAATGTACATGTATTATAGTACACAGTCTGGTTCTTCGCCTATAGTTCCAGACTGGGCAGTGCACAGCTGGGAACGACAAATCCGTGGCGAATCAATCCTGAATGGACCGACAAAAGGAGCACGCATTACACCATACCAGCGGGATTTCAGAGCACTTGCGCAGTACCGCCCTTGCCCACGATCGAAGAAGGAACGCGCAAATAAAAGTCATAAGCTGCGTCGACCATCCAACGTCTCGCCATGGCTTCATACATCTCATTTATCGCCATTTTCTTGTCTCTGTGCCTTACAGGTAAGTGTAGGCCTTGTTTTTGACGCGCCAGAGTCCATTTTACAGGTACTTTCAATTCTGTAGAGGTGAATTTGTTATATTTCGCGGGAGAACTGTAATCATTCATAGATGCGTCGTTACTACGTTTGTCCCTACGTACAGTAGTCAGTACACCTGACACAATATGTATGGGTGCTTTGCGTTCGTCTCTTATTGTATTGTATACGGATTATATAATGTGCGCACTTTCTCCGGATGGTCAGGTGCCTGCAGTTTTGATCTGCTACAGCACTGTGACGCGATATAGAGTACATTTTATCACTTTTTTGAAGGGTTGGGCCCCGAGCCTAAGCATCTGCTAAGCTGTCCAATGTGGTGTACTATTCTGTTATTTTTGATCGTATAGACATCGTAAGCATAAACCACAGTCCCGTGGATCAAGTGGGATTGATATGAAATACAGAGCAGATCAGATGCCTGAGGAGGATATTAAAGGTGTTGGGTGCATGCAGGCTGTTCCATAATCGTTTTAGTTGTGTTGTTGCACCTGTGTGATGGGTTTGTTTACAATCGGTCTACCAATACCATGTGCACCATGGCCATGTGAGCGAGCGAGCC
This sequence comes from Diadema setosum, assembly GCA_033980235.1. NCBI lineage: Eukaryota > Metazoa > Echinodermata > Echinoidea > Diadematoida > Diadematidae > Diadema > Diadema setosum. The sequence continues at coordinate 36,032,382 of CM067071.1, read as the reverse complement.
CACTCTACGTACGTATCGTCAGCCACACCCCACGGTCCACTATATTAATGACGTCACTCGATCGAAAAAGCACGCGAGTGCCTTCATCTGGCCCCTGGGCTGCTGCGTTGAGCGATTAATATGATATCCAGCAGCTTCATCATGACATTACAATCCACCACTCATTTGGAGTTTGCGAGAAAGAAAATTCCGATTCAATATTTGTTAAGAGTATAAATTACCATGCCGGAAAAAAAAGAAGCTTCCTTTAGTCTAAAGTACCGGTACAAAAGGAAAACGGGATCGAGTGACAGAAAGTCACTGACCTCATCAGCATTTTTTTTCTATGTTCCTGTTCCGCTTTTGCGACCTTTTGATTTTACACAGGCATCATCGTGCATACGCATGGATTGGCATTCAATTGTACCATGGACCCTATATACCAAGCTGTATTGTGACGTCACTTCCGCTGCAGTCACAACAGCAAGATATTGTTATCGCATTGCTAACATGAACAATGAAAGGTTGTGGATGAAAAGAATACCAAGCATTTTATGTATAACCTCCATGTATTCCACAGTCTACCCGGGCGTAGTATACGAGTTGGAGATGGGGGGAAAAAAGTGACATTCCTATGAATGTTAAGGTGATGAGCTTTGATGAATAGAATAACATCTGATAAACAGTAGTAGAAGTTTCATCACAATCGAGGGGAAACTGAGAATTTTAATGGAATTTCCCGTTCTTAGAAAACGTTTGATGATCAGTCTAGACCCTCCTTATTCCTGTCTAGTTCATTTCAGCTATGTTCAGCGAGAGAAAAATTGAGTGACTACTTCTGTAGGATCCTATACACAGGTTAGTGAGGACAGTTGAATTGGGGTGAAATTTATTATCGGCACTTACTTTCTCTCTACATGCCCTACGTGCATTTGTCTCTTTACATGGCTGAAGACCGCTGAAGGCATAAACGTCGAGCGACTTTCGTAGTTTCACTTTGGAACAAAATTTGTGTCGGTCTACGATTCTGTTTGTCTTCAAAGTGGAGGGCATGATAACCTTGAACGTGAGAGTTGCCTTCTTTCATTGTATTCTTAGACAAGCATTATTCTAGACCTGCAATACGGAATAAAAAGAAAGATATCAAGTTTGTGTGTATGTATAGCCTACACTGTGTGTGTGTGTATTATGTGTGTATTATGTGTGTGTATATCCGTTTGTATCCATGAAACCACGCTATACATCCGCACAATGGGTACCACACCGGATACTAAAGGTCCTTTATACTGTGAAAGAAAGAAAAACTTTCGTTAACGATACAGAGCTGTACGCATTTGAACTTTGCGACACACACATCAAGCCTAAGTGTATAGTCTATTTACATGTAAGAATTTCGAGACACATGTACAACGTAAATGAGATACAAGTGGAATGTTAATTGCATAGGTTAATATCAACACCAAGGAGCTTTTATAAGGGTTCTCTTTGATCAACACCCATGGAACGAATTAGCTTGAGTTGATGAATGTTATTTTTCGTTTATTCATTGTTCAAAGGAAATTTTTGCCATTTGGTGGCTTGACTCCATTTTCTTTAAATTCTTCAATGGAGCTTTATAAAACCGTCGTCAGTGGTGAATGGGCGGGGGGCACACAAGCCAAGCCCCCCTCCCCCCCCCCCCCTTTTTTTTTTTTTTTCTTGTCAGCTGATCGAACCAGGAAGTGGCACGAGAAACGAGGAAAAAAAAGAAAATGCACCGGAGCCTTTTTTTTTTTTTTTTTTTTTTTTTTTTTTTGGGGGGGGGGGGGTATTTTATTTTTGCTTTTTGCTTGTCAACTGCTTGAACCCGAAAGTGGCACCAGAAATATTATTTGCCCCCCCCCCCCTTCACAGAATTCCTGGATCCGCTCCTGACCGTAGATTTGCAAGGACTATTCACTTACCTGCAATTAAAGGAGGTAATTAATTACCCATCCTACGTATACCCGCATCGCCTATCTATACACAGAATAATCATTTACGGGTCATCAAAGAAAACCAGCAGTGCGCGCTCGTTTAGAATTTAGCTGTATGTGACATGTGAAATCCGCTCTAACGGAGGAGGGATACGCTATCATTGAAATCTTCAGGGACTTGTATTTGTCTTTTTTTTTCGCTGTAGATTTAAAAAAAAAATCACATGATTCTTGGGAGATGTGAAAACGTAGGCTTACATAATTCAGCCTCCCCTAAGTCGATGTCGCACAAGTCTAAGGATTAGCTAAGTCGTGGTTGTAAACAATCGTCATGTGCTAATTCTATTGGATGTATCAAAGTCGAAATTTACGTTAGTGGAAGGAATTTCTTGCGGTTCCTTTGGATCCAACGTATAGGCAGGGTTTACTGTATATTTAAGAGTAGTACCAGCAACCACCCCCTCCCCCGCCCTGTGAACATTATTTTAATCACTTGAAAATATTTCAGGACTTACATATTCATGATTTACACGAAACAGTTTCCTTTACCGGAAAAAAAAAAGACACGGTGACAAAAGACATTGATCTTTCATGTATCAATTCCTTTGGGTTGTTCTTGATCTGGACTGTCATTGCGTCGCTATGGACAATTATTTGTTTTTTGTTTATTTTTTTGTACTCCAGGGAGGCATTTCATGAAATGTTTTGGTGGGATATTTTTCTGACAAACTGTTACAAGCTACTGAAATTCTTGCATCTGATTGGCTGAGAGCAAATTTGTCCGACAACTTTGTCGGACAAAATGCTTCATGAAATGGCCCCCAGACCTATGCGGAAATGTCAGGTGACGCAGGGTAGACGTCATGTGATTGCTGTTTTGGCCACCTGCAGTGATATATATATATATATATATATATATATATATATATATGAACTAGTCTTTACACAATGCTCCGTCGTGATTTATTCAGCCTTCGATTATATTCCTTTCCATTTTAACACCATGCATGTGACTCGAGTGTACTGTCAAATGTGTTTTGTCGATGATGGTTGTGTCTCAATGATACCATCATCTTGGATACGAAAAATGGGCAATTCCGGAGTTACGGATATTACATTCAGATATTTTTTATTTGTTACTTTGTTGGCTTATTTCAACCACACGGCATGATCATTCTGAACCCACTCATGGTTTTCTTTAGTGAACAGTCCAAGTTTTGATTAGTTGCTATAAATCATTTGGTAGTAACTAGTCAAAATGCGTACCGTTACTTAAAAAAAAGAAAGAATAAGACATTATTTACCCCCATCAGGATGTGGTGAAAAAAATAATTGAATCAATAAAGTATCTTGTAGACACACGAACATAAGGTAAACGATCCTCAACATAATTGATTCCCACACTCTGCTCCTGAGGGGATTACCCCCTGAATTCTTTTATGAAGACTCTGAAAACTTCCCTGTTGAGACATTAATGATAGTATGTTTAAATGTCAAGCGCATAGTATACTAAAGATCATTATGATGCGCTTGTATAGTTGTGAATACGAAATTAAATTATCAGTATGCAATGATGACGTACAGTTGCGTATATAGAATTTGGTGAAAAATTTTGTAAACCCCCTCTTATTCTTGCGAAAACTTCCATGTGGAAGTACTATCGAAGTCAGCTTAAGCCTCGAGTAGATTTCACATAAAAAGTTCCAAAGAAAAAACAACAAACCGAAAGAAAATAAAATCAAAGCCTGTTTGAAAGTTTTGAAATCGGAATCATGAGTTAAATTTCTTATAAACCAATGAATTTGTTTTCTCTCTCATTTTTTTTGTTGTTGATGAACTAAATTAATAACTTTGTCGAAAATATTTGCAGATGTGAGACCTACCAGTAAGAATCTGTCCCAATCACCTATTATACCTCTATGAGTCATACGCTCAGTTGGCACTGATTTATAGGTTGCTTAGCAGCAGCATAATATTGACGCAGCTATCATTATAATTATCAGTTTCAGAATCATTTTATTCCCCCTTCGAAAATGTTGAGGGAGTGGGGTAACACAATGATAGACTTGGCAGGAGCTTTGAAAGTACACGTGTAATTTCATGCGTTGCGGGACAGAGGAATATATAGTTCATCGAGTTCCGAGCCATAAACGACGAGTGAATGCGCCTGCTTCTCAAGTGATTTTTTTTTTTTTTTTTTGCTAAGAGGGTCTTTGATTGAAGACTAACTCGAAAGAAGCTGTCATAACACTGGTCTCTCCATCCCCCCCCCCCCCCCGTGTGTATGTGTGGGGTGGGGGTGGGGGAGGGGTCAGATAAGTATATAATAGAAATGCGCTCAGTATGGCAGGGGCCCTTTTGTCATAATTTATCCATTTATATTTCCTCGGGGAAGAGTGGGTTATTTGAAGTATGATTCATGCCTACCCAACTGATGAGAAACAATTTATTTTTGTATTTATGTGTTTGATCTTTATAACGAATAGTGATTTTTTTTTCGTACGCCGCAATGATCCGCGGATCAAATTAAAGTTGGAAAAGTTAACGAATCCAAACGAAAAGCAAGTACGTTTTACTGAGACGGAGCCCAATCAATCTGCGTGGACAGTGATCTCTATGGCTCCTTAAAGGACAAGTTCACCTTCATTAACATAAGGATTGAGAGAATGTAGCAATATTAGTAGAACACATCATGGAAAGTTTGAGGAAAATCGGACAATCCGTTCAAAAGTTATGAATTTTTGAAGTTTTTATGCAGTCACTCCTTGATGAGAAGACTACTGCAGTGTATGATGTCACATGCGTACAACAATATAAAGAAAATATAAAGAGAATTTCACAAAATTTCATCTTTTAAAAAAAGTGCACATTCCCTTGACTCGTTACCGACATAAATAATGTTATGGGTAATATTATTCCCATTGCCTTTAGAAAGAGACAAGTCAAGTGCTCTTTTATTATGCGAAAAAATGAAAATATGTTGAATTTTCTTTACATTTTCTTTATACTGTTGTACTCATATGACATCACGAGCCTTAGTAGTCTCCTCATCCAGCGGTTCCAACATAAAAATTTTAAAAATTCATAACTTTTGAACGGATTGTCCGATTTTCCTCAAACTTTCAATGATGTGTTCTACTAATATTGCTGTATGCTGTCAATCCTTATGTTAATGAAGGTGAACTTGTCCTTTAAAGGGATGACACAGTATTGGTGGAGATGAGCATCGGGCTTTTAACTTTTTGCAAGATTCCAAGAAAAGACTTATGATTATAGTACAGAACATACCATTTCAAGAGGAATTAAAAGTTTATTTGATGAATATCTGGTTTGGAATGACAGAAACATCCAAAAACAAAGTAAAACAAAGCGATCGTAATAAAGTGTGGGTCCCACACTTTATTAGAATCGCTCTTTTTTGGATATCTCAGCCATTTCAAAACCAATTTTCATTAAATGAACATCGAATTCCTCATAGAATTACATGCTCTTTCATATTTCATAAGAGATTTCTCATTATCTCACCAAAAAATGTTAGAAACCTGAAATTAGGTGTCAACCAAAACTGTACGTCCCCTTTAAGTAGTACAGGAATAAATGCATAATCATGTATACAAGTGCACATAAAAGAAAAAAAAAATGTTACTTTGACACGTCAATGTTAAAATCGGTAAATTCTACCGATTTACTCATAGCAGAGGATGGAGAAATTTTCAAGCTTTTAAAAAAAGATGCAAGTTATGCTGACACCATTAGGATTGTAAATGAAAAGTAATACAATGTATCACCATGAGATTAAAAACCAGTTTTGAAATGTTCCCTTTCATGGGATTTACAGATTTTTTTTTTTTTATATCTTCACAATAATCACATTACTATCAGCTTTATGTATAGGACCATGTAGCTCAGTTTTGTTTTGTTTTGCTTTTTGTCATACAGTGGTACAATGGTAAATTCAACATTTGCAGTGTCACTCCTCAAACTTATGTAAATGATGAATTTAAACACGCAAAATGTTGGATTTAACATTTCATTTTCTAGAGTGCAACTTGAAACATTATGAGGCGATCCTCTTAGATACTCTTGTATTAATAGTACCTATTGATTAAATTCGACTGCTGAAACGTCGGCATCACACCATCGTATGTGCCTCACCCTATAATGCATACTAGTACTGCAATATAAACGCGTCTGGTTAATCAGTCGACATGTCGCCGCAAGGGAAAATGATGTGTTGTATCGAGTGTACAGAAAGGAGCCATGGTTCCAACAACGTTAAAGGGTTCTGACGCGAACTCACAGCACTTTCCCCCTTTTTATATGTACAATGTTAATGTATAATGTTAAACTGGAAAGTGCGATGACCTATCCTGGCTTTCGACATGTAAGTCAGCAGATTTTTCCATTCGCGTTTAAGTGGTAAAGACAAAAAGATCGACTATTGATAAACTTTTGAGTAGAACTTCTCTGGACTTAAATATCCAACGGGGCAGACAGTAATATCAAAACACATCATAGGTAAACAAAACCTCACCGAATATTTTCAGAGATTCGATCCGTCACGCCTTTGGCACACATTCTCCATCCTTTTTCCTTTTTTCCTCTTCTTCTTCTTCTTCTTCTCCCTCCTCTTCTTCTTCTTCTTCTTCTTCTTCTTCTTCTTTTAATTGTTATTTCGAGAACCACTGGATGTTTCACTTACCCATGTTTCACTTTAACGCAGTGCAAAACATAACTCTACGAACCTTACAGCAAAACTGGTAAATACTGTACATTCAATTAAAAAAGAAATGAAATTGATGCTTTCCAAAGTTTTGATTGATGGACCATTCTGGTCACCTGTTATTAACAAGTTCATCTTTTGCTTGACATGCGTGAACAATCCCATGACTGATAAATTCCATTATTATATCGGACAAGCTTGTATGCACTTTGTCGTTTTGGAAACTAGTGAAGTACGCGTGAGTACCATTAATTCGACCGTTGAAACTTCGACATCACACCCTCGTATATGCCTTATTATCCTAGTGAATACGAATATTATATAATATGACAATTACAGCCAAAATTTGTGCTCATGATCTATTAAACTCCGAACTGCATGGCTTATAATAATCAGTCATTCGCAGCGAATTCAGTTTGTATTAGTGACATCCAACACTGATGATGTAAGTGTACCAGCAGAATTTATGTCGTAAATATATTTTACTCTCCCGGATATACCCGTCCATATCTGAGACATCTGTATCCGAATTGCCAGTCTTTATCAATATGCATATCCTGTTACTAGTGCTCGAAATCGATCCCGACCTGAACATGCGCGGTACGTGTATGTTATCGGCAATTTCGCGAAAAATGTTACTCTTCCTAAAAATCCTAAATCTGCAATACTTTGAAAAATATATGAGCTACAGGGACAAATTTAGTATCAAATGCTAGAACTTGTCAAGGTCTTTCATTTGAGCGGTAATTTGATACAACTGAAGTGCATTTAGGCATTCTTTTCTTTAAAAAACCCATTTTGGGGCAAAATTTTTCATAATTTTTGTAAAAACACAATCTTTGACTGTCATTACGAGTATTCCATATTCAGCCACACTTCAGCATTTGTGTCAAAGTGGTTTATGGTTAAGAATGAACAAAAAAAAAAAACAACAACAACAACACTAATATTAGCCTTGTATGAGATACGAACTGTGTTAGAATATGAATATTAGAACTTTAAGTGGACAAAGTTGTAATGTCCGTAACGCTAAAAATGTAATGTCCGTATACGCTACATTTGTGAACCTGTTACCGATAGAGTAAATGCTGAATGTGTTGTACACAATTACCAATCTACAACTTAAATAGGACCTGAGCATTCATTTCAGAAGAAAATTCCTTTCACTTGATGCTCTGATTCATAAATTTCTCAACATATCCACATGGAGGTAAATAATCGTGTCCGAAAAATGTAATGTCCGTAACGGCAAACATTACCGAATGATTTATAGTAACTGATCAAAACTTGGACTGTTAACATTTCAGGATGAATGGGTTAGAATAAACCATGAATGGATAAAGAGTGATTATGCCGAGTTGTTGAAATAAGCCCACAAAGTCACAAAAAATTCTCTAAATGTAATGTACGTAACGCTGGAATTGCCCTTATGTTTCATAATAAGTGTATACTAGGTTTGAGTGCAACGTCGCGCGTCGGACTGAAATGCCGAGTCTTGCCCATTCTCAAACCTAATTTCTTTCCCATTTTTAATGTATAATTTGTGTGTGTGTGTATGTGTGTGTGTGTGTTCGTTTGTGAGTATATCTTGATGTGCGAAATGCCAGGCATCTGCATTTTGAGCCCGATTTCATTTTCATGGAAGCAAATGTCGCACTGAGCAAATGTCATGGAATCTCAGAAAGCGGAATTCTTGTCATTACCATGACACTTTAAGGAATGGCATAGTATTTGTCGAGGTTAAAGGATTTAGCTTTTTTTAAAATCTTGTAATATAGGGTCCATGGTTTAGCTGTTTGCGAGACACTTAGAAATTGCTGTATGAAATGTTAAAGGTCCAGTTTACCTTTGGGAGCAGCGATTTCAAAAATGTTCAAGATATCACATTTGATGCATATGTGTAGGTCTGTCGCATCACAAAACATCCTACCATATAAAATTTTCGCAATAAAGCCTAAAATATAAGAGATATCAGTGTTTTTCTCAATAAACCGTAACTGTAGACGGTTTAGTCTGGAAACATTCTTATTATAACTATTGTTCACATTTTGTGTATTTAACAAACTTAACATCGATCATAGGGATTCAAATTTTTACAGTGGTTGTTTTTATCCCTTACTCATATTTTAGAACTATTTTGAAGCACTAATGCTAGGTTTTTGTTTCATCTGCAAATGGTAAATTATGCCTTTAAAGAGCATTTTATTACAATTCTACGATGACTTCCAAGTTTATTTGATGAAGATCAGTTTTAAAGTGGCTATGAAATAAAAAAAAAACAAAGTAAAACAAAGCAGTCCAGGGGGGTGTTTCATAAAGCTGTTCGTAAAGTTGCGAACGACTTACGAGCAACTGGTGATCAGTTCTTGTGCTGAATTATTGAAATTCGGATAAGTGTAGCACTTCAGAACTGATCACCAGTCGCTCGTAAGTTGTTCGTAACTTTACGAACAGCTTTATGAAACAGGGCCCTGATTTTATTATAATCTTTTATTACTATCACTATGTCTTGGATATCTCAGCCATTTCAAAACCAATTTCCATCATAAACTTTGAATTCCTCTTAGAATTATATGCTTTTCCATACTTCGTAAGAGGTTTTTCATTAATTAAAAAAAAGTCATCATAAAAAACGGAAACTGAACCCCCTTCTCAACATAAACTGTAAATCATCCCAAGGAGCTGCTATTAAATCGACAATTTATGATTCGTGTGTGCCAGAAACTAAAATGTGCCGTCAAAACACTATACAGTTCCATGTTATTGTTCACGTACACCCATTGTAATTCCACGGAGACACTGCCAAAGACACACCCGTAAGCTTTATAGTCCATGGGCCAAGACCCGAAAAATGGGCTATTGGTACCACCTGAGGTGGCAAAACCTTTTTGGTGTCATTTTGTTTGTCGGACATAGATGCGCTTATCAAGCTATGATAGCATTTCCATATGAGTAGCTTAGTCATAATAAATGAATTTTTAACCAATTTGGTCTCGTTTTATATCCCTATACTTCTGAATCGAAACTAACCGCTATACAAAGACGAGCACTGCCTTCTCTATGTCCACAGGTGTTCCGTTGTAAACGCGGTGCGCTTGGTCTTTATTGAAGGCAGCGAAGGGAATATCGAACGAGTTATGATGTCCACGCTGTCACGCGGTGCGCTTAGTCTTTATCTAGAACAATGTACCGTTATCATATCTAAAGTTTCTAGTAAAAGGGATTATCTTTACTGTTTTTATACCACCCTCTCAACAAGTACATCAGTTTTAAACAAAAATTACTCTGTTCATTTACAACATTATTAATTATAATGTATTGTAGTGTACCGGTACATTGTTTTTGCATAATCTTTCATTGTTGGATGGAAATAAAGCGACTTTGGCGTGGTATTAGCGTTTTCACCTAGCGTTTTCACCGGAAAATGATAAATAATTGAAAAATACTGTAAAATTCACGAGGAATTGCTTTGTTGTTGTTGTTGTTGTTTAGATAAAGGGATATACACTGTATTATAAGCTTTGGATATTCCCTTCGCCGTCTTGAATATTAGACTAAGCGCTGTGGACATCATAACCCTTGGATATTCCCTTCGCTGCCTTAAATAAAGACTAAGCGCACCGCGTTTACAACAGAACACCTGTGAACATACAGAAGACAGTGCTCTTCTTTGTATAGCGGTTGGTCTCGATTCAGATGTACAGGGATATAACAACGAGACCAATTTGGTTTAAAATTGATTTATTATGACTAAGCTACTCATTTGGAAATGCTATCATAGCTTGATAAGCATATCTATGCCCGACAAACAAAATGACACCAAAAAGGTATTGCCACCTCAGGTGGTACCAATATCTGGCCTGGCCCATGGACTATCATGCTCCTAACTTGAAAGCCAACCTCTAGTTGTTTGCAGAAGGGGAGGAACCACACAATACAATTTTCGCGATCCCCGAATGTTTTTCTTTTCTCTTCTTTCTGCTATACGGTATGACAATTCGATTTTACGCACAATAAACCAGTCTTTGTGTCAGGCGAACAAATGGAATTTCTAGACGATTGTGGCCATAGGCGCCGGAAGTGGGGGGGGGGGGGGGGGGGGGGGGGGGGCAGGGGGGCGGCCGCCCCCCCCCCCCCAATCCAAAAAATGGGGGGGCAAAACGCATTTTTGCCCCCCCCAAAAAAAAAAATAAAAAATAAAATAAAAAAAAAAATAAAATAAAATAAATAAAAAAAATTATAATAATGATAATAAAAATAAATGAATAAACAAAGAAAATAAAATAAATATGTATAAAAGGGAAAAATATGGCCACAAACGGCAGCTTTTGGACTGTAACATGTCAAAATTTTCAAGCTCGCTCGCTTTGCTCGCTCGCATCCAGCAGTTGAGCCCGGTGCGCCTCCCCCTTAATTTCTAAAGCGAAAAACATAGCTACGACGCCAATTGTTGGACTCTAGAATGTGAAAATTTTCAAGGTCGCTCGCTTCGCTCGCTCACATTGAATCGTTATGCCATTCTCCTAATGTTGCTGACAGTAATTGCCAGTAGTTGCGCCCGATGCCCCCACCCCTTAATTTCCAAAGCGAAAGATAAATATAGCTACAAACGGGAGTTTTGGGACTGTAAAATGTCAAAATTTTCAAGCTCGCTCGCTTCGCTCGCTCGCATCGAATCGTTATGCCACTCTCCTAATGTTGCTGCCAGTAATTGCCAGCAGTTGCGTCCGATGCCCCCCCCCCTTAATTTCCAAAGCGAAAGATATAGCTACAAACTGGAGTTTTTGGATTGTAAAATGTCAAAATTCTCAAGCTCGCTCGCTTTGCTCGCTCGCATTTAATCGTTATGCCATTCTCCTAATGTTGCTGCCAGTAATTGCCAGCAGTTGCGCCCGATGCGCCGCCCCATTAATTTCCAAAGTGAAAGATAAAGCTACAAACCCCAGTTTTGGGACTGTAGAATGTCAAAATTTTCAAGCTTCAGCTCGCTTCTCTCGCTCGCATTGAATCGTTATGCCATTCTCCTAATGTTGCTGCCAATAATTGCCAGCAGTTGCGCCCGATGCGCCCCCATTATTTCAAAGCGAAATATGTAGCTACAATTAAAACTCCAGTTTTGGAACTGTAGAATATCAAAATTTTCAAGCTCGCTCGCTTCGCTCGCTCGCATTTTATTGTTATGCCATTCACCTTATGTTGCTGACAGTATATAATTTGTCGATCGTTTCACACCGTCATTCCATAATCCACGTAAGGAAAACTTACAATGTTCCTCAATGACTGCGTTGTTGAATTTATCACATTCCGTAATGTATTGTAGTCCCATTATTGCTCACGCACACACGCACAAGCATACAAACCGTCAAAATTACTTTTATGCATGGTTCCCCCCATGTTTCGACCCACCGTAAGCCACTATACTAGATGTGTGTGCGTGTGTGTGTGTGTGTGTGTATGTGTATATTGTGTAACATATGCATGGTCTAAGCTTGAGCCCCCTCCAATGTTTGCCCCCCCCCCCCCCCCCCCCCCCCCAAATCCAAAACTGCTTCCGGCGCGCCTGATTGTGGCATATATCGCTCCAGCATAATCTAAAAAGTCCCTCTGACATGAAAGCAAGGGTGCCCAGCCCCATACAGTGTAAGCTGCATTTCGTAGAAGGCAATTCACATTGATAACCACTAACCTTAAAGGGATGTACAGTATTGGTGGAGATGAGAATTTGGCTTTTAACTTTTTGCGAGATACCAAGAAAACACTTATGATAAAGTACAGAGCGTACCATTCTAAAAGGAATTTAAAGTTTATTTGATGAAAGTCGGGTTTGGAATTACTGAAACATCCAAAAACAAAGTAAAACAAAGCGATCGTAATAAAGTGTGGGTCCCACACTTTATTAGAATCGCTCTTTCTTTGATATCTCGGCCATTTCAAAACCAATTTTCATAAAGTAAAACGTGGAATTCCTCATAGAATTACTTGCATGCTCTTTCATATTTCATAAGAGGTTTCTCATTATTTCACCAAAAAATGTTAGAAACCTGAAATTAGATCTCAACCAAAACTGTACGATCCCTTTAAGCTGTTTTCTCACTGGTATTGTACTTTTTTTTTTGGGGGGGGGGGGTGGTGGGGGTGGGGGAGGGGTCATGAAGGTTTCCTCTCAAGGATGTGGGTACGATAATAAGCCAGTTTACTGTTCCACTTTGCGCATGAGCAGAAAAAGGTCATTTGTACAATCAGGCACGTTGGTTTTTTAATTCACTGAGATAAGCATCCCTGATGTAATGATTATTCATGCAATCCTCATGAATGGCGCTTACTAGTACATCCACCTGACAGCAAGGCTGGTATGCTTTAGCAATGTTGGCAGAAAGAGTTTATTTATGCATTCAACACAAAACGATCAAATGCATGCCTGCCGAAGGGACAATTGACAGACCATTCTTGTCTGCCGCTCTGCGTAATTTCATTCTTTGTTTAAACGTGAATTCCATGAGATTGTGGGCATGCTTATGCATAATACTGCTTTGAAAACAAGTGAAGTGCCTAACCAAATGAGAAAAAAGAAAGGTCATTTGTACAAATAATGTGCCCATGAGCTTTTATTTGTCATTGTATTGGGCCAGGCCAGATATTGGTACCACCTGAGGTGGCAAAACCTTTTTAGTGCCATTTTGTTTATCGGGCATAGATATGCTTATCAAGCTATGATAGCATTTCCAAATGAGTAGCTTAGTCATAATAAATGAATTTCGAACCAATTTGGTCTCGTTGTTATATCCCTATACTTCTGAATCGAAACTAACCGCTATACAAAGTAGAGCACTGTTTTCTGTATGTTCACAGGTGTTCTGTTGTAAACGCGGTGCGCTAAGTCTTCATTCAAGGCAGCGAAAGGAATATCCAAAGGTTATTATGTCCACAGCGCTTAGTCTTTATTCAAGACGGCGAAGGAAATATCCAAAGCTTATGATACAGTGTATATCCTTTTATTTAAAAACAACAGCAACAACAAAACAATTTCTCGTGAATTTTACAGTATTTTTCAATTATTTTTCATTTTTCGGCGAAAGCGCTACGGTGAAAACGCTAACACCACGCCAATGTCGCTTTATTTCCATCCAACAATAAAGGATAATGCAAAAATAATGCACCGGTACACTACAATACATTATAATGAATAATATTGTAAATATACAGAGTGATTTTTGTTTAAAACTGATGTATTTGTTGAGAGGGAAGTATAAAATCAGTATAGATAATCCCTTTCTTGAGGAACTTTAGATATGATAACGGTACATGGGTCTAGATAAAGACTAAGCGCACCGCGTGACAGCCGTGGACATCATATCCCTTTGGATATTCCCTTCGCTGCCTTGAATAAAGACTTAGCGCACAACGTTTACAACAGAACACCTGTGGACATATATACTAAAGTCACTGGGGAAAATCTCTTTGGGACATACGGAAGACAGTGCTCTTCTTTGTATAGCGGTTAGTTTCGATTCAGAAGTAAAGGGATATAAAATCGAGACCAAATTGGTTTTAAAAAAATCATTTATTATGACTAAGCTACTCATTTGGAAATGCTATCATAGCTTGATAAGCATATTATCTATGTCCGACAAACAAAATGACACCAAAAAGGTTTTGCCACCTCAGGTGGTACCAACAACCCATTTTTCGGGTCTTGGCCCATGGACTATATAGTGTGATATCCTCAAGGATGACCCATTCTAGTTACATGCGTGCAGAAACCGCCAATGCCATGACGTCACCAAGCTTCTCTATTGTTTGCCTTGTTTATGCCACTTTATAAACCAATCGGACCAGTCCTGGCAAAACACTCTCCATTAATTGCGTTGTCCCATTAAATAGTTTCGTACGCGTATGCTAAATGCGTTTTGTTTGTGTTATCATTCTCGTTCATTTTGATCATGAATTTCTAAAATGTTCCTACGTGTTATCCCACACACATATAAATTCTGACACTCTGTCAAGCACTGTGTATAACCACTTTGTAAGTGTTTAATTTGAAAATCATCCGGAAGTCCCCTTTAAAGGGATAGTACAGTATTGGTGGAGATGAGAATTGGGCTTTCAACTTTTTGCAAGATACCAAGAAAACACTTTTGAAATAGTACAGAGCATACCATTTTAAGAGGAATTCAGAGTTTATTTGAAGAAAATCGGGTTTGGAATTACTGAAACATCCAAAAACAAAGTAAAACAAAGCGATCGTAATAAAGTGTGGGTCCCACACTTATTAGAATCGCTCTGTTTTGGATATCTCAGCCATTTCAAAACCAATTTTCATCAAATAAACGTTGAATTCCTAATGGAATTACATGCTCTTTCATATTTCATAAGAGGTTTCTCATTATTTCATCAAAAAATGTCAGAAACCTGATATTAGGTCTCAACCAAAACTGTACGATCCCTTTAAATGTAACCTCTGACTGCTTAGCTGGAATGAGGTCCCATTGATTATTTGCGATCTTGGTGTGTAAATACCCAGGCGTTTCGGATGTCTTGGGCATGGATAATTCCCCTTTTACGGATGCAATGTTTCAAACCTATTTGAATAAAATGCCCTACCTTCTCCAAATTTGCCCGGTTGTATCATTTTGAAATGGGAGAAAATTCCATATTGATGAATCATGTCATATTCACCTCTTAAAAAAAAAATGTCAAATACATTGTTTGCAGGCTGTTTCAGATTATCCATGGAACTTGTAATGGCTGAGCTGAACGATTTCACATTTACCACTCTTCAGCGTAGCAGTATCTTTACAGATGATATTCCTGTACATTGCAATAATATCCTTCCCCTTCGTGCTTTGAGTCATTTTTAATAATAATAATAATAATAATAATAATAATAATAATAATAATAATAATAATAATAATGGGGTACTTATAATGCGCCAATTCCACGTAACTAATGTGCTCAAGGCGCAGTAGAAAAAGTGAGCATAACGCAAACATGCACATGAAAATAAATGCCACAATGATGACGATGAAAAAAAAAATAACATATAACAATTCTTCTCGAAAACGGTTACGTACAAATGAGTCTCGAGGGCAACTTTGAAGGAGCCAACATTCGAAATGTAACGGATAGCTTGAGGCAACTGGTTCCACAGGTAAGGTCCAGCCTGTGCAAATGACCGATCCCCCATGATTTCTTCGTTTTTGGAACAACAAGCAATCTACAATCGGATGACCTTAAACATCTGGGAGGATTATAAAATGTCAGCAAATTAACATTATACACTGTACTCTGGGGCAGTTCCGTGTATGCAATGAAAAACAAACAATAATGATTTAAATACAACTTTTACAATAAATAAATATACATTTTAAGTATTGTTTTGTTTTGTTTTTGATTTTGTTTTGTTTTTTTGTTTTTTGAATTTCTCAATACTAGAGGTAACACAGGTTGGTAGAGAGGATTTATCTGTCATATTTTCTCAATGCTCGGATGGTCAGAAGCTATAGCAGTGTGTTTGTGTGTGACACACACCCACACACTTAAACCTGGCATAAACCCGATGGATAATTCAACTTGGGGATAAATGCGAGGGATCACCGAAGTGATGCAGATTCTTGAGTATGTAACAAATAAAGACAGGATAAACTGACCAGAAACAATATAAATTATTAGTGGAAAAATGAGCAAAGAAAATGGGATTCCAACGGGATTCGAACCCGAGACCTCCGGATTGCTAGCCCGGTGCTCTACCAACTGAGCTATAGAAAGCCCTAGTTCAGTGTTCGTCCCAGAAACCCTTAATTCTCAATGCTCGGATGGTCAGAAGCTATAGCAGCGTGTTTGTGTGTGACACACACCCACACACTTAAACCTGGCATAAACCCGAAGGATAATTTGACTTGGGGATAAATGCGAGGGATCACCGAAGTGATGCAGCTTTCTGAGTATGTAACAAATAAAGACAGAATAAACTGACCAGAAAGAATATAAATTATGAGTGTTAAAAAAAATGTTAAAATTATAAATGTTAAAAAACATACAATTCTATGAGGAATTCAAAGTTTACTTGCCAGAAGTCGGTTTTCAAATGGCTAGCATATCCAAAAACAATGAGGATTACTTTGTTTTACGTACTCTCCCAAAAAAAAAATCGAGTGAAAATTTTCACTCTTGAAGGAGTGAATACAAAAAAGAGTGAATTCAGAGTGAAATTGGAGTGAAATTGGAGTGAAAATGTTCATTTTCACTCGTTTTAGAGTGACGTCAGGAATCACTCCAAAATCTTCCAGTGATCCCTGAGGTCACTCCAAAATGAGTGAAAATGAATATTTTCACTCGAAATTCACTCCAATTTCGATCTAATTTCACTCTTTTTTGTATTCACTCCTTTAAGAGTGAATATTTTCACTCGATTTTTTTTAGAGAGTATCTCAGCCATTTCAAAACCATTTTTCATCAAATTAGCTTTTAATTCCTCTATTATGTATACGCTTCTATATCTTATAAGAGGATTCTCATTATCTGAATATGTAGATTACGTATCAATCAAATTTTGCAAACCTCAAACCACATCTCAACCGAAACTGTACCATCCCTTGTCTGTGTTCGTCATGTACTGTTGACATTCTGCGATGGTGGTAGTTAAAAGTTAAAAATTGATATTTTTTTTTTGAAGGATTTTCCGATTTAATTCAAGCTTCACTGACCTGTTAATAACATTCTTTCAATCCCCATGCGTTGTGGGCACACTCTTGCTCTTTAAGCAGTGGCTGTGTAGTAAAATCTTTACAACACAGTGCCAGTCGCAAAGAAGCTTTCATTGTGTACGCAGCGTGATATATTATGGTAGCTTACTCTGCATGCGTTCTTTTTCAGTGTTTAGAGTGTAAATGCCTAAATGATTAAGATTTTCATGAGAACAAAACAAAATTTAGCTTTTGTGTGACATCACGGGAATGCACGATGGTAGCTTCAATCTACAATAGTGTGCCTCGACACTGCGTTTGTATTTACGGCAAAAGCTTGTTTTCATTGTCGGCGTTTTCTGTTGTTGGGGAAAGAAACGTGAACAGCAACAACTTCAGCAGCAGCAGTAATAATAACGACAACAGCAACAACAATAAAATGAATACCATGAAGAAGTTCTGCACGTCGCCTCCGTAATCTGCACCTCGCAGGCACCCTAACTTGTATGTTCCGATACAGTTACCACTACAACGTCTGTATAACGCTTTTCCCTGATATGTATTTGGATATTTATATCTGGGTATAGACCATGTTCCCTGTAAGAGATTAATTCGTCTTCAGAGCACAAATTTCTGTAACTTATTGCGCGGTTTCAAGGGATTATGCAATGGACTTGGGTGCGTTGCTTTATCAGTGCATAAATAATTATTTCTTGATAGGCACACCTGAAGCCCCCCCCCCCCCCGTTAGAAAATACCATAAAACTAGTACCCAAACGAAATTGATGTGTACAGCATGTTTACTTATTAATCTTTTTTGTTCAATGTAGTACTTCTTCATTAACATGATTATATACATGTATGTATATACATATAATATTATGTATATACATGTAGAAATATGTATACGTATATATCATATATATAGGGTCCTATATATATATATATATATATATATATATATATATATATATATATATAAATGTATACATATATAATGTTTCAGGTTTTAAGTTTATGTATGAATTATACATATTTATCATATTTCTCCTCTCTATATATTTCACGCAGTGTCTGCCCTGGACTGCTATGTCTGCAGCGACTGTCGCAGTGCCACATCTTTCCTGTTTAACAGCGAAACGTGTCCGAACTCTTTTCTGAACGTCTTAGGGGCGAACGAAAACCGATGCAGCAAGGAGATTGCGGTAGATGGCAGTAAGTTTTAAAGAGAAACAAAGTGGAAAGGCAGTCTCTCTAATGTCATGATACACACACTGGTCTGGCCGGGGTCATTCAGCGAAACCAACACCCACGAGTCATACGGCCCACGAACTCGATATAGGAAAATGGAAAGATCGTCTCTCTAAAAATGCCCTGATACACTGGACCACGAGCTCGGCATCCAATGGTCCATGAGACATCATATGGGAAACGAGAAATTCAGCCCATAAGCTTGACACTTCGCAAATAAGGCCCACGAATCCGATACTAGGCAAAAAAGGCCCACGAGCTTTCACCCCGTGCAGTACGGCCTAAGCCCCGTGATGAAATGTCGATCTTGCGGACTTGTTTGCCTATAGAGTCAATCTCATCGGCCGTATTTTCCTAGTGTCGAGCTAATGGACCATAATTATATAGCTCATGGGCCTATTTGAGTTGATACTGAGCTTGTGGGCTGTATGTCGCGTGGGTGTCAGACTCGTGACATGCCATTGCATGCCCAAACGTCGGTGCGAGGAAGCCGATAATCGAAAAGTCACTTCCTATAAATGAGTAGTAGTCTGCCACACACTTTGACACATCGCAGTGCAATGATGCTATGATGCCATTGACTTGTGAAGTAAGTGTGTCTTCCAAACAAACCCAAAAACACCAAATTCCTGGCTTCCACCGACGAACTGCCAAGTTCAATTTGAAGACGTTTACGACTTGAATCAAATGATTTGCCTCGCTGTTCCTTTTTTTTTTTTTTTTTTTTTGCGAGTTAGACCTGTAGGGTAGTAATCTACCTCGTAATTTTCTACTGCTCATATCCGCAGTCGAATGGATAGCTGTTGGGTACAACTGAAGTTTTTTTGTAAAGCGAATAAACTCAATTTTTTTTAAATTTTAGATAATAGCAATTAAAGTATTTTTATTAGTATTTTTTTCGATATTACGTGAGGGTCGTGGTACCTTCGAGTGTGCCTCATTTCTATACACTTCTAAAGGAAGCTACTGTTTTGGGGGAAGGCATTTATTTCTCGATAGGAAAGAGATTCTGAACTGACATGAAAATTGAATTTAATTTGATGGTTTTTGTGTGCATAGCACTTTATTCATCAATTCTTATTTACTTCTTATTGTCTGCAGTTTGTCGGCAACAATGTAATGCATCTGCAATTTATGTATCATCGTAGCATATATTCTTTAAAAGAAGAAGAACGACGTGGAATTGATTTTTCTGTTGTCTTTTTTTTCTGTCCGCCTGACTGTCTTTCTGTCCATCTGTCTGTTATTTATCAATCAATCAATTTATCAATTTTTAAGCGCAAAACCTATGGACATAATTATACAGTTAAACTCGCCTAAGTCGACATCGCATATGTCGAATAATCGCGCAAGTCGATAATTTTAAAAAGTCCCGATTTTTCCCCATTGACTTACGTGTATTAATTCACTTATAAGTCGAATTTTTTTAAGTCGAATACTCGCTTAAGTCGATGAAATTCCAAGAACACTTTCACGGAAAAACCATTGAATTCACTGTTCCTAAGTCGAATAAGATTTTATTGTGTAATAAATCCCTGTCAAAATCACGAGACGCCAGTTTTTGTTTACATACAGTATATACCAAAAGAAACTGCGTAAATAAACATTAACGTTTCATTAACGCAAGCGGTTTCACTTGAATCGTTAGTAACGCAAACTAACGATCGGGAAAATTAACGTTTGTAGCAACGATGAGTAACGATCCCTAGCGCAAATTAACGATGTTTCGTTAACATTAACGATAGGTAACGCAAGAACTCACGCGAAATTTTGGTTTTGTAACGAGACCTGGTGAAAGGACGACGTAGCCCCTGCCGAGTGTAGTGATCTATGCCTTATATTTAGCGGAGTCTTTTCGCGAATCGAATCACGATTTCGCGAATGGTTATTTTGCGACCGGGGTCACCAAAAACGCACGCCGGGCCACCAAAAAAGCCGAATATTTGCCTTCAGTTTTGGAAATGAAGCGGTAACAATCGGTTCCATAAGATGCTGAATAAATGTCAGATGTTTGCTCTTTTAATTTTGGAAATGAATAACGGTAATATTCGATTCCGTATAATACTAAAATAAATGTCGGATGTTTGCTTATACTTTTGGAATGTCAGAGATTTGATTTTGCGTTCGGAAATGAATAAGGATAAAAAAAGTATCCGGAAGATGCTGAAATGAATGTTTGCTTTGACGTTCGGATATGAAAAATAATGATATTCAACTCCATACGATGATAAAATAAATGCCGGATGTTTACTTTTACGTTCGAAAGTAAATAACAATTACATTCAGCTCCGGAAGATGCTAAAGTAAATGTCGAATTATCCCTTTGACGTTCGGAAATGAATAACAATAATAATCAACTTCGTACGATGATGAAATAAATGTCGGATATTTACTTTTACGTTCGAAAGTAAATAACATTAACATTCAGCTCCGGAAGATGCTAAAGTAAATGTCGAGTTATCCCTTTGACGTTCGGAAATGAATAACAATAATAATCAACTTCGTACGACGATGAGATAAATGTCGGGTGTTTGCTTTTACTTTCGAAAGTAAATAGCAATAACATTCGGCTCCAGAAGATGCTAAAATAAATGTCAGATAATTGTTTCTACGTTCGGAAGTGAATAGCAGTAATATTCTTCTCCATACGATGCTAAATAACTGTCGGATGTTTGCTTTTAAATTTCGAAATGAATAACAGTAACATTTATAGCTGCGTTTGATGGTAAAGTTAATGTTTGATATATGCTTTAACGTTCGGAAATGAATAACAATAGTATTCAACTCCGTCCGATGATAAAATGAATGTCTTATGTTTGCTTTTATGTTCGAAAGTAAATAGCAATAACATTCAGCTCCGGAAGATGCTAAAATAAATGTTGAATGTTTGCTTTGGCGTTCGGAAATGAATAACTATGGTATTCAACTCAGTACGATGATGAAATAATCGCCGAAAGTTCGCTTTTACGTTCGAAAGTAAATAGCATGTAGCATTCGACTCCTGAAGATGCCAAAATAAAATTCAGATGATTCATTTTACTTTCGGAAGTGGACAGCAGTAACATTCGGCTCCTTACGATCATAAAATAAATGTCGGGTGTTTGCTTTTGAATTTGGAGATCGAATAACGGTAATATTCTGCTCCGTACGATGCTAAAATAAGTAACAGATTGTTTCTTTTACATTTGGAAATGATTAACGGTATCAATCGGCTCATTTAGATGATGAAATAAAAAGCGGATGTTTGCTTTGACGTTCGGAAATGAATAAGGATGATATTCAGCTCCGTAAGATCCTAGAATGAATGTCGCTTGCTTTTTTTTTACATTTGAAAATGATTAACGGCAACATTCGGCTCCGGAAGGTGTTAAAATACTTGTAAATGGTGGATGATTGCTTTTACAATCAGAAATAAATAACGGTAACTTTCGGACCGAACGTAGGACCGATTTAGTTTTGTTTTTTTTTTTGTTCGGGCCACCAAAAAAAAAAAATAAAAATCAATCATTTTGGGGCCACCAAAATAAAAGTTAGTGTGGAGCCCTGGCCTGCATCAATGTGGATAAAGTGTCTTACTGAAGGGCAAATATCGGGCACACCGCTCCAGCTCTCGGCTCCAGAGTAGACAACATAGTACATGTACATTATACGTACGTGTGGTGTAACTTTAAGTCGATTTTTTTCGACTTACGTACAAGTCGAAACTCGCCTAAGTCGATGTGTTTTGCTCAGTCCCGAGAAGATCGACTTATGCGAGTTTAACTGTATTCTTCTGCGCTGGAAAAGCTTCTGATGGGCTTGATGATAATGAACAGTTATATGAAAAGATGTGTTTTGAGTCGTGATTTAAAGACTGTTATACAGTTGGGGATTTCCTGACTTCTAATGGTAGATCATTATCCAGAGTTTGGGAGCTGCACAGGCAAACTTGCTCTCTCTCTCTCTCCCAATGTTACCTTGGCTTACGTGTTTAAATTTGTAAGAGAAGAGTGTGTCCTTAAAACTGCGCAAATTATGCGTACTAGGTATGTCTATGAGATTTAAGTACTAATAATTCAAATATGTAACTGGGGGCTTGACGGATGAGTGACTTATGTACAATCAACAAAATCTTAAACAATAATCGTTTACGAATCGGAAGCCAGTGTAGGTCTTTCAGAAGAAGAGTGATCCTTGGGAACTTGCCTTGGTTACACATAAGCCTTGCGCAGGAGTTTTTTGTTTGTTTGTTTGTTTTTTTTTTTTTTTTACTATTTATATTTCTTTTTCTTTTTTCTAACAACAACAACAACAACAACAACAACTACAAAATAGCGGTCAACCGAGGTTGCATGACCCAAGCCCAGTGCGCTGTCCAGGAGGGGATTAACAGGTGCCAAGATAGCGAAGTCGGGTGTACCATCTGTTGTAACGGCAACGACTGCAACGGTGCATCCATGACGACCGTCTCCATGGTTACTCTGCTCATCGCCGCATGTCACGCCCTCTACCGGCTGTTGCAATAAACAGAGCGAACTGTACTATGGTTTTGCCTTCTGGTGTTGTTGCTATGAATGTTGTTGTTCTTCCGTTACCCTTTCATCACTTGTGGGTCTAGAGGTTAGAAGATGAACTGTAACCATGACGATATTTGCAAGGAAGTAGAGGTGATTTTAGACAATTTAAGTTCCTTTTCCTGGATACATTTTGTAAAACAATACTAAGATCTTTCATACAGTGAATATTGTGTAAATACGTTTACTTAGTGTACAGCCTTTGATTCCACGCTGATAACCTGTCAATGTGTGATTGTGCACTTTCTTATTTATTTTTTTCATTTACAGACGATGTCCCGGTAATTGTGGGTAGAAGAACACTGACACTTGCCCGTCATAGCATATTATAAGAAGTCAACCAATAATTTCAATGATTTAGTACAATTACATTTGTAGAGCAATACCATTTCAGAAAAAACGGTTTTCGTAGAAGAGTTCCACGCATTGTTTATTGGTTTTCCCTTGAAATATCTGATGTCATCATTTACATATTGCCAGGGAATCGTAGAGGCTGCTTGTAAATAAGTTACTTCAACAAAGTGTACCTGTAAGCATGGCTGAAAACTATTTGGCGAGTTTTTACATGATAATCTTTACATCATTGTACAGTTCTTAAGCGTCGATTTTTAGGAAGGACAAATTACCACCAATTATGCACGTGTAACGTTCATGGACTACTTTGCCGCCATAACTGTATAGTGCACGGTGTTCAGTAGCTTAAGGGCAGTAGCAGGTATGATATTGCATGGGATATTGGTGCATACTATGTACTCAAATTTTGATACAACTAAATTTTGTCATTGTTCGTACTCATTATGGTTCCTGTTTTTATCACTGTTAGTTTTGAAAAATGGAAAGGATTTCTGTCTGATTTGCCTTGACAAAGTTGCTTCCCTTTCTTGCAAATGTTGATGTATCATTGATAAAATGATTGACCTTGATTGAATTTTTTTTTTGTTTTTTCGGTATAGCTTCACATTTTTTTTAAAAGGAAAGTTTGTGCATCATAGAATAGAGCATAGATGTGAGTGAAAATACTCTGACATGTTTTCAAGACCTAGGCTTGATAGCCACAGCACAGGGGAAACATGCACACCGCTACTTGTATAAATTGCAGTCGACTGAAATTGAGAAGGGATTTAAATTAAAAAGACTTGATTTCTATTAAACAATGATGGTTCTGTAATGCGTTTCTTTTGTGAAGTGAGGAGTACTGTAGTTAAGGAAGGATTTTAGGAAGTTGGATATGAAGAATGATGTACATGTATGTATACATGTGTATAATATATATACTAGGTGTTTCAAAAAACATTTCCCACTTTTGATTCTTAATAATTCATAAACTATATACAGGCTGTATCAGATAACACTGTCATTGATATGAATGATAGCTGAATACTGTACAATTTGGTTGAAGGTAGTGTAAATATGAAAGCATAAATCAATTTCATGAAATCCATGATTAATTTCACAGGTAGGTCCCAGATTTTGCTCTATTTTCAACCCTCTGTACAAAATTTCACTTTGCACAGGGATCAATGGGTGTGTATGGGAGTGTGTGGTTAACACCCTGACAATGGTCCTGAACAATGGCCAGGGTTTGAATGCTTCATTATTTATTCATGAGAAAGTCCACTATCACCACTAGTCAGCCTCTGGCTCTGGCAGTATCTGTGTAAAGTCAAACACCTGCCGATATTGTCTTTGAGTCGCGACAGTGCTCTCCCTACTTCTGAAAAACGAAATTACAATGAATACCTTCTGTTCTATCGTAAACATGGTGACAGGAAGCAAAGAAAATCGATCAGAGTATACACTTGTGTATATGGAGCCTTAAACAAATCTACTGTGAAACAAATCACCCCAATGATAGATGCTGCTGAACTCTTTACCAAAAATGATCTCTTTTCATCGAAAAAGCGAAAAATCTGTCAGACTATAGATCATTTATGCTTATTCATATCCCAAATTTAGTGATATGTGAAGCAAAATTTGAAAATGATTGCCAGCTGGAATGAAATGTGGTGTTTGCAAGCACATGGAAACATGTGTTTACTTTTTCCATGTGCATGCATTTTACCCTTTACCGTGATTGAATCCAGACTACCAGTGCACAGGGCAATCCACATGAATTATTGATTAAGCATTCATGTGCCAGGGAGTGCGAGACTGACGCCTAGTCAACAGGTGGTTCAGGCATGTCCATTGTTCAGGGCCATTGTCAGCACACACTCACATACACATCATGGGTTTCTGTGTAATGTTCATTTTTGTACAGAGGGTTAAAATTTGACCAAAATCTGAAACCTTACTTCAAAATCAATCTTAGATTTCATGAAACTGATTTATGCTTTCACATTCAAATTACCTTCAACAAAATTGTACACTATTCAGCTATTACTCATATCAATGACAGTTTTATCAGATGAACAGTTTCAGAATATTATTAATGATCAAAAGTGGGAAATGTTTTTTGAAACACCTAGTACATGTATATATAACAGAAACCAAGTTCAGCTGTTACTACCAACAATCTATTTCGGCCAACAAATTTTGGAGAGATTCACCCATTCTCAAGTGTTCTTGAATCAAGAACACTTGCAACAAAAGCAAGTACAATGTATAATTATCTTTCCCGGTCACGTGATATGACATTTTATTCCGAAACAGTCAATAATATTTTGATATGACATGTCTCGTCTTGTGTGTGTATCATCTGAGCAGTGTAAGCGAGGGCATGGAGAATTGGGTATTGACTCACAGTGTACACTCTTCCTGTGACTCATAGATCGCATTTTTTTTTTAGTCGTTTTCTGTTTACTGGTTCGATGTTGTTGTTTGTTTGGTCGTGCGCGGAAGCGACAAGATCCGTTCCCGCGAATAAGTTGCGTGCGGATACTACTTCTGCGCCAACACTTGTTACGGTCGTCTGTTAAACTTTATGCGCAGTACCATTTTGCGCAGATATTACTGCGCACTTCATGTCGGCTGCCCGCTGAAATGGAGAAGCACGTGTTTGCTTCGGTAGGATATGTTGGGGGAGGGGGGGGGGGTTGGTATAAGGAAACTGGGAGATAGGGTCAAGGTTTTCCATTTCTTGAATTTCTTTGAACATTGAATTTTACACTTCTACACGTTTTCAAAGTACAGCGACTATCGGTCATCGTTACAAATGCAAACTTGATTAAATGATTTATGCCATGGCCATATGACTCCCTTTTTTGCTGACTGAATATGAATACACGTGTTAACAACGTTTGAACGTAGAAGAAATAACATCCCTTACGTTCTACTGTTGCGAAGTTGTAGCATTTTACCTACAGCCATCTTGTATGGTTTAAATTGGTTTGAAACCCTATCAAAATACCTCTGCTTCTTTAAAATTTATAGTATACAATTTATAGGCCACAAAGACGTCTAATTCGCATTTAGTGACAATGACTCATTCGCTTAATAGCAAGAGCAACTGAAATTCGTTTCTCCCATGTGTTTCTAATTTTGTGCGAAATTGTCATTAAAATAATAATTGCCTGTGTTGCTGTTTTTTTTTTCTCTATGTAGAAATATGGCTGATGTACAAGAATTGTGAAATATGTGACTCATCGAAGAGATTTATATGACAGAATTTCATATATACATATATATATATATATATATGAAGGGTTTGTTTGCAAAAACCGATAAGTCCATTTTTGAAGATTTTGAAGTACGATCTCTGTCATAAAGTACAAAATAATACCTTTTAAATGATATTTTGGTCACTACATATAATGGTATATTTTTGAAGTTATGGTCAAAAGAAGCAAAAAATTTCTTATTATTCTCTTTATTTTTCTTGACCTTTAATCGCAAATATCTCCATTTGGCAAATATGGACTTATCGGTTTTTGCAAACAAACTCTTCATATATATACATATAGTATATATATATATATATATACATATACATATAGTATATATATATATATATATATATATATATACATATAGTATATATATATATATATATATATATATATATATATAATACATTGTACAGGGTATATATATATATATATATATATATATATATATATCTTGGAATTTTCCACGTGTGGGACTACGAATGTTGTAATTATTAGAAGAAAGAGTCTCAAGTACGCCATGGATCCAACGATTACAATTTTTTTTTTTGTTAAAAAAAAAATTGTAATCGTTGGATCCATGGCGTACTTGAGACTCTTTCTTCTAATAAGTTTGAACAACCAGTTGAAAAAAAAAAAAATCGTTTTGATGATCTACCAGAGGACCCTGCTATTATTACACCCTGGCGTTGCCAGGTACCCATTTATGCACCTGCGTCGAAAGGGACATAGTGGGTAACAACATTTTGTCCAAAGGCGTAAGCACTGGAGGGGATTCGTACTCGGGTCCTCAGAATGGGAGTCGGGAGTCTTATCCACCATGCCACAGCGCCCCCACGTATATAAGAGGATTGGTAGCATTTCCATGACACGGAAATGCGGACACCATTAGTGGATGGGAATGCTATTAGCACAGGATGCTACAAAATCTACGAAGACAAAGCTTGGAAGTATTCTTGTACAGTTTTCCCTTTCACAATTGTAAAGTTACACCGAAAAGAGAATTCCACCAGCATAAACAACCAAGTTGTTGAGAAATTGTTTCCTCTGTAAGCGAAAGTCCACTTATTTCTCGTTTACTTTAGTAGATTCAACTTCACAAAACCGTTAAAGTACTCATAGCTATAAGATACGGGAGTATGGAGTTTCAAACAGTGTCAAATGTCCTTACAAAACAGTCGTGCCAGTTCCGAAAAACAAAATATGTGCTCAGATCAGGAAACGGTGCCCTCGACCGAAGACTTTCCGGTAGATATTAATTTTTATATCAAAAATTTGGTAATGATGATCGTGACACTTCATGCAACTGCGAGATATTTTCCTGAGAAGACTACGTCCACGAGAAGTTGTTGTTGATTTGTATATCGAATTTAATTTCTAGAAGAAGAAACTGAAGATCCTTTAAACAGACATGGTTCAGTTGTGTCTCTTCCTCTACTAATTCGGAGAAAACGTGGGACCGACTAAACCTGAAAATCACTTTCGCGAAACCACAAAGGTTATCAAGATCCCAGGCTTTGCTTCGTTTCTTGTGTTGTAATGTTTTCATTAAAAGAATCATCCGCTTTACTTAATCTTTTTATTTATTATTTTAGTACACTTGAACATGGAGACAGATTCGCCTTGCTTTTCCGAGAACAATGTGATTTACAGCCTTTCCTGTAAGTTACTCTATTATCCTTTCAGCGACAGTTTACATTTTTGTTAACATCAGCGTCAGGTAAACGCTCTTGATTTTATAAAAGTATCTCAGCAACATAGCTGATCATACACACACACAAAAAAAAAAACACCTCTACCTATTTTCAAGATCATAACAGAATGTTAACACAAACAAGACTCTCAAAATGTGCAGGGGCGATATATTTTCCCTACTCAGTAACGTCACAAGAGTTCGTCACCCCCAATGTTTCGGAAACTCAGCTAGGAAATGAGCGCGCTTTAACTGACTCACAACTTGGACAGCGTCCAGACCGCTTGTTAGTCTCAGTCCTGGATTTTTGGTCGTACATGTACTATCATATTCGTATTTCCGTCGTAACAGTGTGACATGCACGATATATTACGTCAAGCAGCGTCATGTCGGAGCGGCATCAGATTGTCTGGATTGCGCAGTCCCACTGATCGTCCCATTTTTCTTAAAGGGGAAAAGCAGTCAGATATAAGTTAGTTTGATAAGAAAGAGTACACTATTACGGGGTCAACAGTGTACAGTGCACTCCCCGGGTTATAATGATTTGCTCGGGACCGGCAGTTTTCTTTCGTTATAACGAAATTTCGCTATAACCGAACAAATACAATAAATAACGAAAACAACGAACCACGCGTATCATAATCTGTTTGTTGAACACTCATTATACACTGGAAAGCTATGTGAAATGAGATGGTGCCTTTCTAATTACGTTTGAATATTACATTTAAAAGTTAAAGTTCTTTGTAATTGTCACACATGTATAGAAAATGACAGTCAAGGAAACGGTTACAGTTTTTCAAAGGTTCGTTTCTCATTTAAGTTCGTTACTCCGAAGGCTCCTTATTCCGAAGTTCCGCCATTCCCGGGATTTGTTCATTTGAAGCGTCACTCTTCCGAAGATTCGTTACTCTGTAAGTTCATAATATAGATGTTAATACATATCGTTCGTTTTCCAAAGGTTTGTTGATCGGAAAATGAAATGAGGTTCGTCATTCCGAAGGTTTGCAAATTAAACAAATGAGAAAGTTTCACTATTCCAAATGTTCGTTGTTCCGAAGGTTTTTTTTTTTTATCCGAAAATGAAATAAGGTTTGTTATTCCGAAGGTCTGTTGATTAAAATGATGAGAAATTTTAGTTATTTCGAATGTCCGGTTATCTTATTTAAGTTTTGTTAGTGGACACTACTTTTTCACTTTTGGATTAATGAAACTTTTTTTTTGATGTTCGGAATAACGAACGTTTGACATTCCTATCATTTTCGGAATAACGAACTTCGGAATAACGATACTTTGTAAGCATAGGACCTAATCTTGCCAGCAGTATTCCGCATTCAAATACTGATTTTTATTACTTTCTAAAAGACCAGAATCAGCAGTCTCTTTTTTTTTTACCTGTCATTGAAGAAGAAATCAAAGATATCGCGCAAAACTTGAACACAAAGAAAAGCTCTGGATGTGATGGAATCACCAATTTTCTCCTTAAAAACATCATTAATGAAATAGTTATACCATTAACACACATTTTTAATTTATCGTTATCTACTTGCATAGTTCCACAAAAAATGAAAATAGCTAAAGTAGTACCAAAAGGACAAAAAGAATCTGTGACAAATTATCGCCCTATATCTTTGTTAACTTCATTTTCAAAACTTCTTGAAAGGTTGGTATATACGCGCACACACAAATTTCTCGAAAAGTGTGAAGTTTTTTGTAACTCCCAGTTTGGTTTTTGGAAAAACCACAGTACGACCCATGCCTTACTCACTTTTATCCATAAAGTTGCTCATGCTATAGATGATGTCTCCCACACTATTGGAGTTTTTCTTGATTTTTCGAAGGCCTTCGACACAATTGACCACGATATTTTGATTTACAAGCTACGACATTATGGTATACGTGGGAAGGCTTTGGACTGGTCTCGAGATTATTTATCAAACAGAAAACAATTTGTGAGTATAAATGGCCGTGATTCTCAGTTAAAGTTAATTTCATGTGGTGTTCCACAGGGCTCCTTACTAGGCCCACTATTGTTCATTTTGTACATTAACGATCTTCCTAGTTCCTCGCCATTTTTTTTCCTTTATATGTTTTGCTGACGACTCCAATCTGTTTTTTTACACACAAGATCCTTATACTCTTGTTAACACAGTGAATAAATAACTTAAATCTGTGCAATCTTGGATATACGCCAACAAATTGTCACTTAATATTGATAAAACTCATTGTATGCTTTTTAGCAATAGTCTTAAAACCCTTCCTTTTCATATTAAGTTTAATGAAACTGAATTAAATCAAGTCAGTAGTATAAAATTTTTAGGGCTTTTTATTGATAGTGATATATCTTGGAAATCCCACGTTAGTTATTTAAGTAATATTCTTTCTAAAAATACGGGTGTTCTTAATAAACTTAAGAGTGCTTTTCCAAGTCAAATTCTGCTTAATCTTTATTCTACTTTGATTACTCCGTACCTTAATTATGGTATTCTTGTGTGGGGGAATGCAACTAGTAATCTTCTTGATATACTGATCCGTATTCAAAAACGTGCCATCAGAAATATCAACCATGTCGGATATTTGTCCCACACGAATGATTTATTTTTGAAAAATAAAATACTGAAAATATCAGATCTGTTCAGTTACAACGTCTGCATATTTATGTATAAATTTTCTGCCAACGAGTTACCGGATGTTTTTACTAGCATGTTCAGAAAAAAAACTATTTGATTCATAATTATCCTACCCGCCAAAGTGACGCATTTCACCTTCCACGTACTCGAACAATTTTCGCTAAAAAAACGATAATGTATACGGGCCCTAGATACTGGAATGACCTCTCCCCCGAAATAACAAGCTGCTCGTCTTTATATTCCTTTAAACGTAAATTAAAAGAGTTTTTATTGAGTGCATATTTTGCAGACACTGAACAGTCGTAATGTCTTATGTAATACTGTGGTATATGTTATTGTCCAATCAAACATTTTGTCAACACGTTGCAGATTCCATTTAGGGTCTTGCCATCGGGCTCTCTGAATTAATCATTAGCAATTCCACATTCTACTTCGTTTCCCTCTCTTCCTCTTTCCCTCTGCCCCTCTCTAACCTTCTATGCAGAGCTTGACGGCAGGCACCAAATGGCTTAATAGTTGTACATGTTACTTTATGTGTCTTACTGATCATATCCTGGTGAAAGTTTTAATGCAACAATAGTTTATAGTATATATACCAAAGTAGGCTGTATAATAATGATGGCTCGGTCACAGTAAGTTCATATCAATGTATAGTGTGTTTGTTTTTCTTCTTCTTCTTTTTCTTCTTCTTTTTTATTACATAAAATTTGGCAATCTTACATCATCATTCTGGTCTTATCTTCTATCCGTTCTCCGTTTCTTTTTCACAAACACTGATTACTCGGGGCTTACAGCCAAACAAGCTAGCTTTCATGTAGGTCCCGTCATACTTCTCTTTGATCAACCCCATTTCGATTTCGATTTTGACCAGTTATCATTACATGTAATTACTGTGTTATCACCATGTATATTGTTTGTTTTCTGCACATTGTTCACAAGGTAAAAGAACTTGTCTGGTTTCTGTTGTAATGTTCATAAATGAGAAGTATGAAAATAAAATGAATTTAATTGAACTGTCGTAATAAGAACCATATTTCATTGTCGGATTAACGAACCTTATTAATAACGAACCTTGGGAATAACGCCAAAATGTTCGTAATATCAAAACCAATTTCATTTCTGAACTAACGGACATTTCATTTGTATCAGAATCTGTATGTTTAGTAATAAAGAACCTCCGGAACAATAAAACGAACCTTATTTGATTTCAGATTATTGTGTTACAATAACGCAAGTTCCCCTTGGAAACTGTGCGTGACACACGGAGCGAACACACAGTGATCTGAAGCGTTCAAATCGTCCATGCAGGCAGTGATCTGAAGCGTTCGTCCAGAGACGCTTTATAATGCTTTTTCCGCTATACGTATGTTCGAAAGCGATCTGCATTTCGTTATAACGGAGAACATTTCTTTTGTTTTTCTTTGTCAGTGGCGCGCGAAAAAGACTTCGTTATAACGAAAATATGATAGAAATATTGAATTTTCATCATTTTTCTTTTTACACTATCAACGGGAAATTGTTATAGGGTATGACATGGTTAGCTCACTCATTTGCATAATCATATCCACAGTACAAGAGCTGTTTTGCAGAAATCAGCAAAACTTCAAAATGTCATCAGATTTCAGTCAAATCTTTACCGTTAAACTCGTAAGATTCTATTCTTTTCTTATCACACTAAACATAATCATCTTGACTGGATTCTCCCTTTAGACTTTCTTTTTGGGCCAGGGCCCCGTCTTATAAAACTTGTGATAGAAATCAATCAATCACAAATCTCTTGAAAGCTGCAATTAATTGCAACCTGTGACTGCAGTTCTCCGTCTTGATTTCAATCATAATAATAATATATTTTTTTTATATATATATAAGATGGATTTGCATTTAATCGTAAAGTTGTGATTGATTTGAATTCCATCGCAATTCTTTATAAGACGGGCCGAGAATGTTGTATAATATGGCAACTGTCGCAGGATACAATAAAATCTGACGAGAAATGAGGCTATAGTATAATGATAAAACACTTACAAGGAATATGGCATGTTATCCTATACAAGTTTGAACAATGAGAGCGCTGGCAATGAACACTTCTGCTACTTAGAATAACTCCCCATAAACATCCATAGCAAGTTTTAATAAAATCCGACAAGAAATGTGGCGTATAGAGCATATTATACAAGAAATGTAACATGGCCTCCAAGTCAGAACACTGAGGGCGCCGCGCCGTCACAACAAACTATTTTGTCATTCATGTAGAATGACACCCCCCCCCCCCATACACCTCTTTAGCATGTCTGAGTAAAATCCATTGAGAAACAATCAAGTTATTGCATAAATAAGCACTTCTGCAAATTTCGACATGATCAGGGTGACCTTTGACCCTGTAAAAGGTGGAACAATGAGGGCAGCATCATCAATCGGTATAGGGCTCACACCCGTAAATACAATGGAATGTCCCAGACCCCTTCACAAATTCGTACCAAAGATACCAAAATAAATGAAGGAAATCATTGATTAAAAATCAATGATGTAGCTTGGCAAAAAACTGAATAGCTGTACGTATTGAGTATGAATTCCTCTACAAACTCTATATTGGTTGGAAAATGAAAGTTTTTCTGATGGAATTTGAGGGGACTATATTTCACTGGGTACGTGCACGGAAAATAGGTGATTTTTTGAGTGACAAGAACTCGTAGTCTGGCTTTGCGTACCCCTGGACAGAATTTGGACCGAAGAATCCACCCTGAAAATTTGATGGATGAAAGGGTATATCTCACTTATCCAGGTTAGTGACGCTGAAATACCTCATTTCTCCCAGCTATTTTACAGAATTTTTTTTTTTTTGAAATTTGATTTTTAACACACATCCCTATTATGAAATATTTATGGGTGTGAGCCCTATAGGTGTATAGCGATATTTACATACCAAATTTTGAAAAAAAAAAAAATCGGTCAAGAAACAAGGCCAGCGTCGCACAAACAAGCAGACCATGTTAAATTTACCTTTTCATGTATAAAGACGGAACAAGCGAGGGCGCCATCACCAAAAACAATAGGCTTCTTCGTCTACCACAATACACCTTCATACCAAATTTGAAGATGATCGAAGAAGAACTGCAGCCAGCAGAGCGCTCACAAGAAAGTCTCTGCGGCGAACGCGGACGCGGCGGACGGGGCGCAGCGAGGCCAAATCCAGTGTCCTCCGAACTCTGTTCGAGAGGTACAATAATCAGGTACAGCTTACCCGTACATAGCTTATGGTTGAAATGATGATGTTTGAATGAGCCCAAATATACGTATTTTGTTTGTTTGTTTTTATTGTTCCATATTCCACATTTCTACAAATAATCCACAGACATAGAAAAAATGACACATGGTAAGATTGTCGAATACAACATTTAAGACAATCAAACAGGAGAAATAATTATGAAAAATCTCTATAGAATCATTGATTATAGGATGTAGATTCCCAGATGCTGATAAGAGATTAATTCTTACTTGAAATTTGCAGAAAGGAATGTCAATATATGAATTGGGAAATGTAAACGTCTAGCAAAACAAAAAGAATACAAAGAGACTAAAAAGAAAACAATGTCCGCGGCACAAGACCTCTTGAGGGTTGCGTGATCACCCGAGGGAGATATATAAGTCGAAATATATATTACAGTGTACAATAGCAGACATACAAAATATGCACAAACAATGACAAAGAAGGTCCAGGAAATAGAAGAAATCGCGAGTGAGGCACATGACATGCAATTACAGAAATACGAAGTATGAACAGAGAATGCCGAGGAGGATATGAAGAGTTTGTTTGCAAAAACCGATAAGTCCATTTTTGAAGATTTTGAAGTACGGTCTCTGTCATAAAGTACAAAATAATACCTTTTAAATGATATATTGGTCACTACATATAAAGGTACATTTTTGAAGTTATGGTCAAAAGAAGCACAAATTTTCTTATTATTCTCTTAATTTTTCTTGACCTTTAATCGCAAATATCTCCATTTGGCAAATATGGACTTATCGGTTTTTGCAAACAAACTCTTCATATTTATATGTTAATCTTATTATGACAATCAGTGCGGAAAAACAAGAATTAAAGATCCTGTTTACCTTTGGGAGCAGTGATTT
Organism: Diadema setosum; assembly: GCA_033980235.1. Lineage (NCBI taxonomy): Eukaryota > Metazoa > Echinodermata > Echinoidea > Diadematoida > Diadematidae > Diadema > Diadema setosum. Next base: position 35,997,182 of record CM067071.1, on the reverse strand, counting down.
AAAAAATGTTCAATATTTCACTTTTGATGCATATGTGTAGGCCAGTTGTATTAGAAAACACCCTACCATATATATATATAATACATTGCAATAAAGCCTAAATTATACATAAACCGAGTGACATCTCTTTATGTATAATTTTTACGAAGAGTTCATCGCGAGCTTCGTCGGAGTATTGAGAGTTTGTTACGAGTAATACGAGTATATTACGAATTTTTTAATAAAAAGTTCAGCACGAGTTATTTCGAGTTTGGGAAAATTTTGAACCACCCGCGAGTTCACGGGGAGTTTTGCAGATTCACTACGAGTTACGCAAGTTGTCGCAAGTTATCCCGAGTTACATGAAGAGCTTTACGCGAGTTATCGTGAGTGCCCCTTTGAGGCAACTCGCCACCACTCGCCAAAGCTCGGCAGTGTAACTCGGTAAAGTGCGAACCCTGCTTTACAGTGCCGAGCTTTGGCGAGTTGTGGCGAGTTGCCTCCAAGGGGCACTCGCGCTAACTTGCGTAAAGCAACGTTTACACTTTGGCGAGTTGGAGTCGCGAGTCGTGCGCGAGCTGTGCGAGCTCCAACTCGCGTTAACTCGCACAAACTCGCGCGAAATGTAATTTTTTTTTTCTGGAATTTGCATGAATGATATAAGACTCAACGCCGAATTCACTACGCTCGCTGTACGAGTGAACCGAGCTCGAAACGAGACATACCGAGCTTAGTATGAGTTGCAGTGACCTTTATACGACTTAAAGCGAGCTTTAAACGAGTTGTCAAGATTTTATTTTAGTCAAGGAGGTGCCGCAGAAAAAGAGATGCTCAAGAGAGGACCAAAATGCTTCAAAGGAGGTTTTGGACAAGACCCTGGTTGTTGAGGAGGCCAAAGTACGGACACTATATGAGACGCTGATGGCGGAGTTAGCTAGTGAAGACCTGGACGGTCTTGCGGGGGGAGATGACAAGGCGAAAGAAGACCCTCGTAGATCTCTGACCTCATCTGCTCGCTGGAGGAGCTACAACATAATAAAAGGATGCCAGTCACTTCAATACTCATAAGGGTACATCGTTTATATTTCACCATGTTACACAAAACTATTAAGTTATTGAGCAGTTAACCAGGAATTATACGGTATCACGAAATTATCTCGAGAGTACTGAAACAAAACAAAAAAATCACAGTTATGATCACAGTCTCAAACATATTTTGAGATCTTGAGATTAATGACACACTTTACTGTTCCTTTTCTTTAATACAGAACAATGTTCATTATCATAATGTTTAATCACCTATTAATGTATCCCAGAAAAACCCCAAGAACTGAATAATTTTAGTAATAATTTTGTGCGTTATTTTAATTCATGTTAGTGTATGGGACAATGCCTGATCAAAATTTTTGTTCACTGCAACGCTTAGTGTTCAAAGCTTGTTTTAATATCGAGTGTTAAAATGTACTTGCGAACCTTTATTCCTTAACATCTGCCATATTAATTCAAACATAATTATGTAGGTGGATATATACAAAACTACAATATCAGCGAAATTGAGAACAGTTTGAAATTCACATGTTAAAAGTAAGTAACTCCTTTATAACATTGAGATTAAATATTTTCAATTACTCGGATACAACTGGTTGACGAAAGTGTAAATTTGAAGAAATGCCTATCGTGAAAGCATGCATATAATTTTACTTTGACGGAGTTAACTCAAACAAATAAGGTTTCTGTATGGTCGAGATGAAATGTCCAAATCGCAATTTACGTGTTTAATCTCTTGTTTTGATGTTAGAGGTAATACATGTACATGTATTTAACATTATGTTCAGTTAAAAAAATGAGCTGCATGTCAAAGTGCTTTCAGAATATATGTTTGGATGTAAAAGTTAACATTAAACATAATTATGCTTCACAGTAAGCATTCTGTCCGTCCACAGTGAAAACCTAAAACTTCACCTCATGGACAACTGTACTGGAATTATTATTCTAGCAGATGATAATTACAATTTTCATTAAAAAAAATCTGGGCTGCATGTCCTTACATTTTTTTCAGAATATATGTTTTTTTAACCTTTGAAAAAATTATGCTTCACAGGAATCATTTAGTGCTTCAAAAGGTGAAAACCTAAAACTTCACCCCACTGTTCTGGAATTATTATTGTAGCAGATAATGATAAAAAAAAAATATAAACATCTTGGTAGTGAATGTGTGTCGTTCGTTATTTTCATATTCTTGGTTGTTTTAATCAATCTGAACATAATTAGACAGGCCATGCAGCTCATTTTAAGAATATTTTTAAAAATCGATCAACCACAATGTTGCAGTGGCCTTAATGTACGTGTTGAGTATCCTTTTCACCGGTTTTATATCATGGCGTTATCATGATAAACACACGAACGGAGTTTTACCCTCTAACAATATGGTGGATTAGTCATTTTGTTATTCGTGCATGTAATTGTATTAAAAAATAACTGTTCATAAAATACATGTATTACTCGATCCGTACTGTCTTTTCTTAACAACAATTCACATTCACCTTTTCCAGCAGTTCTCTGTCCTTGGCTTCTTCAGAGGCCACCTTGGGGGTTGTACACCTCCCTTTCATTTTGCCCTTGCCCTTGCCAACAATAATAAGTTGGTGTAAGAGGAACCAGCTTCATTGTCCGCTGGGGGTCATCAGCTTCTTGGGTGGTCTGGTCATTCTCACTGCTGTCATCATGCCCGTCAGTCTCAGTATCCTGGTCGGGGGAAGAGTATTTAATTCGTCTCCTCTTGGTTGGGATGCTACTTGTCCCTTAGAGGTCTGCAAAAAATAAATAAATCACTCGATCGACATCTTTTACAAAAAAGACGCACTATGGCGATTTCTATATTTTGTTTAAATGTAGCTTATTACAGATCTTAATAAAATCAAATGCATATTTACCCTTCCCAATGTTCTCCCTTTCATCCTCACAATATGTCCCTCCAGGACGCGGAATGTATTGAGAATCCACTGATCTCTCTCACTGTAAGGTGTGTCTCTGGTCCCCTTTCCAGACTTTGAGTTCTTCAGACGGCTGTACTGTGTCCTCGTAGACTTGAGGAAATTGTTCAGCTGTTCAACTGAAAAAAAAATCGAACACTGGGAATTTAGATCATAATGGAAAGAAACAAACAACTTTATTAAATTCTTGTTTCTCATACAGTGAAGTATAATAGCTAGCTAACGGGATAAACGAAATGTGGGGGTCAAAATTTTCAGGACTAATATGCATGTCATGTTGTCAGTTGTTTACAGGATTTTCGATAATTATGGCAATCATAATCATAGTAGTAATCATGGTAATGAATTCAACAAAATATATTTAGCGAAACTCCGTTTTGCCGCCACAGCCCCCCCCCCCTAAATAATAGATATTAATATTCATCTTCACTTACCGGAGCACACCGGATCGTACTCCTGGGCCTTCTCTTCGATTAGCCTTGTCTTCTTTGCAGTATCCTTGTACGACTTTAGTCGCCTGTTATACAGACAAGCGTGATATCTGTACCACTCTGCTTATTCTACTTCTTGCTCTTCAGTGAATGTGTATGCAGTGAGGTGTTTTTCGTCTCTTCGTTGTGGACTTCTTGTTTGGGGTGGACTTCTTTGTTCTTTTTTTCCGTCTTCCCTGGGGTGCCAGACGGAGAACCTTGCGAGTGGAGAAAAATGGGTTCATTTTCCTCCCCAACCAGTTCGACAGGCGAGGCCTGATGCTCAGTAGTTTGAGCTTGGACCTGGTCTAGTTTTGTGTCTTGTTCTTTTACCTGTCTCTACTCGTCATTGATCTCCTCTTCCGTCTCCATTCTCTCTTCCTGCACTTCTTCTACTTCTACCCTTGTTTGAATGACATTATTCTTTCGGTGTTTAACTACCTGAATGGCCACAACTCTTGGATCTCTTGGGTCGGGGCATATTCCTCTCCTATTTTTGCTAGTTGTAATAATACAGTGACAATGGCCGTTTTAAAAGTACGTGTACATGCGTGGGTCGATTAAAATGTGTTCTCGTTTTAAAACATATATGGAAAAATATAGAACACTGGATATTTATTATTCAGCTGGCATGTCAATATGCACTTGCAACGCAATCTGACTAAACTCATACGAAACTCGCTGTAACTCGGGGTGCTCGATCTGAACTCGCGCTAATCTCGCGGGCACCTCTCCTTCACTCGTAATACGATCGCAGTGCTCGTATCTCGCTCTAGTAAACTCGGAATGCACTCGCGTATACTCAAATATGGCGAGTTATTACGAGTTATTACGAGTTTATCTCGAGCTTCTTTCGAGTTATTGCGAGTACCGCGAGTATATAACGAGTCTAGCTGAGTTCAGCACGAGTTACAGCGAGTTAGCAAAAATTTTGAACATGTTCAAAAATTTTGGGACTGCTCACGACTTCAAGGAGAGTTGTCCCGAGCTTGAACGAGCTTCGCCGAGCCTTGCCGAGTTGTCGCGAGTTATCCCGAGTTACATGGTGAGCTTAACGCGAGTTATCGCGAGTGCCTCATTTTGGCAACTCGCCTTAACTCGCCATAGCTCGCCATGTCAACTCGCCAAAGTGTAAACGCTGCTTAAAGCTCTTCATGTAACTCGGGATAACTCGCGACAACTCGCGTAACTCGTAGTCAATCTGCAAAACTCCCCGTGAACCCACGAGTGGTTCAAAAATTTTTGAACATGTTCAAAAATTTCCCTAACTCGAAGTAACTCGTGCTGAAATCATTTAAACTCGTAATAAACTCGTACTACTCGTAACAAACTTTAAATACTCAAACGAAGCTCGCGATAAACTCTTCGTAACTCGCCATCTTCAAGTATATACGCGAGTTCTGCTCGAGTTTAAAAAACGATACGAACACTACCACCCTACTACCAGTATGTGTAAGGGAGAGTTGCCCTCGAGCTAGATCGAGCTCTACGACTCACAAAGAGTTTTGTGTTCGTTTATTCAAAGTGCATTGAACTGACCTATTGATATGGAATTATTCACATTTCACAGGGATTGCGCAAACTCATAACGGACTCGTAACGGGCTCGTAACGGGCTCCTAACAAGCTCTTTATAACTCGATGAAAGCTTGATTTAATTCGTACACAGGCCATCACAACTCGCCCCAAGCTCGGTGTGACTCGTATCACGCTCGGATCACTCGTACCTCTTTCGTAGTAAACTTAATGTTGCCTCGTAGATCACTCATGCGCAGCTCATTAAAATTAACAAATTTCACGTGAGTTCACGCGAGTTCACGCGAGTTCAAGCTCGAGCAGCTCGGTACAACCAGGGACTCCAACAGTTACTCGGCTAACTGGGAACCTTGCTTTAAGTGTAACAATGAAGAACATTGAGTATATGTACATTCAACACATTCCGCATGCCCCCCCCCCCCCAAAAAAAAAAAAAACACCTCCGCAATGATAACATTATAAATACTGAATCAATCCAAATGAAATTTCAGGGTGTGAAACTATAACTTATTACCCACATTTTACAGTAAACCCTATCTGATATGCTTCAGGGGTCAAACAGAAATGAGTAGTTTTGTAGATTATGTCAGGAATCCCTTCCTTCCAAGTTCTGTTCATTATTCACACATTATGCAGCTCCAAGAGCATCGAAGTGCTTAACATGGAAGAATTAGACCCATGATATGCTTTACAAAGATCCACATTTCTCTGTGACCACCTAACCAAGTTGAAGGAAATTTTCTGCAAGATATAGCTATATATATATTTATATATATATATATATATATATATATATATATATATGTATATAAATATATATATATATATATATATATATATATATATATATATATCTAGATGGCACCTTAGGGAGACACATTGGGGGGAAGTGTCTTCATTAGGGAGACAACTGGTCATTAAGGAGACAATTTTCGTGTCTCCATTGCGTAAACTGCCATTGAACATGTATATAACAAATTTGCATATAAAACAAATGGAAATGTCTCCCAAATGACCCATCTAGGAGTATATATATATATATATATATATATATATATATATTAAGACCCTGAAGTTGCATTTAGACCGTTCAATCATGTTGAAAGTTATCAATGCGAATATTCGATTGTATTTTTTTTTTTTGGGGGGGGGGGGAGGGTTGGGGGTGGGGGGGGGGACATAATGTACAGTAGTTCAAGAGAACTTGTAGCTCCATGAATACAGTATGCCTGATGTTGAAGTGATTATAGCAATACGTCGCAGCCGAAATTTCGTCACTTTTCGAGAAAAGGACGGTACTGCGGTGTATTGAAACAATAAAGAATAAATAAATTGATAAAACACACACACACACACACACACACACAATCTGGCAGTTCCATCGCCAGTAATACTAGGGAGTTTTTGATTTTCGTGACGGGAACGTTCAGAGAAATAAAAACAAACAAACAACAAAACAAACATGTTCTGAGCAAGCGCAGAATCGATTATCAGACGCGATCTCGATAGCTCGCGTTGTTTGAATTTTCACTACGCGTTTTGTGCTATTTTTACGTCCGCTAAATTCTCGACGTATACATAGGGAGCTATTTCATGCACAGCTCATACTATGGGGGCGCCATTTTATTGGTTATATCTAGGTTGCGCATCGGCGTAATCTAAAGCTGCTTTTCAAAGCGGCGCAGCACGGGAAGGAGAGAACGTCCAGCTCAAGCGTCGTCTCAAACGTGCACTCCGCAAATCTAAAGCTCCCTATGAAAGGCAAAACATAGTTCTGGTACTCCTGCAAAATTGTCAAATTTCGCCCCAAAATGTACACGTAGGCCTAAGAAATGTGTGAAATAACACTGTGATAACAATTATTATTATTATTTTTTTTTTCGGCATTTGCAAAACAATACAAGTGTTAACAGAGAAACAAAATACAAGAAAACAAAGTGTCAGGCTTTCCCTGTTGAGCTTCCCTAAGGAGCCGGGTTGGAAAAAAGCAATCAAAATCACTATGATTTCTGTAATGACGAAAATGCTCGTATCTCAAAAATTACCTGATCGAGGCCAGGATATCTCGGACTCGGGGACAACTCGGCCTCACTTTGATGGCGGGGCCGAGTTGTCCCTCTGGATTTTACAATGTTGTACTATGGGAGCGCTTTGCGTTCTGGTTGGTCGCAGTTAAGGGCCGAGTTAATACAACACGCGCATCAAAGAACTTCTTTGGCGCGCATTCAAAATGAACGGTTTTATCATAACTGTAACATAACAATATCTTACATCGATTATACTTGTTCAAATTTTTGCCTCGGTTAAAACTCGGTTAAATCTAGTCCTAAATCTTTAAATTCGTGCACGATGACGCGATGGAGGTACAATTGTATTGTATTGTATTGTATTGTATTGTATTGTATTTATTCAGACAAATTAAAAACAAAATGTCTATGGCTGCAAAAAAAGGTACAAATACCCATGCATGTCTGCACCCGTGAAGTACATCATCACCAAATTAAACAAATTAGAAAATATGATCGAACATTGAAATGCAAAAATCTAAATACATTTAGGTATAAATATAATACAATGTTATTATTATTATTATTATTATTATAAAATAACAACGAAATCAAGCTCTGGTCTTCGGAACAGCAATGTATTACACAAAAATGGATAACCAATATAAATAAATTTATGTAAATAAGTGATATTGCAAGTGGGAACCCTGCATAAGTTAATGGATATCAGAACGGAAAGCTATCCTGATACTGGAGCATCGATTCCCATAACCTTGCAGGAATGGAATCTCAAGAACGAAGGAGCTTTTGCTTTTCTTTCCTGATATTTGAAGACTTATTTTAAACTCTCTATTGTGAGATGTAGTAAACGTTTAAATTCAGGAGTTATACACTTCCCTGTTCAAAATGAGTCTCTTCGATAACATATCACTGAGTATTTGGAAATGTTATGTTGTAATTATATATCTTTGGAAATGAAATAAATGAAATTGGTTCGGGGTTTCTTTCACTTTCGTGCATGCAAGTGAAAAAAAAAAGAATAAACAAACTAAAGAGCGCACACGTGGCGCTCCTGACTGGCTACATTTTCCAGCTCTTTTTGGACCCATTTTACGATTCAATTCTTCATTTGTCAAAGTAATGATGTTTGGGAATCGTCCATTATTTTTTCAGGTATGAGGCCTTCATTATCAATTTACCAATGTAAGCAAAACTCTGGAGGCTAATTTCCAGAATCACGACGACTGTTATCACATTATTTAAGCCTTTTCTTGTATTAAATTCTGATGTTCATAGCCATAGGCTCTACAAAGGGCATACCACGTTTCCATCGACAATGGTTTATACCAGTAATTGCAGGCGTGAGGCTCCTTTCATTGTGCTTCAAATTACCGATACATTATGCACTTGGCTTTAGGTACATTGCTTATTTAGAGTCAAAGTATCAGAATGGAATACGGTACACAATTGAGTATATGAATATAAGAACGACCCAAGTCCATGGAAGACCATACATTAGCCGGGTTCACACGTACATCAATTAGCGGGATACAAATCTCGAGATTTGCATCGCGATCGTCATCCCGAGTTTTTTGCACGTGTGGACAGAAAAAACCCGAAAATTAGCGGGATAAGCATCGCGATGCTAATCCCAAGAAATCTTGCGCTGGTTCACCAATTAGCGGGATAATTGGCCCCGCGCTGGTACGTGTGAACGGTCGGGATTACAATCTCGAGTTTTTACATCCCATCATGCAATGCGCACATCACAACAGCGAGGCCTCTGCGAGGAGGTCCTTCACCTCTTTGGAGAACAATAGGGAGCTTTAGATTTTAGACGCGCGGACGTTCAAAGGGGAAAAAACAGGGTCTGAGCGTGCGCAGTAGCACACGTCAAGCTACTGCGCACGCTCAGACCATGTTTTTTTCCCTTTGAACGTCCGCGCGTCTAAAATCTAAAGCTCCCTAATAACAACAGCGCGCGAACCACACCTATGACGCGTAAAAGACAATGGATGAAAGGTAAGTGCGCGCAGGCAGTGATAGAGAAGGGCACTGTGTGACCCAGTTTGCAGGCTTTGTTGTTATCTCTATCGGCAATTAGCGGGATAATTCGGTACGTGTGGACGCTCGCCAAATTAGCGGGATACCGATCGCGATCGCTATCCCGCTAATTTGGTACGTGTGGACGCTGGCAAAAAAACTCGGGATGAGCATCGCGATCGTCATCCCGCTAATTTGTACGTGTGAACCCGGCTATTGTGTGGTACCGACAAACTGATACCACAGGGAGTACCACAGGACTTTTTTGTTAGGGTACAAGTGCGTCACGCGCTACTATACGCGCTGTCAATCCTGTAAACAACTTCTAGTTCGGGTCGCGGGCTGCCACAACAGCCCGCGGCCTTTCTTGTGCATAACAGTACGTGGCGTACGTATACTCTTATACGTACGTACAGTACCATGTACTTATATATGTGCGGGATATCCGAGTGCGACGTGCGTAAATGTTTGGGACGAACATCTTCGGACATCTTGACTTTTGAGCGAGTGCTACATGTAGCTGACTGGTATTGACCCACAAAGGTACGTGAATAATGCTGTTAGTTTTCGACCCATTTTATAAAAGAAATGATGCACAGAATTATTTCGTGGCGTTAGTGAAGGTGCGGCGCACTCTCGACTATTGACAACGGTTGCAAACATGCACTCGGCTGCGCCTCGTGCATGTCGCACCATTGCCAATACTCTCGAGCGCGCCGCACCTTCACTAACACACTCTATCCTGTGCATCATTTGTATATTATAAAATGGGTTCAAGAATGTAGCCAATTGGAAGCGCTGAAATGAGTCACGTGTGCGTGCATTAATTTCTTCAGGTATGCACTAAGAAGAGTCTCTCTTCCACCTCCCTGGCCTGATCGACGTACGTCACAATGTTTACACTAGCAGTGCGCACTCAATCAGTTGTTACAAGTGCGTCACGCGCTACTATACGCGCTGTCAATCCTGTAAACAACTTCTAGTTCGGGCCGCGGGCTGCCACAACAGCCCGCGGCCTTTCTTGTGCATAACAGTACGTGGCGTACGTATACTCTTATACGTACAGTACTTATATATGTGCGGGATTTCCGAGTGCGACGTGCGTAAATGTTTGGGACGAACATCTTCGGACATCTTGACTTTTGAGCGAGTGCTACATGTAGCTGACTGGTATTGACCCACAAAGGTACTTGAATAATGCTGTTAGTTTTCGACCCATTTTATAAAACAAATGATGCACAGGATTATTTCGTGGCGTTAGTGAAGGTGCGGCGCACTCTCGAGTATTGACAACGGTTGCAAACATGCACTCGGCTGCGCCTCGTGCATGTCGCACCATTGCCAATACTCTCGAGCGCGCCGCACCTTCACTAACACACTCTATCCTGTGCATCATTTGTATATTATAACATGGGCTCAAGAATGTAGCCAATTGGAAGCGCTGAAATGAGTCACGTGTGCGTGCATTAATTTCATCAGGTATGCACTAAGAAGAGTCTCTCTTCCACCTCCCTGGCCTGATCGACGTACGTCACAATGTTTACACTAGCAGTGCGCACTCAATCAGTTGTTACAAGTGCGTCACGCGCTACTATACGCGCTGTCAATCCTGTAAACAACTTCTAGTTCGGGCCGCGGGCTGCCACAACAGCCCGCGGCCTTTCTTGTGCATAACAGTACGTGGCGTACGTATACTCTTATACGTACGTACAGTACTTATATATGTGCGGGATTTCCGAGTGCGACGTGCGTAAATGTTTGGGACGAACATCTTCGGACATCTTGACTTTTGAGCGAGTGCTACATGTTGCTGACTGGTATTGACCCACAAAGGTACGTGTATAATGCTGTTAGTTTTCGACCCATTTTATAAAACAAATGATGCACAGGATTATTTCGTGGCGTTAGTGAAGGTGCGGCGCACTCTCGAGTATTGGCAACGGTTGCAAACATGCACTCGGCTGCCGCCGCCTCGTGCATGTCGCACCATTGCCAATACTCTCGAGCGCGCCGCACCTTCACTAACACACTCTTTCCTGTGCATCATTTGTATATTATAAAATGGGTTCAAGAATGTAGCCAATTGGAAGCGCTGAAATGAGTCACGTGTGCGTGCATTAATTTCTTCAGGTATGCACTAAGAAGAGTCTCTCTTCCACCTCCCTGGCCTGATCGACGTACGTCACAATGTTTACACTAGCAGTGCGCACTCAATCAGTTGTTACAAGTGCGTTACGCGCTACTATACGCGCTGTCAATCCTGTAAACAACTTCTAGTTCGGGCCGCGGGCTGCCACAACAGCCGGCGGCCTTTCTTGTGCATAACAGTACGTGGCGTACGTATACTCTTATACGTACGTACAGTACTTATATATGTGCGGGATTTCCGAGTGCGACGTGCGTAAATGTTTGGGACGAACATCTTCGGACATCTTGACTTTTGAGCGAGTGCTAGATGTTGCTGACTGGTATTGACCCACAAAGGTACGTGTATAATGCTGTTAGTTTTCGACCCATTTTATAAAACAAATGATGCACAGGATTATTTCGTGGCGTTAGTGAAGGTGCGGCGCACTCTCGAGTATTGGCAACGGTTGCAAACATGCACTCGGCTGTCGCCGCCTCGTGCATGTCGCACCATTGCCAATACTCTGTAGCGCGCCGCACCTTCACTAACACACTCTATCCTGTGCATCATTTGTATACCACCGCATGCGCAGTCCGATGTCATGTCATGGTTCACCTCACGCATAGACGACAACAACAACAAGAACAGCATGGCATGGACATCTAACATTATTTAGCAATACTAATACAGACACTCCAACTCTCCCGTTTTCGACGGGAGATCTCCCGCCGAAAACCCATTTTTGCAAATCTCCCGTTCTCCCGTTTGAGATCTGATTTCTCCCGCCATGGCTCTTTGTCTCCCGTTGGAAGGGATTTCTTATTTATTTCTATCGTATGTTGAAAAAATAAGCCTTAGATAGCACAAGAGAGCATCTAGAACCCTAGGAACTTCGCGCTTCGCACACATCAAGTTGGAGTCTCCCGTTTGCTAGGGGTTTCAGGCGGGAGAATCTCCAGATCAGAAGGTGCTTTGGGTTGGAGTCTCTGAACATTTGTCGTAGGAACAAACGTCGGAAGAACAAAGGTCGTACCTGTGAGTATCTTCAGACCTTTGCATCATATGACGTCGGAGCAAATGTCGTAGGAGCAATTGTCGCCGGAGCAAATGTCGTACCTGTGTGTACTTTCAGACCTTTGCATCATATGACGTCGGAGCAAATGTCGTAGGAGCAAATATCGCCGGAGCAAATGTCACCGGAGCAATTGCCGCACCTTAGGAGCATTTGTCGTAGGAGCAGATGTCGCCGGAGCAAACGTCGCTGGAGCAAATGTCGCCGGAGCATTTGTCGTAGGAGCAAACGTCGCCGGAGCAAATGTCGCTGGAGCAAATATCGCTGGACCATTTGTCGGCGGAGCAAATGTCGCCGGAGCATTTGTCGGCGGAGCAAATGTCGCCGGAGCATTTGTCGGGGGAGCAAATGTCGCGGAGCATTTGTCGCATTTTTCGGAGCAATTGTCGTCGGAGCATAATGTCGCCGGAGCAAATGTCATGGAACCGAAAATTGTCCTGGTGGTATTTATCCGGGGACGGGGGATGTTGTCGGGGGAGGGGGTGTAGTTGCAGGGGCGTCACCAGCTATTTTTCAAGGGGGTGCGTTTTGACAGTAAATGTAAACTGTGAGATTTTTTTTTTTAATTTGATTTATTGGCTCCTGTGTCATCATGTACATTTACACGTACTCTATGTATGTACCTACATGTGATTGTATACATACACGAATCTTTCGCTATGAAGGACTATACGGGGGTACATTATGTGTCGTTGTGAGATCCTCGACGATGATCCATTTCGCTCCTTCAGTGCGGAGGGTGTGGGAGGGGGATACCCCCTCCCACGGTAGTAACTTTTTGTAAAAACAAGAGTGTAAAAGTCGCGTTTATAGAGCATAGTGAAAATAGAAATACTATGAAGGACTATTACGGGGGTACATTATGTGACGATGTGAGATCCTCGGCGAGGGAGCGAAGCAACCGAGCGGGAGAGGGTGGATAGGTAGGAGGGGGATACCCCTCACACGGAGGGACTTATTGTAAAAAGAAAAAAAAAGCGAATTGCATAACAATTAAATACGAGCAAGCGGAGCGAGCGAGCTTGAAAATTTTGATATTTTACAATCCCAAACTGCGGTTTGTAGCTATATTTTTTCGATTTGGAAATGAAGGGGGCGCACCTAGCGCAACTACTGGCATTATTGGCATCAACATGAGGATATAATGGCATAACGATTAAATGCGAGCGAGCGGAGCGAGAGAGCTTGAAAATTTTGACAAATTTACAGTCCAAAAACTTCCGTTTGTACCTATATTTCTTCGCTTTGAAAATTAAGGGGGGGGGGGGGCGCACAGGGCGCAACTGCTGGCAATTACTGGCAGTAACATCAGGAGAGTGGCATAACAATTAAATGCGAGCGAGCAGAACGAGTGAGCTTGAAAATTTTGACACAGACAAAAAACTGCCGTTTGTACTCTATATTTTTTTGTTTTCGAAATTAAGGAGGGGGGGGGCGCACCGGGTGCAACTGCTGGCAATTACTGGCAGCAACGTCAGGAGAACGGCACAACGATTAAATGCAAGCGAGAGAAGCGAGCGAGCTCGAAAATGTTGGCATTTCACAGTTTAAAAAAATGCCGTTTTTAGCTACGCATCTTTTCGCTTTCAGAATTAAGAGGGGGCACCGGGCACAACTGCTGGCAATTACTGGCAGGAACATCAGGAGAATGGCAAGGCGATTAAATGCGAGCGAGCTTAAAAATGTTGACATTCTACAGTCAAAAAATTACCGTTTGTAGCTATTTGTTCGCTTTGGAAATTAAGCAGGGCGCACGGGGCGCAACTGCTGGCAATTACTGGCAGCAACATCAGGAGAATGGGATAACGATTAAATGCGAGCTAGCGGAGGGAGCGACCTTGCAAAATTTGACAATTTACTGTCAAAAAAACTTCCGTTTGTAGCTATATTTCTTCGTTTTGTAAATTAAGGGTGGAGCACAGGGCGCAACTGCTGCCAATTACTGGCAGCAACATCAGGAGAATGGCATAACGATTATATCGTCTGTATTACTTCAGTCAATCAATTTTCTTTACAACGTTTCTGTTACCCCAAGGTTCCACAATTATGTTTTCTCAATTTACTTTGTTTTGATTATGCAACCTTATTCTATGTTACCAAAGGAAGTGAAATGTTTATGTTCTTTTCGAAAAAATGAAATAATGTTTGAATTGCATTGAATTGATTAAAATGCGAGCGAGCTTGAAAATTTTGTCATTTTACAGTCTAAAAACTGCCGTTTGTAGCTATCCTTTTCGCTTTGGAAATTAAGGAGGGGGAAGGGCGCACCGGGTGCAACTGCTGGCAATTTTATACTGGCAGCAACATCAGGAGAATGGCTGAGCGATTAAATACGAGCGAGCGGAGCGAGTGAGAGTGAAAATTCTGACATTTTACAGTCCAAAAACTGCCGTTTTTAGCTATAGATATTGTTTTCGCTTTGGACATTAAGGGGGGGGGGGGGGCGGTGCGCCACTGGTAGTCAAGGATGTCGGTTTATGTTCATGATTGGGGGAGGTATGACCAGCGAGGGGGCGTCGAAGTGACCAAGCGGGGGAGGGATGTCCAAAATCTGCACTTTAGAGCATCCCCTAATTGTTTGTGTTTGTGTGTGTGTGTGTGTGTGTGTGTTTCATACATGGAAAAGTTGGGAAATAGCCCGTCAAGTCTTATTATTGGCAATGCAAGGCATTTTAATATAGACTATAGTATGTAAAGCAACAATCAGTGATCTAGCTTTGATATAACGAAGTGTAAGGTCATTGAAGGTACTGAGGTGTACATTCTACATCACATTGCGCAACATTGCAGCGACTCTTTGCCGTTCGGATGTTCTGAGTACACTGCTCCATCCTGCCTATCATTCAATGTCATGTCAATTTCAAAAGCAGTTTACTAACCCTTTTCATGTCAATTTCAAAAGCAGTTTGCTAACCCTTGAATTACCATTGTGAATTTTTTTTTTTTTTTTTTTACCAGCGGTTTTTTTTTTTTTTTTTTTTTTGGGGGGGGGGGGAGGGCACGTGCCCTCCCCCCCCCCCCCAGTTACACCACTGATTGGAGACCTATAACGGGGGAGGGGGTGGGCGGGGTATCTCCCTCCCATGCGATGGAGCTTTTGCTTTTTCTGAATTGACAATCCGTTGCACAATAAATGAAATATACCTTTCGCATGTACAGTACGGTCGATAGATAGTACACACTGTATGTATAGCATCAGTGCTGCCAGATCCGGGGTGCGATTGTTTTTGTTTTTGTTTTTCGTTTTGTTTTTCGTTTTATGTTTTGTTTTTTCCTCCTGGTGCAAAATAAAAAAAAAAATTAAATAAGAAAAAAAAATAAAAACAAATAACAATTATTTAACGTCCGGCGTTGAGGTCGCTCGCAGACTGAGGCATTTTTTTATTTTTTTATTTTTTTTAGGTTCTGAAGGGGGTGCATTCGCACCCAGCGCACCCCCGTGGTGACGCCCATGAGTTGCCCTATAGGGAATAGCCCTGGAGGTAAGTTGTTCGGGGCTAGCCCTGCGATTGCCCTGGAGGGTAACTGCGCTGGGAAAGTGAAAGATTGCAGTGGTAATTCCCCAGGGTTTTTATCGGGTAGTAGTTGTTATACCAGGGGTACTAATGCGGGAAGTAGTTATCCCGATTGCAGTGCAACTTTCGTCATATTGTCGGTGTTAGACACTGTGTTGTCACGGAAACAGTATTTTCAGAAAAAAAAATACCAGTGTTTTGCTCCATTGGTGAGGTTTATGCATTGAGATTTTGGTGAGGACAATCATTTTTAAATAAACTGAACATATCTTTGATCATCGTAAGGCAATGTGTTGCCGTTGGGTGGTACTATAATGACATTTTTTGTCCAATTACCAGTTTTCCTGGATGAGCTAACACCATCGGGTCAGGGTGGGGCATCGGAAATATTCAGTGATTGTTTCAGTTGTATATATTTGTCTTTGAATTCACTGCTTTTGTTGTCGTTGTCGTGATGATGTTTTATTTGATAGTGCTATCTGGGGGTAGTCATCTGTGGGATAGTTATCCAGGAGTAGTTATCCCGGGGGTAATTATCCGGGGGTAGTTATCCGGGGGTAGTTATCCAGATCCAGGGGGTAGTAATTATGGGGTAATTATCCAGGGGGTAGCTGTCCGGGGGTAGTTATCTGGGGGTAGTTATCCGGGGGTAGTTATCCAGGGGTAGCCGTCCGGTGGTAGTTATCAAGGGAGTAGATATCCGCGGGGTATACACCATCCTAATCCAAGAGGTAGATATCCGGGGGGTAGTTATCTGGGGGTAGTTATCCTAGGGGTAGTTATTCAAGGGTAAGCATCCTGGGGGTGGTTATCCATGGGGTAGTTGTCCTAAGGGGGAATCGCCCAGAGGGGTGATTGCACAAGGAGGGTAGTTGCTCAGGGGGCAGTTGTCCTATGGGGTAATGGAGGGTAATTGCCCTATAATAATAATAATAATAATAATAATAATACAGGGTACTTATAATGCGCCAGTTCCACATAGTTAACGTGCTCAAGGCGCAGTAGAAGAAGTAAGTTATGAAATACAAAAATCCTTACACAAACATGCACATGAAAATGAATGACACAATAATGATAATGAAAAAATATACATCATAATATACAATTCTACTGGAAAATGGTCATGAACAAATGAGTCTTGAGGGCAACTTTAAAGGAGTCAACATTCGAAATGTGACTGATAGCTTGAGGCAACTGATTCCACAGGTAAGGTGCAGCATGTGCAAACGACCGATCCCCCCATGATTTCTTCGTTTTTGGAACAACAAGCAATCTACAATCGGATGACCTTAAACATCTGGAAGGATTATAAAATGTCAGTAAATTAACATTGTACTCTGGGGCAGATCCATGTATGCAATGAAAAACAAATAGTAATAGTTTGAATACAATGCGAGATTCAACAGGTAACCAATGCAATGAGGACAAAACAGGGGTAATGTGAGTATTTCTCCTGGTAAGGGTAACAACGCGGGCTGCTGAATTTTGCAATTTTTGTAACCGCGAAAGTTGAGATTGTGGTAGCTGAAATAGGAGTGCATTACCAAAGTCAAGTCGTGATGATATAAGAGCATGAACTATTTTTTCTGTGGCTGAACGAGTTAAATACTTGCGAATAATGCCCAAATTGCGTAACTGATATCTCACGGATTTACAGACAGCAGAGATCTGAACAGACATGGACATTGTAGAATCAAATAATACTCCAAGATTTCTACATGATTTAGATGGAGCAATAACCACATCATTGTCAACCGTTAAAGAAGGAAGACTAACCTTGTCAAGTAGAACCTTGGAACCAATAAATAACAACTCTGACTTTTCCTGATTTAACTTCAATGAATGCGAGCTCATCCACTTTTTGATATCATGGATGCAAGCCTCAAGTTTCTGAATGATGTCAACGACATTTGTTTGGGTAGGTAGAAATGATGTATATATCTGGATATCATCAGCATAACAATGATAGTTAAAAGAGTGACAATGTAAAATCTCTTTCAAACCAGTCAGATAAATCGAGAAAAGCGTTGGGCCCCCGACAGATCCTTTTGGGACACCACAGTCTAATGGAGCAGGATCAGATTTTGCATTATTAACACAAACAACCTGAAACCTTTCAGATAGGTATGACTTGAACCACTCAAGAGCTTTACCATCAACACCTAATGACTTCAAAGTATTCATCAGAATCGTATGATTAACAGTATCAAATGTTGATGATAAATCAAGCAGTAAGAGAACAGTAATCTTTCCATCATCCATATCTCTCAAGATATCATTGGATAAGTTAACTAGTAAGGTCTCAACACTATGATGCGGCCGATATGCTGACTGACGGTTATCTAAGAGATTATTCTCCAGCAGCTAGTCTGATAATCGTGAAAAGACAACACGCTCAAGGATCTTGGACAAAAATGGAAGGTTCGACACAGGCCGATAATGCTGCAGAGCCTCAGGATCAAGGGATGGCTTCTTTAACAAAGGGTGAATGTAAGCCAACTTCAATGAGACTGGGACTGATGCCTGCTGAAGACTCAAATTAACAATGCTGGCTATTATAGGTGCAAAAACTGTAGCACACTCTTTCACTAAGATGGTAGGAATCGGATCTAACTCGCAGGACTTTGGTGATATGTTGCGCAGAAGTTTCTCAATCTCAGCTGGAGTGGTAGATTCAAATGATAACAAAGATGCACTTGTTTGCAAGGGTGGTTGAGGGGTGACATCTGCATGAAATTTGCTACATATGTTACTAATCTTTGACTTGAAGAACTGGACGAAGAGCTGTGCCAAGGATTGAGCATTCACATAAGCTGGAAGGGGTGATGACTTCTTACGATTCAGGAGACGATTAGCCACACTAAATAGACGCTTCGAATCCGATCCGTAGTCTTCAATGAGACTAACATGGTAGTTACGCTTGGCCTTGCGAACAAGAGAATGAACAATCTGTCTCTGATGGGAGTACAGCTGCCGATCTATCTCCAGTTTGCCTTTGGTACGCCGGCCATTTCCGTTCAGCTTTTCGACAGCTACGCTTAGCAAGGATGATCTCATGAGTATACCATGGACTTGTGGACTGATCCCTCCTGATGCACATCTTATCAGGTGCGACAGTGTCGAGAATGGTGCCTAGATGCGAGATATAATTGTCAACAGCACTGCACACATCCAAGTCAGATGAAGACAACTTAAAGGCATTGCAAACATCAGCAGCAAATGCAACCCTGTCTATCGATCTGATATTTCGAACAACCTTGTATCTCCTAATCTGGCGAGGTTTATCAAGATGGAGGTTGCAAGTAATGGCAGAATGATCAGATATGCCAGGTATGACTTGAACATTGGAATGAAATTCACATTCGGACGAGCGAAACAGTAATACATCGAGAATATGTCCCTTCTCATGGGTAGGGACATCTATAACCTGGGTGAGACCATGGCTAGAGAGCAATTCATTGAATTTCTTAGTGTTGGAAGAAGCCAAATTGTCCAGATGAACATTAAAGTCACCACATATCAAAAGAGGTGTCGGACGAAAAATGTTATCATCAAGCATGGATGAGAACTCATTTAAGAACTTAGTGAAAGAAGATCGAGTCCCAGGTGGCCTGTAGATAACGACAATATCGGTGCTGATGCTGTTTGATGTAACAGTACCTGACATCACTTCAAAGCTGTCATAGACAGAAGATGGTTTAACACTCACGTTCAGTTCATTGCGGTAAAGGAAATCCAATGCCTCCACCTCGTCTACCAGGTCTGGGTCGGTGCTTGAAGATATAGCCATCTGGACAGAAGTCAGCCACCACTGCATCATCATATGGAGTAAGCCATGTCTCACAGACGCATACCATGTCAAGGTGCTTATCTATGACAAAATCTTGAAATTCTGAAGATTTATTCCTGAGTGAGCGAGCATTAAGAACACAAAAATTCAACTTATCGTGCCTTGCTTCCACAGAAGAGGTTTCGTGGTAGAGATTAGGAGATCTCTCTTTGGAAAATTGATGTTCATGCTGCTGCTGTCTTCTTCTCCTTCTGAAGCCCTTGCTTCCACGATGAGTCTTCCTTCTGCGATGAATACCCAAGGCTTTGATTCTGCTGAACAGTTCATCAGGCAGTCTGGTGTAGAGCACACGTGGAAAAGGCTGTAAATCACGTAGAGTGGTACCAGTATATATAATACGCTGGTTATGCTTTAGAGCAAGGGGATAGACACTATCATGAGATCCATCACGAGGGTCTGATGGACCAGGGTTGGTGCTGACATCTCCAGATTTCAGAAGTAAGAGCTCAAAAGTGGCTGGAGAATTTGCATAATAAGCAACACGTGTTCCATAGCATTTCTTCACATAGGTTACCTTGGTATAGTCAGTGCACTGGCTATGGTGCTCTTTCAGGCAAGTCCCCTTGCACTGCAGCACAAAGAAGACAAAGAGAGTGAACTTGACCAGATCCATTGTTGACAGGAATGTTATTGTCCAAGGCCTTTTGTATCCCAGGGAAGGTTGAGTGAGCAGGCTCTAATGCTGAGAAAACATGGAGTACAGTGCCAATGCCTTGCAATGTAGCAAGGGCAAAACATCTTTCCACAAAATCTGAAGGTTGGAAGTGAATTCTTAATCCAAAAATTGTCCAGCAGGATCTATGACATATATACTGACATGTGGCAGAGTCAAATGAAAACAGGCACAATGAAATACAGCAAGAGCAACAACAAAAATGAAGAGAAGAAAGAGAGGGCAACCAGGGAGTGGTGCACACTTCTCACATTCTATGGGGGTTAGTTCTGCCCCCCACGGAAAAAAAGCAGTAATTGACATTTTTATGAATGTTCACTTTTTTGCAAAAATGAATAGTTCACCCAATGCTCTCCAATGTTAATAGGTCAGTTTTGCAAAGAAAAAAATGAAAGTGACCAAAAATGCAATTTTTCACTTTTGCAAAAAGCAGTAACTGCATCCAGTTGATTCAACTTTGCAAGTTTCCCCACGGAAGAAAGCAGTAACTAAC